>JAIEZT010000013.1:29824137-30472548 GCA_019594935.1 Periophthalmus modestus | reverse complement strand
CACACCAACTCACCTGTACATCGCTCTCCAATCCTTCCGAGGTGCAAATGGTCCTCCACAAAAAGCTGATGTTCAAACTCGACATCGCGGCCCAGAGATCCAGAGGCGTCATGTTCACAGTTTCTGTTGACCAAAAAGTGCCATTATATGATCAACATTATTTTATTCTGACATATGGAATTCAAAACACATATATTTATTAAGATTACACAATGTCAAAATGTGTGTGGATTTGGTACAAGTATTCTGCTACGATTTGAATGTAAAGTGAAAAATTGAAAAAGAACCTTTTTCTATTTAGAAAATATTTCTATTCATTAAAATATGTTCTCTATTATTCTATAAAAATCGTCTGATACACAAGTTTGAGTTTTCAGCCTTCTTAAACTTATCAGAAACAGACAAATCTGAAATCTGAAGACAGCGAGGAGCCTGAAATGACTTGGTGCAGAATTGCTACTCTTGGCACAAGGTTTAAAACTTCAATACATTTTTTAGATTTATTATGAACAAACTAAATATTTGAAGATATTTTGTAGCTTTAATTTTGTGCATATTAGATAATCAACATTTAGATCTTTAGAAAACTAACTTTTTTGTGCAGAATGTTTGTTACTTGTCCAGTTGAGGAAAACCCTCTTAAGTTTTCATCTGAGTTTTGTGCATTCAAATATGTTGAGTCATTGGAGATAAATTTACCTTATCAATGAAATCCAGGTTTTGAACAACCACATGGTAACATCAGCAGGCTCCTAGGGCCACTTGATGAATGTGAGTTTGTGTTCAAAAAAACAAAACCCACAATCCCCCTAATGCTGTCATTCTGTCCAGTTAGCATTTGCACAGAACTAGTCTATCTACAAACTGCTGAAAATAACCTAGAAATATAAATCTCACAGTCCTCCTAATGTGAGGACCTGTCCATTTGACTGTTACACAGGACATGTGTTTGTAAGTCTACATACTGCTGAATATACTATATCTCAGTACAAATCTCACAGTCCTCCTAATGTGAGGACCTGTCCCATTTGACTGTTACACAGGACATGTGTTTCTAAGTCTACATACAGCTGAATGTCAGTTTTTGACTATAAAATGATAAATGTACTGTAGAATACTTTACCTGGTCAGTGTTGTCACTGAGGGAACTGCACATGGCCACTTCAGAAAGGCTGGACAAGCATCTCTATGGAACTCTAGCAGGGAAAGGACAAATCATCAACTTGGAGTTTATAATTAAGTGCTTAATAATTACAAAAAAAAAAAAAAAAACTCGATTGAAGATGCCCAATAAATGTAAATTCAACCTGCAAAATACAGAACTCAAGTCTTCCTGATGCGTATCATTTGAATGTTACACAAAGTTGTGTAACTGCAACTCCTGATTTAAGTGATGATTCAAAAACTCTAAAATACCAGGTTTATGGTGATGAATTTACCATTTAGTATTGTCCTCAATGAAATTGTGCATGCCCCACATCAGCTGACTGGCAAGGCATCTTTTTGGAAATCTAGAAGGAAAAAACTATTCTAGGCATCAAAATACAAATCTCACAGTCCTTCTAATGTCAGCACTTGTCCATTTGACTGTTACACAGGACATGTGTTTGTAAGTCTGCATCCAACTGAATATACTATATCTCAGTACAAATCTCACAGTCCTCCTAATGTGAGGACTTGTCCATTTTGACTGTTACAAGGACATGTTGTTTGTAAGTCTGCATCCAACTGAATATACTATATCTCAGTACAAATCTCACAGTCCTCCTAATGTGAGGACTTGTCCATTTGACTGTTACACAGGACATGTTTTTGTAAGTCTGCATCCAACTGAATATACTATATCTCAGTACAAATCTCACAGTCCTCCTAATGTGAGGACCTGTCCATTTGACTGTTACACAGGACATGTGTTTGTAAGTCTGCATCCAACTAATATACTATATCTCAGTACAAATCTCACAGTCCTCCTAATGTGAGGACCTGTCCATTTGACTGTTACACAGGACATGTGTTTGTAAGTCTACATACTGCTGAATATACTATATCGCAGTACAAATCTCACAGTCCTCCTAATGTGAGGACCTGTCCATTTGACTGTTACACAGGACATGTGTTTGTAAGTCTACATACTGCTGAATTATTTGAATGACTTGATCATTTCAAAATCAAATCCATAGAAATCCATTTACCTGGTCAGTGCTGTCACTGAAGAACTGCACATGGCCACTTCAGAAGGCTGGACAAGTATCTCTTTAGGCATCTGGACAGAGACAATCACTAAGTGTGATTTTGGTTCACAATACAAATCTCACAGTCCTCCTAATGTGAGGACCTGTCCATTTGACTGTTACACAGGACATGTGTTTGTAAGTCTGCATCCAACTGAAATATACTATATCTCAGTACAAATCTCACAGTCCTCCTAATGTGAGGACCTGTCCATTTGACTGTTAGACAGGACATGTGTTTGTAAGTCTACATACTGCTGAATTATATTTGAATGACTTGATCATTTCAAAATCAATCCATAGAAATCCATTTACCTGGTCATGCTGTCACTGAAGGAACTGCACATGGCCACTTCAGAAGGCTGGACAAGTATCTCTTTAGGCATCTGGACAGAGACAATCACTAAGTGTGATTTTGGTTCACAATACAAATCTCACAGTCCTCCTAATGTGAGGACCTGTCCATTTGACTGTTACACAGGACATGTGTTTGTAAGTCTGCATCCAACTGAATATACTATATCTCAGTACAAATCTCACAGTCCTCCTAATGTGAGGACCTGTCCATTTGACTGTTACACAGGACATGTGTTTGTAAGTCTGCATACAACTGAATGTCAGTTTTTGACTATAAAATGATAAATGTACTGTAGAATAATTTACCTGTCAGTGTTGGTCACTGAGGGAACTGCACATGGCCACTTCAGAAGGCTGGACAAGCATCTCTATGGAACTCTAGCAGGGAAAGGACAAAATCATCAACTTGAGTTTATAATTAAGTGCTTAATAATTACAAAAAAAAAAAAAAACTCGATTGAAAGATGCCCAATAAATGTAAATTCAACCTGCAAAATACAGAACTCAAGTTTTTCCTGATGCGTTATCATTTGAATGTTACACAAAAGTTGTGTAACTGCAAACTCCTGATTTAAGTGATGAGTTTCAAAACTCTAAAATACCAGGTTTATGGTGATGATTTACCAGTTTAGTATTGTCCTCAATGAAATTGTGCATGCCCACATCAGCTGACTGGCAAGGCATCTTTTTTGGAAATCTTGAAGGAAAAAACTATTCTAGGCATCAAAATACAAATCTCACAGTCCTTCTAATGTCAGCACTTGTCCATTTGACTGTTACACAGGACATGTGTTTGTAAGTCTCTGCATCCAACTGAATCTACTATATCTCAGTACAAATCTCACAGTCCTCCTAATGTGAGGACCTGTCCATTTGACTGTTACACAGGACATGTGTTTTCTAAGTCTACATACAGCTGAATGTCAGTTTTTGACTATAAAATGATAAATGTACTGTAGAATAATTTACCCTGGTCAGTGTTGTCACTGAGGGAACTGCACATGGCCACTTCAGAAGGCTGGACAAGTATCTCTTTAGGCATCTGGACAGAGACAATCACTAAGTGTGATTTTGGTTCACAATACAAATCTCACAGTCCTCCTAATGTGAGGACCTGTCCATTTGACTGTTACACAGGACATGTGTTTGTAAGTCTACATACTGCTGAATATACTATATCGCAGTACAAAATCTCACAGTCCTCCTAATGTGAGGACCTGTCCATTTGACTGTTACACAGGACATGTGTTTGTAAGTCTACATACTGCTGATTTATATTGAATGACTTGATCATTTCAAAATCAAATCCATAGAAATCCATTTACCTGGTCAGTGCTGTCACTGAAGGAACTGCACATGGCCACTTCAGAAGGCTGGACAAGTATCTCTTTAGGCATCTGGACAGAGACAATCACCAAGTGTGATTTTGGTTCACAATACAAATCTCACAGTCCTCTAATGTGAGGACCTGTCCATTTGACTGTTACACAGGACATGTGTTTGTAAGTCTGCATACAACTGAATATACTATATCTCAGTAACAAATCTCACAGTCCTCCTAATGTGAGGACCTGTCCATTTGACTGTTACACAGGACATGTGTTTCTAAGTCTACATACAACTGAATGTCAGTTTTTGACTATAAAATGATAAATGTACTGTAGAATAATTTACCTGGTCAGTGTTGTCACTGAGGGAACTGCACATGGCCACTTCAGAAGGCTGACAAGCATCTCTATGGAACTCTAGCAGGGAAAGGACAAAATCATCAACTTGAGTTTATAAATAAGTGGTTAATCATTACAAATAACTGGATTGAAAGATATATCTTACTCAAAGGGAGGTTGTATTTGCAGACGTTGTAAGTCAACAAAACAATTACATAGACAAGCAATTAAAGGCAACTTGTCTCCATGTAAATGTAAAAACAAATGTGTTCACTTGTTTCCAATGATCATAATCACAAAGCAAGCATTCCTATTATACCACAAAATAAAAAGATTCTATCTAGTAAAATTTGAGGATGACTGATGTATCCCTCCATGAACTGTTGTCAGGCCTCATTCATATACAGCTTGAACAGGAATGGTGCAGGAACGGCTGCTCGCTGTGTGTGAACTTCACACCAAACAGTCTGAGGGCTTGGTGTGGGAAATGTTTGTTTTCTGACTCAATATAAAATGTAACTGCTGAGTGATGTAGGATAATTCTTTGTGGTTTTGCAAAACAAAACTTTAGTTCAAATTGGTCAGTAGGTAGGTCCTCCTGTTAAGAAAGTTTTTAGAACATTTTCTGTGGCTGTCCTGTGTCCATGTGTGCAGGGTCCACACTTACTCCGACTGTTGGTGCTAAAGAGAACTAATCTATTTGCAGGACCACACTGAACAAATCCGCACAGTGCTCACACCTGGAGCGCTAAGTTACAGTTTGGTATAGAATGCTACTCACTCAACTGATGTGTGTAAATACAAGCATGGACAAATACCTTGCTTCTCCATGGCCAATCAGAATCACCGTAGTTATATGTGATTTCTTCTCCTGGACTAATGTCCTTGAGTGCAAACAGACACAAATGGGGCCTTCCGTCCACTCGTATTATTTTCATTTTGCTATTTGGATTCAGATGGTCATCATTAACGAGTCTCCCTAGAGAACCATCTTCTCTGGAAGCATCGACACTGAAATACAAAAAAAATACAATAACAATCATTTTGTGTAAAGTCAGAGAATTGGGCACATGTAGTTTTAGCATGATTGAAGAATCTGCATCTACAGTTTAAATTATTCATCAAACAGTAAAAAGCACAACACTATTCTATAACTACATTCCACAATTACAACTACTTTTAATAACAGTGAAGTTGGAGAGTTAGTATTTACAGGAATAGAAACTAATTTAGAGAAGACACCTTAAATTAGATACATACCAAAATGATTTCCATTAAAATGGAAATCAAACATGAAACCATTGAGTGCTTTATGATACACTTTCGACCTGCATTCTTGTTCCTTTTTTGTTATGACTTCCCCTCTGTATTCAATAAGAAAATCTCCTTTTTGAAAGTCCCGGCAGCTGAACAACACACCTCGACCTAAAGACACACAGGATGAGTTTAGCAGTTAAGCCAATACGTCAGAACAACAATTTTTACAAAGTAGAGCTGTGTCAAACAGATATTTATCTTATTACTAATAGCAGAGATATCAAGTTATTTGTATGAATTAATCAAGGGACTATTTTTGTGTATTTTTTGTAGAAATCTAGACAAAATAAACACCTCAATCATTTCCACATCATCATTGATCATTTTGTTTGTAATAACACAGTGGGGTTTTAACTTTTGCTACAAAAGAAACTTTGATTTAAAAAAAAGGTGCAAATGGCAACTCACCTTTAAAAAGAATTTATGTATTTTATGTCAAAGTCATTCTTGTCTTTTCCCAAGGATGAAAATAGGTAGCTTCTTGCATAGGGTTCCTTTTAGGTCTCCGCGACCTTGTTGATGCCATCTCCTGCAAAGTTAATCACTGAGCACATGACGACTATATGATGTGACGCATCAAAAATAATTTAATGATTTTGACTGAGAAATTGAGAATTGAGATAACAAAGGTGGAATTGTATCTTATGCATCAGTAATAGGGCTGAAACTATTAGTCAACTAATCGTGACTAATTTATTATAAAAAATATTATTATTTTTTTTTATTTTAATTTTTAATAGTCAACTAGTCCTTTATTTGATAATTGTAATTGTTAAGTGCACTATAAAATATGTGTAAAACCTATTTATAGCAACTGTAGCTACATTATTAAATACAAAAACATCAAACACAAGAAACTGTTACTTTGCACACATTCTACAACTATAAGCTTTTTGTCACCATATTTCAACCTTTATTTGGTTAAAAATGTATTAAAAAGTCTCAATACAAAAAATAATAAATAATCATTTGACTAGTTGACAAATCGAAAAAAAATAACCACTGACTAGTCGACTACTAAAAGAATTGTTAGTGACAGGCCTAATCAGTAAGAAAACCTGCACAATATTTTCTTCAGTATCAGTATCAGTATCAGTGACATTTTTGTAGGTCACTGCTAATGTGGCCAATACTAGCGCTAACATCATTCGCAAACTGGAACACTGTGGAGGCTCATAAGCAGCTATAAACATGACTAATTGCAGAGATTGTGCTAATTTTACTGAGTTTTCACTGAGTCTCAAGAATCAAGTCCAAACTGTCCAATGGACAGCAGAGCATTGGAGAAATGAGCTAAACTGTTTACTTGCTAAGTAGCCATGTGCTTCTCTGGCTTTTTGTCTATTTTACACCTTCAAACCTAAATAATATTCGCACGTTTTTCCTAGTTGCTAAAGGGACAAAATAAATGTAATATCGTTGTATATAAGTGCCTTACCTGGTTCACCACACCGACCGGAAACAGAGCAGATGTAGCTCTCCATTAGCCCTTTAAATCTACACACACCTATTTACACAAACCTGAATTACAAGAACATTGTACGAATACACAGGACCTTCCGGCAGACAGCCAATCAGAAGCTTAGAATCATACACATGTGTGAATATTCATGAGGTCCTGCTATACCACGCGCTGGCTGTAGGGGGCACTGTGGTGATACACAGATTATACACAAAGTCAGGTCTATGTGTATTAGCAGGTCATCTCTTTTTTTTTACATATTTGGGGTCTGTGGACCAATAGAAACACTTCTACGCTTTTAGATTTTTTTCCAAATTAGCAGGACACCGACCCTGTCCTGCTAATTCCAAATGTCCTTCTAGTGTGGTGTGTATCCTGACCAAATGTCCTTTTAATACACATAAACAAACACACACATACACACACACACACACACACACACATACACACACACACACACACATACACACACACTCTCAGGAGGAGAGTGGTCTGTTACACACACTGCAGCTCTGTTATGAGAATACAGGACACACACTCAGAAGCACTATTTTCCTTTCCTCATTCATCTTGTCTATTGAAATAAGCCAATTATGTGTTGTTGTTTTTTTTACTGCAGCTGCGGTAGTTTAATCATTAAAGCTTCAGAACCTACATTATACTGCAAAAATCTCTCTCAACATACACCGCAGGGGGTAATCCAAGTCACTCACTGTGTCACTAACACTAAAATCGAAGGTGTTCTGTCCACTCAATAACAGCTGTCCCCTATTTAAATGTAAAACTGATAAATGTACATTATTATTATTATCATTATTATTATTATTATTATTATTATTTTGTTCTGTTTTGAGTGTCATTCCTCCAAATAATAGACACAATTCAAACATTCTCCTCGAAAAATAATGAGCCAAAGCCAGGTCTGAGTCCTAAATTTACACAACAATTGTTTGCAGTTAAGCTGATATTATCATTAGTAAAAATCTTACTGCAGCAACACTTTATAGTCGGCCTGTTCATTACAATATTTAAAGGAAAAAATGTAGGCCTTATGTCTAATTAAACTTGAATTAACATGTTTGTGTTAAATGTCCTTGAAAAAACATGTAGGTGTATTTTGTTGTAGGCCTAAAATAAAGTAAGGTACATCTTAATGACCACAGAGGGAATTTTGTCTTCTGCATTTGACCATGTCTCAATGCCACTTTGAATGGTTAATTGCTATAAATCACTTTAACCCATGGATCGCCTAAATTCTGTGTACTATGGATGTACTGTATTATTATAAGAAAATAGTACGGTCTGGCATTATAATGATTGATTGAGTGCAAATATTCTCACTTGCATCTGCAGTATTATAACTTTATTTAAACACTAGCTTGGACTACAATAGAATATGTGAGGTAAAGTACAGTTGAAGGCTGAAGTCCAACTACCTCATAATAAAGACATGTACAACCCTTTCACACAATAAACTGTGTGAAAGGATCTTTTACTCTAGAAACCAGCAGATGTGTAATGTATGGCAAAAAAATGAAAAGAAAACATAGACAACATCCAATCCTAATTAACTTTAGTTTATTAGATTTTGATCTCTGCCCTGATCTGATTCTGGCCCCTATAAATGTTGAGCCCTATTTAAACAGGAGTATGGTGTCAGTGCTCTGTAGATGTTGATGGTGGGAGACGACTCGCTCCTGATGAGACTGATGTGAAGAAGCGGCAGAGGCCATGAGGAAACAGGCAGAAATTATGGTTTCATGGATGGAAGCATTTTATTTGTGAGGGCGGTTTGGTTTTGAAAGCTGCAAAAACACAGACAATAAAGACTATTAATTTGACACATAAATGGTGCATATTCAAAAGCACAATAAAATCTAAAATCTATAATGCTAAAATCACACAAGAGCACAGTTATGAATAAAAACTAAATCAGAGAATAAACTGAGTACTGCAGGACTGAGACAAGAATAAAACCAGACTCAACAAAGTCTAAATGTGGAGAAAACAAGGAATAAGTAAAAGTGAATCATAAATAAACACGGCCTTAACACAAACACTTACCGGCAAACTGAGAGTTGTAATCATGGGGCAGAGTTTTGGAGAGTGGCAGTTTTCTATTTGCCCCTGTAGATGGTGATGGCAGGCTGGGGCAGTAGAATCAGTGGAATTTGGACACAGAAGATGTTACATGTGTCATAGGAGACGGCACAGAAGGTGGAGAAAGTGGAGATGTGCAAGACAAAAGTTGTTTGAGAGGCAGTTTGGTGTTGAAAGCTGCAAAACACAGACAATAAAGACTATTAATTGTCACACAAATGGTACACATTCAAAATCACAATCAAATCTAAAATGCTAAAATCACAAAAGAGCACAGTTAACACCAGTAATTAGAAACATGTTTTTAAGGAGAGTCTAGTTATGAATAAGAACCAAACCAGAGATAAAACACTTACCTGCATACAGACAGATGTGACCATGGAGGAGAGGTTTTAGATGGAGGCTGGATGATAGAGAACAGATTTGCCCCTGACGTTGGTGATGGTAGGCTGGGGCACTGACTGGGCAGAGTGATGTTACTTGAGGTGGAGAGGGGAGGAGGATCAAAATGGCTGCTTGCCCCTGTAGATCTTGCTGTTAGGCTGGGGCTGGAGCAGTCGTTTTGACGGAGGAGGTTTTGGCTGATGTTGGAGCCATATTTATCTTTGAAGAATTGAACAAGATGGAGAAGGTGGAGATGGTGGAGATGGCTCACCCCTGAACATGTGGATGCAGAGCATGAGCTGTAAGCAGAAGAGATGGTTTGGTGGATAGTTGTTTTTTGTTTTTTTTTGAAGGGGCAGGCTAATACTGAAACCTGCAAAACAAACAATAAAACACTACTAATTGACACACAAATGATAAACAACAAATTCAAAATGACACACACAAAAACAATAAAACCTAAAATGGTCAACACAATTGAATAAAATGCCGAAATGGTGCAAATGCAAAATGGCATAAAGTAACACTAAAATCTATGAATAAAAGTTAAAATGTAAAAGTTGAAAATCAGTCTCATGTTGAGACTATGAGAGCCCATGTTTAGTGGGACTTGCGTCTCTTGGCGTGGGGAGGGGTGGGAGCAGAGGAGTCGGCAGCTTGTCTTTTAGGAGCCTGCACCAGAGAAGGAACATGGGGATTTGAGAAAACGACTTTCTTCGGATTGATAAAAGTTCTACATTGGCTTGTATTTACCTGCTGTCGCTGAAGGTGGTGCTCTGGCTGAGCGGGAGGAGCTTCAGCGGAGACAGTGGGCTGGGCCTGAAAACAAAAAGGCAGAGATGGTTTAGGGCACGCCGGCTCATGAGACACATCCACACGAATGCGAGGTGGATAGGGTCGTGTGCTATGCGACTCCCTGAAACGCATGAGACCTCCACTGGTCTCTATCTCCCAGATGAGGGGCCGCTCCAGCTTCTCCCACAGGCGCTGCTTGATCCTACGGCCCAGCTCCAAGCTGTAGGGGACGGGGACGACCACTGGGGTACCTGCAAACACCCAGAGCACAAGAACATCAACCATTAGACAAATGTTTTTAGAGGGGAGACTACTTATAAATAATGACTAAAATGAGTACAGCAGGACTGAGCCAAGACTAAAAACAGACAAATCCAGGACAAAACCAACCAAAATTGGTTCAGTAGCAGTAACATAAAACCTGACCTGCATACCACCTGTTTTAACCTTACACAAGTGTTTCAATAATGCAATGACAAACAAGACATTTCATTAAACAAAATATTGTAAAGATGTAATACCTCTGGAGGAAAATGTTGCTCAATTACAAAATAATACGACAATGAATCGGTAGGAGTAAGAAAATGTGACCAGAGTTGAATGAGGCTAGTGAAACGTACGTCAGCAGGGGGTCCACAACGGAGTGGTAGATGCGCTGATACTCCTCCACAGTGTGGCCATGGATGAGCACAGGACTCCCTGGGGCAGGGGGGCAGGCGGAGGGCAGGGCAGAGGGAGACTCAGGAAGAGGCCGGGCTGGGGCGGAGGACTCGGAGGTGGGGACCTGGACCTGTTCAGGAGGAGCGGTGGTGGAGGGGGGATGTCATGATTTCAATGTACCGAAGTATAGTGCATGTATTTGTTTAAAGCAGGTTCTTGTTGTCGCATGGTAAAATAGCAGAGGAAACTTAATAGACTTGAATTTTCTTCTTACCGCTTCAGCTTTGCGCTTCAAAGCGAGCGTCCTCCTGGAGACACGCCTGGGCTCCTCGGCTGGGGCAGAGACAGGGGCAGGAGCGGGAGTGTTGCTCGGGGCCTAAGGGACAAAGAGGTGAGTTAGGTTAGATAAGCTTTAGTGAGGTGCATTGGTAACAAAACTGTGGTATGAGTTTCACTGGTAGTTTGTACCAGCTATTCTTAAAAAGTAATTTCATCTACTAAACATTGTAGCCCACTGTAGTGATAGTGTGGTGATATGTGCTTTGTACATTCTTACCTGTTTATGCAGAAATAATTGGACTGAAACTTGCCACAATAAGTCTTATATTATTTGGCTTTCCAAATAACATTTAGTCTAAAGCAAAACTAGTCTAAATCTGGACTACATTGGGGGAAAATAAAGTCAAAATCTCTATACAGTTAATCGTGACTCTTAATGACACATAATGTACTTAAGTGTCAAAAGTTAAAATTAGGTTACAGCTGAATATCAATGTCAAAACGTGTCTGTAGGAGGCGCTGTTCAGTCTTACACGCTCCACGCTGAAAGTGCTGTCAACTCAAGCACTGGGAGTAATACACTTGTCAGGTGTAACACAAACACTGTGGGATCAGCTGATTTTTGATAAATATTTAAGTGAAAGGCAAAAAAGTCACTTTTTTCTCTCGGACAAAACTTTGGAATGTTGAGATTTTTGAAAATAAATCCCCAATGCTCCCATAGCAACAAAACACAAACACATAACGTTCTAACTATTAATCTTAAATAATTGAGACTGAAATGTAGAAATAGGTCAAGTAGAGTGGTGATATGTGTTTTGTACTTTCTTACCTGTTCAGTCAAACCCCGGGACGTCCTGCTGTAGGAGTGGTCAAGCGAGTGACTGGGGAACACAACCTGGAAAACACAGAATATTTCAAGTTACTTTATACAGAAATAACTGGACTTATATTATTTGGCTTTCCAGAAAACATTTGGTCTAAAGCAAAATCAGCCTAAATCTTGACTACACTGGGGAAAAATAGGTCAAAATCTATGTACAGTTAATCGTGACTCTTAATGTAACATAATGTACTTAATGGTCCAAACAGCCGCTAAATTTGAGTTCAAATTATTTTACAGCTGAATATTAATGGTAAAACGTGGCTGTAGGAGGCGCTGTTCAGTCTTACCTGCTCCATGTTGAAAGCGCTGTCAACTCAAGCACTGGGACAGTAAAAACACCGCCGGATCAGCTGATTTTCAATCGTTGAGTGAAAGGCGAAAGTGTGACTTTGGAATTTTGATTTTTAAAAGATTTTTAAAAATAAATACAATGCGTCCATAGCAACACGACGCAACCACTTCACGTTTAACTATTACGTCATTGAGGAAATGTAGAAATAAGCCTATTTACTTATCTACTTATTTGCAATTAAAGCAAAACGATTTATTCTATGCATCCTACATTTAAACCATAACCATACGTCTACCTGTTGTAATCAAAGTTGTAAATATAGTTTGACTTGTAGCGCTTTTGTCAGTCTCACGTGACATGGGTCAAGTTCACCACTAGGGGGAGATTATTTTGGCAGAAACTGAAGAGGTTTTCTATACTTGAAGACAAAAATAGCCTAACTAGTATGTTCAAGGTAATGTTTTATTAGCTCTTCCAGTTTTCAGCATCTGTGTGTAAATATACTCCTAACACATCACCTGCTCTGTGTGTTGAACGAAATGCAACAATAACGAGACAATCCAATGCTTCAAAATATTCTTCATTGGATATGGCAAATTTGTTTGGGGTTATAATTCTTAAGTCTTGTTCTACACCCTCAGTACAAATAAAAGAAGACCATACTGTGCTGTCCCTTTAAGGACCGGTGGGGAAACATTGCCCTCTAGTGGCCCTATGTCATATTGCGTTTTGTCATTTTGTAAAGGAAGTTGAGGTAGCAGCCATGTTCTTTCTGCCAGCTACGAGTCGGAGCAGTTCATATTAAAAAGTGCTGAAATATCTTCCGCAGAGTTTAAGGGAAACATATGTCTGTAAGTTCATTACCTGTTCTGTGCAAATGTGATTTCCGTTTAATCCTATTGTTATGCTAATTAGTTCGCGTTTGCATTTTTGTCTATGCTAATTGCTACTAGCTATGCTAGCGGACTTTACATGGTTTATTACCAGTTCATTTGAGTAGCTAGCTACTGCTAACCTGTGCTAGCGTTAGTCACGTTTTGATGTGCCATTTGTTTCCGGTATGCAGAGAATGATTATGTTTTCTGTGTCTGTTTTACAGTTTTACAGTTAAAACTAAATTGAAGTAAAGAAAAGCAAAGGAAAGCACTTCAACATTGTCTTTATTTCAAGTCTGTTCACTATCTGCCAAACTACACAGTCGCCTAGGGAGGGCAGATACATACCATACACTCAGGTGCTACACAGTGGTCCCACGTTTGTCGCGGGGGTTACGTTGTAAAAATAACCGCAATATGTGAAATCTGCAGTGGTCAGCTTTATGTTTTACACATTTTTACAATTATACATGTTTTGAGGCTGTAAAACCCTTCACCATACACTTTATACACTTTCCTCAGACAGGCATTAAATTTTCTCACATTTCTCTCTGTGTTTAACCCCTTACCATTCCGGGTATTTTTGGTGAAATTGCCTACGTTCTGACCTCTCCAAATTAAAATGATTACTGTTCTTGAACCATAAGTATTATTTACACAAGTTTGGGGTCTTTGTAAAGGTAACATCCTCTAGTTTTACCCTCAGGTGTCAGAATCACTGTAAGTTTGTCTGGTAAGTATTTATACACTTTGGAATACACATAAAAAATGATTTTTCTCATCCTCGCCTAAATTTTTTTGTAAAAATTAAGGGGAAGAAAGCTGCAGTAGGTAGCTGGGGACAAAAATACACCATATTTCAATTGAAAATGTTGTTGACCTCTCACATTTCAGATTTGAGGTCAATCTATAAAAAATGAGATTTTTACACTTATTTTATTATGACTAAATCCAGGCGCTTTATGGAGGGACTTTTGATGTATCCAAGTTTATCCAAACCTCTCCAAATGGAGACACTTGGAGAACGTTTGGAAAAAAAAACTGCAATAACTTTTGAATGCTTCAACCCACAGACATCAATGAGGGCTCTACTGAAAGCTCACACTTAGAGGAATCTGTATCTGCACACTGAGCTGCTCTATTACTTATGTAAATTTATATAGCATATCAAAACACAATATAAAATACATATTTGTTTATGAATATATAGTCAAAAACAAGGGGTATGGGTCAAAATAAATATATATTTACAAACTCCACACACTGCAAACAATGAACAAACACACACTGTGAACAGCAGTGAAAAGCTCACTGTACATGATTATGGCTTGTCCAAAAAATGGTGAAAAAATGTCTTTGCCAAAATGCCATTTCTTTGTTTTGTGCAAAACCTGGTAACAGCCGATGAGAGCATCTGATAACGTCCTCCATGTGCCTAAAGAAAAACACAAACACATTAGTAACAAGAAAGTACAAAATTGAGAGAGGGTGAAGTAATATTATATCATATACATATTATAATTTTACTTACAATACTGTAAACTGCAGAATAAAACACCTTTCAATCAATAGACAAATGAAGTCTAATTCATACAGATAAACACAAATGTGCCAGAGCCCATGGTTCCAATGTGCACTATGCAACGAAGTGATGCTAATGATTACACACGATATATTTTATCTACAATTATGTAAATAGCAGAATAAACCAGGCTTACCGACCCAGAACAGCATCCAGTCCATCAAAGAATATGCTCCTCCACTTCTGAGTCCACCGTGGAATCTGACACGGACCGCTACGGGTCCGAGATGCCTCTGGTATAACTTGTACAAACATCCACAGTGTCCGCGGTCGCGTACTGCCTTTGTTTTATCCGTTTCGTCGTGTTTAGAAGCAAAACTGTTGCAAAATCACAGTGCGTCATTTTACGCACACTTTACGCACGAAAAGCCGTGATTCATTTTCTTTCGTTACGCACTGGGCCTGCTCCGTCTGTTTACAGAAAACCATGGCATGTCATACATCCTCGTGTTCAGCTGCTCATTGGCTGTAAGGAGAAAACGTCACTGAATGTGTGTGATGTGACTGGTTGATTCTACACGGGGGAGAGTGGGGCGTACACTTTCAGTCACCTGTAGCACTGATTCGCTGTCTGGGGCTCCAGTGACCCACAACCCCCACCTTATTGGCCAAACTTGGTGTCAATCAGAAGCTAGCATGTTTGTCTATCACTGAGAAACAAAGTTGGCGCTGTCTGAAGTTTGTTATGCCTGAAATTGACGAAAGAAATGCAAAAAAATGACAGAGAAGATTTCACTTTCCTGCAGCAGATTGGACATGGAGGATCTAAGTTATTTTGCGGACATAATTTCTTGACTGGATTATATTCTCTGGACCTCTACGGAAAGAATGAGACCGATATTGTGGAAATATGTTGATGTTTGACAGAACCAGAGCCCTCAAAGGTAAGTGAAGTCCAAATAGGCATTTTTGGCTTTTCTGTAAAAACGGCTTTCCTGACAGCACTGTGGTGACTTTAGGTGAAAATGGTTTACATATTCGGAAAGATGAGATCCGTAGCTTTCATTTGATGTGTATATTGTTTGTGTGGGTGACGCAGAAGTGAATGTACATTGCTGTAAAGTTGTAAATAAAAGGCGACGGCCCGCGGGCGGGCCGTCGGAACGGTAAGTGGTTAAACACTCTCAAAGTTCAAACCATAGTATATTATACCCTTCTTCGATGAACTATTTAAATGTGTTGTTCACGTGTTTCTGCTCCAGCAGTATCCAGAGGCGGTTTCTCCATGCACACAAACACGTGTAAGTCCAAAGTGTTTCGGAAATTTGTCTCATTTGTTTCATCGACATTGTGGGTTTTGTCGGGGAGAAAACTTGCAAACATACAGCACTTCAGAGTCACACTGCCAACATCAAACATTTCTGTTAATTTGACTGACCGCATTCTGTACTGTACAGGACACGTGGTACGTCCCTCAGCCAATCAGGACGCAGAACACAATGTGCGTTCATACACTAAAGAAAAGCGTGCAAAACTGCACAAAACAAATCTGTGAAACGGTGAGACCGCAAAAGGTGAACGCGATATAGCGAAGGACCACTGTATATCCATCTGCTCGGAGAGAGATTTAATATTGAACAAAACAAATCTACTTTTTGTGAATGTAACAAAGAAACTACTGAACATCTTTTTTATCAATGCATGTAAACAGAGACATTCTGGGAAGAGCTCTGGGATTGGACAGATTAACATGGGACGATATTCATTTTGGCATCAAAATGAAGGACGTTCAAACAAAAAATGTTTTGAATAATCTTTTATTATCAATTATTATTTGATTCATTCATGCAAATGGCAACATGTAAAGACTGTTTTTACTGCATTTGAAAGACAATAGGAAGATAACTTAATAAAATTGATAATGTATTTTATTTTTAAATTGTTAAATGTGTTTTATTTTGCTGAGTTTTATTCACAAGCTTTCTGCAAAATGCCACACACTTCAAATTCATGCCAACTGATATGTTTGTGTCCAGTAGATGTCCTACTAGGGCAAATGAAGCTTCAAGAAGCTTTGCGCTGGAGTGAACCAATTGGATGAAAGGCTTCAATGCTTCATGAAGCTTCATCTGCCCATCACCGCCCCGCAGCACATCACGTGGCTGAAAGGCTGCAGCGGCCTTTGTTATTACTGTTCATGGCCAACAGAGGGAGCCATTTGCGTAGTTATTTTCACAACCCCATATAGAGCTATTTTATCCGAATGGCCTGCCTTTGAGTAAAAGCTGACGATATCAAATATAGAAGCTTTATTTAATTTGATCTAATGTCGGTTTTACCAGTTTGCTACCGGTCAATCATTGTTTATTATTTTGAATTATTTCTTGTAGTCATATTGTGTGTTATTTGTACATTTACATTTATTCATTGTTGTTTGTATCTTTCTTGGTGTTTCAGAACCACGCACACGCACTCGGTCGGACAGCCTGTACAATTCCTAATAAATATCATCCAATCAAGTGAAGCATCACAATGATTCTGACCAATCACCTGCTGTGGGTTCCACCTTAGCGATATAGAAAATTAAAATAGCGAGGAAACCTATCCTTCCTCACAAAATGTCTTTGTGTTAATTATATACCTTGCAATATGTTGCCAAAAGGACAGTTTTGAGGATGAAAATCCACAAGTGCACTTCTGTGGCTCGGAGAAAAGTGTCCACTGCAGAGGGCACTTTTCTATCTGTAAAGAAAACACAAGTTACCATCTTGCAGTCTGCATACATTATGTATGTTGGATGCTGTATGAACACAATGACTTTGCTCAGCACAAACTAAAAAGTGTGTAAAAGAAATACACAATAGTAATAAAGTAATGTGTGTATATTGTGCCACTTTTGTCTTGGTGCAGGTCAGTTACCTGCATCTGATCCAGGCACCAGTGGAGGAAAAGACCTGAGCCACGAGACCCACTCGCTGTCGTCCATGGCCGTGAGGCTTTTGGAATGTTTAGGCATGTTTTCTGGTATGGTATGATCTGCTTTTATTTGGACAGGGACAGTGCATGATTACATTACGTTGACCTTAAAAAACAGGAAAGATGTATGATGCCAGGTTATAGTAAAGATACTAATTTCCACCTGTAGTCACTGGACAGGCTGATGTTAAGTAAGAGTAACAGTTTGGTGTAGATGACGAAAGACCTGTAAACATGGTACACACCAAATAGAACAATCTCGCCCTTCAAAAACGCCATTAACAAAAAAATAAATAAATAAATAAATAAAAATAATATATATATATATATATATATATATATATATATATATATATATATATATATATATATATATATATATATATATATATATATATATATATATATATATATATTTTTTTTTTTTTTTTTATTATTTTTTTTTTTTTTTTTCAGTTCACACACATATATACACAATCATACCAAATTATTCACACACATAATCAGTCAATTTCAGACATACAAATACTCTATTTCATACACATTCACTGATTGGTACCAACTTGCTTTGACATTAGCCATTTCTTTGTCACATGTGCAAACATTTGAAAAACTTGTGCATGTTATAATCTCTAATTTCTGGAATGAAAGATTTGTGTTAATTCCTTATGATTATATAAAAACAGAATAATCAGTAGTTTTAATCAGAATAAGCAGTAGTTTCCCATTGACAGAGGAAACAATTGTGGTTCCCCAGTTTAGAATTCTCCAACATTGTATAAAAAGCACCTGGACTATATATTGGCAGATCAAATCACACATTGTTACTCATCATAAAGCTCTAAAATTACTCTACTGATTAGGAACAACTGCAGAAAGGCAAAGTTGATACTACTGTATGAGATAGAATTATCCAAAATGCCTATTTGCACCAACAGAGTCTCATCACAGTCTATGTGAAACACTGAGCAGGCCTACACAGGGTAAACCAAGTACATTTTCTTTATTCGTGTTATACTGTAACTTTGGCCATGTTTCTCCAAAATGCCTTTAAATGCACCGTCCGAAGTGTGTGTCGAAGGCAGTTACGTCCTTTCCGTTGCGACAAGGGCTGTCCTATTTTAATGCATTTGACGAATGCGACAGACTGACAACTTCTGCGCAATAGAAAGTCCAAGGCATCGTCTGATTGGATGAGAGTCCAGGTAGAGTGAGGTGCATAGCACATGAGGAGAAAGAGTTAGAGTCAAATTTTGTGGCGCGCAGAGGCCACAAACACATTTCAATACCTTAATGTGTTCTTGGGCAATGTGTGTTGTTCCTATTTGAATTGTTATAGCAACAGGTCTGTTCTGCAGCAAAAGAAATGGCGTAGCAGGTAAAATAGGGAATGCATATTACAGTACCTACAGTAAGTGTATAGTTCACTTGAGGCTAGTTTTTGTGTTGGCTACTACAAATATCAGTTACAATATAAAGCAGCGTAGTAAACAGTTATAAACAGAAACCTGTTAAAAGTCGTACATATCCAGACCTGCCTCACATTTGCATATTAATGTTATAACTTGAAATGATGTCTCCAGGTATTGGACAGCTGGTGTTGATCCTCATGTTGCTCTATGTGGACTGTGGCTGCTGCAGAGAAGTGGGTGAGAACAAACTGAAGACCAGATTCAGTGGATGGCCCGACTTACTTGTTCGCCTTGACATCTGGCACTTTATGTGGCGCCTGGCTGTGGGATGTACCACTGATGCCCACCAGCTCTACCTCCTTTCATGGCTCGTATGTCAACAGGCATCTTTGAGATGCAGCTGACGTGAATAAGCTGAGAGAGGCCAAGAGAGCACAATTAACCAAGGAAGGCTGGACTGCTCTCACTGAAAAGCAACTGGACTGGCACATCACAAAGGCTGAGCTGGAGCTGCAGGAGGACAAGTGGAGAAGAGCAGACCATCCAGCTGTTGGATCAGCTCATCAGTGAACTCTTGAGTGACAAGGGAAAGGATGCACTTGGTGTTCCTCTTCTGGACTCGGTAAGCATGCAGCACATCTGGCATGTTCAGAAGAGGCATGTCAAGTGTATGCAGGACCCACCTGGTGTGGCACTGTACACTCAGACTGGCACCATCATCAAAGGAGGAGTCCCGCTGCAGACACTGCGCTGTGCCAGAGGTTCCACATCTTTGAAGTTGTTCCACTGTCACTTAAATCGCTGCATTCCAGGTATGTGCAGTCTGATAATGCTGCTTATGTTTAAAGTGAACCAGTGGCCTATTCAGACATTTGTTGCATTTATTTCAGGAAACAGCACAAACTCCCTTAACTTCCAGGGCAGCAGGCATCAGAGACAGATGAGGGCTTTGAGGGAATTGACAGCAGCAATGCCACTCTTTACTTTATTTATAGATAGCGCTGATTACAGAGCATGCTCTGCCTCATTTGCTCTCCATCCGTCTGAGCCAGCTGGTCAATCATCTGCACCTGCTCCTCAGTCCACTCACCTGTCTGCTGTCCAGCCTGCTCCTCAGTCCTCTCATCTGCTGTCCAGTCTGGATTATCTTCACAGCAAGCTGTAAGTTAAATGCTCATGAAGCACAATAATATTGTTGTCAGTACTTGAGGGCTAATGTTTATACTTTTTCCCAGGCTGTGGATGAGCACAGCATGCATGGAATATCAACAGGCTAGCACTATTGTGGGTCTGTGGTAGAACCTGGAACAACATGATAAGAGCTGAATTTTGTATGCTGCGCAACATCAGGCCAGGCTGCTCACTGGGCGCTTTAGGTCCCCTAAAAAGAAGGCTGTTTATGCAGAAGTTGACGTCACAAAAAGGGTGTGTACTTTGTTCTACTGGGTCTGCAGCTCAGTGGCCAAACTGCAGCTGCCTAGTGGAAACTATATTTATTTGATTATGTAACATTCATAAAAGCCTCAAAAAATTGGACACCAAACCATATCAAAATGGTCACAAATTCTAAATGATTACAAAAAGATACAGCAGCTCATTTTTAACAATGTTATTATCATGAAAGATACCACCCTACAATTAGTTACTGTAAATCAAAGCACCTTAATACAGTGACATAATAAACGGTTTAACGCTCAAGATGCCATTGTTGCTATTCTGCTGCAAGGGTTTGCTTTGCCTGATGAACGGCCTCTTGCCAGTGGACCATTGCTCCCCATCAACATAAAGCTCACAGAAGTCACTCCACACAGACATGAACATGTTTACAACATGACAGCTGACACAACTGGGCAGGCAAACACCAAGCTCCATGTCAGGGGCAGAGCTGAGACCAATTCAGCCAAAACCATCAACATCTCAGCCAGTTTTTTATATGCCACTAATCTCACCTCAGACCACACCACGAGGCAACATGATGCCACTGTTACCACTGCACCAGACTCTCCATCTCTACACCACAATCTCAGAGCGCTCCTACTGATCCTGCACAAACACAAGACACACCACAAAAATGCAAGTACACAAGGACAGTCACCTCCAACAGATGCACCAAGTCTGGAGAACCTCGCACCACAGACACCAGCCAAAGCCAGTTTAAAGGCAGAAGGGATTACGTATATCGAGGTACTCAAGTCTTGTAAATATATGTGGAATTTGTTGTACATAGGATAGTTTTGTGAGTAAACACTGCAACCTATAGTGTAATTTGTTGAGCATTAGTTATAGGATGTAAATATGTATATAATATCTTCTTGTGTACATACTTTTATAATAGGTATTTTCTGTTTTTGAGAGGAATTAATTAACTTTTAATACGGTGTTTTTGCTTTTTCTTTTGATTGGCTGATGGGTGATAAATATACTAAATGTAGTCAAACAAACACATGATGGATATTATTATACTATATATTATATACTATATTCTGTGTAAACCCTCAGTCGTCCAGGTCTGATCCATAGCAAGACGAAGTTCAAATCTGTCAACTGGACAAATCGTTGTAGGAGTGAAGACGTTTCGCTGCTCATCCAAGCCGCTTCTTCAGTTCTGATCAGATTGCTGGTGAACACTGCCTTATATCTATCTCCAGGGAGGGGGCTAACTCTTTCTGTAGGGAGGGGCTAACAGTTAGCCCCTCCCTACAACGATTTGTCCAGTTGACAGATTTGAACTTCGTCTTGCTATATACTATATTATTTTAGATATACAGTTACTATATTATGTGTTCTAATATTAATGAGGTAAAATGAGGGTGGACTGACTGGACAAATCCTAAAAGTTCATCCTGGGTGCATGCACCTGCTGTGACTGTGGACAAACAACTTTGAGTGAAAACTTGACTCGTGCCTGGCCCCAGATTTACAGCTCCACAACATCTGCTTAATTAGCTTATTTGTGTAAACACACTTTGATATAATAGTGATTATGTTATGTGTAGTAATTGACATTGCATAAAAATTAATTGAATAAATATATATTAATACTAATGCTACTAATATTGCACAAAACATTTGACAAATAAATAACTATTGGCAATAAAGTCATAGGCCACTGTGTTGAAAGTAGCCATAGAGGTACTTGGTAGAGGTTGGGACTCAAACTCACCAGCAGCATGGGCCGCTGCCTGTGTCATTGAGTAGATCGTTGTTGGGCAGGGCAGAAAGGTTGTTACTTTTTTGGTTTCAAGCCAAAGTAGTTTATTCTGTGTTTTTTAATGTATATTTTTGTTACAGAATCAGCTTAGGGACTCTGAGGCCTCTCCCCTGTGGTTGGTTCAAGAGGAGTTTAGTAAATGTCATTCGTGTCTTTCAATAACATTACTGTTCTGAATAAATGGTGATTTTTTTTTTCTCCTTTTTGTTGTAAGGTGGAGATGATGTTCTCATACCTGATGGCCATCGTCTTCAGCCCTGCCAAGCTGCTCGACATGGACAGGATTTGTCCATCTGACCTTGGCTCTGGGGAGGACGTCGCCGCTTTTCCTTCGAGAAAGAAGGTAAGTGTCTTGTGTCATTTGCTTATTGCTAAAGGTAAAGAATTGTCTGGTGTGAGATCGAGGCAGCAACTAATGTAGTCGAGAAAGAGAAATACAGAACTAATGTAGATTTTAGAGAAAAATCTTAGATCAACTTATAAAAGTAAATACAGCGTTAATTTAAAATATCAGAATAGATTAAAGGCTACAACCATCCACAAGTATAAAGTTGATTTAAGTCATCTGAATAAATTTTAAGTGGCTGGTAACAAGAAAAAGTTAATTTAAATTATTAAAATAAACTTAAAGCTGCTAGCATCCACAAATATAAAGTTAATCTGCAACATAAAGTGTTATGTAAATATAGGTATAAAGCAAATCCCGTACATAAACAAAAAGTAAAAGCAAAACTCAGGCAGCATACAAGAACAACCAAAGCATTTGAAATGTTATAGCCTTCTTTACCCTTTTTACTTGTATTGTTAAGGATCTCTTTAACCCAATTTTCGTAATACCACCTGTTGTTACGCATAGCTTTATCTGTTTGTTGCGTCCAGTGGCCTCAAGCTACTTGGACTAGACTAAACTGCTATGATTGTTTTGATGGTATAAATACACTGTGTGCATGTTCATTTAGAGGCTGATGGCGAGACGACACTATTAGGGACAACAGCTCTTTGACGATTATGCACAATTGATTCAATAAACCCGACTTTTTGATTCAAGACAACTTCTCTGTTAACTTTACATTTTTAAGCTTTTTACTATTAGAAACTCCACAACAGAAACAAAAACAAGAAAATTTCACTTTTGTTTTGGATCAGTTTTTAAAGAGCATAGTTGCTGCATGTGTTTAAAACTATTATTTAGAAACCAGTAGTAGTTTGCTCCTACTAGAGCCCTTCACCTATAGAATTAATTTAACCAACAGAAAGTTAGGGAAAATTAATAATGAAAGCGAAACAGACAAGCAAATTTATCAAAAGAAAACAAGCAAATGGATAACTGTCCCAAAAGATCCCTTGTCCTTAGACCTTCCTTCTCGGCAAGGAAAAAAAAACAAAAAAACTCAGTGGTAAAAGAATAAATCTCGAGGAGAATCTGTGCTCGTCTCTTCAAGTCTTGTTTTGATGACGTAGTTCTGTTGAAGAAAAAATAACCAAAGCGGGTGCTCACTGAAGAAAAAAAAAAAGAAAAGTGGGCGCAGGCAGAAAGAGAGAGGGCGCTGAAGGGTGAACATCGTGCGGTCAGACACATGCGCTCTTCGCTTTCACATTTTCACCGCTCACTTTTAGTTACTGTGCCGTTTGATTTCTGTGTACGCGCTCCAACTTAAAGATAGCCAAATGACACCATAGAAATGCTAGCTGTTGTTTAGCGAGGAAACAAGTTGTGTTGATGAGGTCTTTTAAAATTTCACGTTGTTGAGTCCAAAACCAGGTCTATCCTAGAAACCCTCAAAGTTTTCAAAGCTATTTGGCTTTGAGTGTGAGTGGCTGATTGTTCGTGATTATTCAAGCTTTTAAGCAAGTTCTTCATGTCACAATATCCATTTTCTGGATATATATTTTGAGTCCAGACATTGTCACTCGTTGAAAATAGAAGACAGAGAAAGCAGAAAAGGCATTTTCTCGTAGGACATCCACACAGCCATTTTTTCCGAGTGTCACACTCCATTTGAGAAGAACAGGTAACGTGCTTTCCAGTCGTCTGAAGCGAGCCTTTCAACTCTGGTCTGGGTCTTCCTTTAGTTATAACCTCTTGCTTTGATTGAAAATCCAGATTTGAAAATCTTTTTAGCTTCGAAATGTAATCTTCCATTTTGATAAGGCAGATTGTAAATAAAAAATAAACGAGTTCAAGAACGAAGAAGAAAGCGCAACAGCCCACGGGCTCAGAAGCGCCCTCTGCTGTGACTCAGGTGTATTGTTTGCCCCACCAGGTGAGAACTTTTACTGCTGTTTTATAATTAACCAGTGAGCCTAAACATGTTTCAGAAATACATTTCCTACGTTAAAATTGGGGTTTATATTACATACAAGATGACAAATATTAACATTTACTATATTTTATAATTTTGTTTATTGAAGAAGTGGCTTGGATGAGCAGCGAAATGATTTGTCCAGTTGACAGATTTAATTTCGTCTTTTGCTATGGATCAGACCTGGATGACTTAGGTATTACACATACATGTTTCAAAGTATTTTTAGCATTAAAAAACACCTGTAGTTGAATAAATAAGATTAATGTCACACTGGAACAATACAGACCCAGCAATGAGACAAGCAGAATCTCATTTTAGTCCTGGTTTAAGCCTATAACATTTATTCAACCCCCAGTGTTCATTGTTTCAAGGTTTTTCATTTTGTTTAGATGCAATACTAACTATTTCAAGAGTTTAACAGATTTATGAGCAAACTAGAACTGATTTTGCTACAAGAGGGTTTCTTTTCCACACTGTTAGCTTTATCGTGTCAGAATCTGAGCTTGACTTGTATTTTTCCATGGTAACAGATAATTATTCTGCCTGCACACGCTGCCAGATAACATGTACCAACTTTGACTTTACTCTAGTTCGTAGATAGTGAATTCAAACATACTATGACGTGAAAAACGTGTAAGCTTGTGTCAGGGTGTGATGTTTGATTTATGAACAGAAGTACATGTCATTAAAAATATAATACAATCTGGTACGGATGACAATAAACAAATACACAAATTGTGAAAGAGCAGGTCAACAAACATAAATGTTCAAATAAACTGGAAGTGGAAAATTGCAACAAATAAATAAATAAATTCAGATCAGCAGTCGAGTAACTTTTATTGTGGCAAGGTAGAATCAAACAAAGCCAGCATCTTCTGTGCCGTCTTCCAGAGGTTTGGAAACGTGTTTTTGTTAAGTGAAGCATAAAAGTTATGAACTGAGGTGAACTTCAACTTTAAGACGGATAAGCAGTCAGTGCTTGCATGGATAATGTACTAGGACACCAACTACAGGAGCTCGATTCCAGCTGCGGAGTAGTGGCCGCTGGCAAACGGCAATCACAAGGCTGTCCTCCATTCTCTGTGTTTGTGGCTTCCCGGTCTTCAGAATAATGACGTTGCTTTGTCACTGGAGCGTAGTCTCTGATTGGTTGATGCTGCGCATCAACAGCCAAAAAGTTTAGCTTTTTCAACTTTTAGACGTGCATCTTGAGCATCTGATGCCTGGACGCATCGATGCCAGATTCGCGCCGCTCTGACGCTTGAAGACGCGCCGCAAAAACGCAGGGCGCCCAAGGTGCGCGTCCACCATAGACTTTGCATGTGAACTCGACGCACCAGACGCCCCAGACTGAATGCACCACCACTTTAGAAATCCTTGAGCTTGGACTACAAAATCGTTACAGAGGAAAAAAAATAGCCGCTGTGCAAAGTGTTGCGCCTGAAGTCCTTCACCTTGTTTGGAGGTTCCTCTATATTTTGTGTGACGTAATAGATAGAAATACGTATCAGATAATGTGGATATCTGAACGGGTTGAAAAATACGCTGCAAAATTAATATAAATCTTTCTCTGCATCTGCTTAAGTTATTCATTTCAGCTTTTCTACACTTCTAGACACCCAAAATACACAATACAAGGCATTTAAGGGTCAAAAAAGTTGATTTTGCATGATATGTCCCGTAATACTTATTTATTTTTAAATGTATGTTCTGTCTAATGGCGAAAGACATAACTGACAACAGCAGACCACCAGAAGGCAGTAAAGAGTCTTGTGGTTGGTTATCACATTATGGCATTTTAAATGTACTTACTCCTTGCACAATGGGTTATAAAGCAATACACAAATGCACAATGGGTCATGTTGTGGAATTTCTAATAGTAAAAACCTTAAAAATATAAGAAATCATTCAAGTTTTCTTGAATCAAAAAGTCAAAGAGCTGTTGTCCCTAATAGTGTCGTCTCGCCTTCAGCCCCCCAAATGAACATACACACAGTGTATTTATACCATCAAAATAATCGGTCTTACAGTCTTACTCTAGTCCAAGTGACTTCAGGCTGCTGGACACATCGTCTTGTACGCTAACAAACAAGAGATATGCCCGTGTGTAACAACTGATAGCATCATGAAAATTAGGTCAAAGAGATAGATGATATTACATATCAATACACGTGAGGATTTAGGAATTAGGTCAAATAGATAGATGATAATACAAATGAACACAAGTAAAGATGTAGGGCAAAGAATGCCATAACAGTCATAAAGCAATACACAAATGAACGATGGGTCATAAA
The DNA here is from genome assembly GCA_019594935.1 of Periophthalmus modestus. Classification (NCBI taxonomy): domain Eukaryota; kingdom Metazoa; phylum Chordata; class Actinopteri; order Gobiiformes; family Gobiidae; genus Periophthalmus; species Periophthalmus modestus. Next base: position 30,445,522 of record JAIEZT010000013.1, on the reverse strand, counting down.
GCAATATAATGGCAGTTCTAATGGAATAATGTTCCTTGTTTATAAAGAGTATTTTCTGATAAAACATCTGTCACTATAAAATCATATGAGGTGTTTATTTCTCATCAAGGTCATGAAATAAATCATTAACATGTTTCCATAGAAATACACTAGTTTTCTGTTTCTTTACAGGACGTTTAACAATTTCGGGAAGACTGTATTATGAACAGATGAGAATCACATGTGTTTCAGATAAAAACAACAACAACAACAATAATCATAATCATAGCATTAACAGCTGGTTATGGATTTTAAAGGTAAGATCGTGACAGAATATGTTTACCTTTCACTCTGCTTGTTTCCTGTTGCGTTTCTTTCTGTTTCTTTAATTGTAAACTGTGTCAATGAACCCACATTTTGTTAACTCAAAGTAAAATTAATTATTCATAATTTAAAAGGTACACCATGTCATGTTTATGGTGTAGGAGCAGTAGATATTCATTTTAAGACACTGTATAGAGTTTAGTAACAAAAAAGTTGATGTAGTTTCACTTTAAAGTAGCATCTAGGCTTAAGTTTTGTACTTGACAAGATTTGTTGATATCTCACTCTAAGCCTGATAAATTTGTAACCTGAATTTCAGGTCAATTTCCAGCAAAATCTAGTTTCCTCTAATACTAAATAAGATACGCAAAATGAAACTGTTTCTCCATTTTCAGGATTTAAATGTCCAAAACAGGGACAATTTTTACATTTTACACACAAAATGCCTTATTCGAAAATGTAACAACTATTCTAACAATTTAACCCCCTAGTTTCTGAAGCAGCACCCGACTTACTTGCTTATAATTGTGGTTATTTTTAAGTGTTTTACTTTCACTTTTGGTTAATTATTTTCATGACATTCTCTGAGGTGACACTTTTCATAGTTCAGTATTTTTCTTCAGAATCCAGAGCTGGCTCAGACACACCCAGGCGCTATCTTTCAAAGAACAAATACTAGTAAACGGTCATGAGACCACAGGTTCAAGGAAGTCAGTGCCCACGCTCACAAACACACACACACACACACACACACACACATACACACACACACACACACCTGCACTCAGGTGCACAAACACAGGATGTGGCTCAAGAAGAGACGACTATTTATTTTTTTATGTAAGTTCTGATTTGAACTTACACACATTGTAATGGCAGGTTGAGTAATGCTCCACATAGTACTTATTACACCTGCCTAGTCCCTGTGGTGTAGAATCCTCAAATATGGCACTTCAGCTTTAATCGGTTTAACCCATATGTTCTTTGATTTAATAAGAGTCTTATGGCTTCACACATGTGTTCAGTGCTTTGTTGTCTAAACACTATTAATACCTGGCCAAATCTTCCTGCTAAAGCCAGATCTCACCAGATCTCAGAAACTAAGTAAGGCTGGGCTTGGGCAGTACTTGGACAGGAGACCGCAGTGAATATGAAGTGCTACAATGTCCTTTCACCCACATTTGGACCCCTAAAAGTGAGCAGTACAGCTCGCTTTATGCAGTGGAAACACTCAGGGTCGGCATCATACAGCCCCGGACCAGCCCCAATGGAAACGAGGCTTAAGAAAGTGGTGAGTGAGTGTTGGCTGTGGTTGGAGGGCCCTATGGTGCAGATTAGCGGTCTTGCTTCCTTCAGTCTATTCCAGGGGAGCTGTGGCTACAGTAGTGCCTTACCACCAGTATGGAATGAATACACAATGCACAAAATTTACTTTGAGCGTCTAGTAAAGTGCTATATAAGACTTCTGCATTGTAATTATTATCTTAAAAACAGGAATTAGGCCTACATCACAAAACCAATTGAAACCATAATGACTCAGTTTGCCTCAAGATTCATTATTGTATTGATCAGTGAAAAAAATAAGTATTTTGTAATAATCCAATCGAGTAGTACTGTTTTCTGAACGCAGATGATTAAAACAGCTTTATGTTTGTAGCTCTGTAAATTTTTCATTTATTTATCACTAATTAGAAAAGAAGAACTCTTGACTGAAGTGTGCAGAAGGTATTTAGGAACAAGAATATATCTCAGTTTAAACCAAAACATCAATAGAAGTTTTTAATTCTAAGGGGACGACATAAAATCACCCATTAACGTGGGACTAAACACCTAAACGCCCCCCGCAACCACATTTCAAATCAAGAGGTCTTGAAGTGTAAGGAGCAGTGTAATTGGTCTAACAGCTATCCACACTTGAAACTCCGCCCCTGCAGCCAGGTCTTTGTAATCAGAAACACCTGGTGTAATTAGGGAAGTGCTATGTGATGTCACATAGTACTTGAAATGACAATGGCGACTGGAGAGGGCATGAACTCAGTTTTTGTCTATTTCTGACAGAAAAGATGCAAATATACCCAATTTGTACTAAAATTGCCAGAAAGGACTAGGAGCAGTAGATAATATTAAAACACTATGTATAGAGTTTAGTAACAAAAAAGTTGATGTAGTTTCACTTTAAAGTAGCATCTACACCAAAGTTTTGTACTTGACAAGATTTGTTGATATCTCACTCTAAGGCTGATCACTTTGTAACCTGAATTTTAGGTCAATTTCCAGCAAAATCTAGTTTACTCTAATACTAAATAATAATATTAAATAATAATATGCAAAATGAAACTGTCTCTCCATTTTCAGATTCATATGTCCCAAACAAGGGCAATTTTACCTTTTACACACAAAATGCCTTATTTATTTAAAAATGTAACAACTATTCTAACAATTTAACCCCCTAGTTTCTGAAGCAGCAGTCACAGCATTAGGTCAGAGGTTCCATCCCAGCTCTTGTTGTGTCCTTGGGCAAGACACTTCACCCAACTCGTCTATGATTGTGGTTAAATGTTTTTTCTATCTCTTTTGGTTAATTATTTTCATGACATTCTCTGAGGTGACACTTTTCATAGTTCAGTATTTTTCTCTAGAAGCGAGTGTTGGTTCAAACACACCCGGGCGCTATCTTTCAAAGAACAAATAGTAGTAAACGGTCATGAGACCACAGGTTCAAGGAAGTCAGTGCCCCACGCTCACACACCCACACACACACACATACACACACTCACACACCCACACACCTGCACTCAGATGCTCAAACACACAAAAACAAACACACACATACACGCTCACACACAGGACGTGGCTCAAGAAGAGACGATTATTACAATTTATGTAAGTTCTGATTTGAACTTAGCATAAATTGTAATGGCAGGTTGAGTAATGCTCCACATAGTACTTATTACTCCTTTCAGCACGTTTCTTAGTCCGTGTGGTGTAGAATCCTCAGATATGGCACTTCAGCTTTAATTGGTTTAACCCATATGTTCTTTGATTTAATAAGAGTCTTATGGCTTCACACATTTGTTCAGTGCTTTGTTGTCTAAACACTATTAATACCCGGCCAAATCTTCTTGCTACAGCCAGATCTCATCAGATCTCAGAAACTAAGTAAGGCTGGTCTTGGTCAGTACTTGGACAGGAGACCACAGTGAATATGAAGTGCCACAATGTCCTTTCACCAGTGACGTGCAGTGAGGTTCATGGCTGGTGAGGCACTGATCACAATCAGATTTACAAACATGTAAACCAGGTGTCGATACATTTGGCCCGGGACAATGTCTCTCCCAGTAAGTGACTTGGGGCCAGAATAAAAAAGAATTTAAAAATAAAAGTTCAGAAGTCTGTATGAAATAGCTCTAATAGTATGAAATAAAAAGCTGGTTTTGTATTGTTTTTATCCTTATTCCGGTTCCCCAATTTCCAATGGATTGAAGTCAGTACATTTCTTACCATTTCGTACCACTCTGTTTGAAAAGAGCGAGTCTTACGTCCCCTCGTCTGGAGCAAATCATTTAGCTCCTTTAGCGCTGGTCTTCCTTTAATTATAACCACCTGCTTCGACCGAAAGTCCAGTTTAGAAAACGGCTTGAGCTTTAATCTTCCTCCATTTAAAAAGTTGGGCCAGACATGAAGAAAAAAGTGACCGGATTGCTAAACTTGATTTGCTAACTCTAAATTGTAGTTTGCTGACACTATTCTGCAGTCCCTATTCTGCGGGAGTTACAAGAGTCCCTGGGCTCACGAGTGCCCCCTACCATGAGGCCAGGTAACTACGTGCCTCACCCGGTGCCTTTTCACAGCCGCTTAAAGCAGCGGCGTCACTGCTGAGCTACAGCACAGTCAGTCCATGTGAGGCACAAACGACGGGTGCCTCTACGCTCGTCTCTTCTCAGTATTTCATTGTTAAACAGTTCACCTTCCACATATAAATGCCTTTCTCCAACTGAAAGCACTAAATGTACTTTGTCCTCATAAGTTAGTTTGTAACGTTTTCATGACGTTTCTTCCACGTTTCTTTCACAAACTGAAGCAGGGCCAGTCATCGTTTTAAATGCTCATAAAAGACAGTGTCTTTTTCATCTGGACCAGAGCCAAAGGGACAATTGCACTGTTTTGATGCAGTTGGACAGAGTGGACACACCTGCCCGTGTGTGGGTGACGCTGCAGTAGTGGGACCGGAAGCACAGATGTGGTCAGAGGCGGCACTTTTGAAGCAAAAGTGTCTTATAAGTGACTGAATCCCTCCACATACTCACACTCATGGTAATGCAAAGCCACAGGGACAATGTGCTCCCATCACGGTGTAGACATGATTCTGCTCCCGCTGCTCTGCCTCCTGCCTCTGGGCTTTGGACCAGCGTCTGCACAAGAGATCAGTAAGAAAACTTTTTTTTTTTTTTTCAAATATACAATGGTACAAACAAGAACATTGCAAGAGGCTTAAGCTTTGACATTCACAGGACATGTGCAATATTGCAATATTTTCATTATGTACTAAACAAATGTAGAAAAATAAATACAACAGTGCATTTTATATTTCAAATTCTAGACACAGTGCTTTTGTTTTTAAGGCTTTTGGACTTGTACAATAGTTTAGAGAATTTATATAAGAGGATAAAAAGGATTGAAATACAACAAATTTGAGTTTCTGGATAGAAAATTTACAGCAATGGATCTTATATTTTGATAAGATTAGGATTAGGTTCAAGACATTTTTTTTTTTTTTACTACAATATATTTTTCACAACACCAAAAAGTATATGTTTTGCATTAAGTTTGTTGTAGTAGCTTTATGCTATTTGTAATCCTTAATGTGTGTTATATATATATATATATATATATATATACATACATATATATATATATATATATATATATATATATATATATATATATATATATATATATATATATATATATATATATATATATATATATATATGTATATATATATATATATATATATATATGTATATATGTATGTGTAAAAGACTACTGAGACGAGGCGTGGTGCAGCTCCAGTGTGTTTTTAATACAATGCACAACCGGCCTCTGTTGTACAACAGCACCACCTATTGGCTGGCGGCAGTTATAGCGCTGAGCGCAATATTCTACTTCCCTCTTTTCCAGATAAAAATCTGTGTAATATTTGAACACAAATGCACCATACTATTTATGTGTACATTTAGCAAAACACTTTTTCCTTGTCTTTGAACAATAACAAATGCTTTTTTTAAATAAATATGTTACATGCATAATACATCTTCTGGAAACAAACACATGTGTTCTCACTTCTCTTCAGCCTTAAGTAAACAAAATAGGAACTCGGAAGATATACACAATATTAACTTAATACCTAGTAATTGTATCTAGCAGGACGTCTTACAGCACGGCCACTACCTGTGTAGCAGTGACGTGTGGCGAGGTGGTCAGGCACTGATGTCATCACAATCAGATTTACAAACATATAAACCAGGTGTCGGCAAGAACATTTGGGCCCGGGCCAGTTTCTATCCCAGTAAGTGACTTGAGGCCAGAATAAAAAAGAATTTCAAAATAAAATTTCCGAAGTCCGTATGAAATAGCTCTAATAGTATGAAATAAAAAGCAAGGTGGTTTTGTATGGTTTTTTATCTTTATTCTGGGTTCCCAATTTTCAATGGATTGAAGTCATTACATTTCTTACCATTTCGTACCACTCTGTTTGAAAACAGTGAGTCTTTCGCCCTGTAGTCTGGAGCAAACCATTTAGCTCCTTTAGCGTTGGTCTGCCTTTAATTATAACCTCCTGCTTCGACCAAAAGTCCAGTTTAGAAAACAGCTTGAGCTTTAATCTTCCTCCTTTTAAAAAGTTGGGCCAGACATGAAGAAAAAAGTGACCGGATTGCTAAACTTGATTTGCTAACTCTAAATTGTAGTTTGCTGACACTAATCTGTGGCCCCTATTCTGCGGGAGTTGCAATAATCCTCTGGGCTCACGAGTGCCCCCTACCATGAGAACCTGTAACTACGTGCCTCACCCGGTGCCTTTTCACAGCCGCTTAAAGCAGCGGCGTCACTGCTGAGCTACAGCACAGTCAGTCCATGTGAGGCACGAACGGCCTGTAACTCTCCGCACATCTCTTCAGTATTTCAATGGTAAACATAAAAATTCTGAGATTTTGAATAAAAAAAGAATTAAAATTGCAGAGTTAAAAAGAAAATAACATTATAGTACAAATCATTGGATAAATATAACCATTTCATTTATTTTTTCTCTGTGAGGACATGCCTCCCCTGACTGCACCTCACTGGTGTGTAGCATGTTGGGGTGTCTTTAGATGAATCATCTGGTGGATCATGTGTTGATGGCCCAACTGATTCTATGGTTTGAGAAGTTCATCCGGGTCAGAGTCCAGGAAATTTTCCTTAAACAGACTTGGATGTATTTTCCTCAGATGTCTCCTGTTCCTCCTCAGGACTCAGGACTGTTGGTGTTTGCACAGTGTAGGAGCGTGGTTCCTCTCTTTGGTGAACAATGAGCATGTGAACAGTGTCACCAGGTTTCAACACTAGTTTTGCATGTTGGTCAAAATGCTACTTTTGTTTTAAATGAATGTCCTGTATTTTGTAGACATCTTGTGGAGTTGAATGTTTCAGCACAGCACTTACATGGCAGTGTGCTGTGAAGAACTCTTCCCATTAACATCTGTGCAGGTGATACATTCAGTCCAGTAACTGGAGTGTTTCTCAGGGACAAGAGCACTAGATGTGGATCAGTACCTGTCAACAGTGCTTTCTTAAGTGCATGTTTAACAGTCTTATTGGCACGCTCAGCCATTCCATTTGAAGAGGGGGAACCAGGGCTGGAGAATGTGAGCCTGAGTTCCCATTAATTTGCTTGCGCATAATTACTTCAAGCAGCTTGTGATCAGATTGCCCTGTCACTGTTTTTCCAAAGACTTATTGGTGACATTTTTTGGCAGCAAACACAATGGCTAGCAACTCTTTTTCAATTTGTGCATACCTCTTTTCTGTGTCCGTGAGTGCTCCTGGTGCATAGCATACAGGTTGTCCTTCCTGTTGCAGACATGCACCCAGTCCATCTTTTGAAGAGTCAGCTTGTAATGTTAGTGGTTTCCTATGGTCATAAAATCTCAAAACTGGTGCTTGTGTCAGTGTGGACTTATTTCTAAAGTACAGTATTTCTAAAGGTTTGGAGTGATGTGATTGCCACTGCCATACGATGTCCTCTTTGAGAAGCTGTCTTAAAGGAGCAGGTAGCAAAGCTTCATTTGAAATGTACTGTGTCAGAAATGTTGTCATTGCAAGAAGATGTTGAAGACTTTGTTTGTCCTCTGGAGTGGGCATATTCACAACAGCTTTGATCTTTGCATCGTCTGCTTTCTGTCCAGCTGCAGTGATTATGTGACCCATGTATTTCACTGTATCCACTTTCAACTGTATTTTGTCCTTGTTAAACTTTACATTTGCAGTTTTTGCTCTTTCCATCACCTTTTGTAGGATCTCATCATGCTCTTGTTGTGTAGCTGCTGCAATGATCATGTCATCTGCTATGATAAACACACCAGGTATGTCACTAAAAAGCTCACAGTTCTTTCGTTGAAAGACCTCGCTGGCTGATTTAACTCCAAATGGGAGTCAGAGGAAACGGTACAGACCCCAGGGCGTGTTAAAAGTACAGAGCTTGGAAGATGGCTCATCCAGTTTGATTTGCCAGTAACCATCTTTTTCATCCAGAATGGTGAAGACAGATTTTCCAGCTAGTTTACTGCAGACAACCTCATGTGAGGGAATGGAGTAGTGCTGGCGTTTCACTGCTTGGTTCAGTTCACAAGAGTTAAAAACACCCTAAGTGTCCCGTTCTTTTGTGTGACGACTAAACTGTTCACCCATTCTGCAGGCTCATTGACAAAACATCTCTGTTTTGTAAATCTTTCAATGTCCTTTTCAGTGGGTCCAATATGGAGAGAGATACATGTATATATCACAGGTGTTACTTTTGTATCAGTGTGCATGTGGTGAAGTCCAGGAAACTCACCAAGTCCTGTGAAAACTTCTGCATACCTCTCCTAAAGCTCTTTCTTGGTGGCTGGTGGTTTGGACGTCTTTGCGGTAAGTGACTCAACTCGTTTCACCAGCTGCAGCTCTTCACATGCTTGTCCACCCAAGATTGACTTATCTCCATAGCTAGACACACAAACACAAATACAGCTTTGCTCTCCCTTACTTCACATTTGAGAGATACCACACCATCTGCGTGTATGCGAGCTCCACCTAAAGCTATGAATGCTTTAGGTGACATGGTTAGTACAATTGCATCTGCACCTGTGTCAAGCTTGAAAGTGACTGGCAACTCTTTGATTTTGACAGTCTCTATCCAACTATTATTAGTTTCTCTCTTGTCACCGCACTCCATTCCTATGTACAATGAATCCACTTCAGTCTCAATGTTGTTCACAGATTTAGTTTTCTTGTAGTTACTGTTGTTTTTCCTGCAGTGGATCTACACATCTTTGCAAAATGGTTAGCTTTTTTACACTTGTGACATGTTGTTCCATAGGCTGGACACTGCCTGAGCTCATGCTTATAGCCACACTTATTACAAACCGTTTGCTTGATACTGCTTTATTTGTAGATTTTGAAGGTCGACTGTGTCCTGCTGCTTTTCTTAAGGCATTCACTGACATGTCTTGTGTGACTAGAGCCGACTGCACAGCCTGGATCTGTGATTTGGCCACCTCCACTGATCTGCCTATTTCTATTGTTTTGCGTAGAGTGAAGTCAATCTCATGAAGTAGTCTCTCTTTTAATCTTGTGTCCTTAATGCTGAAAACCAACTTGTCTCTGATCATGTCCTCTTCTGTGACAAATCTGTCCATTGTAATTCCTACTATCATTGGATGTGACCAGAACTAATGGCGCTCAAAAACATGTTTTTTGCGGGCTACAATAGCTCTTGAAGGCTTGCAGAATGTCTTCAGTTATTTGCGTGTCTCCGGCGGGGGTAATAGTCAGTGTGTTATACACTTCTAGCGCCTCCTCACTGGTAGTATACAGGAGAATGGCTATTTTAACCTTTTCATCTTTCTCCAACGCACCTGAAGCGACCATGTAAAGAATCTTTGTTGCCATTTGCACCAAGTCTCAGACAAGTTGCCGGTGAGTGGCAGTGCTCCATGCCGTTAGCAACTTGTTTAGCTGTGTGTTAATCTCCGGTAAGTTTGCTGTTGGGGTCTGCTCACTTCACACAACAGCTCAAACTTCTGACACCATGTTGTAGCTTTATGCCATTTGTAGTCTTTAACGTGGGTCATATATATGTGTGTATATATATAAATCTCCTCCTCACCCTACGCGGGTGGTCTTTTATACACTCTTTTTCCACGCTCGGGACCTCTACCAGAGGCCTGGGAGCTTGAGGGTTCTGCGCAGTATCTTTGCTGTTCCTAGTACTGCACTTTTCTGGACTGAGATGTCTGATGTTTTTTCCTGGGATCTGCTGTAGCCACTCCTCCAGTTTGGGGGTCACTGCCCCGAGTGCTCCGATGACCACGGGCACCACTGAGGCCTTCACCTTCCAGGCCTTCTCCAGCTCTTCTTTGAGCCCCTGGTATTTCTCTAGTTTCTCATTCTCCTTTTTCCTGATGTTCCCATCGCTCGGTACTGCGATGTCCTCCACAACGGCTTTGCTCTGTTGTTTATCCACCACCACTATGTCTGGTTGGTTCGCTATCACCATTCTGTCAGTCTGTATCTGGAAGTCCCACAGGATCTTGGCTCGATCATTCTCCACTACCTTTGGAGGTGTTTCCCACCTTGACCTGGGGGTTTCCAGTCCGTACTCTGCACAGATGTTTCTGTACACTATGCTTGGTTATGCCGCTCCATGTATGCTTTACCTGCAGCATCTTACACCCTGCAGTTATGTGCTGGATTGTCTCAGGAGCCTCTTTGCACAGCCTACACCTTGGGTCTTGTCTGGTGTGGTAGATCTGGGCCTCTATCGCTCTTGTGCTCAAGGCCTGCTCCTGTGCAGCCAGGATGAGTGCCTCTGTGCTGTCCTTCAGTCCAGCTTTCTCAAGCCATTGGTAGGATTTCTTGATATCAGTCACTTCAGTTATGTTCCGGTGGTACATCCCATGCAGGGGCTTGTGGTTCCTCCAGCTCCTCTTCCTCTGCACTCCACTGTCTGAGACATTCGCTGAGCACGTCATCTGTTGGGGCCTTGTCTTGAATGTACTTGTGGATCTTGGATGTTTCATCCTGGACTGTGGCTCTCAACCTCACTAGTCCTCGGCCTCCTTCCTTACGGCTCGCGTACAGTCTCAGGAGCTTTCGTGTCCACATCTGTGGTCTGTATCTCCTCCTTTGGCCAGCTTATGATTCCTGCTGGGTATCTGATTACTGGCAGGCGTAGCTGTTTATTGCCTGGGTCTTATTCTTGCCATTGAACTGACTCCTTAGGACTTGCCTTACTCGTGTGAGGTATTTGGCCGTAGCTGCTTTTCTTGTTTCCTCTTCAAGGTTGCCATTTGCTTGTGGGATACCAAGGTACTTGTAACTGTCCTCAATGTCTGCTATTCTCCTTGGTATATGCCACATTTGATGGTCACTTGTGCAAGTGGCTTGCCATTGGCCTCAAGGGTGGTTTTCCACAACCTCATTGAGTTTGCAATGAAGGTTCTTAGAGTCCTGTTGATGTTGTACAGCTCCAGACATTCAGTGATCCATGTGTGTGTGGCATTGAGTCGTAGGCTTTCTTGTAATCAAGGCAGTGCACAGGTTGGTCTTAAGGGTTCTGTGCTCATGTGTTGATCCTGTAGGCGTGTTGGTTAATCTGATCAGAAGAATCACTGGAGACCAGGAGAGTAGAATCACTCGAGGATCAGGATCGTACTCCCTTCGTTTAGCCATTCAGGGTGAGTCCCATCCATTAGCAGCTGGTTCATTTGTGCTGCCACGCACTCATGGAGAGCAGTGAGCTTCTTTAGCCAGTAAGCGTGGATCATGTCAGGGCTTGGTGCGGTCCAGTTCTTCATACCTGAGACTCTTTCCTGGATGTCTGCCACTGTGATGGTGACTGCATTCTGTTCAGGGAGGTTGCTGTGGTCTTCCCTCAGAGTCACTAGCCACTGTGCATCTATACACACACACACACACACACACACACACACACACACACACACATATATATATATATATATATATATATATATATATATATATATATATATATATATATATATATATATATATATATATATATATATGTATATATATATGTATATATATATGTATGTATGTATATATATGTATATATATGTATGTATATATATATGTATATATATATGTATATATATATATATATATATACACACACATATATATATATATATATACATATATATATATATATAATGATGACTGAGATGAGGCGTGGTCCAGGTCCATGACAACCGAACACCGTTGTACAACAGCACCACCTAGTGGCTGGCGGCGGTAATAGAGCTGAGCGCAATGTTTGTATGAAGCTTTCTATTCCAAAAGATTTGAGTGTACGAGCTCTCCCAAAATACATGACTGAGCTTTTCTTCAATGTTGTGACAGAATGGGCAAAGAGGATCTACATTTAAGTAAAATTTTGAAATGACAGCATTAAACAGGGTAACCTTTATGCAGGATTATTAGACATACCTCATCAGTATTATTTGTTACAAAATATTTCCAAAGCAAAAGCATAGTTCCAGTTAATGTCAGCAAATGCATTATTCCAACCAAAAACAGAAGCTGGTTTACAGATGGCTTCCCTTATGATAAGCTCTCTTATACATTTGTTATTTGTTTTAAAGCTCAAAAATGGCTCAGTGTTACCAATAAACAGCTTCTCCTTTGAAGGATCATCATTAGAGGCGTGTACAAAGGTGGACATCAGCATTTTCACAACAGAAAATGTACAGGAGTGGTGCATGAAAAACTGTCCTAATTGTTCCTTTGGAGGTCTGACTATAGCCTATGGTTAATTAAAGCAGACCTACAAAAAGGAAATTAAATTCTATTTAAATTCTAATTAAAGCTAATTAAAGCTTATTATTGAAAGTACTTGGCCGCTGAAATGTTGTTTTTCTATGTGTATTAATTGGCCTACTATATCTTTTCAAGTTTCTTTTGTATCCTCCATCTCTCTGTGACATTAGTAGAGTCAGTTTTAAAAACATTGTCTGTACCTGACACTTGTTGTGTTTTATGTTTTAGGTCCTGGTGTAGTGACTGTGTCAGAAGGTGCAGATGCTCTCCTCCCTTGTACTCTGGACTCTGGACAAAACAAGTTTGACTGGAGAAAAGATGATGGAGAAGGAGAGAAGAAGAATGTGTTTATGTATAAGAGAGGCTCATATTATGGCCATGGCCTCCGACTCGAGGATCAAAGTGAACAGTTCAGACATCGTGTTGAGTTCTTTAAAGATGAACTCAGATCTGGAAATGCCTCCATAAAGATCCAAAACACACATTTGGAGGACAATGGCATGTACATCTGTAAATTATTTAATCCAAATACAAATGAAGTTGAAAAGGAGATTACCATTAGGCTCAATGTTGGTGAGTATTTAACACATTCAAATAAACTTGGTTTTACAGCTTCTGTTTAGCTTCATTGTGTCTGCTTTTTGTCGTGTGGTGTGTGCTGTTTTATTTTGCATTTGCATCGTCTTCATTTATTTGCTCTTCAGTTTTTTCTGTTGCCATTTAATACATAAAAGACAAGGTCCTCGGAATAAACCAGTGCTTCTCAATTATTTTCTGCCCCCCCCCCCAATCAGACAAATTGTAATAGTACAATTTGTCTGATTTATTTTTAATTTATTTGGCTTCATGCTGTCCGCTGCCAACATTTTTAGACACAGTATTAACACCGGTCTGTCCTCGTCTCCCACCGTAGTCACGGTGAAGCCCCCCCCCCCCCCCTGGCATCGCACAGGCGGGCCCCCTATTTGAGAAGCACTGGACTAAACCCTGCTCAGATCCAGGTTCATACCACATGCTGCTACAGGTGATGTTGAGTCAAGTTCCACTGAGGACCAGGCTTGGACTGTACAGTCAGGGACATAAAATTGTACTCATCTCATTTGTTTTATCACACAATTATTAACACCTTTCAACATGTTTTCTTATTTCTGTCTTACAGTTGGTGTTTTAATCTTATAACACTTATTGTAATAAACAACAGATTTTCACTTTCTCTTCACAAATGCCATTAACTGTTGATGCAGTGAGTACTACTGATACTGAAGCCTTTATTGAAAACAAAACACGTCTGTAATTTATGAAGATGTTGGGTTGTGAGTCAGACTTAAACACTGATGTGGTTGTCGAGGTTCAGAGACAGATAAAAATGTTAAAACTGTATTCAAAATAATCGAAAATCTGAGGTCAAAATGAAGCACATCTTTCATATTGTGCAATAGTTCCCTGTAATTACAAACATGACCTTTTCTGTCTTTACCACACGTCTCTCAGAGTTTCAGACAAAAAGAAAAAGTTCACTTGACCAAATAGATTTATTTAAAATCATATTTTATTACTTATTGTGTTGATATGTTTTCAAAAAACAGTTACCTTAAAAGAATGAAGGTATGCCAATTTATAATAATTAGATCACAGAATTAAATCAATTGTTATAATTATGTTATTTCATAAAATAGACCCACATCCACACATTTTCACAGGTTTGTGAGCATATCCCACTTACTAAGAGCTTAGTTCATCATTAGAAGAAATGTAATTTTTTTTTATTTTTTTTTTATTTATTTTTTTGGGTCATGTGTGGTTTGGGTCTCGTGCTCCTCTTTTGGCGCTAACTGAACGCTTCACTTCTATATTTGGTCATAAAGGTGGATCCGTCAGAGTCTGGCGCGGTTTTGAGGGGAGACTCTCCATTGGCTGGACCCAGCTGTCAATCAAACACTTGTGCCGCTCGTGCGAAGATCAGCTTCTGTGATTGGCTCATAGAGTTGTAACGGTCTCTAGTTTGGGTCTCGTGCGTCCTAGAACCACGCTGATTGGCTCCTTTTGTTCCGGGAGGTCACGAGGACAGTAAACACGTTGGTCGAATTTATCTGCTAATTAATTTAGTCAGTTTGTCTAGACATCACGTTTTTCCAAGTTTAATTTTATCCGTGCATCACTTCTTTGGATTTTCACTTGATTTAATGTCGTGTAAAACTTATATTTAAAGCAGAGGTGTTTGTAGTGCGCATGCGCAGACTGGGCCTCCGTCTGTGACTTCATCTTGACCCTGTGATTTTCGGCTCTGGGAGGTGAACTTTTTACGTGACCACAGCACGAGACCGAGCTGTTTATTAGAATAAACCATTTACACATTTAAATCAACAGAAACTCGTTTAAGAAAAAAAAATCATTTTTGTGTATTTCTTTCAGTTAGTTTGACCATCATTAATAGATAAATCTATAGTTAACATAAACATATTTATTTGTTAGTTTTAGTTGGTTTAAGCTCGCCTGCATTCTGCTGTACACAACAGGTTAAAGATTAGACACGTCCCTGGTGAGTAGCTCCTGAAAAACATCAACATGTGAAATGTTTCTGACGAAGCAATTTGAATCCTATTTTAATTTATTATAGGCCTGAATAGACTAGATTAAAGTGGATTCAGGTGATAAACTCTGAATGTAACTGTTTTAAATGAAGTTGTTAATAATGTAGTTATTTGGTTTATGGTTAGTATCTTTGAAATCACAGAGTTTATCCATAATATTAAACAAAAAATGGCACAAACTGAAAGACCTTCTCTGACAGAACAAATGTGTTTATTTAACATAGTACTGTTGTCTGAAAGGACTTTAAGCGGACACAAGATTCATTTGGCAAGTTTGTGAACCAAAACCTTAACTAACGATAATCTAGTTTAGCATTTACAAACTTTCTTTTAGAATATATAATGTCAAGAACCTTACCTTTTCCACTGAGTTTTGCATTAGCCTCCATTTGAGATTATACATCACATTAGAAGTGAAACCTTTTCTAAAGCTTTTTAAGCAAACTATTATGCTGTTGAATTCCTGAAACCTGCCCATGAGACTGAAACCACTTATTTAGACTGACAAGTTCAAACTCACTCTTTAATTAACCAGTTGTGTCCCCAGGCAAATCATCACTAAATGCACTAACTTTGTAGCACATTGTGAATTTGAGTATATTTATAAACTTTAAAAATGTTTTAAAAGTTTTAAAATAAGTGCTCTGGTTTCTTATTATACCTGGGCACCTTACTGTGGACCGATTTTTACTGAAATTGGTAGGATGATCAGCAACAGTGAAAATTAGTTTATTTAAAAAATATATTTATATATCAGAAAATTTCATTATGTACCGTACCCCTCATTCAAAAAATCAACTTTACTTAAGACTGTTTTGCCCATAGGAACAGACACATCCTCCATTGTATTCTTATGTTAGTGAAATAAATTAACATTATGGGAAGAACAGTTTGATAACAAAGACAGTGTTTAGTTTGAGTGTATTTTTATGTGCTGAAATGACAAACACATTTTTATTCTTTTTTTTCCCCCTTGTATCTTCTCTCTCAGGTGCAGCTCCTGAGCCAAGTGTTAAGCCAATTCATTTTGGAAATACCTTGAGGTTACTGCGATGTAAAGTTCAAGGTCTCCCTAAACCTGAGGTGGAGTGGAGAGACAGTGCTGGAAAACCCCTTTTGGTCTCAGCTGAAGATAAACATGTCACATGGAGTAAAGACCATTCAGGGCGATTTTATGTGACACTTGAAGTAAATGTGACAAGGAGTGACGACTACACCTGTGTGGCAACTCAGAGAGAGATTCACCATCAGATTAACAACACACTGGAAGTGAGAATTCAAGGTGAGAGTTATTGTTAAGGTTTAACAATGAGTGAACCGTCAGCTGTAGAAAAACACAAATATTTACAAAATACAGAAGGAAACAGACAGACAGAAGGCTTTGTAGTTAATGCACCATTTACTTAATGTGATACCATTTGATCTCACTTCAGTTTTAGTCTCATTTGACCAGGCCATAGTCTCCCAGTAAATGGATAAATAGAAAGATATGTTATTAATGTTATTAATCCTGAAGGAATTTTTAAAGTGGCCAGCTTCAGGTTCAAAGTGCTCATGTGCTAGGTTAGAGAGTTGAGCAGAATGAGGGATCGGGGACAAAGGACTTTCTGTGGAGGAACCCTGTGACAGCAGTCTGCTGCTGAACATGCTCCTCTAGGGGAAGGCCTCATGTGGGGGGTGTGAGACATTGCCTACAGATCGTCTGGTATAACATGTTCAGGAGCTTTGTGCCGATGTTGAAAGATGGCAGCATACACAGTAAGTACAACCTGGCCTGACTCTTCCTGTGGAGCAGGTTGGTGTTTTTGCTCCAGTCCAGTTTGTTATCCACTACGACTCCCAGGTACGTATAGAACGTGGCAATCTCCACCTTTTCACCCTCTATATAGATGGGGGAAAGAAAATCTTCTGAAGTGTAGTATGATGTCCTCCGTCTTCTATACCCTTAGCTGTAGCTGGCTCTGCTTTGAATAGTTGTACCACAAATTTACCTTTGGGACAATAAAGTATATTTGTCTTGGACAAAGTGCTGAACATGGGCATAGCATACAACACACAAGACAAACGATACATGAAAGACAATATTACACACACAGAGTTCATCATGGGTACTACCTTGAGCTAAAATAAGTCACCGGCTGGTCTTTCTGAAGCCTCCCACAAGCTTCTTGTGCTCTTGGACAACTCTTTTGATTGGGGTTTGAAAAGTTTGAATTATTTAATCTTGACAGAAAATTCCTCTGTGTTCTTGTGATCTAAAAAGTCAACGAGACACACATCCTATTTTCACAAATCTAACCACCATTATGGGCAGATTGAAACACTTGTGTCTGATCATGTTAAGCCTGAATCATTTTGCAGTTGTGCTGAAGGGGGCGATGGTGAGGGAGGGGCCTTTATTGCCACTTAATTATGCTTTTTACCTTATATTGTTGATAACAAAGACAGTGTTTATTTGTCATTTCAGCACAAAAATACACTGAAACTACATTTTTATTTTTTGTTTTTCACTTGCATCTTCTCTTTCAGGTGCAGCTCCTAGGCCATATGTTCAGCCAATTCTTATAGAAAAAACCTGGTGGTTACTGCAATGTAAAGTTCATGGTCTCCCTAAACCTGAAGTGGAGTGGAGAGACAGTGCTGGAAAACCCCTTCTTCTCTCAGCTGAAGATAAACATGTCACATGGAGGGAAGACCTTTCAGGGAAATTTCATGTGGAGCTTGAATTGATTGTGACCAGGAGTGACGACTACACCTGTGTGGCAACTCAGAGAGAGATTCACCATCAGATTCGCAACACACTGCCAGTGAGAATTCAAGGTGAGAGTTATTGTTAAGGTGAAACATTGAGTGAACCTTCAGCTGTAGAAAAACACCAATATTTACAAAATACAGAAGGCAACACATATTTTATGTTAATCTAATTATTTCAGATATTATAGACATTGTTGCTGTGTTAGGAGAAAATGCTTTTTTGCCTTGTTCTCTGGAATCTAGAGAAAATATTCAGAGGTTTAGCTGGAGCAAAGATCATAAGGAGGTGTTTTTCTACAACACTACGAGTGAAACTACAGCATACAGACCATCTGATAGATCATGTTCAGGAGCTTTGTGCAGCTGTTTAAAGATGGCAGCATACACAGGAACTACAGCCTGGTCTGACTTTTTCCCGTAGAGCAGGTTGGTGTTTTTGCTCCAGTCCAGTTTGTTATCCACTACGACTTCCAGGTACTTATAGGATGTGGCAATCTCCACCTTTTCACCCTCTATATAGAGAGGTGCAATCTTCTGAAGTCTAGGATCATCTCCTCCCTCTTTTATACCTTTAGCTGTAGCTGGTTCTGCTTGGACCAGCTAACAGAATCCTGCCCCAGTTGCCTGTACTCCCCCTCTTCCACCTTTCTGATGCAAGCAACAACCACTGTATCATCCAAAAATTATTATTATTTGCATGTGGCAGACCTCAGTGTTATGGAGGAAGCAGGCTGTATACAGTGAATAGAAACAGCAAGAGCACTATGCCTTAGGGTGCACCTACACAGCAGCTGAGGGCGCTCAAGATTAGACTTTGTATCATTTTGAATAGTTGTACATCTTAGACAAAATGCTGAACATCGCTATAACATACATTACACAATAAGGACAAGACAAGCATGACACATGAAAGACAATATTACACACACAGAGTTCATCATGGGCACTACCTTGAGCTAAAATAAGTCACCTGCTGGTTCCTGGTCTTTCTGAAGCCTCTCACAAGCTTCTTGTGCTCTTGGACAACTCTTCTGATTCTTTATTTCCCCAGTATGTTTCAATGGGTCATTTCACATTATTGCACAGAACATCATTTATGGGTCAGTGGCTTGATTTTTACAATTTTTTTTGTATGTGTGGATTACTAGGGTTGTTACCAATATCTGGTGGAAAAAGTCATGTCAGTAACATCTTTGGATTTTTACATTTTCAAGAAAAAAGCTGTTGTTGTATCCTGTATTTCCTTTATATATGTTAGTTCATAAGGACACAGGATCAAATCAGATCAGTGTTGCACCATCAGACTCATCAGACAGTTGTGAGATTGAAATAATATACATTTCAAAGGCTAAAATCATTATTGGCCCAGAGGAAACTTTGGCTATTTCATATTGATTTAGATCTCAGATTTCACATTAGCTGCATGCAAATTAAACTTAACTTAAAGCCAAATCAGTTTGTTTCATTTTAAAAGTTGCATATATTACCTGAGGTGTATCATCTGATCACTGGCAATCTTTTTTTTCTAGATGCTGGCTCTGGATTGGCCCCTGCAATGCCCTGGGTTCTTTTGGCTGTTGTCTTTTCTGTTAAATTATTTGCCTAATAAAACGTTTAAGTAAGTTTTCATTTTAATTGCTTGTTGTGAGAATTCATATAAGACCTCTCCATACTGATTGATTGTTTTCTGTTCTACAAAAAGAGCAACCAGATATGAATGGCACAAGTCCATCTGTGCCTGTTAAGTCCCGGTCCTCACCATGTCCATCTGCAGAACAGGAAACAGGAACCACAGTCAATAGAAATGAATGACTCAAGTTCAACTGAGCCTTTTCACCCCCCGTCCTCACCATGTCCATGATCGGCATTTACTTCTGCATTTCTGCTTCACACAAGTACTTGGGTATTTCTTGGTCTTTTTGTGAAATATCTGCAAAGCTTTCTTTAAAATGAATGGGATCTAAAGGAAGACATATTTTGAGCCACATCCTCTTTCATGTAACTGCAGACACTTCATGTAAATTCCAACATCCAAATCAACTGGACTGACTCACATGTTCCACAGTGGAAACAGAAGAAAATAATGAATGAAGAAAGACAACTAATACTAATTACACTGGTCTGAGCTTCCTGAGATCTGCAATTTTATTTTAACTGTTCTTTTTTACTTATTTTGAATATGATAGTAGTTATGAATAATGCATTATGTTTTCATCTTTTGAGTATGTTTCCTTTAAAATGGAGCTGAAACAATCACCCTCCATACTCTGCTTAGACAGAGCTGTGGAGGTTTGTATATGATTAAGTTTTATTGATGATTTTACTGAGCTGTTTTCAGTCGTATGCACAGACTTTGATGGTTTAGTCATTACAGGTGATTTTAATGCACATGTGGATAAAGTGTTTGATAGAAAAGCTAAAGAGCTCAGTTCTGTCCTTAGAGACACATAAATGATAAAACAAATGCACTGTTCATGGAAATGATTCACTTTTAGAATGCCTCATGTTCTTATGTTGATGATTTGTTGAACTCTGTGACGTCGAGTGTTTTGAATGTTCTGATCACCATTGCCCTGATTAAGGTTAAAATGGGCAGAAAGCTCCATGGAGGAATGATGACTCAGTCAGGAGAGGTATTTTTCAGACGTAGTTGGAAATTGCAGTAATAACCTGTTTGCAACAGGATTAACAAACCCTCCAGCTCAGCTACTGTTAAAACTAATTTCCACATCTAAGTGCAATGAGTGTGCAGTATTCTTTAATGACAAGGTTCAGGGCATTAAATGCCATCATTTTCACATCGCAAATATCAACCCATCACCACCTAGACACTTAGAGCTGACTCACTTTGCACCTGTAACTGACAAAACTGTTCAAGACATTGTTACCAGTCTGAGTTCATCTACATGCTGCCTTGATGTGTTGCTCACTAATTTTCTAAAGTCTGTGCTCAACAGTTTGCTGTCACCAGTCGCTTGCATAGTTAATATGTCACTTCAATCTGGAACATTCCCAAGAGCTTTGAAAACTGGGGTTATCAAGCCTCTCGTAAAGAAGAGCAGTCCTGATGCCACAATACTGAACAATTACCGACCAATCTCAAATCTGCCGTTTTTAGGCAAAGTCCTCGAAAAAGTTGTTTATGAACAGCTTATTAACTTCCTCCAAATTAACAACTCCTTCGATGTTGTCCACTCAGGTTTTGGACCTCACCACAGCACTGAGACTGCTCTTATCAAGGTGACAAATGACATCCTGCAGGAGGACTGGGTGGGCATCTCTGGTACGGCACTAAACTGGTTTAAGCCCTGTCTGGAAAACAGGGAGTTCTTTGTTGAAATTGGGGAAATATGTCTCAGATAAAATGATAGAAACAACTTTCTCCAGCTAAACTAAGGCACGACTGAAGTCATAGTCTTTGGTCCACAGAAACATAGAGAAAGTGTCAGCAGACCTCCAGTCTCTCTCTCTAGAACCTTCAAATCAGGCTACAAATTTAGAGGTAATAATGGACTCGTGAACCGTAACAGGCACATCAAATCAATAACATCTGCAGCTTTTTATCATCTAAAACATTGCAAAAATCAAAAGTATACTATCAAAGCCAGACTTAGAGAGACTTATCCATGCATTGGTCTCCAGTAGGTTAGACTACTGTAACGGCCTGCTCACTGGCCTCTCCAAACGAGCGGTAAGACACAGGGAGTATGTCCAGAACTTTGCTGCTCAGGTCATGACGAAAAACAGGAAGTACTTCACACATAAGTCCTGTGCTCAGGTCTCTGCACTGGCTCATGTGGCTCAGTGAATAGACTTTAAAGCAGCTCTGCTTGTGAACAAGTCTTTCCATGGCCTAGGTCCAAAGTACATCTCTGACATGTTAGTGCCATATGAACCATCTCACACTCTGAGACCAACCTCCTGCTGGTGCCCAGAGTCAGGACTAAACATGGAGAATCAGTGTCTCAGTTTTATGCAGCTAAAACCTGGAACAGTCTTCCTGAAGAATATTTAAATCCAGGCTCAAAATGGTTTTGTTTAGCTGTGCATATGACTGAAATGTTTTTATTCTGCACTTTTCTCTTTTAATGATGATTTTAGGATGATTATTTGTGTTTTGATTTGTTTGTATTGTGATTTTAATGTCTTTGTTTATTTGTACAGCACAATTCATACACACAGTTGAAAATACATGAGTTATTTCATTAAACTTTGATTGTATGTGCACATTTAAAGTTATGTTTGACAGATTAAAAATGGCAGGGAGCTGAAGTCTTTTCTTGCTGGATCTTTTGGCTGAAACGCCTCAAATGTTGGAGTTCTTTTCAGAGGTGGATAAAGTTGCCAAATAGTAATGTTACTCAAGTAGAAGTACAAACTAGTGGTCCAAGAGATTACTCAAGTAAAAAACATTTAAGAGTAACTGACGGAAGTAACAGCATACAGATTTACAATTTAATTTGAAGGACAAAACATTAGATAACATGCAAAATCTGGTATTTTCACACAAATGTTGAAATAATTTCATTTTGTAACTTGCAAACTTACAGCGGGAAGACGAGCCACAACTTTTACTTGAGAAAGAGTACTGTTCAATAAAAATATTACTTAAGTAGGAGTAATAGTTTGCTGATAGAAAAGTACTCTGAAAAGTACAATTTCTTTAAAAAGTCATCTAAGTAAATGTAACTACTTCCCACCTCTGCTTCTTTTTGTAATTCACAGCTTTTCATTTGCATTTGCAGTTTGTTAAATTTATTGTCAGGTCGATTAGTGAAGTATTGTACTTTATAAGGAAATTTTGTCCTCAACATTTTACCCATCCTTCAAGCAACAATGTGGAACTTCATGTAGTTTTATTTTAGTTTATTCTTTGGCAAAAAGTTAAAGCTGTAAATGCTGCAGGGGAAACCTCTCACCAAACTTCTTGCAGTCAGATGAACCACGATAAAATGTTTAAAACTCAGACGACTCCCAACAACAAAACACAAGTGAATAACTCCTGATGGTTTATTGTAGTTCATTAGAGCAGAGTCCACAGCACAGGTTTAGTGAGTAGGAAAGGTGATATTTACATGGTCACTGTTGTACATGTTACAGTCTGACCCATGCCAACACATAACACTATGTACATTACATCATCATCATCATCATCATCATCATCATCATCATCATCATCAGGTCCAATGCAAAATACACAGTTATCTCAAGTGTCCAGCAGCTGAACCAACCCGACATGTTCAGGTTCAACAGAACAATAGAAATTACAGGCCAGATAACTACATTTATACAGTATTCAAATGTTCAAATGTACGTTTTATTACTGTAAATATCACTGCTTTTCTGTACACAATCCTGCCAAACAACTTGTACCAAATCATTATTTTAAAAAACGAAAAACTGCAACTTTGCATGTTCGTATTAAGCTTATGGCAAAAACAAACAATTTTAGATACTTCCTTCCTCTGATATAATGAAAAATAAGCGCCAGAGAAATATACTATGAATAATATCTTACGATGGTCAAATTTGAAAATATAGAGTGATTTGCATAGTCCAGTCACATAGTTTTAAAGTGTTTCTCAACTGATGGGTAGAAATGATTATTTTTGCTATTATTACATTTTGATTTTATTGATTTAATTGCATGAAAAAGACTGAAAGATAAACTGAATTTCAGCTAAATTTACAATATTAAAATCAACAAAAACATTTATTTTATATGACCTGTTGAGTGGGCTGATACTGTAACTTAAATAATACTGTATAATTTGTATATTTCAGTATTTTGATGAAGCCAGTTGTGAATTTTTTCCTTTTTTTTTATTTGTTTGGTCAAAATAAAACATGTGAATCTTGTTCTTTTGAGGCAACAGGGAGGAAATAAATGCTGTATAAATAAATGTAATAAGTGACTACTCATGATCAGATCTACTATATTAAGCCAACTCATGTTATCATGGTTACATCACACTCTCGACTCATGATTTGGACATAAACTTGCCATATACATGTTCTTAGTTACACAGTGAAGAAAATCCATGAACAAGTGCTTTGATATTTTGGAAACTAATTAAAACTACATTACAAAACCTTTTGGGTATCAGGTCTACCACCTGCTTGTCACAAAGGAAATGTTATTGCTTTGCCTGTAATGTTCCACCATATGGCATTAAAGTATATGCACAGTATTTATTAAAATAGGTGTTTTTATAGCTCCAAAATACCATAAGAAACACGTGAGTGGGTTCGCCTCTCCACAGATCTGACTTGGTGGGGCAAGTTACAAGTGCTTGCCTACATGGTGAGAGATATGTTTAATGCTATACTGTGCAACTTTCAAGGCAAAGGAATAACATTGCCGTGGAGACAAGGCAACTGGCTGACCCTCTTCCAGAAAAGTTACATAGTGCACCTTTACTCATTCGATATCTGTGTAAACCCTCAGTCGTCCAGGTCTGATCCAAAACTTCGTCTTTTGCTTTACTCATTTGGTGAAATACAATTTTTTTTACACAAAATGTTTAAAATCTTGATGTGACATTATGAAAACCAAAACATATAATATATAAAACCCCACAGAGCCACCAGAACACACTGACAAAACTGTTAAAACTTCAGAACTTATTTCACATATTTCTGTTCTCTCCAGCAAAGTATCGTTTCTGCTCATCCTTTATATCGGCTTTTCAATAATTCTTCTATGGCTCAAAGCGCAGCATCGTTTAGACTGGAGGCAAAAACAAAAAAACAATAAAAAATGATAATTAAACAAAATAAAACTGTTCACAAACATCAGTGCAGCACGTGTCCAGTCCAGTTACTTTGTGCCTTCAGTCTCTGCATTAAAATACATGCATACAAAACCCAGGTTATAAAATGTAGTCGTTACATATTACTATAAAAAGTGTACAGTGAGTTATACCTATAAATGTCGCCCAAAGTTCATATAATTGTCCTTTTTGCTTTTCCATCAAGTCCTTTAGCAGCTACGACGGGCCCAAAAATTCTTGCATATTTCCACTTTTCCATCAAAATATGTGGATTAAATATAAACTATTCAAACAATGCTATATACCACTTATCTATGTACAGTAATTGTGTTTGAAAATATAAATATTTTCTTTTTGTTTGTCCACAAATTTGAAAAGTGTGAGACATGGCTTGTTTTAAGTGTGAAGCGAGTTTAGTGGAAGAACAAGTTTGTGCCTCAAAATGTGTGTATTTATTTACAGCTTCATTTCAGGTCCATGTTCAACAGCCATAAAAATCAAATATGTTTCTATGTGTCTGTTCATCATTTGTTGATTTGTTGCTCTGAAGTGTATAAAGTGCAGTCTGTTCTGTTGAAGAAGATGCCGTCATTTTTTTTAGAAATGTGTTGTTAATATGGGCCAAAGCTGCAACTGTGACATTAAATACAACATTTTAATAACAGCCTTAATAATAGTTGTCCTGAATGTGTCATGACATGAACACATGACAAGTGTCATGAAGTTACGTTTTCTTAATGTTGACTCAGGTGGTGTTCCCTTAGTGACCACAAGAGGGTGGAGTCTACTAGTCCAAGATGGTTTGAATTTGATCAAATAGGAGCTGCTATTTCTGAAGTGGTTGAACATGGCATTTCAAACAGAGGATAATTATTAAAGATTGACCGATATGTTTTTTTTTCATGGCCAATGCCGATACTGATCAACTCTACAGATATTTTTGGATCGATAAAAAAGGTTGATTATTATTCCCTTATTCCCTAAATTATATAATTAGAAATGACAACAAACACATCCACAGCCCTGTTTTACTACAAAGTGGATAAGAGAGTGGTGTAGTCATGTTTTGTAGTGTCCTCTTCACATAAATGTGCTTAAATACAGATTTGTGTGGCTCTGTTTGGACCAAACTAAATATCAGCAAAGGCTGCAGATTTAAGGCCAATAAAAATATGCTTAAAAAAGGCAAATATTGCCTGATATATCAGTCGATCTCTAATAATTATGACCACTGTTCAGTTTTTAGTTTTTTTTTGTTGCTAATTTCAACATTTAAGTTAAAATAAATAGACTGCTTAGAATCACAAGGGAGCAAGTGACATTAATAGACTTAAAATTTTCCACAAACAGAAAATATGGAAATTAACTTAATCAGTCATTCTTTACTCCTTGATAATTTAATTCTTGTTTGAAGTGGCTCTTTTAAATTGAAAATCATTTGCATACTTTTGACACCAGCTTCATACTAACATTTATAAAAACCTAATTTGTACAGAACTAGCCTATAATAAGAGATTTGTTTTTTTTTTTTTTTAGATCGATAATTCTTAAAGGGGAGACATATTATGCAAAATCAACTTTTGTCATATTATAACAGTGTTCTCTCATAAACTCAGAGTGGATTGATTCATACATGTTTGAATAATCTTCTCAGTGAATGTCTGTTTTCACCTACCCCCCATCTCAGCCCAGTTCCCTCTACTAACTTCGGGTCATGCATGTAGGATTTTAAAGTGGTTTTGCAGCCATTTTTCAATAGTAAAAAATTGTTAACAATTGTTAAAAATTGTTAATAAATTATTATCAGTTCTTCCAGGACTGATAAGGTGGGCTTTATCAGTCCTGTAGCTTTGAACAGGAAGTAAGAGGTCCCATAACTATTCTATTTAATTTTAGATCAATATTGTGGTTCATAATGGAAGAAATTATGGTCGAAGTGTCTTATCATTTATTTCTGAGTAGTATAAAAGTCATAATATGAACTCTTAAATTTTTATTATTTATTTGCTCATTTTATTTATTAAAATGTGCCCAAAATCTCATTTGCACCCTTTTAAACCCCCAAACGTTCCCTTACCGACCCATCTCTACCAGAACTCCCTTATGCCCCCTTCTGGTCACTCTGTATATTACACTGCATGTATTGTATTCACTCTACTCATGTCTCACACCATGCTCCCAGGCCACTTTAGCTTGCTCCTCTTTTGTCGCTGCTATGATTGGCTGCGAGATCTTACGTGGCATTGGCCTGGGCGCGGGTGGGGGCGGAGACTGTGTACTTAGCCCCTCCTCTTCGGGTATACACCCCTCCCTGACGTACGGTTTGGGCGGGAGTGCAGGGGGCTCATGGAGACTGTAGAGCGGAGGATTATGGGGGATGTAGTGTGGAAAGTGCTGCTGGTAGTAAATATGATGTTGAGGAGGGTGGAGGATGTCTGGAGCCACCATACCAGGGGGGATGATTTGAATTCCGGGCTGGAGAGGGGTCACCGTTCCTGGGGCAGAGAGGCTACGACAAGGCTGCTGTTTATCACCATCCAATACGACAGGTTCGGAGACGCTATACCGGACGGGTTGGTAGGGGGAGTCCAAGTCTTCCTGGTCGGTCGTCCAAGCTTGGCTGCTGGGGGCGGAGTCCAGGGTATCAGTGCGGCCTGCGGAGGGTTCAGAGGAGGTGCCCCCGAAGTTGCTCTCGCTCAAAGAGGACACACCGGAGCTGGCACTGCCCGATAAGGTGGAGTTACTGCCATCCAGGACGGACTGCGGACTGGTGGGCGAGGCAGGTATAGGGTGCAGGGGTGACTGTGAAAAGAGGACGGGTCGAGACAGGTTAGTATTAAGGGTGGGATGAGGCGCAATTTCTACAGGACGAGACAAGACATGAGATTTGAGTCCACGAGAATCAGACAAGACAAGACTTTGGCATGATTTGAGATGTCAAGAGACTTTGGGATGGCAAGATTATTAAGTTAATCAGTAATTGTAATAATTCAGGTCATAGTATAATCGTAGTGACAGTTTTAGAAGCAAAACTAAGGCTTTTTCAAATCAAATTATACACCAAAAAGTGCACAGAAATGTTAACCTAGCTGTTCATGTGATTCCGACTTTATCATTCTGAAGGTTTCATTTCATAAAACTGGTCACACACTTGAGGAATAGTAATGTGTTGGCAGAGGTGAAATGTAAAGTAAAAATAGTGAAGTACTGTAAATAAATATACATTTTAAGTATCTGTACTTTACTTAAGTAGATATTAATGTGGATACTTTCTTTCTTTACTACATTTGAGAGCAGCTATCTGTACTTTCTACTCCACTAAGACTGAAAAGTAAAAGTATTTTTAATTATTGTCTGGGACCTGTTGAAAAGGCTGAGGGGTTTATTTTTAATGCATTTGTAGTTAGAGCAAACAAAAATATACATATAGAAACAGCCAGAAAAAAATGATCCATTCAGTTGTTTCTGTTGAACAAAATTCAGCACAAATCTTTATTAGAATCACTACATTTGACGCTTCATTAGATCTCAAAATCTGAATGAGTACTTTAATACTTTTACTTATGTAGATTTTTTCATGTTGTACTTTCACTTTTTTGCTCCGGTATCTGTACTTTTATTTAAGCAACAAAAATTAATGTTTCTTCCACCATTGCCACTTGGTATCACAATTTTTGTTTTATTATCTTTCAT
This sequence comes from Periophthalmus modestus, assembly GCA_019594935.1. Taxonomy (NCBI): domain Eukaryota; kingdom Metazoa; phylum Chordata; class Actinopteri; order Gobiiformes; family Gobiidae; genus Periophthalmus; species Periophthalmus modestus. The sequence goes on along the minus strand of JAIEZT010000013.1, from coordinate 30,417,330 downwards.
ATTTTTGTTTTCATTGTGGCACCGTTACACACAAGAGGTGTAACTTACCAGTACTAACAAAGTAAACACAGGGAAAAAAATCTCCCAAGATAATTTTTCTCATTTGCTAAATCTTTTAAGAACCTTATGAACTTATGCAGAGAAAAGCTACACAGTAAACCTTTAAACAGATGACACATTTAAATGTTTAAACAAATAAAACAAAACTGAGAATGGGCCTTTTAGTTCACTCTAAAGTTGGCAGGATAGCACATTCCCTAGTACATAAATCAAAAGGGTAGAGTTAAGTGCACACATCCACTCACAGACAGACCGACAGACTGAGAGACTGAGAGACTGAGAGACTGAGAGACTGAGAGACGAGGCAGAGGAGGAGAGGAAGAGCGGGGTACCTTTCTTAAGGAGCGCGCGGGGAGAGCTGGAGGGAGCTCGCTGCTCTGGTGATGGTGGTGGAAAGCGTCAAAGTGCATCGACAGGTGTTGGCCTACAGGGGGAGACACAGCAGGACTGACTGAGAGTGAGTGCCGCAGAGAAGAGCAGAAGAGCGAGGGAGGGGGGTGGAGAGGAGAGAGGGAGGGGGGGGTGAGGGTGAGGGTGAGGGGCGAGGGCTTTTAAACGTGGTGCCACTAAGTAGAGATCGGGGTCGGGGGCCTCAGAACTTTTGGCCTTTCTACCTCAAAGGATGTTTTGCCTGATTATAACAAACACAGACAATTTCAGGCATAAAATTTGATGTTTGAGTCTAATCAATACCTTGCATCTATACACAGTGAATACTGTCTATGATAAATAAGAAGGGCTGCACAATACATAGCAACTGAATTAAAGTCACAACTTGTGTTACCGCAATTAACAAATCCCAAGGCTGCAATTATTTTGATAGTGTAAGAACAAAATATCCTTTCATTTTATAAACGTGTTGTTGTGCCTGTAGTTTAGACCTCTGCAAACATGTCCTGAAATGTATCGGATTCTTGAATCATCATTCTTGTATCAAAACAAATAAAATAAAAAAAATAAAAGCGTTAGTTGTTACCATGGGGCAGGTTGCGCGGTGGGACGGGCGGAGCCAGGACACTGCCCACATGAGCGGACAGGAAGGGGAGGGGGTCTCTGCTGCCGCTGTCCAAACTCCAGCTGCTGGGGGCTGTTAGTACTGCATGGGGATAAGAAGTATTTTTAGTACTTCATACACACAGTAGTACTTATACTGTGTGGCTACCTATACCTTTGTCTGCCACGGAGAGGTTGGGGTCACTGCACGGTTTACATGGGCCAATCACCTGGTGGAATAACGCTCTCTGAAGGTTGGTGGGCTGGAATCGGAATCATAAAAAATTTGGTAAAACATGAAATACTAAAAGATGTGGTGGTCTCGGGCTTTTTTTTACAAACAGAATACAGAAATAAAACATCAGGCTAAATAATATTCAGTTGTTATCCATCTTTAAAGCAACCATTTAATACTTAAATACAGATTAGAACTATTTGACTTTACCCCTCAAATGTTTCCTGAGCGGTTCAGAAGCCCCTTATGAAGAGATAAAGACCAAGGCTAGTTAAGTTGCCTGGACCGGCGCCACCGGGGTCACAACGGGGCCCCACCCTGGAGCCAGGCCTGAGGTGGGTGCTCGGCAGTGAGCACCTGGTGGCGGGCCTTTCCCCATGGGGCCCGGCCAGGCTCAGCCTGAAGGAGCGAAGTGGGGTTGTCCTCCCATGGACCCACCACCTGCTGAAGGATCCGTAAGGGGCTGGTGCATGGAGATCTGGGCAGCAGTCAAAGGCAGGGGTCTCGATGACTGGATCTCCAGACATGGAATGTCACCTCGCTGGGGGGGAAGGAGCCTGAGCTTGAGCGGGAGGTTGAGGGCTACCAACTAGATATAGTCAGCCTCACCTCCATGCATAGCTTGGGCTCTGAAACCCAACTCCTTGAGAGGAGCTGGATTCTCCATTTCTCTGGAGTTGCCTGCAGAGAGCGACAGCGTGCTGGTGTGGGCCTACTCTCTCCCCCACATCTCAGCTGGCATGTGCTGGAGTTTACCCCGGTGAACAAGAGGGTCTCCTCCCAGCGCCTTCGGGTCGGGGACAGGTCTCTCACTGTTGTGTCGGCCTACGGGCTGAACAGCAGTGCAGAGTACCTGGCCTTCTTGGAGTCCTGGGGGACTTCAATGCCCATGTGGATAACGACAGTGACACCTGGGGGGGCGTGAGTGGAAAGAATGGCCTCCCTGATCTGAACCGCAGCAGTGTTTTGTTATTGGACTTCTGTGCTAGCCATGGATTTGTCAGTGCACGTGGCACCAGGATACCCTAGGTCAGAGGTCGATGATCGATTTTGTTGTTGTGTCATCTGATCTCCGGATGCGTGTCCTGGACAGAGAGGGGCAGAGCTGTCAACCACTCAGCACCTGGTCGTGAGTTGGATCCGCTGGCAAAAGAGGAAGCCGGACAAACCTGGTAGGCCCAAGCGTATCGTGAGGGTCTGCTGGGAATGTCTGGTGGAACCCTCTGTAAGGGAAGTCTTCCACTCGAACCTCTGGGAGAGCATCTCCCTGATCCCAGAAGAGGCTGGAGACATGGATTCCGAGTGGCCCATGTTCTCTGCGAAGCTCTCGATTTACCAGTCAATCTACATCCCTACCCTCACCTATGGTCATGAGGTTTGGGTAATGACTGAAAGGACAAAATCAGGCATGCAAGCGGCTGAAATGAGTTTGCTCCGCAGGGTGGCCGGGCGCACCCTTAGGGATAGTGTGAGCTCGGTCACAGCTGGGAGCAGCTCGGAGTAGAGCTGCTGCTCCTCCAAGTCAAGAGGAATCAGCTGAGTTGGCTCGGGCATCTGATGCCCCTGCGACCCGGCCCCAGATAAGCAGAAGAAAATGGATGGATGGACATTTCCTGAAATGAATGAAAAGTACAATCTCTCCTCCTCCCCCTGGTCTTTTACCTGCCCGTTCTCCATGATGTTGGGGTACATGGCACTGCTGGGGCGGTCTCTGGTCGGGGGCAGCAGCATCAGCATCTCCCTGTTGTGCCTGTATTTGTCTGGGAGAGATGGAGAGCCAACTGCAAACACCAAATAAGAGGTAGGGTTTAGAAAATATATATACCGATAATGATAATCATATAGGTATAAATGAGGCTATTGTGGCGCTTACTTCTGATGGTGGAAGGGGCGGAGTGTATCATCTGAGGAGGAGCAGAGTGGGTGGAGCTCAGGCTGGAGGAGGAGGGACTTGCCTGAAACCAACATTTATATATAGTTAGACAGTATAACACGAATGAAGGAAATGCACTTGGTTTACACTCCCAAACGTAATATAAAAAGCAATATTAAGCATATATTAAGCAATTTCATAAAAGACATGAATAAACATGAGTAAAAAAGAAGAATTATCCAAAAGGCTACTTCCTTAGAATATACTTTTATTTTCTCGGGATAATTGTTGAATAAGTACAATAATGTGATGGAAATGTAAATAATTCTAAATTTGTCAAACTAGTACATTTGTCAAATCAGGATGACATGTAGTGTGTATTTTAATCAGCGTTCCCACATGTCCTGGAATTCCTGGAAAACCTGGAAAATATTTTACCTGTTTTCCAGACATGGAAAATGCATGTAAAATTGTAACTAATTGCCAGATGTCCTGGAATATACTTTCTCCTTGAAAAAATCCTTTGCTTTGCTGTATTAATGGACAAATAACAGACGGTTACTGGCATCACAGTAAAAAAAATGAGCAGAAGGGATTTTTTGGAAAACCTCATCTAAAACCCTCTAAAATGCAGGAAATGACACCCCTTTTTCAGCCCTGATTTTCCAATTTAAAAAGCACAGCCACAGAGGCACCGCTCCATTCAAATTAGAAGATTGTGTAGATTAGTCAACACTAATATATATTTTGCTATATGTTCTTCATCTGATTTGATTTCTACCACAACAACAATTTTGGGTGATTTTGGTGTAAATATACTATGTAAACATGCCCAATACAGTGACTATATACAAATGCGTGATTATAATTTAAATGTTTGCCTTGAGTGATACTTAATTTGCATTATTGTAGACTTCAAACGGGAAACCTTCAGATCAGTGACAAACACTTGACCAACTGAGCTACTGTCGCACGACCAATCACAGAGTCCAATGCATTATATTTCATTCTCTGAGCTCTAAATCCACCTTCCTCTTATGTGCACTTGTACTGACCTGTATGTCTTTGACCTGCACTCACCTGCATCCTGTAGAAGTCTTCTGGATGTTCTACAACCATGCCATCAGCCAGGATCAGGAGGTTCCCCATGTTCCCCGTCTCACTGGAGGTTTGAGAAGAGAGAGAGGACGAGGAGCGCACCGGGGTCAGAACAGCTATGGGACTTTAGGGGTCACAGGGTCAAAAGGTCAAGCAGGTATGGTTAAGGGTAGGGTTTATTGTTTTGAAGGAATTAGGGTAAGTAAAATGGGTATCAGAAGGGATGGGTAGAGACCAAAAAGCAAAATCCAAAACAAAATATCCCAAACATGCGTGAGGTGGAATGAGAATGGTGATGGGAAGAGGTGTAAAGGAATGGAAAGAGGTAGAAAGAGAGTAAGAGAGAGAGAAGATGGATTTGAGGTTTTGAACAGTGACAATGAAAAGTGAAAATTGCATGGATCGTATATGTTAGATAAGTAGCAGGTGAAGTTTCAAGCATAAAGCATAATGCTCTAAACTGAAATAATAGCGGCTAGTAAGGCTAAAAAGGCTAGCTCAACATGTTAACTAACTCAAAACATTTTCCTAACTATAACCTTAACCATTTTTCGCACTTCAACATAATCTTGTTCCAAAAGTTAACCCAAATCTTAAGCATTTCCTTAACCCTAACCAAGGATGCACCAATCAAGATTTTTCAGTTATCGGTACCTTGACTTTTTTAAGATATCTTCCAAATACCCAATACAATACCCAATATCAACCGCTACCAGCGTGGGGACTTATTATTTCCACAGTGGATTTACAACAACATTGATCCAACTGTGTTATTTACCCAGCAAGTAACTGTTGAATGGCTTTGTAGGAATAACAGTTCAAACAATATGAAAAGTCCTGGGTCTACATCAGTCACTAAATAGTCTTATTACATCCAAGAGAAGCCTAACAAGGATGTCAGCTGAACCAATATCCAATCCAGCTAATTTTCCCTAACAGTAATTGATGGATTCAATATATTTTTAACATGTTTATTGATCTCACTGTGAATCTTAAAGGTAATGTAATGTTCATTTTTATTATAATCACTATAATAATGATATGTAACCATAATATGATTTATGCACTTATGTCTGTGTTCTGAGCTTTGCAGAGAATGTCTTGTGAAAGTTGAATGACCATGGGAGATAACAGGAAACACCCTGAGAGGTGTTTGGGCGAATAAGGACTGAAAGGAATGCTTAAGCAACAATATTTTGAAATGAACTTTGTAATATGTGATTTTCTCTTAGCCGTTATAATGTTGTTTCCTCATCACAAACAGACCTAGAGTTTTGTTTTGTAAACTCTGCATATTTAGGCTGTTCTTCAAACAAAAAGCACCCTGTTCCACCTTGTGATGTCATGTGGTAATACAGAACGTGCTCCACTGTGTTTTTAAACTCCACACACCTTCACTAGAATCATTTGGATGATTTCAGCTCTGGAATTGCGAATCTCTTCTGAACAACAGGTAAAAGGTAACTTGAAAACTAGATGTAGACCAACTGATAATAAAGGGTTACTCAAACTTGTGTGAATAAAAAAACAAACAAAAAAACCCCCACAACTCTACGTATGTTTTTGAGGAGGTTACAACATTATAACATGGCTAAACGCAATTTGTAAGATCAAATTTTGCGTAATGTTGGACCTTTAAAAAAATAACCCGACCTTACATTCTAGCATTATCCATGTTCAAAAGTGTGTAATCCACCATCTTGAATTCACCTACTACTATTTACCAAATAGACTCTTATATAATGAATGGACATGTGTCAAGATGGTTTCTCAATTAACAGAAATGTAAACTGCATCTAAAACATAATGAGTGACAGTTATTGTAGAGTCCATGTCAGACCTGTGTCGGTGCATGAGTTTGAAGCTCTCTGGGCTCATGGGGCTGTGTGCGGTCAGGATCCCTCTGTGAGTGTTACCCAGCTTATCCAAACCAGGGAGGCCCTTTAGAGACACGAATGGTTAGATGTGTTTAATGCCATACTGTGGAACATTCCAGACAAATTAATCCAACACAAGCACATTTTTTTACTGATGCAACTTATACAACGTATAGTCCGGAAAATACAGTTATATAAAGGTCAATACAATTATTTGGATTAGAAAGAAGGCTTGATCCATCCTGTTTGAAGACACTACCAAGATTAGCATGTTTACAACAGACTTAATCCTCTCATTTTAATTAGTTCCTTTGGCCATTGCACAAATCCTTCATGTAAGCCTTACAGTATCTCACTTGTGTTTTTGAGGGCTCTTCTCTTGAGATTAACTGGCAACCTTATTTTAATTTACTTGACAAATCTTCAACAAATCTAAATAGTTTTGTTAAAAAAGGATCCATTCCCAAACACATTGTTTTTGGAGACTATTAACAAAGGTAGTATTTTTTTAAAAAATTTTATTTATTTGAAGGACAACGTGCAGATACATTAAAAAGATGGCTGGACCAGATTTAGCAAAATGCTATTTTCCATCTGTAGTCTAGTAGTAGTAGTAATAGTAGTCATAAAATATATGTTTTTTTTATTACTCACATGACACAGACTGGTCCTCATCATCTGGAACTGATCGATGAGTTTTTTGTGCAGGGGACGCATTTCAGGGTGCACCAGCTTCTCGTGGACTGCTAAACCAACTCCTAGGATGTGCACCTAAAGAATAAGGCAATTATAATTTTTTAGTTTGGATTTGAATAAAAACAGAACTTTCTGTAATTTGAATATGTTCTTGTGCTTCTGGATGTACCTGCTCCTGCATGAGGTCTTTGAGCTGTGTGATCTTGTCTGTGTCTTCAGGGTGACTGGTGATGTACTCTTTGTCAAAGAAAGCCTTAAAAACATCAAGTACAAAGTATTACCTTTCTGTTCTCAAGGTTTTAAAGGTGTGCACATCGAAGAACAGACATTGTACAGTAAGCAGATTATTTTTGGGCAGGAGAGTCCAAACTATGGCCCTTGGGCCCTTAGACCTAATTCTAATAGCCCACAATTCTCCTGCTGAATTACCCAAATGATCATAGGTATTACCTTTTAGTGAAAATTTCACTTAAGGCTGACTCACAAAACATGCAATTGTGACAACAACCTAAAATGTATGCTTCAAGATTTATAAAGCTGCTGTGGCTCTGTCAAAGCTATGTTGAATGCACCCACCTGATTCCACTGACCACCCATCATATGTAACAATATGTAACCTTGAAAAAAGTGCAGACACCCCAAAGCAAAACATCTCCATGAAGACAAGCAGGTGACACATCCTCCACTAAAAAAGATACATAATGCACGTTATGAGACAATATGAAATCTGTGTATGTCCCACCTCCTGGTAGCGTGCGATGCCCCCGTTGACGGCAGCGTCGATGACCCCATTCAGGGTCATACTGAGAAGGTTGATGTTGCCCTGTAGCTGCTTGTGCTGGTACTGGCTGATCAGAGTACGCAGCTCCTGGTTCTTATTCTCCACCACACTGACTGCATTCTCCAGAGGGCTCACCTCCACCTAACACAGAGATAACACCAAAGATACAGCAAGAACGTTTTCTACTTTTTATACACATAAAAATGTATTCAAGCTTTTCAAATAATACAAGTTGCCTTGGCATCGGAGCTTAATGCATTAATTTTAAATATTTAAGTGGCTGTACCCATTTCTTTCATCTAATGGAGCAAAACTTGTGTTAAAAAAAAAAAAAAACACAAAAAACAACTACTATCACAATACTCATTCTCAGTATATGGACAGGCCTCATATGAAAGCTCAGAACCTCCAGAATTCACTCACTGAGCTGCAGAGGCTGCACTAGCACTGATTCATGATTAGATGCAGGTGCTGGGGTTTAGGTAGTGACTATTCAGATCTGAGAGTTATTTTTAACACTGAAACTGGCAACCCAAATGTAGGGCTCATTCGGCTTTCTGATTGGATAATTGTCTTGAGAACTAAAATCCCAAATTATAACAAACAACTTGGACACCATGCCCTATGTTTTTGTAATTAAGAATAAATCGCCATTATAATTGGTTTCTGTCTAAGCTATATTTGACTTGAATCTTTCTATCTCATATCTGGCAACACAGGCAAGTCATGTTTCTGATTTAATATTGAATCATTACATACAGTTCCTATGAAAATCATTACGCACCAGTTCTCTCTTCTCTACCTCAAACCAGCGAGAGATCCCAGGAAGAGGATGAGTAAGAATTAAGGTTGTTCTCTCTATCCATAGACTCTGAAATACACACAAAATACTTATTACTATTGGTTTGTCATGTTTAATAGTAAAAATGAAAACACTTTATAATAACAACACTATTACAGCCTTAATAAAACATGAAGAAATACTTGAGAAATATTTTAGCAAAATTTGCATACAGATTTGCATACATATTGTACAAGCATCTCTTGAGGTCAAAATAAGTCCTCTGTGTGCTGTCTGCATGTAATAAGAAAGCATTTTGCTGTCCAGTAACCAGGACCACTGTGAACTGTTTAAAATTAATTACTTCTGTTTCTCAAATTTTTTACCTCCTAAGACCTGCGCTCTTGCGTGACATGCTTTATTAATTTATCTTTGTTATTTGGGCTGATTGGGACCTGATGAGTGTAAATATAAAGAATTATTAAGTGATGTAAAATGAATGTCCTTGTATGTGGACATTTTAATCATTTTGATAAAATATTTGAATAAGGATTTGCAAAAACGATTTAATAAGACCCTGAACACAGCAACATTTGTCCTGAATGTAAAAACAAAATGAGAAACAACAATTGTGCCTGTTGGAACAATGTGTCTCATGTGAAGTGCTGCTGACAGGTGCATGAAGACATGTGTCTTCACAAAAAAAAAAAAATTAAAAAATTAAATTAAATATTCAAAACATTCTAAACTCTTTTTCTTATAAATTTCTAAATTGAATATATGTACATTGTTGCTGTTCTTGTATGCTGTTATTCTTCTTCTAAAAATCTGCATTGTGGCCTAGATAACCCAAAATGTGTTGTCCACATATGAGGAGGCTATAGAAGTTTTTAAGAAGTTAGAGTACTACTTAATTAAGAGGTTAGGACCGAAGGCAGACATGGGTAAACTATGGCCTGGGGGCCAAACACGGCCCTTTGGGCTTATTAATACGGCCCGCCAAACTAGAACAAAGTATATTAAAATAGGTGAGGGTAAAACTTTACCTTCTCAACAAGTTGTTGATCTTTTGGCCCTTGATAAAACTGAATGAGAGTTTTTCTGCTGTGTTTATTTAACTGAAATTTAATACATTAAATACTAATTTAATTCATGCATTTGGAACACAATTTGTACAATCAACCTTGCATATTCATGCTTTGCTACATGTTACAGGCCAAATCTCTAATGTAATATATACATATATATATCCTGGCCCGGTCCCTCTGTCAAATTTTAGAACCCATATGGCCTGTGTGTCAAAAAGTTTGTCCACCGCTGAGCCAATGTATTACTTAAGTAGTTCCTAAATTATGAATTGAGTCTTTCTTCATGTCGTGTTGAGGATAATTAAGGTGCCGTTATTATAAAGTATTACCATAAAATCAATACTCAATAATAATTTCTGAGTTTTTGTTGGTACCTTGAACTCGTTGTCCTTGTCCTTGGGGGCTTTGTGAAAGGGGCGGTCATAGCGGAACCGTCTCACATTGTTGACTCTGTAGAAGCTCTTGATGCGGTCGGGCACACGGTCCATCTGCAGCACACTCACACTCTCTGGGACTGGGGTCACTGCATAGATCTGCAGGTCTGAGGCATACACGTCAAAGGACTTATAATACCACCATGTATTTGAATGATGACAATGACAAAACATAAAACACAAATCCTGGCAATCAGTGAGTGCAGATTTTCATACACTTGTATCTTAATGTCAAAGTAAAGTTTAAAACTCCCTCTGTAGTTTATTTACATGAATGTAAGTAAAAAATATTTTACACGTTACGCATTTTTCATCATCATGTTTTCATTTTTGGGATACATGAATCTCAAAAATAGATAGAGCCAGGTTTAAATCTCTTAATTCATTTTGTTGTTATCCTAGATACACACACACAAAATTATAATTATAGCAAAGGAAAAATAGAAAAATCTGTCAAAACGTTGCAGAAGTGAAGACGTTTCGGCGCTCATCTAAGCAGCTTTTTCAGTTCTGGTCAGATTACTGGCGGACACTACCTTATATCTATCCGAAGGGAGGAGCTAACTACACTGAAACTAAAAACACCAATTGTTTACAGTTTCTGTTTGTAGGCTAGGTCTACTGTGCTACCCTAAGTGAGCACTGTGTCTGAGTCATACTTATAGTATTGTATAGTCATTCGAGACCCTAATGAATGATTTCACACCCATTAGCATCCTGGCTAGCGCTATTGTTTTCTTTGTTTTGCTTTGGGTCTGAGGATGGAGTTATAGATAGGAAATAGATGATGTCCCCCACTCCTAATTGTCTTTCTTAACAAAAATTGCTACTTTAACTCCCCTCTCAAAACTGTTCTTTTCTTTGGCTAAGATCTGTACCTCACTATCTTCAAACAAGTGGTTATTGTCTTTGAGATGGAGATGTACAGCAGACTGAGGTCCCGAGGAGCTCTCGCGACTGTGTTGGTACATTCTCTTATGGAGTGGCTGTTTAGTTTCTCCCATGTAATGCTCGCTGCACTCTTCACTACACTGGAAGGAGTAGACTATATTACTTTGTTTGTGGCTCGAGGTTTTGTCCTTTGGGTGAACCAGTTTCCTTCTAGGTTCAAATTCACATAAAGTTGAAATGATCCGTCAAAATCTTGTTTAGTACAAGACTGTTAAGTTTGAATGTATATGTCACTTTAACAGGTGATCCTAATGTTATTATGGAAGTAAAATGCATCTTTGCGGCCTTTGATCTCCCATATAGCCGTTTTTTTTTTAGCTTCTGCATGTTTGTGTGCCCACTAAGACTCATAAGCTCTCCTCCTCTCGACCTCTCTCCTCTCTCCTCCTCTCCTCTCTCCTTCTCTCTCCTCTCCTCCTCTCCTCCTCTCCTCTCTCTTTCTCTCCTCCTCTCCTCTCGACCTCTCTCCTCTGCCCTAACGCACTCTAACTCTGGTCTTCTCCTCTCCTCAGATATAATATACTCACCGTTATATCAAATGGATTTATGTGGCGATTTCCTATCAGGATTTTCATTATATATCTACGCACAAGGTTATTAGCATGTCATGAGGTGCAGGCAAAAGTCACATCGGAGAAAATGCGGTCGCTGTTTTTGTGCAGCCCCGGTAAAAAATGCGTAACGGACCGGTACCGGTCCCTGGCTCGGTGGTTGGGGACCACTGCCCTAGAGCTAATACTCACTTGGCTTGGCCTTGGCTACAGCATGTTTTGGGTTGACAGGGGAAACCAGAGCAAAACCACTGTACATGCAGTATATATACTATATATATATATATGTATCATTAGAACAATTCATTGTAAATTTTTGGGTCACTGCACAAATAGTAGAAATGATAGATGCAGTAATTGGAAATCTTAAACATGCAAAGAAGCCTCTTCTAATCCTTCAGCTAGGTACTGACCTAGACTGTGACTCAGGGTCTGCTGACAAGTTACCATGACCTCATATGTTCAAGGATGGGTCAATATGGACAATGAAGTATACATATCCTAGCCTAAAAAAACTCATTTGAATTGTCCGGGGATAGGTTTTGAATACTGGAATGTGGCTTAGTTTATTCCCATTGTCTCATTATATTATTATTATATTAGACATATTGTGAAAAGGATACACTGAGCGTCACACTGTAGGATGCCCTCGTCTGGCTGGTTTGGGTGCTGCATGGCGATGGCCTGTGGAAACTCTCCCAGCATCCTCTGCTGGAACGCCTCCAGTCTCTCATAGTCATGGCCACGGCACACAAACTCCTTGTTCTGGAGACAAAAACAAACAAAAACATTTATTTATTTTTCTCTCTTTTAAGAGGAATTATGCACTAAATCTACAGTTTTTTCTCTACTAAACTGTGTATATGGTGGTTTAATAGCATTTAATAGCTGGTATATTTGCTGCATTCTGGTCAAAAACGCTAAAGTCTAAGTTTGTGCTGCCTTGAGTGGCCTTTACCTGGTGGCCTGGTGATAAAAACAAACCCAGCTGCAGGGGTAGAGTTTGAAGGGTGGATACCTGTTACACTCATCACACTGCTCCTTATTCCTCTAGACCCCGCCCCTCCTTCTCTCTCACTCTTTTCTTTAGTTCTCGAGGTACTGCTCAGTTTAGCACCTCTATTTGAAATGTGACTGTGGGTGGAGATTAGGTGTTTAGTCCCACTTTAATAAAATATATCAAAATAGAAACAAGGCCATGCCAAAAAGTGAAGATTGAAAGAAAAGCAATTGTATTATCCAAATATTAAAATAAAAAAATATATATACATGTAATACATACAATACAAAAAGGTAAAAGACAAAATTTGCCAAAATGTAAAGAGAGAGAAAAACATAAAATAAAATTGAAAACTGTTATAAAACATTTGAACTGATAATGTGATACTGTAATGTGTTTGTTGGTTGCCATTTTAATAAAGAGATAACAGTTGATTTGGACTGACCCGTAGAAAGAATGGGAATTTTCTGCCATAGAATCCTACTCGGAAAAACTCGGGCTCCAGACGCTGCTGCTCCATGATGTTGTCATAATAAGCCGCCTCCATTTTCTACAGCAAGAATACACAGAATAATGTTAGCTTGCCACTTCAGATTGCATGTTAAAGGTGCTCTGTGTAAGTTTTCTGGTGGAGGTATTCACCATCTGATTGTTGCCAGAAGTGCTTTATTAGTAGCAACAGTATTTCCTTGGAGGCAAGTATTTTATAGATTTTCTTTGTTTAATATTTTGACACATTTAATTATACAACAACCTCTCAATTTCATCATCATCACCTCAAAATCATGGTATGTACAGTGACTGGCCATTAATCCAATGTCAAGAGTTCAGTCTTTGATACCACCGGTGTAAGGTGATATTACAGAAAAGGCTATGTACATATAGCAAACATTCACTATTTTAAAATCTGCATGTGTGTTCCTTACCCTTATCCAGCTGAGGCTCTGGTAGTCGTAGAGAGATTCATACTGGAAGGCCAATTCTCTGCACAGAGGGATGCCAAACTCCCAGCACTGAAACATAGAACAATAAAAATGGCTCGTTTGGAATGGTTTTGAACAGGGTTTGACAGGTTTAGACTGGTTTTGCAGTGGTTGAGAATGGGTTTGGAATGATCTAAAGTGGGCTTGGTCTAGTTCAATCAGATCAATCAGGACTGCATTTGGACCTGTTCTGACTGGTCTAAACTTGGTATGGACTGGACAAGAGTGGATCTACACAGGTTCTGACTGCATCTGGACTGGTTCAGCTTAGGTTTGGACTGGTCTGACCTGGGTACAGACTGGTTCAGAGTTGGTCTACTGAGGTATTAAGTGGATTTTGACTGGTTCTGACTAGGATTAGACTGGTCCAAACAGTGTTTGGGATGGTCTAAATAGGGTTTGAGCTGGTTTGAACTGAGTTTGGACTGGTTCTGACTGGATTTAGATTAATCCTGGAGAGGTGCAGGACATTGACTGTGTTGTACCTCCTTTTACAACAGATATGAAAGATGTCTTTAAGAAAGAAAGTCTTGTCGAAATTTTTTAAAATAGAGACACAATCCTTCACCCAGCTTTCAAAAGGCTGGTGGCTTGGCGATTTTGGATTTGACCAAGTGACATGTCAGAGTGACTGTAGTGCATAAAATTTGCTCTTTGAAAAGTATCAAATTGTATTCTACAGGTGTTTAAGTGGTGTTTTTTATGGTGTGAGGATGATTCTAAGTTAGGCTAGGGCTGCCGTTTTCACTGTTTTCATTTCTAGCCATTGTCAGGGGCCGAAGAGTATCCGGTTTGGGGACCACAGGATCATGCATGAGGTGGTTTGAAGCAGATTGTGAAGTGGTTGTGAAGACAAAGGAACATTTCCATGGAAACGTGAAGGCGAGGGCCCTCCTCCAGCCCAAATAAGAGTCAGTTTTGTGGAGATGCAAGCCCACTCATAGTAAGGACACCTGTTCTTCTATGTTTTTAAGTGCTTTTATCTTACTATATTATTTAGCAAAAAAATTACACATTATGGCGTTACGTTCTAACACGAGATGCCAAAGCAAAGCTACTCAAGTGGCCAACAAGATATATCCATCCATCCATTTTCTTCCGCTTATCCGGGGCCGGGTCGCGGGGGCAGCAGTCTAAGCAGGGACTCCCAGACTTCCCTCACCCCAGACACGTCCTCCAGCTCCTCCGGTGGGACCCCAAGGCGTTCCCAGGCCAGCCGAGAGACATAGTCCCTCCAGCGTGTCCTGGGTCTTCCTCGGGGCCTCCTCCCGGTGGGACATGCCCAGAACACCTCCCTAGGGAGGCATCCAGGAGGCATCCTAAGCAGATGCCCGAGCCACCTCAGCTGGTTCCTCTCGACGTGAAGGAGCAGCGGCTCTACTCCGAGCTCCTCCCGTGTGACTGAGCTCCTCACCCTATCTCTAAGGGTGCGCCCAGCCACTCTGCGGAGGAAACTCATTTCGGCCGCTTGTATCCGCGATCTTGTCCTTTCGGTCATGACCCAGAGCTCATGACCATAGGTCTATTCCAGGGTACTGGAGAGGAGAGTCCGGCCGATAGTCGAACCTCGGATCCAGGAGGAGCAGTGTGGTTTTCGTCCTGGTCGTGGAACACTGGACCAGCTCTATACTCTCCATCGGGTGCTCGAGGGTTCATGGGAGTTTGCCCAACCGGTCCACATGTGTTTTGTGGATCTGGAGAAGGCATTCGACCGTGTCCCCCGTGGTGTCCTTTGGGGGGTGCTCTGGGAGTATGGGGTCCGGGGTCCTTTGCTAAGGGCTGTCCGCTCCCTGTATGACCGGAGCAGGAGCTGTGTTCGCATTGCCGGCAGTAAGTCAGACTTGGTCCCGGTCTATTCCAAGATATATCCAACAGTGCATAATATGTGCAGGCTGCGTGCGTAACTCTTTTAAACAGTCCTGGAAGTGCCTGTCTGAGGTTGACTACCTAGTGGCCCAGCGTACCTTTCCCTTGTTGAAGTAGTGGATGACCTTGCGGCAGAGCCCTTCTTTGCGGTGCCACTCGCTCTGGGCGGGGTAGTGCAGGAACTCTCTGAGGGGCCGCTCATCCCAGTGAAGAAGCTCCCAGTACAGGAGCAGGGTGAACGCAGCCTCTGTCAACAGAATACAGGCATGTGTTTAGACAATATGTATCTACAACTTACTGTCATGGCATGAGAAGTTATGCATGTCAATGGAAAGTCTATGAGCTCCCACTAAAATATTCCAACAGATTCTAAGTTTAAAGAGGGGGTATTACAATTCTACAGGGTATTAACTGCCAACACATTACAAATTTAGATTATGTTACCTTTGATTGTTTTGAAAATGTTATATTCGCAGAAAATAACATATTAACAGGTTTGTGAAGTTGTAGTGTATTGTTTTGTATCATGCTTTTGTATATGTGGCCATGTGGGAGCATGGATGACGTCGGCTTGCAGACTGAGCATTGGACAGAATCACATTGTTAACCATGAGGAAGGTTAGAATAGGACCAGGGAGAGAACACTAAATCACTCAAACATGCGTGGGTGACATATAAAACCACTTCAGGTATGTTTTTGGTTAGGGAGCAACATTATAACATGGTAGAAAGGTACAAAAAGTCCATTTTGCATTAGACGCCCTCTTGTGTTATCTCTCTGCCAGTATTTCACAGGCAAAATAAAGTGTCCTTAACTGATATACAGTTGTTTTCTAACATTAACTACATAATAACTACCTTTTAATTAGCCTTAGTCTGAAGCATGAACAAACTTATTCATTTGATTACATACATACAGCGGAAACAAAAATATACATGATCCTATATGTTAATTACATGAACAAACTTAACCAATCTTAGTGACTTAATTAATATAGAATTGTATTAAGATATTTTAAAAGTTGTTAAATTCTGATTTCTTTTATAATGGATCAGAAAATATTATTTGGTGGTTTGTCATCTGTGTGTGCAAAAACCGGCTTGTATTCTCCCCCTTTCCCTTGCTATAAAAGACAACAGCTCCCATTGTATCTTATATTTTTGCATCTCAGACTGTAAACTATGTTCCCTTGGCCAAGTAAATTAAACAGTTACAATTTTCAGACAATGTCTTTAGGTTTTTTGTTTTTTTTCAATCAATTTTGCCCATGTTGAGTGCCCTGTACCTGTGTAGTTCTCCGCCTGCAGGTGCATGTCACACAGCTTGTGGATGTAGCGGATATACATCTCCTCTTTGTTGATCTCAGATTTGTAGAAATTCTAAAAGAGAGAAGCAAGAAAGATTGAAACCCATGAACAAAATATCTCTTAATCGTTTTAGCAATGCCAAAAAAAGGAACAGCGTCTTAGGATTTGCGGTTTAATCCCCACTACCTTGGCCAAAACACTTTGTGTGTATATACCAGGGGAAATAACTGGTAAATAATATATAGTAATTGTTTGCTTGTAAACAAAGGATACCCTCATAATCTGTTATTCTCATAGCCATTCTTCAGTTAACTAAGTGTACTTTATTTTGTCCAGCAGGTGTCAGTGTGCCACCGTTCTTACCAGCAGATTCACAGTGCAACCAATCTTCTTGTTCTCTGTCTCATCTCCCTTCATGCAGTCCCTGAAGAAAGACATACATAGATCATTATTTTACATTTTCTTTAGTATAATATGAATCTAAAACAGTTTCATAATAGACACAGGTTCACTGACTTGCTGTTTAAAATGTTTCAACAATAAAAACGTTTGTGTTTTTAGTGTTGAAAAATGTATACACGGTATTTTAAACTCAACATATATAACCAGGAGTCTCAATGTGTTGAATAATCACAACAAAGTACAGATCAGAGGGCGGAGATACGGAGAAGGTGAAAACTGAAATTTTAAGTAAGCTGATGACGAAGAGGTGGCCATTATAACATCAGGTTTTCTCTGTACTTTTCCTTCAGGATTGGAATATCAGTATTGGTACCAGTGCATCTATAGTACATAAATATTAAATAGTACACGTCCATTTACCTGTAATCTAGCAGCCTCTCCATTAACCTCGTCACAGAAGTCACAAATGAGATTCCTGTTTCTCTCCAAGTCTCCTGTTCGATCTTCTCCAACAAACTTCAAAGTATATAACAATGACATCAGTAATACAAAAATTACGGAAATTCAAATCTATTTAAAGGTCAATGCTAAAGCCATCTGAAGCAGCATTAGTATTCATATTAGTAGGTAGTGTGTGAGGGAAGCGTACCTGGGATATGGCCCAAAGAGCTGGGTTCTAGTCCCGCAGCACAAAGCAAACCACAGCAGATTAGAGCAGGAAGACAACAGTCAATTTGTTACACAGAGATAGAAAGAAGAAAGAAGTGTGTTTTAGTGTTAAAGTCAAGAGGATACAGACCAAATCTGGCCTTGGTCCTTGGTTACAAGAAATAAAGACAAAGTAATTCTAATCTGAGGCAAGTTTTCAGAGCCGTTTTAGATAAAGGCAGGTGCAAAGGGCCAACACATCAGTAGGGGGCTCTGAAGCTGAACTAAAAGTTTGAACTGAGGAAAAGTACATCTGCTGTGTAAAGTCATATTTTTTACATTGATCAAAAAGTTAAATAAATACATGTTCATAATGAATTAATTATGAAATGTGCTTTTAACTAAATGACAAATATTCCTCTACAGTTGCTGTATCCTGGGTACTGTTGTCAAAAAGTGCAGAGCCGCACTTTCTGCACCATTCATTCTGAGTGAGGATTTAGCAGAGTCTTGCTAAAATAAATCAATATTTAAATATCTGACAGTGGACAGCAGGTCACGGATGGATGATCACAGACGGCATGTTAAAACCTTTATAACGATGTAAGCGCTTAACCAGAGGAAACTTGTGTGTTTATAAAAGTAGGTATTTGTGTCTCAAAGCTAATGCTAACCTAATCTAAATATCAAAATACAAAATACATTTAATGACACATTAGCACGACTCAGCTAATTTCCAATACACAAAGAATGAAGCAGGAAGTGCAGCTCCGCACTTTTTAAAAGAACCGGAACTAGCCAGGAAGCTCAGTCGATCACTTTGGGTTTTTAAAATTTCTTTTAAAGTATTTTATATAACATATACATGGCAGATTAGACTTTAGACCAAAATTAAGACTAAATAGTTGCATCAAAACTACATCAAAATCTCAACTGGTCTTGTAAGGTATGATATATTTCTCATACATTTTTTATAATAGATTATAATATAATAGATAGCAAAGCAAATCTCAGACTAAAGTATGGTCTTGACAGCTATGGTTTGAATACGTAAAGTTTTGTCATACTAATATCCCATTTCCATAGTACAGAGAGAGATTGAAGTAGTAGGTATGTGTGTGTATTTACAGCAGACTGAAGAGCTCCCTGTAGTTCTCATCTCCTTTGCCCTCAGACACCAGGCTGTCCAGTTTGTCGATTAGCTCCGCCTCCACCTGTGCACAGTAGAAGACAGTATGTCATCACCTTTAATATATATATATGTATATATATATATGTATATATATATATATATATATATATATGTATATATATATATATATATATGTGTGTGTGTATATATATGTATATATATATATATATATATATATATATATATATATATATGTATTGTATTTTGTATGCAGTTTAACCATATCCTCCATCTTACCATGTGTGTTATATATTAGTAGCAATAAAAAAACAACTGCTATACTTATCTTAAATTACTTAATCTGCTTAAACAGGTTCACTTCCTGTACAAAATTGTAGAACTCTTCGTGGTGGCATTTCACCACAGAGGAGAGCACATTATAATTTACACTACTTTTAGTTTTGTAAAATAGCTAAAAATCAATTGTAAACATTTGTGTATGATCTTGACTCTGAATATAAAATCCTAAGTAAGTACCTAGCGGATGGAGATGGGGGAAGGTGAAGACATTTTCAGAGCACTCAAACATGTGCAGATCACTGAAATTAAAACTGTGAGGTAATGATCAGAGGGGGAAGCATTATATAAAGGTTCAAAATTCAGCTGATTTCTATCCACACAACAGAATTTCAACAACAGCTTTTGCACATGGTAAATGGTCAAATTTTTTTCCACATTTAAGGCACTCAAAGCGCTTTACATCAAGGAACCACTCATCCATTCATAAACCAGTATAAACAGGCACTGGGGGCATAGTGTCTTACCCAAATAAAATGTCTCCTTTAAACTATGACTCTTAAACATGCTACATCTTCTCAGCCCCTTAGCTGTCACCTGTTTGAAGTTCCCGTTCTTGCGCTGCTCCCAGTCCATCATGTCGTGGAAGATGGGAATCATGATGTTCCTCACCTCCACCTGAGGAACCAGAGTCACCCCCAGGAACGGTCCGATCATACCAGGTATGAAGTGGATTTTGTTTTCACCTAAAATCAAAAAGTTTGGTTTAATCCAGAATTAAAATCAATACTCTAAACTGTTTTTTTTTTTCTCATCAGACTTACCCAGGTTCTGCCACATGTTGAACAAGTCGTAGGTCATCATCACTCTCATGTCTCCATATCTGTAGATGAAAGATTGAATTAAATTAGATGAACATACTATTAAAATGCTGAGTGGTCCTTAAAATATATTAACCTTAAAGAGGGAGTATTTTATTTCTATGGGAGTATTAACAGCAAACATATTTAGATCACCATGTTGCCTTTTATTGTTTTGAAAATGCTATTTTGCTATTTGTCGAAAACAATGTATTAACATATAGTAAATTTCACTCTCCCCTCCCTTTGCTCTCCGCACTAAGTCACTCCCCCTTCAGAGCACTATCACAACACAATCAGCGTGTATCCCACTAATGAAACTACTGCACATCACATTAGGTTTGACAAGTTATTGGAGAATTTAATGGAGAATACCCATTTAAAAAGTAAATGAGCACCCCCATGATTACAAGTCTAGTGGAGGGTTCAGAAAGTAGGGCACTGAGCTACACTGTCACTACTGCATTATAAATACACCTTCAACTCACAATTCACTACACATGACATTTAGAAAGCTACATGTGGCTGTTAGGGCGCTAGATATTACAGAAATATGCAAAAAGATGAGAGATAAAAATCATACTTGTCTAATATTTTCTTCTTCTTGGTGGGGCTGAGGTTCTCCAGTTGAAGGCTGGGTTGGTTGATGTAGAGCACGGCCAAACTGAAATAGGAGTTCCACACCTGCACGGAAACAAAAACACAGCATGTGATTCAAATTAACTTGCTTGGTAAAACGTTTTAATAATATTGGTGATGAGAATTGCAGACATGGCTGTTTATTACCAAACTGATTATTTCAATACACAGGGGGAAAGTGATTTTGGAGGTTTGTGTATTTTACCAATAGAATTACTACTTTGTAATGTTGTAGTTTATTTAAAACTACAGTAGATATGGAGGTGATTTTGTTTCAGAAAGGGATGGAGCAGGGGCGGAGACAGGGCGGGAACAGAGGAGTGGGGCTCCACAGAAAACCACTGACATAGGAGTCAGACACAAGTGATGACTGTTTATAAAATGGGAGTCGGTGACAAGCATAGCATAAAAAAGGCCAGTTGTTTTTGTTTAATAAGCAACTGGCTGTTTTGAATCTTGGAGCGAAGTAACTACCACAAATGGGTCCATATCTCATTAAATTCTGTATCTGTACCAGATTATAGGAAATTACTTTTATTTTATCAAAAATCTCCTCACATAATACTTTTTTTGCTCTGTCAGTCATTTTTGTAATAATCTTTTTGGTCCCTCAGCTCATACACCTACATGCACAAATCTTTGCTACTAAAAGTTCAGAAGCTGCACACCCAAAACTAATCTGTAAGGAAGATAAATCATATTTGCTTACTTAAAAAAATATGGACACGGTCCTTTTAAGACATATGAAAAAGTGTCCCTTTTTCTTAGTTGAGCTCCTGCTCCTCAAAATGTTTGTGCACATCTGTGCTGATTGTGTACCTTAAAATCAAACTCGGCATCTGTAAAGTTCTTGTGAAGCGCTGGAGAGAGATATTGTGTTGTTGTCAAGATGATGCTGGGGAGATAAGACAGAACAATGTCAGATATTTCTGTAAAATGTAAACAAATTCAAATTAAATTAATACATCTCTCTAAACCTGTCAAGCACAGGTGTGAGGTGTCTATCTTAGCTAAGATGCTACGTTGTGTGTCTTACTGGCTGGTGAGGAGCCTCATGACGTTCCAGTCTCTTGGGAAAATACTCAGCTTCATCAGATTTCTGAACACACACAAAATCTTCAACAGAAACTCCTGCACAGAGAGAAGAGAGAGTCAACTCAGCAGGGTGTAGCATTGAAATGTCATCTTCATAATATTTGAATAATTAAGACCAACATAGATATTTTGAATTTTTTTTCCTACAATTTAGACATACATGGTTCAAATACATTACCTAATGCAAGCCTACATAAAAGTTACAGTATGTATTGCCAGAAAAGGGCTAGACAAGTTTTCTTTCCCGTAATATAAACTATTAAATCTTGTATTGATTTGTAAGTATTTGTACATGCTTCAACTTAATTCAAACTGCTATATTTAAAACTAAATATTACAGAAAAATATGTACTTATACATAAGTAAGTAAAGTGACTACCTTTAGCTCGTCTTTGCTCTGGAAGTTCTCCATCATACGTTGGAAGTGGATGTCCGTCATCTGTCGAAGGAGGGACAGGAGGCACGACACGTACTCTCCCTGTCAATAAATATACAGGATCACACACAACATCCAGTCAGAGGAGATATATCCAGTTAAAAACAACAACAACAACAACAACAACAACAACAACAACCACAACAACAACAACAGCAGCAGAAGAACACAACAGATTAACAAAAACAGTAAAACTAAACTAAATTAGGTAATAAACAAATCAATCAAAGAAATGAATGAGCTGAAAAGCATAGCAGATAAAAACTAATTCCAACATGAAAAGACAAAGGGCCTGTTTCACGAAGGAAGTTTAATTAACTGTGTTAAGTTAACTCAGGGTTAATCTCCATTGAGACACACAACTGTTTTTTTGTTTTTGGTTTCACTGAACGTGTTGGAAGCAGAGTTAGAAAACTCAGAGATAGTAAACCTTGAAATTAGCAGAAGACACAAGACCTCTTTTCTGGGATCAATACTTTCACCCTTATCCTGATACTTGTTTGAGCCCAATTTGGTCCTGATGTAAACTAGTTTGGTCTTGGTTTAGTTCTGGTTCAGTTTAGTAGCATCAACAGTTTTTATGTAGTGTATTTGCAACCGTGAACACAGCCTCATTTACAACAAACAAGAAGGAGAATGAGCAGAAGAATATAATGGGGATAGATAGGCAGCAGGTCATAATATTAAATCACATTTAATATTATTTTGGTCATTGATCAATTCAACCAATCAAACCCATGATATGGGAGATAGTATACAGACAAAACAGAGGGGAGGTATTAAAAGTAGTAGTGGAGTGTTAGTTACTAACAGTGATCTCCGCGGTGCACTGCGGACAGCGTTGGCCCCTTACCGCCTCCTGCGATTGGCTCTTGCTCATGATTGACAGCAGCGTCTGCAGGAGGACGTCCAATAAGGACTCCACCATCATCTCCACCTCCTCCTGCACGGAGGTCTCCTACAGTAACACCAACATTAACAACAACAATACTTCAACAAACACCAATTACAAGTCTTACAGGACTCTTTATGTGCACTACAAGCAGAGAATATGTGTGAATGTATTTTC
The DNA here is from genome assembly GCA_019594935.1 of Periophthalmus modestus. Taxonomy (NCBI): domain Eukaryota; kingdom Metazoa; phylum Chordata; class Actinopteri; order Gobiiformes; family Gobiidae; genus Periophthalmus; species Periophthalmus modestus. The sequence goes on along the minus strand of JAIEZT010000013.1, from coordinate 30,394,177 downwards.
TTTCATTTGTCGATATAAAAGTTTTCTCGTTGTGTCCTTATAGGCTATATGCTTCACCCATCTTGAATAGTTTGAACGTGGTGAGAGTGTGTGCTGATAATCAGACTGACCAAAGGGGCAGATTGAAGGCCTTGTTTCCATCAGTCTGCCCCAGAACAGCTGCAGCTACAGAAGCACCTTAGCGCCATGAATATTACTTGGTAGGTATGAACCTTCTCTAATCAAGATCAAATCAGATAATACAGCAGTGAAACCCAGAGCCAGGGTCATAATTAAAGGGGCTATCTTTATACATGCAGGTTTCAAAGAAGAGGCCCTAGGAGGCCAGGCTCTGAGTTAAGGGGAACCATCCTTGGTTAGAATCACCCTTGGTGAATCCACCTTGTAAATAAACACTGTGGCATTGAAGCCTTTGTGGCACCCTAAGATGTTTGTACCCTGGCACAGTTGTTGATGATGGAGAAGATGGAGCTGAGGATCCCTGAGCAGATGAGGAGCTCCTTCTGCTGTCGGAGGTGCAGGTGAATATGATGTAGGACCACAGGCAGAAGAATCCTCCGCGACTCTGAGCAACCAACACAGAAGAGCACAAAATTTACAGAGGTTAGCGGTTTTGAAATAGTGCAAGGCACACATTTAACAAAATAAAAGTGTTGTCACTTGTTTGTATAGGCCTAATCATAACTAATTTAAGACATTTTGGCCCATGTTAACATTATAGTTGCTAGGCAACAGTTATGCGGTTACCACTACCTATGTCATATCTGTTGCCAGGGTCAAACCAGGAAGTAAAATTATAATCTTAAAAAACAAGATTAACTTGGAGAAATTTGTAATGAAATCCAGAGCTGTGGTTAGCCAAGAAATCACTCCAGAAATAACAACTATAGACAAGCACCATCTATTATTTAAGCACCTCTTGTTTAAATGTCAAGTCAAGAAAAAATTGCAGGGTTGATTATATTTTTATACTATTGTGTTCAGTGAATTATAGAGCAGCTTAGAGCAGTATCTCGCTGTTAGACAGGAACAATGAGTTTATGTTAGGAATGGCAAGTTTCTGATTAGTTTTAAATGGCAAATTTTATGATTGCCACAATAATATCATTATAATACATTTAATTAGGAAAATGTATGTATACATGTACTTTTATTATCACTGTTATTATTCATATTTTTGTTATACCATGACACCAAAGCAGTTCCTAGTTTGTACATTTTGTTCACTTCACAATGGCAATAAAACTTGACAGAAATATCTGGATTATTATTATTATATTATTTATGTAAAATCAACAACAACACTTTGTTACATCTGCTCTATTTTTTGCAGTTACTTATCTGTGCTAATAACTCAACTAATGTAAAAACAAATATAAACAAAAATCTAAACTTTGTTCACTGTGTTTTCAACATTTTAAACCTTTAAGGACTGAGCACACTATAGACCAGTACAGCTCACCTAGACTTTTATTCTTTTTGTATCCATAAAAATCATATTAAAGGAAGTATCAGAATATACTGCATTTTTTCACACAACTACCTCTATTTTACATATCTATTCGTAATCCCCACGGCACCTGCGCCCTCATTCGTCATCTTCGAGGGCCAACAGAGGCAGATTACCGTAATGACGGTAAAATATCTAAAGAGCTTCATGGCTCTGCTTTGAGATGCCGTTTGAATTTACATGAGAGCACAATTGGTTTCGGAGTTACGGTAATAAAAAGTCCACAACTGCGAGTCTATCGGTGACGATAGCACCCAACACGACGCTAAAGGGTGAAAGGTAGACATCCACTCACCCCTTTCAGGTCTGAAATATGTTCACTGCTAGTATAGTATATATTAGTATTTGTATTTCCATTTTATTTTGTTATCTTTCTAATAAAATCCATCTTACATTTTATCTTTCTCAAAACACCTTCCAAAACACACATTCTTACCAAATGCACCATAAACAAGCTTGCCTCTAACAGATCTGTCCGGTAACTTGGCATCATGGGCATAAGTGTAATACCATACTGAAGAATAATCCAGACAAAACTACAACATCTCCATGGAAACTTGCAGGTTTCTATGGAGATGTTGTACCTGGGAACATAACCTGCAGTGTTACCTGGGAATGAGAAGAGCTTGCTGTCCACGGTGCGGGCGATGGACTGCAGTTTAACCACGTCCATGGACTGTCCTATGTGCACTGTAGAGGGCATGCTCCCCAGTGTCCCACGCACAAATTCTGCTACCTCCTGCACCGAGAACATCTGCAGGAGCTCATCAAAGATGGCTGGGAACGAGTTGAGCAGAGCAGCCTGGAAAATACAGGAGAGACAGAAGGTGAGGAGGAGAGGAGATCGCAGTTGTGAGGGAGGGAAAGAAGTTGGAACCCAGTGAGGATACATAAAGAAGAAAGATTAATGGTAAAAATGAGCTAAATTTCAAAATGGCGGCTTCACAATTTGGGTGTAGGCATCAAATTATATAACAGGAAATTAAGAGAGGAAACATTTTTTAAGTGAACAATAGTAATAATAATAGAGCATTGTGGAATTTAGCTCTTTTTCAAGTTGTAATAGAGTCAAAGTCAAATCAACAATGTGAGTCATATCATTGTCAGAGACATGCCGAGTATAAATGTGTGTAAAAGCGAGTTATGGCTGCAGGTCAGAAGGGCAGAAAACATTGGATATGATGCTCAAGTTGCTGTTGTTGTCATTTTTGGTTCTCAAGATAATTATCTGAGCAAAGCAGAATATGTCTATCATTTGTGTTGTCAATTTCAACTCAAAAGGACTCTCTGATCTGAATCACTAAACCCCAGCACCTGCAGTCGAGCATTAATCAGCCTCTCCAGCTCAGTGAGTGAATTCTGGAGGTTCTGAGCTTTCACATGAGACATGGCCTGTCCATATACTGACAATGAGAAAAACTTGTATGTGACCTATATGCACTTGCAGCTCTATAACATTGTTAACTATAAATGCATCTTTTTTGATATTTACAGACAAAAATTGCATTACAGATGATCCCTAATCTAAATTAATTAACAATTTTGTGTGAACACGGCTAATGGCAGGCTCTGTTTGTGTTGTACCTTGTTTTCTATAACATTATGTACCAAAAGTTGTTTGCAATTTTCGTGAATGCTATGGTCTTTGCTTAAATGATGCATTCAGTGCCACTGGTTTTGCTGTAAATGGCAGTTTTGTTTAATGAATGCTGACATCAAGGCCTGACTTAATGGAGCCTGAACAGCCTTGGTGCTGAGGGGCGTTCACTGCATCGGGACATTTGGCCGTCTGCTGATAGATGGATTATTATGGACAGGGATGTGACAGTTGAACAAGTGAAGAGCGGAGTTGAGTTACTTGTGTTTGTGATGCGTTCAAGAGACATTAGACAGTGGAAATGAATGGATACAAAGCATGATTGTTTAGATGGTGAGCATAAAAATACAGTTTTGTCACTTTTTGTTTTAAAAGCCTTCATAGATTATTATATAGAAGTGCACATTTTTAATGACAGCATTTTTGTAACTGAAAACAGTAATAATTTGAATTTGAATAATGGCACAATATTGGCCACAACAGCATTACAACTAAAAGTCTGTTTTTGTTACATGTATCAGTTTGCGTTGTTTATTTTATTTTTTCATTCTATTGCTGTTCTTGAACTTTAGTTGCCTCGGAATACACTCTCTTCAATACTTTATGAAGATGTGAGTCTGGTCGCCTGTGAATTTCCCCAAGTTCAGGTAAGTGTGATTGACAGGTGGATTAACCAAACTGGGACATGCATGATCCTTCCATATCAAACCTAATATCACAGGGGACTGAAAAACATCAGGATTTGTGCAGAATCAACAAGCACAGCACTAAACTCTTTAAACTGAGGTGGCAGAAGTTTCATTTTGTTTGCAAATGAGAGGTGACCAATGAGCTCCTTCATTTCACATGAAATGATTCTGGATGGGCCAGAACGATTAAGTTGTAACACTGAAATTGTTTCAATTTTCAACAAATAAAGGTTTTCTCCTGTTATCCATTCATTTCCATCTACATTTGGGACAGGAGGGTTACAGGTATTTAAGGTGTATTTTGGTGCAAATCCCACGTGATCGCATCGCGTAGCACAAAGTTAGTGAAAGCAAAAACAGTGGTTATTTTGACACATAGCAGTTAGGGGGCGCTGTACCGGACTGGGCTCCATCCACACTGCTCTGTACTCACGGAGAGAGGAGAAGCCCGCGCCGCACTGGAGCCAAGGGCCTGGGTGCAAGTCCCCTGCCCACCACCAGGGGGCTGTCCAGGGCCAGAGGGGAACGTTTGACCCAGGGTAGCGGCTAGAGCTAAGGGAGGTCCAAGAGGGGGGGTGGGGGTCTGGTTTGAACCAGGACAAGGCTGGGAGCCCTAGGGTGCACCCACAGAGCAAAGGATTGTGGGAAAACAGCAAATAAGGATGAGGATATAGGTCCAAATGGGAGGTAAAAAGGAGAGAAAGGATGGTTAAATAAATAAAAACTAGCTAAATTAAAAGAAGCATGCTAACAAAAAAGCTAGGCTAATCTACAATCTACTAAAAAGAGTCAAAGGCGTAGCTACATTCAGGAAGAGATTTCTAGGTTGAGATGTGGTTCTCAAGCATTGGAGAGGGTAAATAATGGATCACAAAAGATATAATATGTGTTGTGTTTATTATTTTAATTTCTATATTCTTTGAGTAAACTGGTGAGGCTGATACTCACACATTTTTTGTTAGACTAACTTGTTTTGCAAATGAATTCATCATTTAGTGCATAGCCTTGGCTGGGATTTTCTGGTTATTAAAACATAAATAAATTACCAAAGGTTTTTAATATATAAATTGTAAAAATAATTAGCTCATAAATACAAATTGAAAACAAAATCTGAATTACTGTAAATGTAAATAGCCTAGAAAACAGGCTCTTAAAAACAACAAAAAAAAAGAAATAGATACGTAATTTACAATATGCAAAATAATGTTGTAAATGGCGTTCTAAATAAGAGTTTGTTCTCAGTGTTGTGCATGGTAGAAAAAGTTACATAAATATCCATGTATGTACACTGTATTACTTGTGTGAAGATGAGGGTCTCAGAGTTGCGGCTGTCCAGGCTGAGCACAAAGCGGATGGACTGGAACAGCTCCTGGATACTGGTCCTGAACAGGTCCTCCTCCATCCCACAGGTGGCCCTCGCGTAGAGCACCCGCGACTGCACGAAACTTAAACAGGTACTCCAGAGCCTGAGAAGGGGATGGGGCAGAATTAGAAAAACAAATTTCCACTGTTGTGTATTTCTGTCCAATTTTTAAGATGCAATGGGATGTATTTTGGTGAAAGGCACACATCTGTTTGCCTCCATTCACATGTTACTGCTTTGTTTAGAAGGTTTCAAAGTATGTCATTTAACTTTTGTATCTTGCAGTTAATCAATTCCAGTTGAAAACCTTTAAGAATACATTTTTACTTAGAGCGGGGTCTCCTCTCCTCAGATCTGAACTGTAAATTGGTGGTGCCTGCCTGTCTATGGGGGTAAGTAAGCTTAATGCCACACTATGGGACAATCCAGGGGAAACAACAACTCCATGGAGACAAGAAGTAGCAGATCATTTACCAAAAGAGTTACATAGTGCACCTTTAAATGTAGTTAGACATCTTGGCAATATTTCACATTTTATGACAAAACAATGTGAAACAAAATAAAATGTAAAATGCCACTAATAGATATGCTTTGTAGTATTATGGTAATGGACTATGGAAACTAGGGTACCTGACCAGCCCAAACCACACACTTTGAGAGAACTTTACAAATGTGAGACTAGAACTGTATCCTGCCTCTCTGATTGATCAGAGAGACGCATGGTCCGTTCGTGTTAAAAGAAATACAGGTGCTTCAAAATAGTGCCGAGAAATAACGTGGGTTTCGGGCCACATTTGAGAGACACATGCTACAAATTAGCGCTGATCATAATTTTGTCAAAAGCAGGAAGCAATAAAATAACCAAAAAGTAGTTACATTATTATACTACATGTTGTACCCTCACTTTCACTGTACATGCACTGCTTCTCATATCAAATCTTAAATTGGACAACATTAGTATTAAGTATAAACATATCCACTCATTATAGAACCTAAGATGCAGCATGTGTCGAACTTGATCTCAATAATTCAGGTGGGGCACTTGCTCACAGGAGCTGGTGACCTATTTGATACAACTGAGTGTCATGAATATTTTAAAATGCTGAGCTGTGGCTGTCTGCTAAATGTGCTACAGCAGTACATAGTATAAGTGTGGTATAAAGTATTCTATGTCCCTTCATCCTGCAAAAATGATGAAAAACACTTTGCTTTTGAACAAGGGAATAGAGAAGATCGCAGGGGGTCTCAAGATAGTATAGTGTAGTGTAGTGTAGGCACTCTTTTGATTGTACTCAAAAAAACAGAACAAGTTCATTTTAAATAGTTTGCAAAAGGTCCAAATGTAAAGCTCTCACTCACCTAATGTACCTCGAACATCCTAATTATTCACTGTGATGATCTTATGAGCGCATTTCACAACTTTCAAAGGCCAGAGCAGACCATTTCCGCCATGGTAATGCTGACAACAATTAGCATGGCGACAGTGCACTTCCGGATTATTGGACAATAAAACTCTTTAAAATTAGATGAAGACAGTCACATAGCTGACTTATTTTGACCTGACTGCTTACATAATGTATCTGTACTAGGGGAAGATTTTCTTTTCAAATACATAGAAAATAAATTGAGTACAGGGTTTTTCATTAGAGGAAAACTAAGAGTGTGTAGAGCTGTGACCAGAGCAAAGAGTAAAGGCTATTTTGAAGAATGTTATTCCACTCTTTTTTCACATGTGCTGGTTGGGTTAACATGATATCTGACATCTATTCATCTGGAGGAACAGTCAGAATTGTATGAAAGAATTTGTTTTTTGTCTCCCATAGAGTTATCTGAAATAATGAAATCCTATTTTTGAAAGTCATGAACACACAGTAAACATAATACACAACTTCTTTAACTGAATAAATGAATAATTTTAGAGACACATTTTTATCACAATTTGTTGATTATTTGTAGTTGCTGTATTATTTCATGTTCCGGTTTCCTCACACTTTTCTGAGGGAAAACTAAAGTAAAAGATAAAAGTATTTCCTGAATATTATCTGGTGTATTTTATAACTGTAATGGAGTTTTCATATATAATGTATTTGATCATAAACTATCTCTTACCCTCATGGCTTCCTGTATATGATCTTGTCTAACCACTTCTGCAGAGCGGTCCATGTACCACTTTAGGCAGCGAATCAACTCCCTATAACACAATAATGGAATCAAATATACAGTACTAAATAAGTCATGGATGGTACGCCTTTACAGTAAGAGATATAGATAATACATACTTAAAGTCATATATTTATAGTAAGTGGTACTTACTTGTAGGCCAGCGCTCCAGCAAAGTGCTTCTGGATGTATGTGTCCATCACCGGCTTGAAGTGGTAGTACTTACTGTCCCTGAGCAGGTTTATGATGAACACCTAAGCAGAGATATGATCTTAGACATCAATGGGTTTTTGTATAGAATCAAACAAAGTATACTTTGTATACAAAGTATACTCCTAAACATTGGACTGAATAATTAGATGTAATACGGTACAAAATAGAAAAAAAAGCAAGTAAGTCCTAGTGCTAAAGAAGGACAGAACCACATCACCAGGGACTAAGCCAGGACCACATAAAGAACTGGTATGTGATGTCCCACATACCAGTGACTGGAACACCAGAGGTCCATATTTGTCTGTGTTGTCATCAAGAATGGAGAACAAAGTGTCCAAAATATCTTGAAGAAACTGCAAAAAGAAAAGTTATTAAATTAATATGCACTTCATGGACTTCATGTTGACCATATACAACATGTTTGTCAATATCATTAAGATGATGCATGCAAATACTATATAACGAAGTATTTATAAATGGTAAAATAATATTTATGGATAACATGATCTCCACCTTGACTATCTCCTCTCCGCTGACATGCCGTAAGCGTCCCAGGATGTCCATGACCCGGTCTGGATGGGCTTTCCACTTGAGGAGGGCCAATAAGTCCACTGAAAAAAAAAAACAAAAAAACGTTCATATTTAGGTATCAGTCATTCACAAGTAAAACCTTTCAGTAGTTGTTGTCCAGTGTTTAGGAGAGTTGAGTGAAGACCGCGTAGGTGTTGGACTTAATATGAGGCATATAAGCCAGGCCTAAACCAGTGTAAACTAGGACTAAACCAGAACTGAACCAGTGCTTAACCAGGCCTAAACCAGAACTAAACCCTGATTAAAACTATGCACTCTTCTAGGTGAGCTTGGTGGAGGAGAGCTGGGTGGAGATCCAAAACCTCTCCTTGGTGTTGAAGTACAAGATGAGGAAAATGAACCAGGACCAAATCAAAACAAGGTCTAAACCAATACTTTACCAGGTTTGACCAGGACTACAAGCTTAGTGGAGGAGAGCTGAGTGGAGATCCAAAAGGTCTCCTTGGTGTTGAACTAGAAGATGAGGAGTATAAACCAGGACTAAACCAGGTCTAAACCAGGTCTAAACAGGACTAAATCAAGTCTAAACAAGGACTAGACCCTGACAAAATCTATGTACCATTCTGGGTGAGCTTGGTGGAGGAGAGCTGGGTGGAGATCCAGAAGCTCTCCTTGGTGTTGCGTTGGAAGATGAGGCTGGAGGGGATGTTGGGGCAGCTGTTAAAGTCCTCTTTGCAGCAGGGCAGGCCCAGGTACAGGGCGTGGTTACTGAAAGTTGTGTTCTCATCACACTATTGGAATACATAAACAAAATAAATGGCAATTAATCTGCTGAAAAAGTAATTAGAATCAAGTTATAATTTCAAATGAAAAAAGGACTAAATCATGTGATAAAGCAAAAGCAAAGTTTTCCCTAGTACATATATATATTGCAAAAGCAGCTCTAGGTGTCAAAAGTCTGCTATGTGCAGTCTGCATTTAATTATAAAGCGTTTTTATCCTTCGTGAAACAGGAAAAGATGGTATATATCCAGACCTTGTAAACATAAAGTTCATGGCTCTCGTCTGACAGCGTCGTTCCATCTTCTCTCATCAGAGGAGTAAAAGAGAACCCAAACAGCTTCTTCTCTCCTTTGTCTTTAGCTGCAAAACAAACACACACAAACTGTTATGGTGAGTAAAAAACATAACAAAAATCAATGAATAACACAACTAAATGACATGTCCACAGCCTTCATGTCAGCTATGTTCTAAAAATATTTGGCTTTCCAAAGTTCACCAAATCTAAATCCAGTCCATAGCAGAGCTATATTAATGCTAAACCTAATAATGAAGAACCCAAAGGATGACAAAACATGAATAGATTTGTCTCTACATAATACAAACACTAGAACTGCAGAGGGCCCCTTGAAAAGGGGGATATCAGTGGTATGCATACTACAGTTTGAGAAACACTACAAGACACTAGAAACTTTAAAAAAGTATGTTTTTCCTTTGAAAATGGTTTGAAGCAGCAATCCTCTCATTGGTAGGCAAAAGCTTAATCCATGAAGCCACTGTCACCCACATCTAGAAAACAATAACTGACATTCTGTGTTGTAGAGTGAGTGACATCTGTCTTACTGGAGCAGTGCCTGAACTCAAAGCGCAGGTGAGAGCCTCTGAATCGGTCTATGGGGATGGGCAGTTTGATGACCTCACTCCAGCGTGGACTGTTGTTGTGGTACAGGACGAATGAGCGATGTTCTGGGATGTTGGGCTCTCCAGATCCCAGGCTGATGCAGTCCTGGAGAGAAGACAACATGCTAAGTATACGCTATATAGCAGAATAGTATTACAAATGATGAGTAAACGCAATCTTGAAAAAACAAATACTTTGCTTAACACTTTAATATTGCAACTATACACACACACACACACACATAAATGCAGAGGACAGAGAAACGTCGCAGATTTCTTGCTGAAACGAATAATACATAAAATATATATATTTGTCTGTAGAATGCCCATCTTATTGTTGAGCATATTTGCTAATACCTTGAGGATTTCTCCATCTGCATACAGCACATAGACAGTGACTTCAATGTTCTTCTGGACACTCTTTCCACCTCGCTCAAAGTCACCTCGCTCCAGAGTCAGGTACAGGTCATTTCGGATGTCACCTGGTTACAAAAAGAACAAGAATGTTATTATATTTAATTAAGAAAATAATATATCATTTCATAATAATTACATGTATCACATGGCCATATAGCATAATAGACAACAGCATGTACATTTTATCATTATTATTTAAATTAAATTTGCCCAAATGTGACATTAAGCACCTTAACCTTGATATTTCTATTTGTATAACTTAAAGGAAAGAGGTTAGATAAGTTTGTGGAGGTGGCATGTCACGTGTAGGATTCCATGGAAATACAAAGTTAAAACTGGACTTCAGAACAGGAAGTAATAGGAGTTATAAGGAACGAGGAATTTCAGTGGAGACAAACAGGTGGAGGTCAACTAAGAGTCAATTTGTGGAGATGCAAATCTGCTGTAATAAAAAACATGCAAAATGAAAACGAAAAAAACAGAAGAGGGTGCCAGGCTGCAGGTATAATATTCAAAATCTTAGCTATTTCAATATTGATTTTAAAAAGAATGAAATTAAGTTATGCATCCATCTACCACAACTTCTATTGTTCCTATTAGGGTTTTCATCTATTCAGGAGACATTCATTCATGTTCAAACTATTCTGTTCTTATGTTGTATGTTTCAAGTTTCCATATTCTACTACTCACTACAATTTATTTCTAAGTGATTGGTCCAGTAGGGAACAAAGTTAAAAGGCTACACAGCTCAGACATGCAGAAGACTAATGACCTGGGTTAACGTGTGTGTGTCTGTGTGTGTGCATGCATTCATCATACGGGGCCTGTCCCAGTACAGAGGAGCTGTCAGGGAGGCCAGGGAAGACCTACTCTATCACTGTCAACAGGGGAGAGAGGGAGGGAGGGGGAGAGTGAGGAGAAAAAGAGAGGGGGAAGGAGGGTGACAGAGAAGAAGAAACTGAAACAAAGAGAAAGACAGAAAGAAGGATATAGAGAAGAAGAGAGACCGAAAGAGATTGGGTGGTGGGCAGTTATTCATCATGTTGAGGTGAAATTCTGTATACACACACATTCAACAAGATGTAAAGTTCAATTTGTTTAAGTTTAGGCAAGGTTAAGGTTAAAGGACAGGATCATTACCCAGGAAATGACTGCAATGAAAGAGAGAGAGACAGAGAGACAGAGATAGAGAGTTTGGAGGGAAGAGAGAGAGAAAGCGGGGAAGGGAGAGAGAGAGAGTGTGGAAGAGAGGAGAGAGAGAGAGAGAGAGAGAGAGAGAGAGAGAGAGAGAGAGAGAGAGAGAGAGAGAGAGAGAGAGAGAGAGAGAGAGAGAGAGAGGAGAGAGAGAGAGAGAAAGGGAGGGAGAGAGAGAGAGAGAGATTAAGGGAGGGAGAAAGAAAGCAAGTGGAAGGGAGAGAGAGAGTGTGGAAGAAGAGAGAGAGGGGGGATGGAGAGAGATAGAGTGAGTTGAAAAGAGAGAGAGAGAGAGAGAGTGGAAGGGAGAGAGAGGGGGGACTGAGAGAGATAGAGTGAGTGGAAAGGAGAAAGAGATAGAGTGAGTGGAAGGGAGAGAGCGAAAGAGAAAAAGGGGGGAGACAGTGGAAGGGAGAGATGAGAGAGAGGGGGAGGTGTGTGTGTGTGTGTGTGTGTGTGTGTGTGTATACAGGAAGAGTGGAGGATTGTGGAGTGGAAATAACAATGCTGAGAGAAGGTACAGGTTGTCCTAATAGTATATTGAGATTGGAGCCTTCTTAATGCTACTTTTGAACCTTTTTATTTAAGAGAACTATTATTACATGAGAGAACACAGAGTGCACTGACCAGGCATGATGACATCGGGGAAGCCCAGTTTGCGGGTCACAGCGACTCCTCTGCTGAAGACCAGAGGGTTTTCTCTTCTCACCTGCTCTATGTCCCCACGCAACAACTGCAGTGAGATGATCAGGCCTACGGAAGAGAGCAAGAACATTATGCAAAACAACACTAAATATATTATAAAACTATTTTTAATTTTGTTATTTTATGTCAATTCAATGCAAAAATTAATCTAGGAAAAAGTATCTCCATGGTGATAAATACGCTCAGTGGGGGCAAGAGCCAGTTTTCCCTATTGATTACATTGTACTTTGCCATGAAATACCCAAAAGGTAAATGCACAAATGTTGAACCTGATCATTTCTATTAGTGACTAGACCCAGTATTACAACAAAAACCTGCATTTTCACAGTATAAATTTTAGCTGCTCCCCATCTGTATTAAATTACTGGCCTATAGAATGTTATAATGTCATCTGAAACCCAGCAATTCTAATACCAGAGAAGTTAAAGTGGCTGTACCTGATTTCTTTCATATAATAAAGTAAACTATTTGCTGTCTGCTTCACAGTTATGTTTAAAATATACAGTTTGTATATGAAAACATGAATAAATAATCTCCACATTGAATGAGGGAAGCTCTCTTACCGTAGTTGTTGCTAGGAGTGGTGTATTTTGTACTGGACTTTCTGATGATGTTTTCGTGGATCTGGTACCATTCATTCTCATTGTTACATCTGAGAAGCACATGACAAGCACAAACAGTTTAAGAATACTCTGGTGTAATCTATTTCTAAAGCATAACACAAATTACAATTTACAAATTAAAATCATTATCCTCTTCATTAGCATCGTCATAGTCATACGCATCAGTGTCATTATTAGCTTCATTATTATCATCATCATTCTCATCAATAGCATCATTATCCTAATCATCATCATTATTATTATCTTCATCATCATTATCATCAATATCAGCAGCAGCATTCTCATTATCACCTTCAGCATCATTATCCTCATCATTATTATCACCATTATCATCATCAGCCGCATCATTGTCCTCTTCTTCGGCATCATCATAATCATACGCATCATTATCATGATCATGTTCATCAACATCATTATCATCATCATCATCATCAATATAATCATTATCATTATTATCATCAACATAATTATTAATTATGATTATTATAATATAATTATTATCAGAATTATCACCAGTATAATCAATATTCTCAATATAACTCATACTCAATATTAGCTTCATCAGCACCCTCATCATTTTTCTCATCATTATGTTCAGCATTAGAATCATCATCATCATCTGCATCATCATCATCATCATCATCATCAGTGCCTTATTATATATAGTCATGTCTATATAAACCTAAATATTTTTTCTGCATTTTTAAAATATTCTAGAGTAAGAATGCCTTGTAATAATGTTTTCTTTGCAAAAAAAACATTCACTATTAAATCAATCTCTGTGTTTCAAATGTGCAAACCTAAAAGATAAAAAACCTACACAGAATCATAAAAAACCTTTCTCTTCACACCATAGCCTTTCTTCAATCAGAGGGGGAGCTCACGGCCTTGTACAAAAGATGTGTGTGACTATAAAACATAAGTTCATCTGAGGCAGCACATGGACAGTTACATCACGTCGCCACAGGGAGCGCTCTAGGGCTCCTGCAGGCTAGTCTTCAGAAGTCCAGGCCAAAGGGATTCCCTGCTAAACAGACTATCTCTGTAATGTGTGCGGGAAAAGGCAGTCCGCTGATGGCAATTTTCAAAAGGGCAAAGTGGTGATGAAGAATATAGTATGTTGTGAATAGGGCAGAATTGTGTTGGCCTTTGGATATGAGCTACAGTTACTACTAGTCAAGATCTCTAGTGCAACAAATCCTACATCTTTACAACTATTTCCGCTTTTATTACTACTATTAACTACTAATTTCTAAGTTGTTTCTTTTTTCAATTTTTGTACTATTACACTTGGACATTCTTTGCTAGGCTGTACACCAATTTGGTATGCCCTTGTGGAATTTAATTATTTAGGCTATAGAAATGCATATATGGATAAACAAATTCACTGTTTAGTGTAAAAAATGAACTCTATTCAGTATGTAGAGTGCAACACATGAGCAACTTGTAAGATGTTTCTCAAATTTATGCAAATTTTGATGGATGTCTTATGCTGATTATGTTTAAATAGATGGTGGTCATGTTGGTATTTACGGTTCCAAGCATTCATTTACATCTATTTAAATTTCATAACTGGGTGCCTTTTCAAATTCCCATTTTTGTGTTTCATTGCAAGCTAAATGCAAAAATTGAGTACTATTACCAAATGGATAAATATTCCCTTAAGTATGTTCAAAACACAGATCGCATGGTAAACTGTTATACATTGAATTGCTATCCAATGTCCAGTTTAATTGTATCACTTTTACTCGCAATAGTACTCACGTGTAGACTTTGAGTACAAAGTCCTTCTCCTCCTTGAGCTCGGAGATGGTCTGCAGCACATCGCTCATGGCCAGGACTGCACACCCGTACGGCCGACGGTACTGCACGTGAGGAGGGCCCTTCTTACTGTCGTTCAGCAACATCCGACCTGAAACAAAGGGAGAGCTTCAGTCAGGATACTCACTGCTGTTGTGTCCCCGAGCAAGACATTTCACTCTCCTCCAATTTGTGAATGTGTGTGATTGATGATGAGGGGCAGGTCCTATGGCTATAACAGTGTTTCTCAAACTGTGGTACACGTCTGGTTGTACACAAGCCAGTGTGAGTTTTTGCTTTCTTGAGAGACAAATCTATGAATGTTTTGTACTTCTTTGTAATAACAAGCTATCTCATTGATCTAACTTAAGACATTAAATGTTTAGCTCCTATTTAGGCCTGATGAATTCCAGCTACAGATCATAGTGGTACTTGGAACGCCAAATGTTATCTTATGTGGAAATTGGTGTGAAGAATTTTAGAACTACTGAGCAAAAACTGAAGGATTAATGAATAATGCTTTAGATTTAAATATGGATTTTATCTAATTTGGGACCAAGGTATCAAAATTAAACTCGACGAAGATCGGAGGATCGAGTCCCGCTTGGACCAAGTTCTGACGTTGTGTCTTTAGGCAAGACACCTCACCCACATTGTCTAGTATGAAAGTGGTGTGTGCGCGAACGATTGGTGGTGGTCGGAGGGGCCTATGGCGCAGATTGGCAGCCTCGCTTCCGTCAGTCTGCCCCAGGGCAGCTGTGGCTACAGTAGTAGCTTACCATCACCAAGTGTGGAGTGAATGAATAATGAGTGTAGTGTAGTGTTTTGAGAGGCTTTGACAAGCATGTAAAGAGCATTACAAGTGTAAGGCATTATTATTATTATCTCTGTATGTCCTTTACATTTGACCCATCCATCAGTGTGTTTTTTATACTGAAAATGGCCACAAGGTGAATCTTGAATCGTGAATTTATGTTTATTCAAATTCTGTTAAAAATTGTTGATTAATAAATCTTACCTGTGCGAATCACCTGTGCTACAATGTACAGGTCCCTCTTCATGTCTTTGTTGCTCAGATCCTAAAATAACAACAATGAAGTTTTTGTCAAATGTCAAAAAGTTGTTTTTTTTTTTTTTTTTTAATGTATTTTCTCATTTAATCAATCAATAATGTAAATTTGAATTTTATTTTTTCTTACCGTGAAGAGAGCACACAGCCGATCCACTTTCTCTGGGTTCTTTGGTCCTCCATTTTTGTTGAGTCTCACCATAAACTTCTCACTACAAAAAACAAAAACAAAAAGATTGTTCAGTATTATAAAGCACTAAACTTTGGGATTAGACCTTTGTCGTAGTTTTTTGCCCTTATGATTATGAGTCATTCAAAAACTGCTTGAGAGGGGAGTTAAAGGAGCAGTTTTAGTTAGAAAACAGGAACAGTTAGTTAGTCAGGATTTTAGTTAGGAAACAGGAACAGGAATTAGACATTATCCATCTCCTATCTATAACTCCATCCTCAGACCTAAATTAAAACAAAGAAAACAATAGGGCTAGCCAGGATGCTCATAGGTGTGAAAGTCGCCACTAGGGGCTTGAATAATTATCCCAAAAATGACTCAAGCACAGTGCACACCTAGTGTAGCTCAATAGACCTTGCCTACAAACATAAACTGCAAAGAATAAATGTTTAGTTTCAGTGTAGCTGACTCCTCTCTTCATACAGAGGCAGTGTCCACCAGTAAATTTGACCAGAAGTGAAGAAGTGGTTCGGATGAGCAGCGAAACGTCTTCACTCCAGGAACTTTTTGTCAGGTTGACAGATTTTATATTTTCTTTTTTCTATAGCAGGACTTGAATACATGTAATGTTAGAGTAACATATAGTGCATCTGTTACTACTAGTTCTACTAGAATTTCTACTAATGCCTGCAACTACCAATATTACCATATACATATATATATTATGTTCATATTATATATATATATATATATATATATATATATATATATATATATATATATATATATATATATATATATATATATATATATATATATATATATATATATATATATATATATATATATATATTTATTAAACTATTTATAAACTATTTATCTATATTATGTTCAATTGCGAACTGCAAAAATTGAGTATGTTTCCAATTGTTTCCAATTACCAAATGTCAATGTTCAAAACAGAGACAGAGATTGTATGGTTTACACTGAATTGTTATCCATTACCACTGCTACTATATATATATATATATATATATATATATATATATATATATATATATATATATATATATATGTGTGTGTGTGTGTGTGTGTGTGTGTGTGTGTGTGTGTGTGTATATATGTGTGTGTGTGTGTAAACTTTCATATTTTAATACTGCAACTAGACACCACACCTTAAGAAGCAGACAGGATTCTTAATGAAGCCACTTTCCATGTATTTGTAAAATCTTTCCTTGATTTGAATATACAAAAGAAATCTGTTAATCAAATACTTTCACAGATAAGAGAGCAAAAACAAAAAAACAAGAAAAAACAAAAACAGAAAACCCAACTCAACTCAAATCAAATACATAAATCTTACTGCCACCAGACACTACACCTTGAGTGGCAGACAGGTTTTTAATGAGGCTACTTTATATACATATACGTGTGTGTGTGTGTGTGTGTGTGTGTGTGTGTGTGTGTGTAAAATAATATATAAAAAAAAAACAAAAATAAAAACATTCAGAAACCATAATAACATATAAGTTTCACTTTTTTCCTTTTTGACACTGAGTCTCCCATCTCTTTGCAGTCTGCACTCCCCCTTCAGAGTGCTATCACACAATCAGCGTGCATCCCGCTCATGAAACTACAGCACATCACATCAAGTTTATCAAGTTGCTGTGTAGTTTTGCATCATGCTTTTGTATATTTATAGAATAACAGGATTCCTTACCATGTTTTTGCAAAAGATTCTCCTAATTTGAATTGACACTATTGACACTACATTCTGTAAATCAAATATTGATGCAGAGACAAAAAAGCAAAAATAAAAAAATTTAATAAAATAATAAAAAAAAAAAGACTTGTGTCATATTTTAATAGCACCTCTAGACACTGCAGCTTGAGTGGCAGGATTTTTAATGAAGTCACTTTCCATGTATTTGCAAAAGCTTTCCCTAATTTGACACTCCGATTCTGTAAACAGACTTGATCCGGGCGATAATACCTCTCTGGTGTAGTCACATCTTTGCAAACAGGAGCAAGCCAGAGCCGCAAATCCTCACAAACAGTGTTGGAGTACTCTGGGTTAGCAAACACGCAGCTCTTCCAAAATATGTACTCCACCATTGGCATTTGTGCACAATGTTTTCAGGATGATTTTGCTAAGCATTATGAGAATTTCAGAGGTCACATTGGTCTAGGTCAGAACAGTGTGGTAAATGTAGCTTGACCTGTTCGATTTCTTGACAAAGTGGGAGTAAAAAGTTTTATAACCCCTACATTTGTGCAAACATATTATATATAGGGCCCATGCTCCACAAATACAGTGTGTGCTGGTTATGAAATTGTAGGCAACTTAATATAAATCAATTTTTTTTTTTTTTTTTTTACCATGGAAGACATTTGGATAGCAATTCAACCACTCAACAAAGTAACAATAATGTGATAATGTTCTAGCTTCATGGGCCCTATGCAAAATGTTTTTTCCCCATTTATATGAGAACAATTTGTCTTGCTCCAGTACAGATATATTGTAAGCAGCACTTGGGGTCATATTAAGTAAACTGCATACTGTCTGCATCTACTTATTAAGTGTCAGAGAATCGGGAGGTCGGGATGGCCACAAAATGAACTACGTCTGTTATAAAATAGGTATGTGAAAGGCTTTAGACCCATTATTTTACTATGAAAATTAGTACTGAATAATTAAATTATCTAATAATTGAAGGATTTATTAATATGCACGATATTTCCATTCTTAAATCCTATTGGAAGCAGTTTATTACATTACAATGTTTTTTGCTATAATAATTCTACTTTTTATAGACCATTCTATGTTAGTGTTTCATTAAGTGGCGTTTTGTACTTTAATCTTAGAAACAAGAAAGTACAAAGTATGTCAGCTTTACTTTTTAATAGCTTAATAAATTCCAGATGAAGTTTTAGACAGAGCTGGAGGCCAAAACACCTCCTCTTTTAATTACAGCTTCAACACCTGTGTGCCACGGGACAATCTCAGAGCCTCCAACTCAAAAACATGATTCACTTTAGATTATTTTGGAGTGTGAGTACTTAAAGGTGCACTACATAACTTTTCTGGTGGAGGGTCTGTCGCCTGCTTGTTTCCATGGAGATGTTATTGCATTGCACTGGAATGCTCCACAGCATGGCTGTTGCATTAAATTTTGTTAAGTTTATATTGCTATCCAACACCTTAAAAACATGTACTGTTTCTTTAGACAATAGAAAGAGATGTAGTGTTTTAATCTATGTAATCTCTCGCTCGTCCAGGTAGGTTCCATAATGGTCCATGTGTGTATACCAGTCTATGTGGTCTTATAGTTGTTCTGATACAGCTCAAGATCACTCTAAAGCAGCTACTAATTTGACTAAATATAAGAGCAATAGCAAGCCCTAGATGGGGTAGTTAGATGTCTATAAAACATAAACCATTATCTATTTATTAGTAAGCAGGTTAGCATCAAAATTGTACATTTAATTGTAATAGGTATTTTATTTAATTAGTATTGATATGTCCTCAAATAAGTATCTAGTTTCGATGCTTGCTTTAATATCATTTAGGATATGATTTTCAATACTTTTGACAACCCTAATGCTACCATCTACATAGCACAGAAAACATATATTGCATGAAAAAGCCATAATGTTATCCTCTTGCATGGGCACATATGCTAATACAGAGTGGTTGGATCATGCATGGGTTCCCTCAGTCACGTGCACATGGCCAGACTGAGATGCAGAAACACAACCAAATATATGACAGCACTTCCACATGAGCGCCTTCACCGCCCCATGGTATAGAACACATCTGCAGCGCTCGCTAACATGAAGATATGTGAGATCATTGAAAAGTATATAGGCCAAATTCATCTCACTAGAACATTATGGATTTGCTTCAGCCCACAGCACATATGTCATAGTTTCTTGTTGTTTCATATGTGTACAAAGATCCTATATTATGCAAAATTGACTCTTGTGAGCTTTAAGCCAAGTTAGCGTTAATATACCTATGTATGATTATTTATTTTATATTGTCACACCTCTAGTTTCCAGTCTGATCAATTGATTACATAACTAATTGTCCTTTAAAGTAATAACAGGATGTAATCAAAATTTTATAGTGAACATTTAGGTGCAGTAAAATCCGACTGATTTATTGCTCCGTGATGAGTAGAGGAAGCATAAATTAATTTCTAATTGCTTTTGCGAGTATATTTTTTAGGTCTAGTAATGTCAAAATGTATGTGCAAATGGTGTCACTCATTAAAAACATGTAAGAAAGTTGGGCTCTCATTTTCAGTTTGTGCTACAGTGGTGTAAGGTAAAGACATCATCACTGCTGTTTAGCTATGTTAAAATTCACTGTGTTTACATGCACAGAGAAATCCAAGTGCGCTAAACAACCAAATTCAAATTGTCTTTGTCCCAAAACCTGTCAGAAAACTCCAGTCCCAGTCTACACGCAGATCAAAGAACCAAAATAGTTTGAAGGGGGGCTACAGGGTGTTCAGAAGCAACTAGTAACATCAGCATTAGCACAAATTTTTGCATTACTCACAAATTATATGTTCTCTGCTGTACATACGTATTGAGGCTTTGGTAAGCTTCATTCTCTCTTTACAAAAACAAACAAAACAACATGGGCTTCGTGGAGAGGCCAGTTTGTCATCTTTGCTGCACTAAAATGAATGAGTACACATCCAAACATGTCTATTATCCTGGCTATTTGTAACCCTGTGCAGTTGAATGCCTCTCCTACTCTGCATGTAATAAAACTCAGACTGCGTGGATGCAAATAGAAGGTATCAGAGTACGTACTGGGTTCTCCAGGTGAGTTATTGGGATCTTTATGATTTATTTGTGACACCTCAACTGTAGTTCCCAGGTTTATATGCACTTAGAAAAATCAGATTAAATTGGACTAGGCCAGTTATCTGGTTTTCCTAGCATGGATGTAAACTTGGAGTTGTATTTGACGTGATTCAGGCTTGTTTCACTAATCATGTTTATTGTTTACAGGTCATCTTTCTCTGAACAACTCAAAATCCAGATTGTTGTATAATTCATGGGTTTCAGGCATAAGGAAGTCCAAACTAAATCTTTCATGGAATTGTTCTCTTTTTTTTTCTTCAAACTATCGCTGGACTCAAAATGCATCCACTACAAAAATGTTTTTCCATGGTTCATGCCTACTCCTGTCAGCAGAGGGAGCACTAAGTCTGAATCAAATCTAAGTACTTCAAAATGAGACCTTGTGCTTTCCACACAGTATTACAATGGTCCCTCGCTATATCGCGGTTCACTTTTTGTCTCGCTATTTCGTGGATTTTTTTTTTTTGTGCAATTTTGCATGCTTTTTTACAGTGTATGAAGGCGCATGTTCTGCGTCCTGATTGGCTAAAGTACACGCCGTGTCTCCTGTACTGTACAGAATACTTTCAGCCAAATTTACCAAAATGTTCGATGCTGCAGCGTGACTGAAAACCAGGACAAACGCCTCCGACGCGCATTGTGGATGCTCTGAACGCATGTCTAGATCGTCCGTTGTGGTCTGCGAGGGCCTTTGGATGTTTAGTTTTCCCTGTGTCTTTGTGAACGCTGCAGACCAGGCTGAGAGAGTGACTTTAATGTATTTATTACATAAAACATATCAACGGAGGTGATCAGCTCTGAAGCGCGTCTGACACTTGAAAATGCACTGCAGAAACGCAGCGCGGCCAAGACGCGCGTCCACAGAGACTTTACATGTGAAACAACATAAAGAAGGAGGAAAATAACATAAGGACGACAGCTGCAGTAAGTTTGAACAAGGTGCAAAAAGGGCTGTAACCATCGTGCGGATGGAGTCTGCTTTAGTTTGTGGATCAGTGACTGCAGAAAAAAAAAAAAAACATTACGAGACATTACAGTGGCGCCAGGACGAAGAGGTGCGGTCAGAGGAACTGAGAAAAACTACGTGAGTCTACGAAGGTTTGAACTTTGAGAGTGTTCAAACAAGAGAGAAATGTGAGAAAATGTAAAATTGTAAAAAAAATTGTTTTCTACTTTTGCGGATTTCGTTTATCACAGGTTATTTTTGGAACGTAACCCCTGCGATAAACGAGGGAACACTGTAATTTAAAGATGAAACATGAAACTTTTCTGGTGGAGGTGGTATGTCACCTGTTTGGCTCCAGCAGGAGCTCCATGGAGACAACCTAGGTCAAGTTACAGGTCAGATCCGAGGAGAGACAATCCCACCCAACATGAAGATGTGAGATAGACTTCTATTTTGACAATGTTTAAATCCAGGCTCAAAACAGTTCTGTTAAGCTGTGCATAAGACTGAAAGTTTTTTATTCTGCAGTTTTCTCTTTTAATGTAAACTTTATGATGATTATTTGTGATTAATTGTGTTTTGATTTATTGTATTGTAATTTTAATGTCTTTTTTATTCTGTAAAGCACTTTGAATAACTTTGTGTACGAATTGTGCTGTACAAATAAACTTGCCTTGCCTTACAATAAGAATGCATGTGATTCAAGATATTTTTTTATTGATAAAATCACATACATGTAATGCCATACTGTGGAAAATTCCAGGCAAAAGAATAATATCTCAAAAAAGATTCACTAGATTCATTCACTAGAAAAGTAGTACACCTATCAGTTCTTTTAAATCATGAAAAACTAGTGCCCAGGTAACCCAAAGCAAGTTTAAAAACCAATAAAGGCCAAAACAAAACTTTATATATCCACTTTAGATTAGGCTAAAAACAACTGTAAAAACATCGGCATAAATTAACTGACTGCACCACTGTAGCTCTGTAGTTTCTAATACAAAAATAGCATGGATACAGTAGGTCTAGGCTTGTGTCAGTCCTCTTTTGGTTGGACACATGAGCGTCTCTGGGGAGGAGGCTGTTAGCTGATGCTGAGTCAGAGCTCTGAAACTATAGCAGCAAGGTCAACTTCTGCCAATATATGGGCTTTACTGTAGTATACAGACCAGCACATAGCAACAGCAAGAGGCAAGAGAAGGAATCTGTACCATTTCTTCTTTGAGTATTTTTCTTTTGAATTGGTTACTGCAAAGGGTGTGGTTAGCAGGGGAGGAAGTACATGGAAGCTACACAGATTTCAGAATATACTGAAAAATTAAGGAAAATAGGCAACACTATATAATAACTTTTGTCCTGAGAACTATTACGCACCTCACACCCTACCTTTTGATCTGCACTGAGACTTTAGTTAGAGGTTTATATTATCATTGTATTCTTCTGCTCAATGTGCTGAAATTGATTGACTGACTGATATCACACTTTTAATAGCCCTAATAGTAGTAGAATGATTACTGGGCTTAGAAATTCCCTTAATTAAGTAGGTACTCAATTAGATTTTTTTCTGCATAAACTATTTGTTCATTATTAATTAAGTTTTTGTAAACATCACGTTGTAACCAGTTTGGCAGTATAAGTCAGGTCATTGTCCATTTGGAAGACCCAATTGTGCCCAAACTTTAACTTCCTGGCTGATGTCTTGAGATGTTGCTTCAGTATTTCCACATAATGTTCTTTCCTCATGATGCCATCTATTTTGTGAAGTGCACCAGTCCCTCCTGCAGCAAAACAACCCCACAACATGATGCTGCCACCCCCGTATTTCACAGTTGGGATGGTGTTTTCAGGATTGCAAGCTTTCCCCTTTTTCCTCCAAATGTAGCGATGCTCATTATGGCCAAACATTTCAATTTTACTTTCGTCAGTCTCTAAAAGTGAAGGTCTTTGTCCCTGTGTCCCTTGTATGTGCTTTATAAAGGCTAATTAAAGTGTAGTTATTATAAAACAGTATAGAAAATTGTAAAATGTACTTATTTTTTTGGTCAATCATCCTGTACTTGTTTTTGAACTGTGAGCAAACATGTTAGCCCAGCCCTTTTTCTCACTCTGACAGAGGGATAACAATGTCAGGGATTGTTACAGACAATTGTTGCTTCCACATGGTTCTCATCCAGCCAGTTCTCTGATTGGATATAACTGTTTACCACTGGCTATTGCTTCAATATGGTTCTCATACAACTTAATTCTCTTAAAATTTGTATTCATGGGTTTTCGCTTACTGTCACATACAACATTTTGAGGACTTTTTCCCCATTCAAAGTTCACTTCATATTATGTTTGAAATTGTTAATCGCTATGGCAACTGTACAAATTTTTCATCATTCTAAAATCCAAATGGATAGCTAATATTATTCAGTCAATTTTTTTCACAAATAGCTGCTTTTACAAATACTGTGAGGCGTACATGGCACATTAAAAGTCAGGTACAGACCTTTAAAGTCAGTTTTCTGTCAGATGCTCTTCCAAACTCACTCCCGTTTACAGGCTTATTTTTCCAAATCACTCAGAAAAACAGTAAATGCAGCCTTTCCCTTGGTTAACACATTCTGTATTTTTCTCTTTTAATTTTGCATATGAACAAAATCGTTATGTCCCCTAAACATTATGAATAATATAATCATTGCCCTCCTAATGAACCGCATATCTTCATATAAGCAGTATGCTAGTCTCATCAGTGACATTAGCGTTCCGTGCTATGCAAGCAGTTATGAATGCTAATGTATAATTGATGGTGTTCGTTAAGCTGTGTCACAGTGGGGGGTTATGTTTTATTCACTGCACTTGTGTGTGGCCACTTGCTGCTATTTGTTAAGAATGCTAAATTAAAAAAGGCATAGACAGGAAGAAATATATAACCTGCAGGGTAGAGTGGGGTAGAGTTGGGGAGACTGTGATAGTGAAGAAAAGCTTTTGTTGACAATCAGTAATACTGAAAGAATGGCTAAGCACAGACAGCAATATGCCACAATGCCCACCACAATGTTAGGGAGGGTTCACATTTGCACTGACACCACATCAAAATTGTGACTACACTGAGACAAATTTGAAGCTAATCATTGATTAGTCCATAACTAAACCAGGACTAGAACAGGACCAAACTACCATCAGGACTAAACTAGACTCAAACCAGGACCAAACAAGGACAAGGGTGAACCTTACAGTTACTTAATTCTATGCTAAATAATTCTGAGTAAAGGTCTATTTGATAATTTAGGGTGCATTCACCACATCCAAATCAGGACTAACCTGTGACTAAACCCAGAACTAAAGATGGATTAGGCCAGGACTAACTCAAGACTAGAAGAGAACAAAACTGGACTAATCCCAGAATACAACCTGGACCAGACCAGGTCTCAAGATAGGGTGCGTTCACACTGATTTGGTCCTAACTCATAAAGTACAATACCAGGCACAGTGTAACAACATGTAATGAGATGTAACACACAGCTTTACTGTGAAGTCAACTCCAATCCGGTCAGAGGGAGTCGTAAAAAGTGCTTATAAACTCATAGCTGTGAATAACTAGGATGCCTTAAATACATAAGGTAAGTGAGGAAAAACTTTGGAGCACTGCAAACCATTTAAAATTAACTAGTTATTTCTTCCCACATTTTTAAGAAGAAAAAAATGTTATAACATGTATTTGTTAGGATATTGTGGATAGATTACTACAGTACCACCCAGAGGGACCTGAACCATTGTTTGACAAACACTGGCACATAAATAGCTGTCCAAACATACCTGATGGTTTTGGCCTCTCTGCAGTCGTACAGACAGAAGAAGATGTCTGTGTCCTCTCCGATGCTGTTGTAGGTGAAGCTCTTAAGGTTGACCAGTAGGTGGTGTGGTACAGGGATTCTACAGGGCTCTCCGTGTCTCTGCCGCGAATTATCGCTCTGGAAACAAATATGGTTAGATAAGCTGTTTATTTATTTGTACTACACCTACTACTTCTAAATAATAACCTATAACTAGTTACATTCTACCAGTCCCTTCACAGTTGGTTTTGTTAGTATAGTGTTCATACTGCAGCTTATATTACTACATTTACTT
Organism: Periophthalmus modestus; assembly: GCA_019594935.1. Taxonomy (NCBI): domain Eukaryota; kingdom Metazoa; phylum Chordata; class Actinopteri; order Gobiiformes; family Gobiidae; genus Periophthalmus; species Periophthalmus modestus. Next base: position 30,368,517 of record JAIEZT010000013.1, on the reverse strand, counting down.
ATAAAAAGCACTATTATACTGCCACTACTATCATATCAAATATTATTAATGTCATTACTATTTCTTGATACAAAAACTACTGCTAGTACTACAACATAACTGGTATTACTAACACAACTACATCAACTTCTATACCTACATCTACAACAACTACTAGTAGCTGCTGCTATTTCTACTACTACTTCTACTAGTACCACTACAGCTATAATAGTTACCTACCTACTACCTCTATTACTGCTACTACCGGTACTTCAACTATTGCTACACTTTCTACTACTATTGCTGCTATCTCTACTACTACTACTACCACCATTGCTCCTACTGCTACTGCTTCTACTACTACCATTGCCTAAAACTATTACTAGTATAGCAACTTAAATTGCTGCTATTACTAAAATTTGTACAACTGCCATCAGCACCACTACTGCTACTGCTACAACTACTACCATTGCTTCTACTACCACTACAACTACTACCATTGCTTCTTCTACTACTACTACTGTTGCAAATTATTTGAGTAAACATGATTACAGTGTTATCCCCACATAAGCCCCATGAGCCGTTACAGTACCTTGTTGTCAGTTACCTGTGTGGTGCTCTGCTGTACGCTGTGTCTGCTGGACAGGTGCTGGGGACAAACAAACAAACAAACAGCATTAATCATGATACTCTCCTTCTTCCATTCTTCACTTTACGAGTTCACTGTCCCACTTTGAAATGACGGAACGCTGTTTACACCACAGAGTTTTTTTTAAAAACGACTAGAATGGCAAAATGTCCACACAAAATGAATGCTGACAGGGCCTGCTCAATCACAATGACTAAACACATCCATAGTAAATAAATCATGAACAAAGCATCAGATCTGCAGCGTTGTACAAGTCAAAACAAGTAATTGTAGAGAAACAGAATATGCTCATTTCAAACGTGCTGTATTCACAAATCTGGGTGTCATGCTGTTAAATCAATCACAACAATAACAAAACTTTCTTTCCATTTTAATAATTTGTTTTGTATATTTTTGATAGGTTGTGTTCTAGACATTGATGAATTTGACGCCATCATACTTTAAGATGGTGGGTAGAGAACTGTAAATCTATGGGTGCTTCATGTTTTTTGAAAGAAATCCACAAAAACTAACACAACATGTTAAAGGGCCTATATTACACTATCTTCTGATCTGTGTTATAATGTCGTTTCCTCCAAGTTGTGTTTGTTTAATTCACATATGTTTAACACAAAATCTACATCATTAAGCTGCATTCTTCCCTCTGTTTCACCATGTGGTAATACAGGAAGTGCTCCACTGTGTTTGTAAACTCCGTACACCTTCACTACAATCATGTGGTTGATTTCAGCCCTGGAATTTTCAATTTCAACCAAACAAAAGGTAAGAGTTAGCCGTTAACTTGAAATTTACTACTTCATGACATTGAGTTTTGACAGGGTAATAATACAGGATTAGTTAAACATGTTTGAATGAAGCAAGTAAATGAAACAACTTCAGGTTTTTCAGGAGATAACAACATTCTAACGTGGATTAAAGTTCACAAGAGTCCATTTTACGTAACATAGGACCTTTAAACTTAACAAATGAGGTTAAAACTTAACTGGAGGTCTCTGCTTTTAGACAAGTACGTCTTTGTGTGTCAATGCTAATGTGTACATGTTTGAATAACACTTTTACCACTGAAAATAAAATCAAACTAAAATTCATGTGTGCAGACAGAGAGATGTTAAACTTTGTGCCCGTTTTTGTTTCATATGGATCGGCCCAGTACTTCTGCAGAAATGAACCATAAGTCAACATCAACAACATCTGAAATCTGACACTTAACTAGAGATTTTTCAAGTAGTAGTACTAGTAGTAGTAAGTTTTTATACTGCAAAAATTTAAATGTATTTATTTAAACAAAGAGGAATGATTGAAGGATTTTCTTTTCAGTTTTCACAAAATTTTTACATTTTACAAAAAATGAGGTACTGTGAGTAGTATTCGCTTTTTAGTAAAATTATGTATTTTTTGTCATCCATTTATAGAAGGTATGACTTCATGTAAGAATACGCCCTACGGCCCATCAATAATATTATAGCCAGAAACATTTAGACACAAAATAGGTCTAATAATAAGATAGATTGCTGTTCTCAATTCAAGTTAATTCAACTCATACAGCCTTATTTTGGCAACCTGTTATAACGTCTACAATGCCTTTTATACAATTTAGCTTTAATAATGCCTTTTAGCTTTTATGAGATTGCATATATTCACCAAGTATTCATTATTTTACTTGACAAATTAAAATTAAGTTGTTAAGTTCCTCTTTCCAAACTTGTATTTTCATCTGACGATTTTCTTTCATGCCAACATCCATCATCCTCCTTCTCCATAATATGTCCATCCTCATCGTTTCCCAGGCAACGGAACAAAGGGAATCACCACGGCGACAGTGTTTGAGTGGAGCCCTTGTGCTATTTAAATAATGGACTGATGTAAGATCTGAAAACATGAACTATTTCTGGTCTGTTGCAACTTTTCTTTCTCTTTTCCCCCCAACAAAACGACCTTGTAGGACCAGCACAGACTCTTGAATGCCTTATGTTCTCACTTGAATAAAATTACTCCAACAAGAAGTCCGGATCCAATTAAGTTAATATAGTCAACTGAACACTGTTATTACAATTACAGTTTATGAAGCAATGTTTAAGGGAGAATTTCTGCTTTTATTGACATTAGCTCGCTGTGCTTTTTAGCAAAATTAGCAGATTCACAAACAGCGATTGGACAGTAGGAAGCAACTAAAGGAAAAAAAAACAGCACTATCAATATTTTAAATGTCATGTTTTTCATTTTCACTAAACACAGGGCACTGCCATGTTGGATTTTCTAACTCAGGTTCTCAAATGTTTTCAGACTTTCCGAGTAGAAATTCCAAGATGGCGGGATGTTGGAAACTTGGAAAATCTAATCTCCAAGTAGTTATTGTGACAGGCCTACCCCTTCACTTTGAAAAAAAAAAGTTGTATGTAGTACCGGTCCTTAAGTGATAAAAGTTGGGGACAGCTTTTATAGATGTATCAAGGCATAGATAACTACTTTGAAATAATACTTTACCATTTTATAGAGGTCTGAGACACTTATGTGGTCTTCATCCACCATCTCGAACTCCTTCCTCGGCACCAGGTCCAAACCCAAGTGTCTGAAAGAAAAAAATCATTTAATATAAGTTAACATGGTAACTATGGTTTCGTACAATCAATAGCATAATACAAATAGGGTATAGTTGGAAAATAAATTATAGCATATGTTCGAGCATTTATTTAAAAAAAAAAATTTTCACAGCCTCAAATGAAAAAAAAAAAAAAATTATATAATTTTTAAAGATGCACTGTGTCCTTTTCTGGTGAGGGGTATCTACCGGTTTGTCTCAATGATGTTATTGCTTTGTCTAGATTGTTCCATAATATTACATTAAATGTATCTATTATAGGTGTTTTTGCTGTTCAAAAAAACCTTGAAAAACACATTCTTACAGTGAGTGGAGGCGCCTCTCTGCAGATCTGACCTGGATGAGAAGTTTAATGCCATATTGTGGGATATTCTGGGTAAAGCGATATCAACTTCTTGGAGACAAGCAGGTGCACCTTTTACTTTTGCTTTAATGTCTAAACAGCTTCTTAATTTTTACTTATAGGTAGCGTCTTTGCCAAATGGATCACACGTTCTGTACCACTTTCAGTTCAGATCGCTGCTTATATTCAAGCCCAGTTGGAGTTTAATACATCCCATAATACCCGCCAGTTGTTAATGTGTGCAGTTTCACTTTTACTACACAATAAAAGAAGAGTATTTGGATTTACGGAGCACTCACGGATCGTTCATAAGTTTTATATGATAGAGGCAGAATTCATTATCCTTAATTGGAGTCACTAATGATGTAGTTATGAAGGTTGTTAATGCAAGTCTTGGTTAACGGACTTGTTAAAGAAAGTGGACATCTACAGCTGCTGAGTGAAACTTACATTCTGTTCATACGATAACAATATGCAAATGTGATATATCCCATGTAAGACCCATAGTTGTGCTTGATTTAAGAGACATTAACAATTCTTTGTAACAAAATCAACAGAGGAATCTATCTTGATGCATGGACTGTATATATAAATGGACATGGCTAAAATGCTAGCCGCTACGTTCCAAATAGGAAGTGAGCATAGGCGCACTTCCAGCTGCATCGACTCCAATTAATTTTACATTGAAAAACTGTCGCTCCTCTCTCCGTAACTGCTGCTGTCAGGCTCATCATTTTGGTCTTAAAATGTTTGTACTAACCCACTCTACATGCTCCTGGTATTTTTATTTTGCTGTTGTGTCCATGAATCAAGATACGAACATTCATAACAGATAAATAAGGTGCATTCTTTTCTCGAGATCGCTCCCGCTAGCGTTAGCAAAAGGTTTGATTGACAGTGTTGCTAAGCACCTATTCCATGCTAAAAGAACGGAAGGGGCACTGCCTTCACCAGCTTCACTCCAGATTGGTTCTTTGGTTGCTACAATACTTGTGGTCAGAATTCCTAATATGGCCTCAACGAGCTTTATTTGACTGGAGCCAAATGTCACATGCAGTGGTATGAGACTGCACCTGTTAACAGACTGGACACCTGCTGGTTTTGGGTAAATCCTCTGCCCCCTCCACAGCCCCCATTAAGAACATCCGTCTGTTTGTAAGCCTGAGTCTGAGGGCTCCATGACGGCAAAATGTGCCTATGTACAGACAAAAGTTTGAACACACCTCCTTCAATGTTTGTTCTTGATGTTTACTACTTTCTACATTATAGATACATACAGAAGACATCAAATATATGATGCGATATATAGAATTATGTAAAGAAAAAAAAAGCTAAATAGCTCAACTACATTTTTTTTTTATATTTTATATTCAAATCCTCAAAGTAGTGACACTTTTTTTTGTCAACAGCATTGCAAACCTTTGGCCTTCTCTCAATGATGAAATCTCCTAAAATGTGTTGTTCACTTCACAGGTGTGGCACAGAAATGCCAAAAGTGCAAAACAGTGATCAAAGCAAAAGAGTTGCTACTTTAAATCTAAAAGTTTTGAGTTATTTTGAGTTTATTTTTGTTTTGTTACTGCACTCAAGGTGTCCATTCATAGTTTTGATGCCTTCAGTCAGAATCTACAGTGTAAATAATCTTGGAAATAATGAAGAAAAAGTGTATCTAAACTTTTCACTGGCAGTTTATGTGCAATATTTTTTGAGGATACAACAAAGTATACAACAGTGTGGGATGGTATGGGAGTGTCCAGCGACTGCTGACCAGATCCCCCAACTTTTAACAACAGTTCAAAAGTGCTCCAGTAACAACACATTAACAAAGGAGGAATCCTGCTCAGTGGTAGCGCCCTCTGGCTGTACAGAGGCAAGTACATAAGTGTGTAACAATATGCTGAGCCCTGTCTGCCCTGTTCATTTGGGAAACTGGGTTTTGGACTAGAAACTTGCAACTGTGTGATGGGATTATTTCTGGTTTGTTCATCACTTCTTTCCACAGTCCGGTGTGGGTTTTACATTCGCTTCTACACTGTTTATGTAATAAAGTTGTTTAACGCTTCGGAAATTTGCATCATTTGGCGTTTTGTTATGCAATACTTCAAAACTGAGGCACTGCAAGAGCTTTCACTTACTGCCTGCCATTTCAACAAAATCCATTTCTAGACCTTAAACTGAACATAATGCTCCCTGCTTATGAAAAGTAGGTCTGAACGCTTTGGGAAAAATATGGAATTGCAATTTTTCTGACAAGCATTGCGATTCTGACTAGATTTGCAATTTATGTTTTAATAATAGGATTCTGTTGAAAGTTCTCATTTTAAATGCCCGACTGGCTACAGTGGCTATATCGCGGTTCACTTTTCGCGGTCTCGCTAGATTTTTTTTCTGCAATTTTGCATGCTCTTTTTTACAGTGTATGAAGGCGCGTGTCCTGTTTGGCTCAAGGACACGGCGTGTCTCCTGTACAATACAGAATTTGTTCAGCCAAATTTACCAAAATGTTCGATGCTGCAGCGTGACTCTGAAATACCGGGGTGTCAAGAACACGTTGGACACCTTTGCATTTGAGGACAAACGCCTCTGACGCACATTGTGGACGCTCTGGATGCGCATCCCGAGAGTCCGTTGCGGTCTCTGCGAGTGTCTTTGGATGTTTAGTTTTCCCTGTGTCTTTGTGAAAGGTGCAGACCAGTTTGAGAGAGTGACTTTAATGTATTTATTACATAAAACCCATCAACAGAAGTGATCGGCTCTGCGGCGTCTCTGACGCTTGAAAATGCACCATAGAAACACAGCGCAACCAAGACACGCATCCACGAGAGACTTTACATGTGAAGTCAACATAAAGAAGGACGACAGCAGCAGTAAGTTTTAACAAGGAGCAAAAAGGGCCGTAACCATCGTGTCGATGGAGTCTGCTTTAGCTTTAGGATCAGTGACTGCAGGAAAAAGAACATTACGAGACATTACAGCGGAGCGGCGCCAGGATGAAGAGGCGCGGTAAGTGGAACTGTGAAATACACCTGAGTCTATGAAGGTTTGAACTTTGAGAGTGTTTAAACAAGAGAGAAATGGGAGAACATGTTAATCCCTGCCTGAGAAAATGTATAAAGTGTGTGGTGAGGGGTTTCACAGCCGCAAAACATATAGAATAATTGTAAAAAATAAAGTTTTCTACTTTGTGGATTCGTTTATCGCGGGTTATTTTTGGGACGTAACCCCCGCGATAAATGAGAGAACACTGTATAGGGTTAGCAATTTTTAAGCAGAAGGATATTTTGTTGTTTGTGGAGAAAATTATGATACTTTGCTAACTGCGTCCAAATTGTGATTTATCTGGCAGCCCCATACTGAAATGTTGGTTGAAGAAAGCCTCAAACACAGACTACTGATTTCCCAACAGGGCAACAAAGTCCATAGTCTATCTAGCTTAACCTTAAACACACACAACCATATTAGTCTCTCCTCCCTCACAAGATGTCACCTAATCTCCTTTCTCCACCCCCTACCCACAGACCTCACATAGCCCCACACAGCATTACAATAACTCAGGCAGCTCAAAAGCCGATCCCTCTTCTCTGTGTGCAGGTCCTGGTCTGAACTCTATCCTCGGCTTCAATCATTCTGTTGTGTGCCCAGAGTAAGATGGAGGTCCGAGGGGAGTCCGCTGCACTGTACAATATCACAGTAATTTAGAAAGCAGGTTGCCTTAAACCAACAAACAAGCCAGTGAAGAAGAAATGCTATGGTTAGAAGGAGGAGGAGAATAGATTGTGTCATTGTGCGGATAGGGTAAAGCATTTTTCACACGGAGTAGTTTTAATATATTTTTGTGTCAGGTTCGCAGAGAATAAAATAACTCATGTAAGAATTGAAATACTACACCGGGTAAGTTACAAGGAAACGACTTGAAGAACTAGTATTGTAGTAGTACTTCGTAGCAATACTTAAAGGCTCTATACAATTTTTCCTCTGTATCCGAGGCGAACGTGTCTTACCCCAGTGCAGATATAAAGCAGCTCAAAATAAGTTTGCTGTGTACTGGCTGCATCTGATTATTAAGTGTTTTATTGTCCAGGAAGTGCACCGTTAGCTTGCTGGTTGTTTTTAGTATTACAGTGGCTGCAAAACTCCTCTTTCGTCTCAGAATGTTGTGAAAAGTGCTTATAAACTCATTGTGGTGAATAATTAGGATACTCAGAATGCATAAGGCAAGTGAGGTACAAGTTTGGACCACTGCAAACGTCTTAAAATGAAATAATTTTGTTTTTCACGACAGCTCAGCATTCTCAATAACACTGATAAATGAGTAATATTACACAGTACTATTACAAGAGTACTCTTATACTCCCCATTTTGTAAATTTACAGTTCTTCTATTATTAACTCTGCCCAAACACTTACTCTTCATGGACCATTCATTTTGAACTGCAACTTGAATAATATTATTTTGAAGTACTTAAAGGTACTATTTGTATTTTTCTGGACATACTGTCACCTGCATAATTCCATGAAAATAACAAATTAAAACCATACTTCATAACATTCTCCATGGAGATAGATATGTTTTATGCCATTAGTGCCAAAGGAACAATGTTTTCTCCAGGCCAAGTGAGAGTCAGGTTTGTGGAGATGCGAGCCTGCTAACTGTAAAGATGTATGTTGTTCAATTAAATAAACGTCAAATAGGAAAAACGTTTCTTAGTGCAAAAACAGTTCAATACTGTGGCTTTAAAACAGGGAAACAGTGTTATCTCCCAAAGAGTGTATTGTAAAACCAGCAGTAACAAAATACAGCTGCTGTGCACTGTCTGTAGTAAATAATGAAGTATTTTTATTTCGTCAGCCTGGAAGTAAGAGCTGAAAACAGCGTTCTGGTTGGCTGCGTCTGAACATAAATGCATGTGAATATTAATGATGTACCAAAGGGTAGAAAACAATGGATGAGTTAGACAGATTTAAACCTATTTCCTCCTTCCGCGGTGTGAAAATCAAGTACCCTAGCTTTTAAAGATCTTTTATACAAAATCAACCTTTCAGAGCTTTGTTTTCCCTCACTATTACCTCATCCGAAGTTGTATTTGGAGTGATTTGTGCATCTTTAATCACTTATTTTCAAGTCGCCATGTTGCTGATCAACCCCCTGTTTTCACCACCACTGGCATACGCCCTCTGATACATTTGCAGTTTTCTGGTAAAAAAAACATCGAAATCTAAGTGTGTCAGTGGCTACTACAATTTGAAGTAGTTGGTGACATCACATAAGACTAGCTTGATTATAGCTAGGAGTTTCTGATTACAAACAGCTGGTTGCAGGAGTGGAGTTTGAAGTATGGATACCTGTTAGACCAATCACACTGTTTCTTATAACTCAAGACCCCGCCTCTCACCTATTCTTTAGTCCATACATACTGACCAGTTTAGCAGCTCTATTTGAAATGTGGTTGTGGGTAAAGTTTAAGTGTTTAGTCCCACTTTAAGTCAATTTTTGGGCTACTCTGTGATTGTGTGTTTGTGGACTCACTCGTTGCCCCAGTCCAGCCTGACGGTGATGTGCCTCTTGACCTCTCGGCTCTGGTCTTGTGTCAGATGCCCCGACAGCAGCTGCCTCCTCAGGTCCAGCAGCTCCAGCATCACATGGCGCACTTTGTAGAACAGGTCCACCTTGTGTTTCTGAGGAGAATAACACAGAAAAAAAGATGTAAATAAAATAACTCAAATCAAAATACGATCAAATTGAATCGAAATACAACACTGAGTAAGTCACAGAGAAAAGACTTGGAAAAAAATAGTATTACGTTGTAGTATTTAAAGGTCCTGTACTCAATTTTTTCCATGTATTTGAGCAAAACTTGTCTTGCCCAAGTGCAGACAGGTCAAAAGTAGCTCAAAATAAGTTTGCTGAGCACTGTCTGCAACTAATTTTACTGTCCAGTTATCAGGAAGTGCAATTTCAGCATGCTGGTTGCTGTTAGTATTACAGTGACTGCAAAACCCCGCTTTGGCCTCAGAAAGTTGTAAAAAGCCTGTATAAACTCATCAAGGTGGATAATTAGGATGCTTGGAATGCATAACATAAGTGAGGAATAACTTTGGGACCACTGCAAACTGTTTACAATGAACTAGTTCTGTTTTTCATGTTTTTTAAGCCAGAAAAAAATCTACAACATACATAGGTAGATCACCAATGGGTCCATTGGCTTTGTGCTCAAAACTGATCAAAACTGATAAGCCCCACCTCTTTATAGTTGCATTTCACTGTAGAAAGTAGCAGATTTCCTTTACATGTTCTTATTTTTGAATAATGGCTACTCAACATTTTTAACCACAAGTATGATTCTGAAACTTAAATTTTCATGTAATCGTGAGTAAGTACAGGGATGTGGGCAGGGATAGGGGTAAGTGAAAAATGAAATTTTCTGAGCACTCAATCCTTTAATACAAAACAATACAGAATTATTCAAACATGCTTGAATCAATACAAATACAACCTTGAATAAGGTAATGATGACCATTATACCCAAAAGATTTTCCACCAGGTCCCCTTATTTAAGATTGATTTACAAAATATGTCTCCTTTAAATTGTCTTTTTATATTTTATTAAATGATAAACACTTATGCATAACTTTGCACAGCAATCCAAAATACAATAGCATTATAGATCCACAGTGAGCATATGTTTGCCTATAGCCCCTTCTATTCTTAGCTTTACCTCCCTGACTTGTCAACAGCAGACATATGGTTCTTTTTTCAGTTCAAAAACAAAATATTTTTATTCAAAATGGCACGGCTTGATGCAAAATGTTCTATTCAGAATTCAGTACAAATCGATATTTTTAGGGTCCGCTCACACTAGCCCAATCAAACCACGGCCAAGCACAGTTAGCCCCTAAAGTGCAGTAGGTTTGTCCAGTGCCCAGGCATGGTTCGACTGGGACTTTGGCCCGGTTGGAGGAGACACGGCACGGTTGCTCACGTACACGCACGTGGAGCATTTATGTTTACGAGCCCTATCTTGTGTGCGGAGAGGATAGAGGATAAGAGGAAAAGAGGAAAAAGTTAGTAAACTCACAACAGGAGTTTTGAGGAGTTTCACCTCCTGTTTAACCCTCGCTGCTCCACACTGTTGTTTAATGCATAAACTCACAGAGGAACATATCACAGTAGGACTCATATCTGTTGCTGGACAGATATGAGTCCTACTCCACTAACGCGTTAGCACTGCTGCATGACATGTAAACACACAGCGGCATGTGATGACGTCACCAGGCTGTGGCCCAGTGCGGTTGTGCAGGTGTGAGTTTGGGCCATAGAACTCTACGCAACTGTGCTTGAACACGGCTCAGTTCAAAGTCCTAGTGTGAATGCAATCTTATTTGGCTTATCAAATTAATTTCTACTGACTAGGGTTGTCAAGTATGATTATTAAAAAAGTCACATTCACAGGACAGAAATTAACCTCTCCTGAACAGCTTTAGAATGATCTTGAGCTGTATCAAGAGAAGTATAAGACCACATAGACTAGTATACGCCCATGGACCACTGTGAGAATGTCCGTTTCTGGTGTAAGCATCAAAGAGGACCAAAAGTCTGATACATGAAGTCAGAAGGGTTTTAATGAGTTCCACACAGATAAAATGAACAATGAAGCAACAAACTCTCTGGAAAGTATAGGAAGAGAGTGATGTGCATGTGACAGATGTGCATGTTGATATATGTGTGTGTGTTTATAGTGTCTGTGTGTGTGTGTGTGTGTGTGTGTGTGTGTGTGTGTGTCGGTAGAGGAGGGTCTTCTTCAGGTCTGCATGGCGTCCTCATAAGCCCCTACAGTGTTCTGCATTATGTCTTCATGAGTTCCCACACATTCCTTACGTCTGCACCCCCTGGTGGGCACGTGTTATTTACTCTAGCGTTAGTAAATCAAGATACCAGTTTGATGTAGTGCTGCTCTGCTAGAAAATACCTTACATAAGTCTGTGTAATGGTAATATAAAAGAAAGTACTATGATTTGATATTGAAAATCACATTCTATTGTCTAAATAAAGAGCGCTTTTTAATTTTAAAAAATAATTATTATCGTCATGGTATCAGAATCGGTATTGAGTATCAAGTATATTCCATAGTATCGAATCGAGTTTGAAACTTTAGGATCGTGACAACACTATTGCTTACGCAACTACATTTGGAGGCAGTTCTGGTTTAGAAATGTTTTATCAGTGCTATTGATTTGGAACAAGCCTAAAGAAGTTTCATTGTCCATTTATAGTACATCTTGGTTTTCTTGTTTGTTTTTTTACCTGTGGGCTACACCTACCAGAGCCGACAAATGTTCTGCAGGTCCAGGTCGATAAAAACAGTGGGGAGAGGCTTAGAGTGTAAACAAAAACTTTAGCTGTACACCCACACAAGTATCAAGCAGAGATCAAACCAGACCTGTAAAATGATGAGTAGAGCAGCAAAAAGTCCAAATAACTACCCAAAAATAACAATGAATATAAAAAGTAATGAAAAAATTGACCCCATTTTACTTGTACCCTGTTACCTGTTTTATCTGTTTTACAATTGTCATGTATGGAATATCCATATTGCAATAGAATAGATTGTAATGATGCTCTTGTATGTGACATATGCTATGCCGACAAGTTAAAGTGAGAGTTTTATTTGTCAGTTGCTGGTCTGTTTTGGAGACTGGCTCTAGTGTTAAGACTGCTGCTGTTTGGCTCATGTTTTGGCGTCGGTTACGGCCTTCAGTAGCTCTTGTGTTCAGAATACACACAACCAGAAGAAATTTGGCATGTTTCCTTACACCAGAACACTATATAAATTGGAAAAAACTACCTTAAAACATTGTTGATAGGGCGGTCAGATCCACTGACCCACAGACTGGTGGTGCAATTCCAGCACAGATGATTACTGTTGTTGTGTCCTTGGGCAAGACAGTTAAACCCCCCCCTACTGTCTGTAGAAACTGGTGTACGAATGTTTCTAAGAACTGATTACGATCTGCTTTTCTACTTTTATATCATTGCATTATGAGATTTAATGATGAACTTGACGCGTACACTTCAAACCACAAAAACACATTTTCTCACATCATTTATTTTGTTCATTGCAGTTTTTTGTTTGTTTGTGCATATGACAGCTTAGAATACTCACTTCTCTATAAAAATGATTGATTGAAATATATAGAAGGTTACCTAGCAACTATAATGCCAATAAGTGCCAAAACCAGTCTAAAAACACCAAACCAAGTGTTTAGAAAAACAGGTCAGCGGGAGGACAGTAACTCAGTTTAAGTTTGTCCACTGATCAGAAGGTTGGTGTTTTTAAATCCTGCTCTCAAGATAATCATCATTGTAGAGCAGTCAGATCCAGTGTACATAGTTGTATGAATGTGAGTGTGAATGGGTGACTGGTTCCTTGATGTAAAGAGCTTTGAGTGAGTTGAAGGTGAAAAAGTACTATATAAAAATGTGACCATTTACCATGAATCTGTCAAATGCACTTTAAATGGGGGTCAAATTTGATGGCAATGAATTCCTCATCTCCTCTTTTACTTTGCTGGACAGCCCAAACTACACTTGTATGCCTATATGATATATACAAGGACCTGCAGTCTGGGCCCCTTCTTGTTCCCCAAAGTTCAAAAGAATGTGATTAACAGACAGATTTGCAAATTGGAGAAACGCATGGGCTGTTTATATCAAAACAATAATGATGTGTACGAGTAAAAAATAAAAGGGAAAGGCACATATGACACACACAGACTTCTCAGTCAGTGACAGAAGCCCAAGGATTCACCAATATAAAATAAAAAAAAAAGTTATAGTCTGAGACACAGAAAGAGTGGTGTTCAATCTGAAAATCTAAAAATTTTAGTTAAAACCCAAGATAGTTTAGATTTTTAAGTTATATGACACCTTGGTAACATTTAAGAGTTACCAGAAAACACAGGATAAAACTTTACGCTGAAAGACTGCCATGATAATGCAAGCAGGAGTTTTATCACACTATGACTAAGAATCTACAGTTATCCCAGCACCAAAGACACTCCCAGCCTGCGTCATAGTCTTGATCTGGTTTGTAAAGTATATAACATATGCAGATGGAGGCAGGTGCATCATTTGTTCTGTTTCCCCGAGTGTGCAGTGATTAGCATAGCACTCAGTCTGAGAAGAGCTCAAGGTTATAAACAACTTTAGCAAAACAAGTGGATCTCATTTTAAAGAGCTTTGGAGCGGTCGCCTAGCAACAGCATCAGGACCAGGATCCCCTCAGCATCTGCTCACATGTGGGACTGCTGGAGGTGGAGGGTGAAGGTAGTTGATAAATGTCTAAAAGTCATATTAAAGAACTTCTGAAGAGGAAAGTTTCAGCTAAACTTAATTTAAGAAGAAGTTTCTTTCTTTTTTCTATCACACTTTCAAGATAGGCTGAAATGCAGTTCTTGTAAGTACATTTTTTTAATTAGCTATTAGCATAAACTTAAAGGAACTGTTTTAAAAAGTACTACAATCCCAACTGAACCTGGGTTCCCCTTACTCTGCAGATAGAAGACACATACAAGTTTTTCTTATTCTCTAGTATATGTAAAAACTCCAGAATTCAGTCACTGAGCTGCAGAGGCTGCACTAGAACTGATTTAATTTGAACATGTTAACCTTGTATCTCGGGACACAGTTACGTCAAGTTTATGGATTTTTAAATTAGAGATAGAATATTGGTTGGGCAATATATTGGGCCGATATTTGAACTTTTTAGTATATTGGCTATCAACCTTAAATCACAAGCATAGAAGGTTTAGTTATTGTCAATTTTCTGCATAAAAAACATACAAAGCTATAAAATATTAATACTGTAATACAAAAAGATAGCTGCGCAAAACATGACTACACAGCTCTCTTACAATTGTGGTTTTAAAAATCTGAATTAAAAATAACTAGTACATTTGAGTAGCAGCTCGGTTGCTATAGGGTATTCTACAGTATATTCAAAAACATGAAAAACAATCTTATTAAAAAGAGTTGAAGTGTCTTGCACAGGAAGGCACTTAAGTGCACTTTGCATGAATTGTAGGAGCGATAGAACAACCAACCACAGAGTTAGTGGGCAAAAACGTCAAGACTGCTATGACACTGCATTTGAAGTACTAACATAACATTACTGGGCTTATATTGAAAAGATTAGCCAGTACATAAATAATGAACCCTTATATGACACACTTAAAAGCGCTGTACCGATTTTTACAGTCTAAAAACCGTGAAAATGAAAACAAATTCATTTGCACTTGTCCAAAGCATCACCTACCTTATGCATTCCGAGCATCCTAATTATTAACTGCTATGATGATTTATAATTGCTTTCCACAACTCTCGGAGACCAGAACAGAGTTTTGTAGTAGAGATGGTACTTACTGCAAACAATGAAACTAGCAGGCAGCACGAACTAGTGTTTGTTGACCTCACAAAGCCACTTATAGGATATATCTGTACTGGGCAAGACAAAAACGCAGGTCCTGGCCCTTTAAAACATATACACAAAGAAATCTGGCAACTTTAGACCAGCTTTTTTACCCAATTGATTCCCTCATTCAGAATCTAATCTCTTACATAAAAGTGCAGATAAGCAGTGTCGCCCTAATGTTGTATAAGGTTGGACCAAGTGCTGACTGGCTCAAAGTGGAGAAGTCGTTTAGTCTCATTCAGATGCAGCACAAAATAACCCTGAGTGGGGTCTGTATCTTTGCCCAGCACCGTTGGCAAAGATATTTAGGATACTCTCAGTGTAGTGGAAAGTACCATTATACACTACTTGTCAAAGGTTTTGACACACTTCTGCATGTACGTTTCTTCTATATTTCCATGATATATTGTAGTTTCACACTGAAAGCATCAAAACAGTGAAAGACACATACAAATTAAATGGCTAACCCTTGGTTTGATCACTGCTTTGGACACTTGACATTCTTTGACCTGACATGACACAGCTGTGAAGTGAAACACATTTCAGGAAACTTCATCATGAAACTCACTGAGAGAAGGGCAAGGGTTTGCAGCACTGTCGACAAAGCAAAGGGTGGATACTTTGGGCATTTCAGTATTAAAAAAATAAGTTCAATTCACTTGTTCTTTCCTACATAATTCCATATCTTATATTTGATGTATTCTATGAAATGTAGAAAGTACTAAAGGTGAAGACAAAACAAAGTGTATCCAAACTTTTGACTGGTAGTGTATAAAGTAATATATTAAGTACCACTATGTAATGTGTTATGGTCTATTCATGCATTTAAATATCAGCTCTGATAACCACAGATAAGCCTGAAATTTAGCACATATGTTGCTGATGTACAGCGTATTTCAGGTAAAAGCAGTTTGCAGTCATTTTCATTAAAGATGTACTATGTAACATTTCTGTGAAAGGGTCTGCTACCTACTTGTGTCCATGAAGATGCTATTGCTTTGCCTACGTTCCACAGCAAGGTGTTAAACTGTCTTCATGGAGGTAAGCAAGAGATGCCAGCACAAGTACAGTAACAGGATCAATTTTTGCAATAAAAAACAGCAATGGAAAATGTGAGCATGTGCTGTGAAACATTTCAGCTAAAGAAATAACTTCTCCATGGAAACAAGTGGGTGATGGACCACCCTATCGAAAGTCAGCAGGTCGTAGCATGGTTAAAATAATGTAATTACTCTGACCAAAGTTGTACAAAGATATTAAATGAGTCCTCAATTATCCATATGGACATGGATATTGGGTGTTTTGCCCAAAAGCACAACTACCAACTGAGCAATTGCTTCCTTTGCACAACTTCTGAGACAATAACAGCTATTTACAAATTACCACAAAAACTACTACTATATATACTATACTGGAGGGTCTACCACAGAACTCCAAGCTCACGATAAGAACGCAGGTTTTAAGGTATTTTTGGGCAAAAAAACACATTGTGTAAAACTAACAGAGACAGGTGTAATGACATACTGTGGAAAATTTGACACATTACATAATGCGCCTTTAACTACTGAAACAAAAATGTCAACACTGTATTAAGTAAACCAAATACTTTCGCTTTTATAGAAAATAGGATACATGAGAAAAAGTAATCAACCAAAGATACTACTATTTTTAGAGTAGGTGCAGAGACAGGCACAATATCAGCAACAACAGGAGCTGGCTCTAGACATCCACCCACATGCACACAGTGAGAGACTTATACCAGACCATGGATTTTCACACACAGAGTTCTACAGTAAACAGATTACAGAGATACATGGTCAGATGAGTCAGTGCTTATTGTTGTGTTATATGACAGTCTAACACTGAAAAAAAAAAAAAAAAAAAAATGGTTGCCTGTCTTTGTATGCCGCTTCCCATTAGACAGAGCTAATAACAGGTTGAGGTGGATGTTAGTGAAAGAGGCTCAGGGTGTCCCACTTTTGTGCAGATAATATTCATAAAAACATGCTGCATAATGATTCTGAACTTTAAGAGTGGTTAAAACCACAAGCAGTGATGAAGGGTTGTGATGAACCTCACAACCATGAAAAGGTGAAATTTTATAGGAGGTGGTTTTTGAACAAGGTTGTTAAATTTTCGGGAGATCACTAATAGTAATGTAAATATACAAAAAAAAAAACAAACATAAAAGAATGCAACTAGTCACTCAAAATTTGAAAGCAACTTTAGAAAAAGAACAGAAACTCAAATTCGCTATAAAGAAGCAGAGTTGGCAACTTTGGTACTGAATATTGGCAAATCTTCACTGCAGTGGACTTTAGCTGATGTACACTGGCTCTCATATTTGGTGCATGGCTATACTTATAGGTCAGAAGTCAGATAATTCGGAAGTGCGTGTTAGCATGGTGGTTGTTGTTAGTTTTAGCGTGGCGGCTAAACTCTGCGCTGACTTCTGAAAGTAGTGAGAGGTGTTTATAAATACATCACAGTGAATAATTAGGATGCTCGGAATGTATAGCGTAAGTGAGGAATAACTTTGGACCAACTCTTCAAACCATTTAAATGAACTAGTTTTTTTCACATTTTTAAGTAAAAACTGTGCCTTTGATATTCTTAATCATCTTGTAAATTTGTAGGGGGCGCTATAGAGATGTGGGTTTTCATACAGGGACAACACAGTGAATTTTAAGCTATCCAGACTGGAGCCACTATTCTATACATATCAGCCAAGTCAGGCTAGCAAGCATCATTTTTTAAAACTCCTTCTGTTTGCTTTGCTTGGCTGCCCTCCCAATTTGTGGGATTGGAAGAAGTGTCTGGGGAGAGGGAGGTCTGGGTCTTTTTACATAGAATTTAGTTTGAAAGTTCTCTTTAGTTGAAGAGAAAAGCTTTTCAGTAAACAGTGACTTACCTTAGTTTGATGACACAGCATTTAAAAAAAAACTCAATACTTGCTACCCTGCCAAGTCTTAATGCCGGTAATCCAGCAGTAAAACATCTCCATTTGTCTTTATAACTATACATTTTCAGTTCCAGAGTGTGAACCTACCCACAGTCCCCTCATTTACCCGTATACCCACACCTCCATTTCTCCCTGCACTCCCAAGCATTTAGTACTATCTTAGCCTCATAAAGAACAGCAGCGCACATCTCCAATAATGACCTGTTTACGGAGGCCATTCGCTTTCATTAGACCTAATGCTGAAACCTCAGTAATACCAGCAAGAAAGATAGCAAAAAGGCTGTTAGCAAGAATAAGCGTTTACAATTAGAATTTCTATACAGCAGTCAGGAAAAGGTTATGCTAGTGCTCAATTTATCAAACAATATTGTAACAAAAAATCTTGTTGTATGCATAGACTGTATATATAAATGGACATAGCTAACTAGCCACTGCATTCCAAAGAGGAAGTGAGCATGATGTTTGATGTTTGCCAAGGCTGAAGCAAATTCGTGAAGATTACGTTGAATTGTTATCTTGAAATGTGTAACTTTACCATTCACATTCTATGGTCAAATGACTGAGAATTTTATTTGTTGCTTTGAGGGTATGGAACATACCCCCAAAGTAATGAATACATCATCTTGGGCTTAAATTGAAGCTGATAAATTGGGGAAATTTTCTATTTACATATGGAACAGCATTGTCATGATGTGGTGTCACAATATAACTGTTTGCGAAAAGGATTTGTCCTTGTGAATGCCTTTTTGAATATTTCTTTCAATAACTGGCCCAATAAATGGAAACAATATATAAACCCCTGTAAGGTTATATTGTTGTATCATGTGGGTGGTCTTTGTTCCAGTTTTCATTACTGTGTCACACTGTATGTGACTCCAGCACCACTTGTTACTCACTCACAAAATTCTGTCTGAGGCTTGGTTCAAAAAGTGGGTTTGGGTTTGACCGAGCAGGGCTGAGTTGAAACCAAAGACCCCAAACTTGTAATGGCCCGTGTACACTAATGAAAAATAGAAAATAAATAAATAAATAAATTATAAAAAATTATAAATAATTAAAAAAAATAATAGCAATGGATGGGTCTGGCTCCTGGACCATTTATGGGTTTTGAGAGCTATTCTAAAATAGAATAGTATGTCTTAAATTGTTGGTTGCTATGGCAACAGTGCCACATCTTTTTGCAACCCATTAATTTTACTAATTAGATTCAAACTTGTTTTAAGGCCATAAACTGAGGACTATAGGCTTGTTAAGTGTTGCTTCCAGGTCCAAGACACAGCAGTTGATTAATTTTTTTTTAGCAACGGCACATCTCTTGTTAAAAAGAGGTTGCAGTCTTCTACACATAATTCTACATGCATAACATGACTCCTGGAACTGGACATTCTTCACTATAGGTTACCATGGTGACGATCTCACTGGTCCCTTATTATTTTTGGATTTCAGGCGACATCACAAGATTCTATAGGCCAATAATATTTTATACTGATGTGGGCAGCTAAAATGTTAATTTCCAAATAAAGGTTCTTTTAACAGACCAGTGTGCTGTTTACACACACCTTGACATGTTTCAGATGTCTTCTCCATCCTCCTTCAGAAGGGTCATGTGATGATACGGTGATTTATGTGACCCCTCTGAAGAAGGATGCAGAAGACATCTGAAACATGTCAAGGTATGTGTAAACAATACACAGTTAAAAAGATCCTTTATTGGAAATAATATTGAAAGCCCGAAAACAACCTCTTTGAAGGAATTCATGTTAATGTTGGGGCGTGAAAACCTGGTGGTAGGTAGAGCAAGTCAATTCAGTTAATTGTACTAAATTATAGAGTTAGAGATTGGAGAGGCTTCATCAGTTCTGGCACTGTTCTGAAGGGACTGGTTTAAATACCTTTATAAAAGGATGTTAGCTTACACAGAAACTAACTGCTCTCTCACCAGATGAAGACCCTTAGGTGAGACTGATAAATTGCTCTTGTCGACTGAATTCAGAATTGAGCCTTATTTGGCTTGGTTTAGTTTATACATTTATTTCCTGGTTAGACTTGGGCAGCAGATAGGAACCTGGTGTATTGAACTAAATACCCTGCTGTTGTATTATTGTTAAAAAGAAATATTGTCACACAAATTCACGGATATATTCTGTTGGTTTGAGGGTTCAAAAGCAGTTCAACAAACTAAATAATTGCTCCCATATGCTCATGAACCGCCAGAAACCACCAGTGTGATTGAATACATTTGCTTTGCTTGTATTTCGGCTTTGACCTTTTGCTTTTTCAGACAAACGTATTAAGTCCTTATTCTTTCTGACAGCTCTCACACTTGAAATGCCCTCGGTAATGCCTTGTATCTTCTTAACCACTGACCACCGTCAACCACATCTTTAAGCACGTAGATGTGGTCTCAAAAGAGGAAGAGGAGGAGAAGGAAGAGGAAGCATTCATATGTAATAGGTTTAGATGCAGTCTGACAACTGAGATGTCTAATGGGAGAGAAACACCCCCGTTCCATTAACAACATCTCACTCCTTCTTCACACCTGACAAACGAGGCAGAGGAGGCACTGGTCAGGTCTGCAGCACTTAGGGACAAAACAGCTGTAACTAATAAGTCTCAGTACAAGTTTAAGTACTATCTATTGGAGTGTTTCTCAAACGGTGGCACGGGTACATTCAAAAATAAATGATACTTGTGGGGAAGCTGGCCAATGTGGTCTGAAGCAGGAGGCAGAAATTCCCATTTAACAAAAATTCAGATTCACCATGGTCAAACGTGGCAACATAATACATATTTACAAAAAATAACTATTCTTAACTTCATCAAATGCAACAGAATTTAATGAAACTAAGGAAACCCTCATGTGTATCAGACTACACTACTGTTCTCCCAGTGAACTAAACCAGCCTCCTGTTATACTCTCCCCAGCAGGAAGGCCCCTCCCCAGGTAAGTACCTGTACAGTAAGAGTAAAATAATTTAGATTTTAAAGACCTATTGTGCTTCAGCAAGCTATACAGTTATAATCTATGATACTCATGGATCACTGTTATAATTTGCACATTTTAAATTACAATACTCATCTAAAATGACTCAATAAAAGAAACAAGTCCTCTGAGTTCCTCATTAGAAAACTGAGGTGCCCAATGGGAGCTGACGTTGGCGTAAACGTCATCTCAACAAAGAGTCATGTAGCTATCAGCCCCTCCTACAGATACCAGTTTACCAAAATGACTACAGGATGATGCCGAATCGTACATGTATTACCGAAAAATGGTGCCTTGAAAATAAGTAAAAGATTTCTAAAACATGCACACATCACTCTAACTTCGAGAGGGTAAATGAGAAGGAGAAACAACTATAACATGGTCAAAAGCGCTGAAAAGTCGATTTTGCATAATAGGTCTGCTTTAAGGAAATCTATTTGAAATATTTACCTTAATTTAAAGGTGCAGTACATATTTTTTATAGATGAGGGTATGTATAGGGAGCACATTAGAAAGATCTGTCTGCTGCATAATGGTGTCCCATTATGCATAGAGCAAAACAAACAAGTGCGTGCGTGTGCGCATGTGTGTGCGCATGTGTGCGTGTGTGCGTGCGCATGCGCCCATACAGGGACGTGGGTTTGTGAGGGCGGAACATTCAGAGCACAGAAGTTTCAGGCCCAGTTCTGTCAGTTCTGTCATGGCCAGAAATATTGTCAAAATGTTAATCCTGGCACCTCTGCTGCCCCGGACAGGATGCTAGGTGCACAAGCTTTGTTAACATAACTTTTATCTCTGAGGCTGGGTCCGAATGTCTGCACTATTCCCTACTTAGGACACTATTTAGGGGTCACGCCATTTTTAGTAGTGTCTGAATGTCCAGTTGGTAAAAAAGTAGTGCACTCAAAATTTCCCACAATGTACCTTGAAAAGTAGCATTCAGCGATGGTCACTAGACCGGTCAATATAAAGCAGAGTGAAGGGCTGTTTTATCACAGCGTTGATAATTATGATTAAAACATGATTATGATTTTAAACAAAAAACGTTTTTGTGTAAACTCGCTAGCATTAGCAGGCTTACCTTAGCTTGAGCTGTAAACAGAGCCATAATTTTCACATCTCAGACAAAAAGCTAATGAATCCAGTTTGTTTACGTGAAATGACATTATTTTAACAGTGTTTAGCCTGAAGACTTTTTTCCACCCAGACGCCAGAGTCACGTGACCTGAATACTGTGAGCTGTGTGTCTGAATCACTCTGTAAATGAGGCACTAAAGAGTCCGCGGGGCTATGTAGTGAATGAGGGGTTAGGGGCTAGGGTGGACATTCGGACACAGCCTAAATATGCAGTATCTTTTCGGCAGGATTGCTGAATCTTTGTTTGTGGAAAACAGGATCATAAGATTTAAAACCTTACAAGATTCACTGCATGTCTGTGGTCTACACTTATTACCTCACATTTAAAAGTGGTTTAAGGCTCTCCTGTAGTGTGTAGCAGCTAAGGACAGCTGTGTTCTGTCTGTGTCTGCTTCTCCACGCTGAAGTAATCAGAACCACCTAGATCCTAATTAAAAAGTAGTGAACCTTTACACTTTCAGATTTCTTTCAGTCAGTTCTATGCTGTTCTATGTTTCCATGCTCGTTTCTATGATGATATTATTGTTTTTTGCCTGAAATGCTTCACAGTATGGCATTAAAACTCACCATGTATCTAATAAGTTCCAGGTTGCCTATTTCTATGGCTCAAAATTACTACAAAAAGTTAAGCGAGGTTGCATCTCCACAGATCTAACCTGTACTTGACATAGTAGCGCCATTTGCTTGTCTCCATTGAAATTAGTTTAACATCATACTGCAGAATATTCAAATCAAAAGCAATAACATCCCCATGGAAACAAGCAATTGGAGACCCCTCCTCTATAAAATTCATAACGCACCTCAAGTTGAAGCGATTAATGAAAAACTGCAGTCTTACATAATCATTGGTCTTCGCGTTCTTAATATCTGCAAACTCTATCAGACATCCATATAAACAAATGATAATTACCTTGTCGCGTTCACACTTTTACCGCCAAGGCTAAATTTGTCTGGCAGTTTTGACTAGAACCTCCATTAAGTTTTTAACAGTCCAAGCGATTACATTAAGGATAGAGATGTGAGTCAAGTTGGCAGCTCTCAAATCCTCAGAGACACCCCTAACACCCCTGATGCATTATGGGATGTCCTGTTTCATTTTCACACCTGTCAAATGGCTGACAACAACAGCCAGGATGCAATTCTCAGCCTTCTCCACAGCTTTTAGTCTGACTGTCACCGCCTTTTAGAACGGTCCCATTATTTCTTTATCTATATATCAATAAGATTCGGAGGCCAGGGCTAGTGTAGCATGATACTTAGGAAATTAGTGTAGTGTAAAATGTGATACAAAATACTTTACACCTTTTAAAATCAAACTACAGATGCCTTCAAGTGACTGCAAGCAAAATGACTTGTAATGTATGAGCAGCTCTTAAAAGGTCAAAATGAGACCGCTGTGTGTTGTCTAAGCAGGAAGTGCACTATTAGCATGCTAGTTGTTGTTAGCAGCTTTATCGTGAAGGCAAAACTCCAATCTAGTCTCTTGTTCAAAGTGAATAGTTAGGAAGCTGGGAATGTATTAGTTAATTTGAGTTAATTTTAAAGTTATTTCCCTACTTTCCTAACACCCAAACTAGAGAAGAATTCAGTAAATGGCAACCAACTGGCAACAATGCATTTGTAGAGTGGTAAAGAGGTTGGACATTCAATCGCAGCTCCAAGGTCTGCATGCTGTTATTATGTCCTTGAACAAGACACTTGACTTACCACATCTATACATGAATGTGTTGTGTGACTGGGTGTTTGGTCATTGGAGTAGCCATTTCCACAAAATGACAGCCACCTCAGTCTCAGGGCAGATGTGGTTACAGAAAGGGGAGTGAATGAATATTACATTTTAAAAAGGCTTCAAACAATGTACTAGAATTGTAAAAGAAAATTGTATTCGGATTATCATTTGCAGTGGACGACTGAGGCATTACACAGATATTATGGGGAGGTTAACGCATTTCAAAAGCAAGGATATCATTGTCAAATAATTATATTCATCTTATTCAAAACAATGCACTCTCTTCCATTTAATTCTTAGGGTTGGAAAAAACAAACAAAAAAGACTAATGTGCACTAAAATCTGCATGGAAACTAGATGCTAATTTATACTGGGAAAAGCAAAAAATAATCCTGAATATGTCTGAAATGATCTTAATATATCTCACATATCCAAACTAGTATATCACAACTTGTTAGAAATAATAAAAAAAATGACATAATAGTTAAAAAAAAAAAAAAAAAAAGTTTGAAATTTCAGTATCATGACAACACAAATATTCCATATATGCCACAACCTCTGATCCAATTCCACCGCAGCAGCAGAAACATAACCCCCTCAGCCTCTCAAATATCTTCCTTTTACCTCCAAGCATAACTTTATTCTAAAGATTTTCATTTTGTCTCAATTGTCATAATTTTCTTTTTCATTTTGGAGCCGTATGAAAGTGTGAAGTGAAGTTTTGATGTGCCCAAACTTCCTCTGTGATCCTGACGCCCTTGAGTGAATCGTGATGGAGATTTGGCTCGCACACTGACACTAACTGTGAGTGATGCAGCTGCCATGTGTCAGACTGAGGAGGTCAAGGGCAAACACCACACTGGACTACTGCAAAATGACTTCTAAACCCGAGTATGCCCTATAACTTATTGGGTTTGGAATATTATGGCTGTGTTCACACTTGCAAAATCACCACATCAAAATTGGTTATAAACTGAGACTAGACCAGGACTAAACCAGGACAGGACCAAATCAAATCAAGACATTAGGACTAAAATAGGCTCAAAGCAGGACCAAACCAGGATACACCTTAGAAAATACACATTGATCCTTAATACTAGGCCCCAAACTCTTCCAGGAGTGACGTGTTTAGAATTGTTGTGCCCACAGCCTGGTACTGATTAAAGTTCCATCCCATCCATTTTAATAAGGCAGCAAATAAAAAATATTGGCGTTCGTAGACAGCAAAGATAAATGGTTGTTTATATATTTGCTACATTTGGCAACAAGTAAAACTAGTTAATGCCTAACTTCTAGCTCCAGCTTCTAAAGTTCATTAATTTATCCAGGATTTGTGGTATTTAATGAATTAAAACTAAAATTTCATTGTCAAACTGTGGCCAGTTATATTTTTGGTGCATTACGCTACTGTCTGTCTATACAAAACACATAGTATGCTTTCTACTGAGGCTCTGGTGTTACTCATGTGAGGTGGAGTGGCTGTCACCAAAACAGCCCTTATTGTTCATAGTATGGGATGCTTGTGATAAAAAGGGTTGACAATAATTGTTCGTGGCACTTTTTATATACTTGTGATAATCACCAACAAAGATAATCACCATTGTGTCACCAGAATGTGCAGAAAAAAAATACTTCTCCTCCTGATGATCTCTAGTTCACTGTTGTTTTCACTTATAACAAAGTACAGCACTTTAACAGTTCTTTGAATATAAAACCTATTCATAATATTAAAATTGTTATTATTCATATCCAGAACATTTTTAAACTGTCGGCAACAATAATTATCCTGATATAATCGGTAATTGCAATTATTTTGGCCATGATAATTGTGACCCCAAATTTCAATATCGTCCCATGCCTACTCTAGAGCACAGGTGGAGCCGCTCAGAGACCCCGTTTCATGCTCTCTCAGACTGTCCGTTTACTGCGGTCCAGAATGAGACTGTCACATTCACACTAGCCTGGGAGCATCGCTCTCAGAGTGAATTCTCTTTTATGTCATCCTAACTAGTGGAAGTGAAAATGACCTAATGGTAACTCTTCCATTAAAAATGCATTGAATTCACAGTATGGAAGGGTATCCATTTACAAACACTGGAAGGGTCTATATACCCACCTACATAGCCACATATACAATGAAAGCCAATTTATTACGTTTTTATTTTTTCATTTACCAATATTTACCAGCTGTCAGAGCTGTATTAAAGAGGCAAAAGCCAAAAGTGTGATTATTGTACATAGAATTCATTGCAAATTATACATTCTACCAGCCTTTATACGTATAGAAAGGATGTTCCATTATGTTTGAGGAAAACAACAGATTATTATTTTTAGTAAAAGTTGATATCCTAATTATCTGTTAACAAACTGCCAGCAGTATGAAAAGAAAGAACAGTGTAGAGTACAGCATTATAGTGTATGTGTAGCCATATGTAGTGAGTCTATGCATTTTCAGAGGCCCAGGTGCATGGCTGAGGTCACTGCCCGGTCAAACTCACCTATTCTATAGATAATTCATACACAGGCTATTAAGGACACACTGAACCAGCTCTCCATACAAGTGAATATATAGGTATATTGTTGTTTTATCACCTTTGAACTATGCATAAACCTTCATATGCAAACAGCAGCTATGGCATAGATCTTAAATAAGGTTAAACTTGAAATTTTAAAAAATCTTATTGTAGCCTACTTGAAATACTTATCGGATCTATACTGCCAAGACACTACACAATCTACTTAAATGAGTAAAAGTTTAGAACGTGGAGGGTCTGCCACATGTTTGTCTCAATAGAGATGTTATTGCTTTGCCTAGATGAAATGTTTCACAGTATGGCATTACACATGTATCTTGCATCTATTTAATTACAGGTATTTTATTGGAATACTTCAAAAATACTTGGCCACGTGGAATGAACTGCTCATCTCCTTGAAGACTGATAACTTTAATGCCATACCACGGAATATTACTTTCCCACCAAGTTTGCATTTCTAAAAAAAGACCAACCGGAATATCAGCTACAGAAGTGAAATTAATCACTAGCTGTACCTTTCATATCTCTCGTTAAACTCTTTTCAGGTGCAGCACAAAAAAGGACGCCAAACTGAACTGTAGCCTTTTCTGGTCTCCCTGGCAACCTCCAGTGAGTCACCATGGAAATACGTGACATTGCCCTCCACTCATAACATAACAAATCCAAACTCATTTAGCTCTAAAAATACAGCGCACTGATAAAAACATCATCAAAAGCACATATGGAGCAAGATTATGTACTGCTGTTGTAAGCTAATTTTCGTTCACAGTTTATGAATTGAATATTGATTAAAAAACTACATTTCTAGCTAAGACAATAACAAAATCTTAACTACATAACGACATTTGCATTTCTCTAAGCAATTATTTCTGTTTTACATTGTAATCATCAGTCGGAAAAACTTCTATTTGCTCAAGAATTCACAAAGGAAAAAAAAACAAACTAATTATGCCATGTGACAATTACAAACAGACTTAAACAGGCTAAAAGCTAAAAAACCTAATATACTTACATGCAACAAAGATACTACAGCTCCACTTGTTAGCTTGCTGATAATTCCCCGTCTATGGCTAACAGCTGTAGCAATGCCGACCGGAGGAGGTTGAAATCACAGGCTGTCACCATTTGACATGAGCGCGGCGGCTAACTCTCTCTCTCCCACTCTCTCTTTCTCCATCTTTGTACAACTTCCTGTGTAGCCTGCTGTGTTTTTAGCCGCTAAACGAATCCATATTTTCGCAGCCTGTTTTAGCCTGGCTGGTTGCGCCTTGTCTAAACCACCCACAACCTCTCATTCATTCAGAGTGGCACAAAAGTGAGGGAACATACAAAAAAGAGGAGGATCAATCATAGCAACTTTATTTAGCGCGCAGGGGTGAAGGGGAGGTGCAATAGGCTTACAGATGGATATATGGTATATTATAAGGCTATGACAAATGCATACATGGGGGTACGTATGTTTTCACTTATTGTATTCGATTGGTGTTTTCAATGAAAGTGATATTGCGGAAACATTTTAGGTTATGTGCCTGTTTGTTAAAGGAGGATGTAAAAATGAAAACTTTTTCAATATTCAAAAGGCGGGAATTACTTGGTTACATTTTGCTGAGTAACTTGTACTTTTCAGAGTTTTCTAGCATAGGAGCATTTTTACTCCTACTTGACTTATATTTTTATTGAAGTAACAGTATTCCTCCCATTGTGATTAAGTCTACAAGCAGCAAAAGCTTTAAGTTGACAATATGAAATGATTTGAACTTTTGTGTTTCTTGCAGCGCTCCTTCAAACATGGTTTAGTTTTTCAAATTTTTGCATCTATCCTTTGAAAATACTAGATTTTGTATGTTTGAGGTTTTGTCTTTCCAATTTCATTCACTTCAAATTATAAATCAGATGTTACATCCTGAGTGTTACTCTTTAAGTTACTCTTACTTGAATAGTGCTTTTCCTTTTAGTTGAGTGATTTGTTGGACCACTACTTTCTACTTCCACTTGAGTAATATTATTTTGAAATACCCATAATTAAGTCAAATTTTTGGCTACGCTACCCACCTCTGATAATATATTGCCTTAAATTGTTAATCACTATAGCAACAATCTTAATGTTTCGCCATTCTGAAACCCATAGATACATACAGTACATAGATACAAACAAGATACCAAAAACGGACTGATGTACACACTGACAATCCATATTTTAGCAGTGGACTGTCAAAATACAGAAATATTTATTTTCATGAATAGAACATACACACAAAGCCTTAAGCAGAATCTCCATGGAGACAAGCAAGCGACATGGAAAAAAAAACATAAGCGTCAGGTCTGAGGAGATACAAGAACACTCGCAATAACCTACACCATGTTGTAAGGATCAGATCATAGCAAGACACTATCTCAACTCAGCATAAACACATACGTTATCTTTTTAATGTTGTTTATCCCTGTAGAATGATTCATTTGTCGATGATCAGTGTCTTTACTCTGTCCTTCAGCTGCCATCAGTACTTTTTTCTTAAATGTTCCTGCTCAAGTCAGTTAGAGGTTGTTTAGGATTTATATCCAAGTAAAAAGTTACAGTTCAACAGAATTTTTTACATATAGCTTTTGAAATACCAGTAGAGCTTATTTCTCAATGTTGTTACTTGAAGATTTGAGAAGTTATGATTGTATGTAGTTAATGTAACTTAAGCCAATCAACTACTGTCTTTCTACTAAATAGTGTTACTTACAGTTCTTTTTTACTATAGGTTATTTTAAGCAGTATATTTTGTTGTTTTTATACAGTGTAACATGAAAGTTGATGCCATTGCTTGGACAAAAAAACCAAACATCTATTGTAGTACTAGAAGTGACTTGGTTAGGCCTGTGTCACTACACACCACACCACTCTTTGAGAACCACTATAGTGCTACACTATCAACTTAGTATTGAAAAGTATAAGTTATGTTTTTGTATATTTAAATAAAAAGTACTACTACCACACCCACCCAGCTTCATCCCGCGAGCTTTTGTCACTTGTCACTTGAATTAAGCCGCTCCTCTTCACAAAGTCGGATCCAGCGCTAGCACGGTCCAGGCTAGCCCCTTTACATTTCATTGCCCTCAACAAGATGACAGTGAGAGCGACAGATGCAGACATGGAGGTCAAAGGTTGCATCGGAAGGTGGCGCTAGCCTGCTAGCTTCACTGCTATGAGCTGTCAATCAATGTACTGGAAGAGACAGCTGGGTCCCCTGGGATGCAAAACACACCACTACTACTACACTGGATAATGACAGATAGGGGATTATGACTAGATCACAGTTAAGAATGCTGCAGCCTGGGAGGTTACTGTAAACTATATGACTAGTAACCTATGGGCATAAAACACTGGCCGTTTAAGACAGACAATTTAAAGAAGGGGTATTTTACTTCATTGGGGTATTAACTATTAACACATAACATATTTAGATCACCATGTTACCTTTTATTGCAACAAAAACATGTATTAACACATTACATAACACGTATGAACATGCTTTATAAGTTTCACTTTTGTTTTTGACTCTGAGTCTCCCATCTATTTGCTCTCCACGCTAACTCACTCCCCCTTCAGAGAGGTATCGCAACACAATTAGCATGCGCCCCACTGATGAAACTACTGCACATGGCATTAGGTTTGCTGTGTACAGTTTTGTATCATAAAAGTTGATTTTGCATAATGCGGACAATAATGCAGATCTGTGGAGATGCAAGACATCATTGAACAATTAAACCACCCGTAATGAACAGATGCAAGATAAAAAACTTTAATGCCATACTGTGCAACATTACTGGCAAAGCAAAAACACCTCCATGGAGAAAAGTTGTGCTCTAAATGTTGAAAAACTTAGATTTGGTAAACAATAATGACCTCTGTCTTATCAAAAAAAAAGTAGCTCTTGTCAAGTTGTTGTTGTTGTTGTTGTTCGCTCGTGACTGTCGCCTTATGTTTGGAACATAAAAAATGGTTTGTTTGGTAAGATGTTAAAATGTATTTCTGTTCTCGGAGAGTTTTTGCATAACCAACACATGACATGATATAACATGAACAGAGGTCGGTAGTACTCATTAACTTGAGTAACTTTTTAAGACAACAGACAACAAACTTTTACTCCTAATTGAGTAATACATTTGACAGCATAACAGCATTAGTAACTGTTTTGGTTATTCCGTCCACTGTCTACAAGTCACAAAAAGATTTATGTTGACATATTATAAATCAGATGTTATGTTCAGACAGTTACTATACAGGTACTCTCACTTGAGCTGCCAAAATACTCAAACCACTACTTTATATTCTACTTGAGCAATATTCCTCCACAACAACAACAACATGCATTTGGATTGCAGACTTGAACCAGTAACAGTTTATTTGGAGGGAGAACACTTAACCCACTGTGCAGGGTGAATTTGAGCTTATATATTGTCACCTTTGTATCTCCCGCTGGTTCTTCTTCTGCCCAAGCCTCCTTGTGTTCACACATTTATGCTACACATCACACTACTCTATACCATTACCCACGGCTGTTCTCACATGACCAGGAAAGATGGAGGGATGAAGATTAAAATAACAAAAACGTGATAACAGGAACCAGAGAAGCCACTGATGACTACACTGAACTGGTTTACTGTTTATTGTAAAGAAAATGGAGGTCTTTCTGAAGATCACCGTTAATTAAATCCAACTACTCTTGGACAACATAGTATTAATGGATTTTCAAGTCAATACTACAATACATTGTAACAGTAGTTTTAAGAAGATGTTTGCTTTTTTCTTGGTATGTAGTATAGACTGTATAAATAAATGGACATAGCCAACATGTGAGCCCCCACATTCCAAAAAGGAAGTGATCATGGGCGCACTTCTGTCTATCGTTTGTCCTTCCAGTTACATTCACTGTTAAACCGTCACTCCTCTCTATATAAATGCCACAGTGAGCCTCATCATTTTGGTCTTAAAATGTCCGCATTAACTTGCTCTAAATGACCCTGGTGTTTTTATTTCACTATTTTGTCCATGAATCAGGATATGAACATCAACAGATTGCTCGCGAGGTTGCTCCCACTAGTGTTAGCAACAGGTTTGAATGACATCGTTGGACTCCCAGCAGTGCCTGCTCCCTGTTAAACCATCATGCATGTGGAAAGAGGCGTTACCTTCAACAGCCGCTTTCCAGATTGGCTCTTGGTTGTATGATTCTCGCGATTCGCCCCATAACCGCTAGCCTCGATGAGCTTCATTTGACTGGAGCTGAACGCTATGAGTAACGTCACACTCACTTAGTCCACTTCTTTATACAGTCTGTGGTATGTAGTTTAAATCAGTGACACAATTACATCATTATATTGACGCAAAACTAATTAAAAGGAGTGGTGCCGGCCCTGCCAATAAATAGTAACAGTTAATGGTAGTGAGCAATGGATGTTAAAAAAGAGGCAACCTGAGATGATTTGAATTCTATGAGTATCACTATTCATTAAAGTCAATTTGGCTAAATAAGTCTAATTTAACCTAGGCTAAAACCATACTATCTCTGTGAATGCATTGAAACAAAACACAAATACAGGATATAAGGAAATATCTAGAAAACATTATGACATGATGTATTACAATTATTTACTGTAGCCTATCATGTTCACAATCCAGAGCTGTTTGTTTATACCCTGAACTGACTCAATTTAAAGCAACCATACACGCAAGCCTCCCTGTTTCTTTCTTTGACCCCATAAGCCACATCGTGGGGCCTGTGTAGAGACCTTCACTCCCTGAAGACCCAGCAGTGTTCACACAATGCAGTGATGGTGAATGACAGAGGTGCCATCAGGCCGCAGGACATGTTTTTCACCACATGGATTCAGTGTTGTTGTCATGTCTCAGAGGAATAGACAGGGTTCATGCTTGTGTCAGTGAATACGATCTAATAGAAGCACATGATATCTTAACAAACAAAACCCATAATTATAAGGCAAATGGTGTTTTCCCACTGGATTTTAGAGACCACTGTATTGGAAATTCACAAGTAAAAAATATGAACTTTTCAATGAGCAGACCTTCATCTCTGACCTGTATTACAGTGATATTGGGTTAACATCAGCATTCCCTGACCGTGATATGGCCTTTTTATTTATTTTTTTTATTTTGCATTAACATGTTTAATGAAATTGCAGACTGACATGCAAATAGATGAAAAATGTTAATAAAAAACTGTAACAATCCCTGGTTCAACTCAGAAATTGCAAGTTTAATTAGAGAAAGAAGCTGCCTAGAAAACGACACACAGCTAGATTAGATTTGGGTTGGGCATTTTTCAACAGTAAGAAATTTCATGTCTACACTGATAGAGTTATGGAAAGTTCTGGAGAACAGTATGATCCCTCTTAGAACCTAGTACTCATTCATTACCAACCAATATTTTATTTTATTCAGCTATTGTAAATTATAAAGAGGAAATATGTGATGCTTTTAGTAGACATTTTATCTCTGCATGTGACGCTTTGAATAATAATTGTGATCCTTCTGATCTTGCTTATGTTGAATCTAGGGATGGGACAGTATACAATAATATTGCTTACTGATATAAAAAAGGTCTGCAATTAATCGTTCATGGCATTTTTTAATAATCGCCTTAATAATCGCCTTTACGACACCAGACTGCCTCATGTTTCCGGTTTCAATACAATGTTTAGATGCTAGTTCTGGTGTTTGCCCAAAAGGGGGCTCTCTATCATAGCAATGACACTTGTTAGCTTCTGTGCCTATTCTGAATTGGCGATGGTTCTTCATCACCGTCAGTCACCATCATGGCTAGGGATCCGGATCCCGATGACATATCCTCCACTCAAGTGACGTCTGATGAGTGGAATTATTATGGCTTTAAAAAACAAGACTAACAAGGTGATGAGCCACCAAGTTGCAGCTCCGAAGGCAAACACGAGCAACAATAATCCTGCATTGTTTGACAACCTTGAGCCAAAAATATCCATCGTAAGTAATATATCACATAAAATAAATGTATTGAATGTTGTGTTAGTTTGGATTTATATGAATAATGGTGCATGTTTGTGTCGACTTTGCTATCGCTAGGTTAGCGCTAGCTGAATAGTATTTTGCACAGCTAGCAGCGTGCATTGCTTTACAACCATGAATTAATCTGAATGCCTATAATTTACCATCTTTCTGTGTAAATATTTCATGTTACAACATGAAAATCTGCAGCTTATATACAAGTGCAGCTTATATATGTACAAAAGTCTGCAATTTACGGTAATTGATGTTTTAGTGGCTTTTTAAAAAAACTGTAAACCTTGGTTTAATAATTATAGTGATAATATCGTTATCATAAATCTAAATTTTAATACAGTCCCATCCCTATTTGAATCCGAACCTTGGGCAGGTAACAGTCACATTTTTAAGACCTTTCACTTACATGGAGATCTTAACCTTAAACTTATATTACTGGCTGTCCCATATTTAATTGAAAAAAAATCTGGAAAACGGCACACCTTTTGCCTTTACATAAAAATAGGACAACAAAATATGTAAATAATTTCCAGCCAATGTCTCAATTACCCTGTCTTGATAAAGTTTTAGAAAAGGTGACAAACAAGGTTGTGTAGCACTGTTTACTGATTTAACTAAAGTTTCTGATTCAGTGGATCATGGAGTCCTCTTGAAGTGCCTGAAGCATATTGGATTTGATAATGTAATTAGTTTCAACATTATCTTTCAAACAGAACCAGGCAGTAGTATCCGAAGGGTTTAAAACAAATTTTCTAACTTTAAGTAAAGGAGTGCCCCAAGGCTCAATTTTTGGCCTGTTACTTTTTACTGTTTATCACTTCCATTAGTTCCAATTTAAGAGAAAGCCACATACATTTATATGCAGATGACGCTGTTTTGTATGTAAGTGCTCCCTCTGCTGATCAGGCGCTTTTAAAACTGCAGCAAGATTTTAATGGAATCCAAAAGTATAATTTTTTTACAAAAAAAAAAACAAAAAAACATTTAAATGACGTGCAAGCTACAAATCTTTATAAAGGAAATGGTACATTGCTCGAAAGTGTCACCACCTACAAATATCTTGATGAAAAATACACATTCCAATTCAAGTTTAATTAAAGCACATTTACAAACAACTTCAGCTGCCCAGAGTGCTTCACATAAAAGTCAACAATAACACAATGCATAGGAAGAGAGCAATAAAACACCAAGATATCCTGTCTAGCTAGTATTAAATCCCAGGGTGAAAAGGTGGGTTTTCAGTCTAGTCTTAAACTGTGTTAAAGACTAAAAGGATCTGACAGGCAGAGGGAGGCTGTTCCATAGTGTGGGGGCTGCCAGAGAAAAGGCTTTGTCACCTCTGGCCTGGCTTTGCGCCACAAGATCTCATGATTGTCTACATCTCACGATCTAAAAATTGGCCACACTAGAACTGAAATGGGGAGCTTTTGGTTATTTTGTTTCCCAAAAATGGAGTACATTTCAAGGACATGCAATGCTGGATACATTTTAGCCATTAATGCACTTTAATAATCTGGTGTTAAACATTTATAATCACACCTGCTCCTGTGTTTAATGTTTAAGTGGATTTATGTAGTTATTTGTCTTTTGTTTATATTGTTCTGTATTTTAGCAGGGCACTGAAAAAGAGTCTCATTGGATTGTCAGGCTGTCATTGCGTCATTGAGCTACACTAAGCGTCTTGTAGCTTGTTAGCCATTTGTAATTTTTTGTTTGTATGTTTAAATTTCAAAGACAAAAACATGTTCCTAATGCTATAAATGCTGAGGCAGCTTACAGTCAAAGGTCATGGTCAAAGGTGCACTGTATACTTTTCTGGCAGAAAATTCTGTCGCTTGCTTGTCTCCATGGAGATGGTATTGCCTTGACTGGAATGTTCCACATTAAGGCATAAAAAAATATTTACATTTTCCTTAAAGTCACAGTATGCTTTCTTTTAATTCATTTTGTCTTTTGAAACCAATTTTTTTGGCTATAACCTTCCACATAATAGTATAAAATGTATACATAGTTTTCAGAATGAAGAGAATCTAGGACAGTTGCCATGGCGATGAACAATATATTAATATATAATGAAAATGTATTTTGAAATTAAAAAAGTCCTCAAAATGTTGTATCTAACAGGAAGCTGAAACCCATGAATATCTCCATGGACAATGTTCTGAAGTAACTTTCTATTTTCATGCAATCATGCAGCTGATGTGCCACCTCAAGAATGTTACATACAGTACCTGTATTTGATTTTTTTCAACCACCTGATAAAAAGCAACCAGCAAGCTCTTTGAATAATTTTTGGACTGTTTCAGAAGCCTCTGCTAGAAACTTCACTATCTACATGCTAGTGAGATTGTATGCTAGGTGATGGTCGGCAAGGCCTTCAGCAGCCACAACTCTGTCAGTCTGCCCCAGGACATGAGTGTCTACAGAAGCAGCTTACCACAGACACTATATAAATTCAATTCAGCCAGCCACACATCTCACAACTCAATGGGGTTCATGTATGTAGCTTTCTATCCAGCCTTGAGCCCACTATCTACTGTAACAGAATGAGGTTTATGTAAAGCTGCTTACCACATAGAGCTGCTTCCATAGTACGGCCCATTCCTGCAGTGTGGACGTCACCTCTGTCACTATGGGGTCCTGCAGGGGGACCACCGTCTCATGAGGACTACAGAACAGAGAAACAAGATTATACTTCATACAGTTTAACACACTAGAGGTAAGCTTTTCAGAGTCCATAAATAGTGACACATTTGGAGTGGGGTACAGTAAGAGACGACTGTGGACATTGTGCGTGTACAAATTCTTTGCAAGTGGCATAATTATGAAAGCTTGAAATCAGTGATACAAAACAGACAATCAAAAATCTGTTCCTACTATTTCAGTGACCCAGTGAATCATCCTTTAGTTTCTTCAGAGCCACACATTCATTTGTATGGGGAGTGTAGTTCGCCATTGTTTTTTAAATTGTGTAAACATGACTTTCAAAATGATGATACATAGCTACTGAATTTAAGAACTTGAAAGATTTGGGAGATTAAAGGGGGATTATTCTGGTGGAGAGCCTGCGCTACCCACTTGTCTCCATTGAGATATTCTCACTTTGTCTGGAATGTTTCACAGTATGGCAGCAACCGTAATGGATTAAATGCATGATAAGATGCATTTAATGTTACACAGTAGAACAATGCAGTCATGACGACAAGCAAGTAGTGAACCTCCATCAGATTAGATGACACAACTATATTTTCAGTAATTTAATTAAGAGGTCAGTTTGTGGACCTAATACTTAACACACATTATAAGGTTTTGTGGATTTTCTGTCTGAATATTTCTTTTAAAAATCCAACATAAACCTTTTGTTTTCCCTAGATCCTTAATTTTAACCTGCTAAACACAGAGTCACTACCTTTTACACAAACCTCATTTATTTTCCTTAACATTCCAGACTCCAGCTTCATTTTCAGTCTCTTCCCTGGTGAATGAGTCAGACGGCTGGGTTGGTGGTGGAGGACTCCCAGCAGAGCCCTGGCCTGGAGCTGTGCTAATTTGGCCCACATTAGTTACACTTGTGGCACACACTCTAGCTGCTCTACTTAGTGCACTCTGCTTAACTTAG
Source organism: Periophthalmus modestus (assembly GCA_019594935.1). Taxonomy (NCBI): domain Eukaryota; kingdom Metazoa; phylum Chordata; class Actinopteri; order Gobiiformes; family Gobiidae; genus Periophthalmus; species Periophthalmus modestus. Next base: position 30,331,474 of record JAIEZT010000013.1, on the reverse strand, counting down.
TGCCATCTCTCCAAGTATGTGGGCATAGCATGGTGGATCAACTAGAAATTTGGAAATAAGACATTATTTAGTTTTTATTGTTATGTTTATAATAAATTGTGTCTACATTCTGATCACATAGTGCACTTGTTTATCCAGTAATCCATTTAAGGTGCTGTATCTGATCACGTCTCATTTTCACTGCTTTTACAATCTGTGGGGCAAGACGAAATTTACTTTATACATGGAAAAAAAATCGGGCACAACCCCTTTTTTTCCTCATTGTAAAATTTGTCATAGTTTAGATCCATTTCTCTAAATAGCATTAATAATTCCCTCCCCACACTTGCTGTAGCCATAGTTCCCTTGGGGCTGACTGACAACAACATGTCTTCATAATTAGCTATGTCATAGTTAATTATGAACATTTTCATATGACAATTAAGTGCACAATTACTGGAAGAGTTAATACCGTTAATAACTGGAAGAGTAACTGATGCAGAATTTTCATCAAGTTTATTTCTAATAGGAATTTCAACATAATTACATACTAGTCACCAGCCACTTTTTTGTCAAGGTGGGTGAAGTGTCTTGCCAAGGACACAACAGTATGATTTACTGGTCAGACCTGGGATTGAATATATGCTCCAATCCAATCCGGATACTGTGGAACCTGGATATCTAATCCTGCAAATCTTGCTGGATTGGTGCCATTATCACATACCGTATTTTCCGGACTACAGAGCGCACCTGATTAAAAGCCGCGTGCTTTAATTTTAGAAAAAAATACTTGTACAAGCCGCACCGGATTTTAAGCCGCAGGTATCCCACGCAGTAATATGAAAAATTAGCTAAAATACGTTCATTTGCGAGGGACCACTAGTGCAGTTTTTCATGCTTTTTTTTTTTACAGTGTATGCAGGCGCGTGTTCTGCGTCCTGATTGGCTAAAGGAGGTGCCGTGTCTCCTGTGCAGGACAGAATGCATTCAGCCAAATTTACCAAAATATTCGATGCTGCAGCGTGACTCTGAAACAATCGCGTTGGACACCTTTGTATTTGAGGACAAACGCCTCCGACACGCGTTATGGACGCGCGGCCACGAGAGACTTTACATGTGAAACAACATAAAGAAGGAGGAAAATAACATAAGGACGACAGCAGAATAAGTTTGAACAAGGAGCAAAAAGGGCTGTAACCTGTGGATGGAGTCTGCTTTAGTTTGTGGATCAGTGACTGCAGGAAAAAGAACATTTCGAGACATTACAGCGGAGCGGCGCCAGGACGAAGAGGCGGGGACAGAGGAACTGAGAAATACACCTGCAGCCGCAAAACATATAGAATAATTGTTAAAAAAAAAATGAAGTTTTCTACTTCACGGATTTTGTTTATACTAACCCCCACGATAAACCAGACCACTGTCTTCTTATCACTGTAAGAAATGAGTCACTGACAGCGGGTGACAAGCAGACAGGTAAGGAGCAACATCCACTCTTTTCACTTTTATGTCTACTGTTGCTGGGCAAAATGTTTTTGGCACCACTGGGAAAAAAAATGTATAAGCCGCACTGCACCATAAGCCGCAGCGGTTAAAAACTGGAAAAAAGTAGTGGCTTGTAGTCCGGAAAGTACGGTACCAATATCGTATGGGTACAAGAATGAACCATCTACTGCCATACCCCTCCTGTCTCTCTATAGCTGTATGTTTTTGGTGTTCCATTTTGTCCCCTGATACATTTCCAAAAGCTCCATCATCTCCTGACCACTTCCTCTCTCCCTCCCCCCTCCCTCTCCTCCATCACTCTACCTTTCTTTCTTACTCTCCCTCTATCGCTGTCTCTCTACCTTCATCCCGCTCTGCTCATTCCTTCTCTCCCTCCTCCTCTCTCTGTCTCTATCCTTTTCTCTTTGTGACTCTCTCCCTCTCTGCCCCCTCTCTGCACCCTCGCTCCCGCCATCTTACCCCGATTCTCTCTCTCTTTCTCCTCCTCTCTCTGTCTCTACCCTTCTCTCTCTTTGACTCTCTCCTCTCTTTGCCCCCTCTATGCACCCTCGCTCCCGCCATCTTACCCTCATTCTCTCTCTCTCTCTCTCTCTCTCTCCTCGCCTCTCTCTGTCTCTACCCTTCTCTCTCTTTGACTCTCTCCCCTGTTTGCCCCCTCTCTGCACCCTTGCTGCCTCCACCATACCCTCATTCTCTCTTTCTCTTTCCTCCTCTCTCTGTCTCTATAATTCTCTCTCTCCCTTTCTTTCTTACTCTCCCTCTATCGCTGTCTCTCTACCTTCATCCCGCTCTGCTCGTTTCCCTCTCTCTCTCCTCCTCCTCTCTCTCTCTCTATCCTTTTCTCTTTGTGACTCTCTCTCCCTCTCTGCCCCCTCTCTGTACCCTCGCTCCCGCCATCTTACCCTCATTCTCTCTCTCCCTCTCTCTCCTTCCTCCTCTCTCTGTCTCTATTCTTCTCTCTCTTTGACTCTCTCCCCTCTTTGACCCTCTCTGCACCCTCGCTCCTGCCATCTTTCCCTCCTCTCTCTCTCCCTATATCATTTTCTCTCTCTCTCTCCCCCTCTCTCCCTCCTCCTCTCTCTTTCTCTCTACTGTTTAGTAACTAGATGAGACCTGGTCCTCTCTCAAAGCTCAATGCCTCCAGCTATGTGCGTTCCGGTTCACTTTCCCCACTTCTTCTCCCCTTTGCATAAGATCAGGGCCCATTTATTCTTGACTAATATGTACACCCGGCTGACAGGATACGGAGTGCATGGGAGGTCGGCATTCCTCAAAGCAGAAATTAATAATTAATAATAAATCTATCTTATATCTTATGCTAAACTTGCATATTTTTTAGCACAGAGACACTACAGGCATTTTTTTTCTTTTTTTGTTAGGGTCAGTGTAATCTTGTTCAATGATTCAAATGATAATGCATCTAATATGTCTAAGGTTTCAAACTCGATTTTGATACTAAGGAATAAGGTTGATACTCAATACCGACTCCTAGTCTATGTGGCCTTACACATGTTTTGAGTATAACACCAAGATCATTCTAAAGCTATTCATTAATTTCAGTCCTGTGAATATTTTTGTTTCTTTTCTTTTTTTTTAAATCGACACCTGCACAAATGAGTATCTAGTTTCAATACAAGTTTTAGCATTGCTTTTATCGCTTTTCAATACTTTTGACAACCCTAGTTTGAACTACTGCAAAAAAAATAAATAAATAATATATATATATATATATATATATATATATATATATATATATATATATATATATATATATATATATATATAAATTAATTCTGATTTTGACATTTTTAGTACAATAAAAATCATGTAAAGACTCTTTTGTCCTATTTACCTGCAGTGTCTCATCTTCATCACTTTATAAAGTTGTTAACTCATTTAAACTACAGCTGTAGTTGTGTTGTCATTTCCCCACTTCCCTCTACATCTCATATTTTTCTTTAACATGTAAAAGACATTTTTGGTGTAATGTATGAAAGCTTAAGTAGCATTAGCCTGTATGCTAGTGCAGCCAGACTGTGCTCATTAAACCCCTCAGCTTTTGGGTTTGTGCAGTCAGAGGAACACAGGCTTCAAAGATGCAGATGTACTATGTCATTTCAGGACAGATCTGTAAGCCCTTAGTATTTAGTCTGCTGTTGTCCTTACATAAGACTGCCTGTCCAATGACTTGGTAAAAACATTGCAATTGCAGTGTGGCTACTTAGTTCTGTTTTTCATGTTTTTATGACAACAGCATTATAATTCATTTTAAACAGTTTGCAGTGGTCCAGACGTATTCCTCACTTACCTTATGCATTCTGAGCATCCTAAATATTCACCATGATGAATTTTTAAGAGCTTTTCAAAAGTTTCAGAGGCCAGAGCAGTTTTGCCGTCACATAAATGCTAACAGCAACAAGCATGCTAACAGCGCACCAGTTTTACTTTCTGGTTTGTGGAGGATAAAAACACTGTATAATTAGGTTGCACACAGTTGTCTCATTGTGACCATAAGACCTGCTTTTATATCTGTACTAGGATAAAACAAACTGTACTTTATTACATGAAAAAATAAATGTTACCAATTATGTTTATTCTGATGTTAGCATGTAATTATGTTGTAATTATAAAATCTAATAATTGCCATGTACACTCTATTAACTATCTCTCTAACTATTTATTGATATGTATTTGCAGAGTAATTATTACATAAATATGAGTTAACAGTTATGCTGTAATAGTCCAATAAGGTTCACCTGGTCTTTCATTAATTTATCTTAACAGATTATTTTTCCAGACCAAGGTTTAGTTTGTTTTCATAGCCGACAGTTTCGACTGCTCACTAGCGGTGTTCCTCAGAGTGGTCATGTGATGTTGCTGTGACTTGTCTGATCAACTGATTTAAACAGGTTTTGGCGTTGTCTCCCTACTGGTGGAGGCAGGACGACAGCGCCATCTGCAATATGACTTCTTCAGGACAGTATGCCAGGTGTGTGAGAGTAAAAAGGCAAGGGGGGCTTTTAATAAAACATACAACGGGGAAATAGGGAGGGCTCTCAGTACACGAAAAAGGAACACAGGACAGAATGTGAAATGGAAACAGTAAAGGCGTGCACACGAGCAGCAAAACATTAACAGAACACGGAGCGACTCAAATCTGCCATTTCTGACCTTTGCAAAAGAGAGAAACACATTATGGACTGGGACGGAGAAAACATCATTGGGACAGAGGACAACAAACATCGTCGCTGGATTAAGGAGGCAACTGAAATATGGAATCATGCTCATGGAACTTTAAACCAGGATGAGGGGGCTTTTTTTACTCTCACACACCTGGGATAGTGTCCTGAAGAAGTCGGACTGCAGATAGCGCTGTTGTGCTGCCTCCACCGGTAGGAAGACGTGTATAAAGATTTGTAGCTTGCACGTTACTTAAATGTTTTTTCAATCTTGTACTCAACAAGATTTTGGCAAAACTTACATAAGGATTTTTTTTTTAATAAGGTACTTATTTAGGTTTTAACTCCAAAAATTAGTTGAATTTTTTAAGCATTTTTTTTTCAGTGAGATTTAATTTAATCAGTTTAATCAATCAATCAATTTTTTATTGAGTCATAGAATAAACACTGTGTAACTACTAAGATGTTGTAAAAATGTAATATGTAAATTAACACAAATAATAATGAGCTTTAGACTATTTTTCATGCATGTATCCCACAAAAAGAGCTATAATATGTCATACATTTTCAACAAATATTCAAAACCTTGCATTTTCCTATTGCGTGCAGTGTACCAGCAAGTTCCGTCTGACCATGTACCCAGTTCAAAATGAATATATGTAAACAAAAACAAATCACGCCCGGAACATCTTGTACTATACGTTGAATAGGGCCTAAAGGACATCCACTTGTATCGCAGTAAGCATCATTATGTGTCTACAAACTGAAGGATGTAAGGTTTAAAATAGCCCAGGGACTCCCGCTCTCCCTACACTAAGTGGCACTTTGTTTGGAACACACACAAACATGGTGTCTCCAGTGAGAAGCATCAAAGTCTGTATGCTAGGATGAACCTGGGGTCAAAGGTCACCGTGATGATAATAGAACCTGACCGTGAGCACAACAGGACTAAGTCCATGCTAAATATAACAACACCTGTCATTGTAAATGACTTCTCCATTCAGACTGGTGTATCTATTGGCATAATGGGTTATATCATAATAATTATGTATGCATTGATAGCACATATTATATATTACAATATATGACAACTTTAAGTGACTGTATGCATTTTTTCCCCCACGTAGTTCAGAAAAAATTGTCTTGCCCTAGTACGGATAGCCCAGTGAGCAACTAGTGTAGAGTGTTTGTCCACTGTCACACAGGTTGGCAGTGAGATGCCAGCTCCCACAAGTGAATTCTCTAAAAATGAGACTGCTGTATGCTATCTGCATCAAATTATAAAACACTTTATTGGCCAAGAATTAGGAAGTAAGCTGTTAGCATGCTAGTTGTTGTTAGCACTACCGTGACTCCTCTCTGATCCCTGAAAGCTGTGAAAAACACTTATAAACACATTGCAGTGAATGATTAAGAAGCTTGGAACGCATTAGGAATGTTGAGGAATAACTTTGGAACACTGCAAATAGTTTGAAATGAATTTTGTTCTTTTAAGACAATTAAAATATGACATTTAAAAAGGGAAAAAAAACTAAACAAAACAGGGGAAAAAATGATTTTAAAATCAATATGACAGTGTGTTGAGGTATGTAAACTAAAGTCCTAAAAGTCCTAAAAATAAGATTTTTGCATTGGGTTTATTTATCTTACTAACTTGGTTTTCATGTGCTTTGAAAATCTCACAAAACATTTAAAGGTGCACTATGGAACTTTTTCAGTTGGAGAGTCCAGCACTCTCTTGTCTCCATAGAGATATTATTGCTTTGCTTGGAGTGTTTTGCAGTATATTCATCTTATCTATCTCGACGGAGACCTGCAGGTGACACCACTGCTCTGCTTTCTGAAAGTTATGAAATGTTCTTATAAACTCATCACATTGAATAAGGATTGTAGAAATACATTCAGGAAAGTGTGGCCACTTCAAACTAGTTCTGTGGAAAATGCATAGACTATATCTATAAATGGACATAGCTAACCTGCTAGCCACCGTGTTCCAAATAGGAAATGAGCTTGAGTGCACCTCCAGCTCCATCGCTCCAATTCACTTTACAATGAAAAACTGTCACCCCTTTCTCTGTAACTGCTCCTCATCATTTTGGTCTTGAAATGTTTGTATTAACTCTCTCTGCACGATCCTGGTATTTTTATTTCACTATTGTGTCAGTAAATCAAGACTTGACCATTAATAACAGACAAAACAGGTGCGTTCTTTCCCCGAGGTCGTTCCCGGTAGGGTTAGCAACTGGTTTGATTGACAGTGTTGCTAAGCGCCCGCACAGTGCTAAATTTGCGGTGCGGGCGGGAAGGGGTGGTACCTTCAACAGCGTCACTCCGGATTGGCTCTATGGTTGCTATGATACTAGCGGTCGGAATTTCAAATATAGAACTAGGGTCCAAATTTGCCCCGACAACCGCTAGCCTCAATAAGCGTCATTTGATTGGAGCTGACCGCTATGGTTGACGTCACACTCCCTCAGTCCAGCAGTAATATCTCCATGGAAATAAGCAGCACATATACATACTGCACCTGTAAGCACTTACTGTATCTTTTCTGGACCATACTTTTCTACAGCCTCAAACCTTCCAGTCAGACTGAGCCCCTGAGGTGCATTTGAAAAAAAGTAACTATTTAACATTTCCAATTAATTTACTGTTGCTGCCTGTAATTATAAAACCCATATGCAAATGACCCACTGTAACTCTGATTAATCTGAGGAGGGGAGAAGGGACACAAAGCGTTTCCAATCATTATGTAAATGTATTTAAATATGCAATCTTGAACTTCGAAAGGAATCAGGAATGAACAACTTCAGTGCATTATTTAGACAGAAAATGATCGTTACAGCAAATGTCATGGAGCTACCCTTTGAAATGGCATTTGCTCAAAGAAAAAGATAACAATAAAAACAGTGCACTGAACTTTTCTTATTGAATTTGGGAAATTGATGACACTGAACACAAAAGTTTGGACAAGATCTTCGCTAAAGATATGGAGATGTGTGAATGTGTCCCTGGATCTCCCACTGCAAGGAGTCCAAGCACATAGAGGTATAGATCAAATTATGATTGATTATTTTATACATTCATAACTAATCTTGCTCAAGATAGTTTTATGTTTCAGTTTTGTATAATATTGGGGCAACACATTATGAGCAGTGGGTAAGTGAATGTAGCATCTAGGGACCCATCTGTAAGCCTCATGATAACAAATTTTGAAGTGTGATGTATTGCTGAAGTAAACATAGATGATAAATTATAACACTGCTGCCAAAACTACAACACAAACAAAAACCAAAACGTGAACTTACCCTCTGTTTGTGACAATTGCTTTCTTCAAGTGGATGTAACTGGCAGGAAATACACCCTATGGGACAAAACAAGACAATAAGTTAGCAATATGTCATTTATTTATTTATTTATTTATTCATTTTACTGCATATGTTTCAATTAGATAAGAAACGGTAAGATAACACCCAATGCATCTCCAACTCTGACTTCATAAAACCTCATTTTTCAATAATTCATTTCTTGCACAGAACCATATATTCTAACTATTGTCATTCCAGTCGGCTCTCCTCATTGTAAAGTTGCGTTTTGCTGAGCTGTAAAACGACTTTGCTTCTTCTGAAACAGTAATGAGTCTTATTTCCTCCGGGTACAAAATTGCTGCAGCGTGGCACTGGCTCGGGACGTATTTTTAGCTACATCTCTAAAAGCTTTATGCCCCACACAGCGCCCATGTTTTTATTTGACACTAATAGTACAGAGCAAGACGTATGTGTGGTACTTGAGTCCTCTGATCGTCAATGCATTTTTCATATGAAGGAGAGGCGTGTTATGGCCTCTCAGCGGGAAAGGGGCGTGGCAATGTTTATCTGTGTCATTTTTTTTTTTTTTTATGTATATAGAAAACCAGCTGTTAATTATAGGTAGTCAGGATAACATATTTTGAATTTCGATATATATTTCTGAAATAAATCTAGACAATTGCAACAAATTTGGCCACTGACACAATAAGCGAAAAGCAGATTTACACCGCAAAAAATATTTTAAATCTAAAACATGGACTTAAATAAATAAACAGCAGAATGAAAGACTTTAGTACTTAGTTTGCATGAGTCATAGAAATCAACCTTCAACCTTTTCCGGCTTAGATCTTTACATATTGCTAAAAAAAAACAAAAACATAATTGTCCCAGTAGTGCAAAGAAAAAGTCCACACAATAAATACTGACCCCAAAAAAATATTTTTCCAGCTTTCATATATTGAACGATAAGTCAATATAGTACTCGTCATGACAGGCCTAATAAAAGGACACTTAACCAAAACAAAACAGAACAAATATATAAATAATACTAATCCCCACCATATCTCTAAGGGATAGGGTTGGAGCTCAGTTACATGGGAGTAGCTCGGAGTAAAACCGTTGCTGCTCCACGTCGAGAGGAGCCAGCTGAAATGTCATGGACATCTGTTCAAGGTGCCTCCTGGACGACTCCCTAAGGAGGTGTTCCAGGTATGTCCCACCTGGAGGAGGCCCCGGGGAAAAGCCAGGACATGCTGGAGGGATTATGTCTCTCTCAGCTGGCCTGGGAATGCCTTGGGGTCCCATCAGATGAGCTGGAGAAAGTGCCTGGGGTGAGGGAAGTCTGGGAGTCCCTGTTTAGACTGCTGTTCCCAGATAAGTGAAAAAAATGGACAGAGAGGTGCTGAAGTAGACTAGAGCGCATTTAGGTCTTCAAGATTGAATTTACGATAGCTCCATTCACTAAAACGTAGTTAACAGCATTGGGTTTAAAGTTTTACCATTAATCTTGTCTATTTCTTTGTAGTTTTTTCATTGTGGTTATAATTTCACTTCCTGGTTGAATATGGGCAGCAGATGTCAGATACATAAAGATAATTCCATAACTCTTACCTAGCAATCATAATATTAACAATGACAACAACTTTATTTTGTTAAACCAGGCAAATGTCTGCTGCTACTACTACAACTGCTACTATGAAATGAATGAGACGTTATTTTTTTTTTTTTTATTAAAATAATGTCATACATAACTATCCATGCAAGAGATTTCCATCCACTCTGTGCTTATTCACCGAACTGCAATGTGAAACGTCACCACTAGAGGTCTCCAAAAATAATATTTCTCTCTTCCCTGTCTCCAAAGTGCATGCTCAGATAACCATACACATGTCCCATTCATTTATACTGTAATGCATTCCATTTTCCTTATCACTGTGAAATTAACCATAACGGTTCATGTCATTTGTCTGCCCTGTTTTAATCCATGCTCCCCTTTATATTAATGTCATTAATTAACCCTACGTTAAACATCTCCATAGATTTGTATTCAACGCACGTCGCTTGGGAGATTTCTTTTCATTCATATTCCATACCACATGCCAGATAGCAGGATCTCTCTCCTCATGCATAACTGTTTCAGCCTATATACTGAGTAAGGGAGGGCATCTGAGTCATCGTGCACGTAATGGAAGCACATAAGGGAACTGGTGAAATGACTTGCAGCGTACCTAATGGATATATCAACAATGGTGAAACATGGAGGAGTATGTTGTAGAGAGGACATGCATTGGTAGATTTTGTTACATGCAAATGGGTAAGTGTCATGATCTACCTGTTCCTGTGTCCTATTCCTGTCTCCGCTGTGTGTCCTGTGTTCTCCTCCCCCCTCCCTCACCTGCCTGACTCCGGAGCTGGGCGGAGGTCCCGGCTCCTCCCGCGCGCACCTGCAGCTCGCCAGCATAATCATCACCACCTGCCGTGGATAAAAGGAGCCGGGACCAGACATTTGGTCCCAGATCGTCCGCATGTCAAACATGACTAACCTAGCTCTGCTTTGTTTGCTCTTTGCCTCTTTTTGCTTCACTCACTGGAATATTTTTGATCCTCCTAGACTCCCGCATCCTGCTCGTTCCTGCTCCGCTGTCTCTGCCTCCGCCCTGGACCCTGCTCCCTGCCTGGTATCGTTTGTCTTGCCTCTCGTCTCTGTCTCCCTGTTCCCTGGACTCTGGCTCTCGTCCTGCACCTAGCCCTGCTCGGACTCTACCTTCATTGTTTGAACTTTAATTGCACATTTTGTAAATAAACACTGTTAAACTGCCCCGAGTTGTGCGTTTTGGTCCGACCACCCCCAGACATTACAAGTAAGTAAATGCAATATTTAAAAAATTCTATTAGTAATTTCAAGTTAATAAACGTGACCTATGTGTGTCCCCAGATATGAGCTAAACAAGTTCAAATCAACTATAACTTTATAAATGAAGGACACTTTTTTTTTCAAAATATCAAATAAGAAATGCTTTCCTACCCAACACTGACAGTTTAGTGGTGGCGCTGACACAAAAGTCTGTGACAGCAAGGCCAAGTGAGACATTTGGCCTTTTGAGTAATACATGACAATGATACATGACAATGATAAGAGCTGCTAAACTCATCCTGGGTCATTCTGGTTCAAACGCTACACAATAACTGAAACGTACTAGATAGAATGTATTGGATAGAACATAGTAGACTTACATAGTCGCTGGTAATACAAAAAATAATAATCATGATAATTTTGATGATAACTAAAAAGAGAGAGGACAGTGCATCAGCCTGCTTCACACAGTGTGAATAATAGTTGTTTATTTTTCTTAATTAATTTTCTGTAATTGTTGGGTGTAATAATTGAGATTAAGTGATTATTTACTCCTAAATTAACTGCACAGCCCTGTAGATGGAAGACACTAGCTACAGACCAAATAGAATGTACTAGATAGAACAGATTGCAGACACAATATATGATCAACTAGTTATAACACACTAGATAGAATGCACTAGATAGGATGTACTTGATAGAAAGCACTGGATAGAATGCACTAGACTGAACACACTAAATAGGGTTCAGTGCATAATTGTTGCAGACAGAAGGTATTCGATAGAGGGCACTAGATAGAATGCACTAGGTAAAATGCACTAGATTGAATGGACTTAACAGTATATACTAGATAGAACGCACCAAATAGGGTACAGTGCATAATTGTTGTAGACAGAACGCACACGATAAAAGGCACTCAATAGAACACACTCAATAGAACCCGACTAGATAGTGTTCACTATATAATTGTTGTAGATAGAATGCACTAGATAGAACACATCCAATTTAGGAGTCCAATTATTTTGTACTAAAATATACCATACAAGATGGAATGTACTAGATAGAGCATACTAGATAGAAGATATCAGATTAGTGGGGCGCCAGTGGCAAGTGGCCAGTGGCAAACACTGTTGTGGTGTTCTTAGGCAAGACCCCACATTGCCTAGTATGAATGTAGTGTGTGTGAGTGTTGGTGATGGTTGTGAGGCCGATGGTGCAGATTAGCAGCAGCACTTCCTCAATCTTACCCCAGGGCAGCTCTGGCTTACCACCACCAAGTAAAGAATGAATGAATAATGCACAAAGTTGTAAAGTGACTTTGACAGCCTGGAAAAGCACTATATAATGCATTATTATTATTATTATTATTATTATTATTATTAGATTAAAGGCACTAGATACATTGTACTAGTTACACTGCAGTAGATATAATGCGTTAGCTAGGGTTCACTACATAAATGACAAAGATAGAGAGAACTAGATAGAACATCCAATTTAAGACTCTGGATACAGTGCACTCGGTAGGATGTACTAGATTAGGGATGTCCATTATACTAGGATGTACACACAGACGCACACACACACACACACACACACACACACACACACACACACACACACACACACACACACACACACACACACACACACACACACACACACACACACACACACACACACACATATATATATGATTATTTGAACTAGATATAGCTTTCTACAAAGTTTGAACTTTCTCACCCTTTCATCTGTTCTTATTTTGTCCTCTTACTTTCCTTAAAAAAAAATTGTGAATAGTCCAATTCACCAAAGCACTTTTAAAATTACCTTTCAAAAATAGAGGACATTTTATGATACTGACAAAAGGAGATGGAATTGTGAAATCTCAAGACATTCCAATGAACTCGTTTAAACAACACTCAGTTTGACCCTATTCCCTCAGTCTTACATAAGCCTCTTCACATTTTCTTCTCGATAAAAGTCTTTATTTGTGGGTTGTGAAATACTTGATACTTGAATGTCCAAGGACTAAATGCTGATTTAATTTGTTAACAGATCTTCCAGTTTATACTAAAATCCACTTCAAATATGAACAGTAATATGACCTGACCTTCTTCAGAATGTACTTAACTTAAAGAAACAATAGTGTTGTGTAGAGTTAACATTACAAATGAAAAGAAAATGCATTTGATTACTATATTGTTTTTATAATGTAGAATTTTGATAGACCATAAGAATGCATGTTCTTAAAGTATTTGTCTAGCATTCCAAACAATGTAATGACACATCTATGGAGACAAGTAGGTGGTAGATACTCGAAAAGAAAAGTTACATATACAGTACATACTATAGGAGTAGTTTGCCCAAATGTTTTTAATTCATTGACCACTACTTTGTACTTCCTCTTGATACATATAATTTTGAAGTTTTGATACTTGTGCAAATGTTTGGCTAATCTAAGCAAAAAGGCTCTTTAAACAAATAATTTCTATTGTCTTTATACATTGTCATTATGTCATTTACACTCGTAAAGGCCCTATATTACGTAAAACTGACGCGTGTGAGCTTTAAGCCATGTTATAATGTTTTACCTCTTCAAAAACATACCTGGAGTTGTGTTTTTTTGTCATTCACACATGTTTGAGTAATCCTGCATTATTAGGTTGTCCACATCTCCAAAGCTCAAAATGCTCAGTTCTACCTTGTGATGTCATCAAGTGGTAGTTTTCAAGTTAACAGCTAAGTTTTACCTTTAGTTCAGTAGAGATTTGAAATTCCAGGGCTTAATTTGTCCAAATGATTCTAGTGAAAGTGTATGGTGTTTAAAAACACATTGGAGCACTTCCTGTATTACCACATGACATCACAAGGTGAAACAGAGTGTTTCTGTATGAGAGAAGAAGTCAGCTTAAATATGCAAGATTTGTGTGTTAAACATGTGTGAATGAAACAAAACACAACTCCAGGTATGTTTTTGATGAGGAAACATAATGGATCACAATGGTGCATTATTAGGCCCTTTAAATAAATAATTTAACTAAAGTAACATGTGAATAAAACAAAATATGACTATATATATATATCACATAGATCAGAAAATAACGTAATGTGGCCCCTTTAAATTCATGCTGTATATTGAGGATTTTAACCTCTCATTCTAGGGTTTTTCACTCTCCGTAGATGGAAGTATGTTTGAAGTACACCACACCAGGTGATTCACATACAATGGTAGTGTTACAATAGCACCTGGTTGTTAGTAACATAGTTTGACATGTATAATTTAAATGATCAATGCACAGGCTCACACAACTAACAATGCATGAAATTGAAGTGTCAAAATGCTCCAACAAAGAGAGATGGATTTAAGCAGAGTTAATACGAGGAGGAAACTGCAATAATATACTAAATAGAAATATTATCTAAAAGCACAAAAGCAAATGGGTGGTGACAATGAACAAAACAAAAAACACACAAAACAACAAACAAAATAACTTCAGAATACAAAGTATGGAATCAAAAGGTGAATTGTGAAATGAATGAAAGTGACTGAAGGGAATTTGTGTTTGCATTTGATCAATTTTTCAGCCTGAGAAATGTCCACTGTGCACGCAAGTCTTGGTCTCTTAGTCAGGACAGGAGTACCTTGTACATCCTCTCAATGAAAGAACACATAATATGCTAAACTGACTTGACCTCATAGACTATATAAAGAAGTGGACTAAATGAGTGTGACGTCACCCACAGTGTCCAGTCAAGCAAAGCTCATCAGGCTAGCAGTTGTAGGCGCAACGTCAGGGAAAGAAGGTGTCTAATTTGTCTGTTATTAATGTTCATGAGCACTTCCTATCTGGAACATAGCGGCTAGCCCATTAGCTATGTCCATTTATGTATACAGTCTTGGACAAAATGAAGAGTCAAGGCTCGAGAGTTACACCTCATGAGAATGACGGCAAATATATTGAATAAAATACATTTTAAAAATTGTGAGGTCAAAATTGTCAAGATAATGTTTTTGTGAACCCAATCCCGTGTCTTGTCTGGAGGGAATTCTGACTCATCCTAGCCCTGTAATCTAGCACATTCACCAACGTACAGTGGGTTTTGCATTAGGACAACAATTTTATATAGGTAAAATTAATCAGATTTGATTGACAGCATTGACATGCTCTAAGGGAAGAAGCGTTACCTTCAACAGCCTCGTTCTGTATTGGCTCTTTGGTTGCTATGACACTCGTGGTTGGAATTCCAAATATGAAACTTGGCTCCATATTTGCCCTTATAGCTGCTAGCCTCGATGAGCTTCATTTGACTGTAGCCGAACTCTATGGGTGCTACCACACTCCCTGAATCCAGTTCTTTAAACAGTCTATGGTCCAAGCACCAGTAAACACAGGTAAAAAAAAATCATTATATTCCACATGTGTTCACAATCTTAAAGCAATTTTGTCTCACAAGATCATGCCCCATCCCTATAGAATACTACAACATTTTAAGCAGTGTATTTTAGGTTATATAGCTTTTGATATGTGATTTTCCGCCCGTTCACTGCTTGTTAGCATTGACCTGCCTATGGCCCTAACAATGGAGGTAGTTCAGATGAATACAGATGAACTCTTGTAGATGTGAGGGATTATGGGTACTCCAGAGCGGGAAGTCCTGTCCTCAGGGAGACACTGGCTCTGTGCAGAAACCAGTCATTAACTTAGAACTAATGCGATCAAGACCAGGAGAAAATCAAAGATGGAAGATATGCTTTGCTGCTGCTACTGCTACTGCTTCAGTCAAATACGTATGTTAAAGGTCCTATTATATGCCTGGGAGGTGAGTTATTTATAATGTTGTTCCTTCATAAAAAAATAAAAATTTTAAATAAAAATCTGGATATATGTTGTGTTTTATGAATGAATGCCTGAGTACCAGTGCATGCTATGGCCGTGTTCTTATTGAGTGCTGAAAACAGACCATCTGTCCAATCCTCCTAAAAGGCTCCTCTGAGTTTTTAAATGCATGCGTCTTCACTGGACAGCTGGTTATGTTTTGCGTACTCATACATATTATTTTACGTAAAAAATTAAATAAATAATTAAAAGATTTATTTTCCAATTTGTTTTCTTTTCTTTTTAGCCTACCAAGTGCTTTTCTAGATCGTGGGCAAAATAGGACTTGATGAAGACAAAGAAATCAGAGGCATATCTGCTCTTATCTATGATAATTTATTGCAAAAATGCCAACTACAAACAATATATTTTAGATTTGTTAATTGTTATGGCAACTGTGCTAAATTTCATTGATCTGAATCCCATGTATAGAAAACAGCATTCCCTGTGATGTATCATATTGATCCAAAGCACATTTTTGCATTCTAATGTACACTTTCAATTAATATAAAATGTTTATTTGGAAAAAGAGTATGCTTTCCATTTTAAATGAAAACTACAGCTTTAGCATTGTAATCCACATGGGAGATTGCATTCTATAGTGTGTGCAGATAAAACTTTATTTGAAGTATGTTTTTAATAACTGGCCCCACGCTCACAATATACGCTCTTGTTGTATTGATTTACAGCTCTGTAAACAAGCCACGAAATTGTTTTAAAGTTAAGCTCCTAACGCCTAATAACATGTCACCTGAGAGTATGTTTGTATGATTAAACCTGGGGGCCATTTTAGATTTATATTAGAAGATAAAAATCTGCTCTGTGCCGGAGGGTACTTTTATACATCTGTAGGGTTGGACCATATATATAAATGGGAAAGTCTATTCTTAGTAAAGCATCACACCACTGGCTTGTCCTTACACAGGTCAATGCCCTTATGTACTTGTGGGGAAATACAGCTGGTGTGTTATCTCTGCTGTATAAGCCAATTAACATGTGCAAAGTGTATGTGACTGCATTATGATACACAAGAGAGAATCAGTTGAGATATTGAGGTATGATTAGTACTTTGAATAAAGCACATCAAATGTATAGTTCTTAAAAGTTAGAATGCAATGATTTTTATAATAATTTGAAAGACTCATCATTAGCATTATTAGGACTCAAATTTGGCCTAAACTAGAGATAGATTGGACAACTGATATATCAGCAGCCCATATTTTGACTTTTTAACGTACTGGCTATCGGCCTTAAATCTCCAGTACAGGCCAATATTTTGTTTTGGTTGATCTGCTCCCTAAAAATTGCACACAGAGCTTTATTTTTACACATTAAAATAAAGCTTTGTAATAAAAGAAAGGCCCCGCGCTGCTCAAGAATCAAATCCAGGTCCTTTTTGTTGTGAGATGAAAGTGCTAACCAGTGCCTTGGGCTATACTAAGAAACATGAGATGAAGAGCTAATCATCCAGGCCCTCTAACCACAAAGCACACATATGCAGTCAGTCAGTGTCTTGCCCAAGGACACACTGGCAGTATAATGTAAAACTACAATGCATACCAGTGATTTATGGTTTGTTGGTGTAAAGCAGAGCCGTTCTTCTCTTGTTTATGATGCCGCTCTGCTGAATTCTATTGTCCTTCATGTGACCTACACAAACCGAGCTTTCCTGCACACACTTCCAGAGACATGGGCTTTGACTCACTACTTTTTTCCTGGAGGTACTGCACTTGTTAAACTGACACTAAGATGACATTTACAACATTACAAGTACATCTCTTGGAATATATTGAGAGTCTTAAAGGTCCCTGTACAGATACATTGTAAAACAGCTCTTAGGGTCAAAATGAGATCGCTGTGTGCTGTCTGCATCTAATTATAAAGCATTTTTATTGTTCACAAACCAGGAAGTGTGGAGTTGTTAGCTTTACTGTGACTGCAATACTCCGCTCTAGTCTCTCAAAGTTGTGAAAGGCACTTACAAACTCTTTGCAGTGAATAATTAGGATGCTGGGAATGCGCTGAGGAAAAAGTTTGGACCTATAATGAACTAGTTCTGTTTTTCAGATTTTTGAGACTGTAAAAATCAGCTGGGCTACAATCCCGTTAACTGTGCTACTTCATAATTATAATTTTCCCCTTTCCCAGTTTCTATATAACCCAGTAGAATCACATCTAAAGGGGCCTGTGCCTAATTTTGAACCATGTGTGAAGAACAGGTTTCAGAAATATAGAACAGAATAGATAGAATTGTCTCTCCCTAGCAACTGCTTCTTCATGGTTCTCATCCAACAAAATGCCCTTTAAAATGCAGACAATATCATGCAGTATAATTTTTTCAGTGCATGCAGTAGTAGAAGAAATCCAAGTCCGGTACCAGCCCTTTAAAGAAGGGGTATTAAACTTTTACGGGGTATTAATCGCTAACACATAACATATTTAGATCATCGTGTTTATTGTTGTATTGTTCTGAAAACCCTATATATTCTGGCAATAACGCATTAACATGTTTAGTAAGTTTCACTTTTGTTTTTTCATGCTCTGAGTCTCCCTCCCTTTGCTCTCCGCACTAAGTCACTCCCCCTTCAGAGCACCAGCACATTACAATCATCATGCATATCACTAATGAAACTACTGCACATCGCATCAGGTTTGTGAAGTTGGAAGTTTAAATAGGGCCTGGGAGAGATTGCTAGATTACTCAAACATATATGGATGACATCTAAAACCTCTGCAGGCATGTTTTTGATGAGGGAACGTTGTAACATGGTAGAAAGCTCCAAAAAGTCGATTTTGCCTAATACCCCCTCATATTGGACTTTAAGAAGCAAACATTATCACCCAGATAACATCATGGTATCATTATAGTCTCCCATTATAGAAAGTAATGCTCAAAAGTGGCTGTTTTAAAATATTGAACACCACTATATAACCGCACATTCCACAGTTTCATAAAAGCAGGACAGATGTAAAAGCACTTCCAGTCAGAACAAATGCAGCAGGTGAATGTGGGTTATGTGAATGAGGCTTTAAACTTTAATTCACACTGGATATTGTCAGAACACTTTATGTGAAGGGCTGGTTAAATTGACCTTGCATGCAGACATGATGGTTACAAGTATTTCTAACTCTCATCATTCTATCAAGTAGGCAAAGGGTTTAGTACGCATCTACAATCTTGCTCATTTTGATTTTCAGGGTTTTAAAAACATGAAAAGCTAGACAGTTTGTGGTTGTGCAGGTATAAAGTTATTCCTCACTTTCCTAATGTATTCCGAGCATCCTAATTATTTGCTGCAATGAGCTTATAAGCACCTTTACCATCACGTAAAAACTAGCAACAACTAGCATGCTAATCACTCTTACACTTCACTCAGACTGCAACCAGTCCAGCTGTGGCAGCAGTGTTGGAGCGTTTTTTGAGCGCCGCTCTGCTGTATTTTAGCAAAACTCCAGTCTGGTCTCTGAAAGTTGTGAAAAGTCAATGTGGTCAATAATTAGGATGCTCGGAATGCATAAGATAAGTGAGGATAACTTTGGACCACTGTTAACAATTAAAGAGGGGGGATTTTACTTGGGGTATTAACTGCTAACACATAATATATTTAGATCACCATGTCACATTTTATTGTTTTGAAAATGCTGTATTTGCTGAAAACAATGTATTAACATGTTTTATAAGTTTCACTTTCGTTTTTGACACTGAGTCCCACACTCCCTTTGCTCCTCGTGTTAAGTCATTCCCCCTTCAGAGCACTATTACAACACAGTCAGTGTGCATCCCACAAATGAAGCTACTGCACATCGCATCAGGCTTGTGAAGTTGTTGTGTACAGTTTTGTATCATGCTTTTGTATATTTACAGAGAATTGTCATGTGGGAGCATGGGTGACATGCGCTTATGGGCTGAGCACTGTACAGAATCTCACAGTTAACCATAAGGAAGGTTCAAATAGGGCCCAGGACCTCTTCAGGCATGTTTCTGACACATGTTGACCACTCCCTCTTTAAAATGAACTAGTTCTGTTTTTTTACGCAAGTGTGAATAGAATTATGCTTGTATTTTATCATCTAATAAACTATATTGTTTGAAGAATGTTAGATATTAGAAGTAGCTAATATGGTAAAGTTATGGGTCAGTCTCTGGGTAATGAATAACCAACTGTGTAAACAACTTAACTAGTAAAGCAACTGATGGGGGTGAAGGTGAAAGGTTAAAAGCTGGAAAACCTGAACAGGAGGTCAGGAAATGTTTGTGTAGAAAGATACTGAGTGCTGTTGCAAAGAGAAAAGTGCCAGGTTAAAACATGTGTCTAAGTAATGTATGTTTTGTGTCATATGAATACATCATGAGTCTAAATAAAAGAGATCTCTGAGAAGAGGGAAGGATGAGAAAGCATTGGAGATGGTGTGAGACAGAGACCATGAGAGGGTCTGTGTCCGATGCTCTCTTCCCTCTGATCAGAGAAGATCAGAGTAAAAAAGTCTAACACTTGTCTTGAGTCTTTTTGGTGGTAAACAGCCCATCGAGAATGGAGTTTTCTTGACAGTAAAACTCAGGTAGTGCCTTTAATACAAGGATTGCCCAATACTTCAACCAAAGACAATCCAGAACAAATAGTACAACATAATTCTTATAGTTTTACTGAATCCGTGGAGTTTTTGTCTGTCTTTGAAATTAACATTTGACACTTAAATACTTAAAAATGAATTGTGTGGTTATGTAGGATGTCCATACCTTGACATTTGGCTTTCTGGTGGAGAATCCTCTGTACCATCCTGCAATAAAACAAAAGAAGAAGACGTGACTAAGATGCTGCAGTGCATTCTGGGAAGACATGAGGTCATTATGAATCATTAAAATTTCAACTCAACTCTGTGTGAAAATAAACCAGTCCGACCTTAAAACGTTCATCCTACTATTTACTATTTATTTATCCAAAACAAAAGGTCAATGAATTTAAATTTGAAAATGTTTCATATTTGAGGAAAGAGAGAAAAACATTGAGCCATTTTCACTTATTTTAGTGAAATGTATGATAATGAGAATGAGTTAGCAGATGCTGAAACTACATTTGCACTCAAATGTTGAGCAGAGGTACCAGAGCTATACTTAATCCACAGATGTTTACCATATTTTTGCATAATAGACTCGTTATATTCCCTGATATGGAAAACTTATAGTTACAAAAGTTATGATTTTATGTTATTGTGTGAAAGATTTGTTATTGAGGGGGAATATGAACAAATCAGTGTTAAAGATGCACCATGTAACTTTTCCGGTGGAGGATATGTCATCTGTGGCTGACACACCTGGCAAGTTACAGGTCAGGTCTCTGGAAATGCGTGCACTCACAGACTACAACTGTGTAGCACCATATAAAGCAACCTAGTGCTGCCACATGTAAAGTAAAAAATAAATAATAATCATCATCATCAGCTGTATCAAGTTTTAACATTAAAACTGTTATGACATTACTTGATACTATACAAAGTACTAAAAGAAACAAAACTAACAAAAGAAGGAGGGGTCAGTTGGGGAAAAAGAGCAATGGACTGCCATCTGCAGCTGAGTGTACCCGCTGGACACAAATGAAATAATGGTGATTAAACTGAATAGACCCCAGCCACCAGATGCTGTCAAACTCCTCTCTAAAGGATTGTCCTTTGCTGCCACCTATCATAAAAAGAAAATCTAATACAAAAAGACACCCCAAAATTCAGCCGCATGTCTCACTGTACATGCATGAGGAGTTTAGTTCCCCCTCTTACCCATCTCAGCAACACCCACACCCTCCTCTGTGGACCATCAGAATACACCAGAGTGGAGGACCAGGCCTTGACGCATGAGAATGACCTGTGTGAAATGACTAAATGTGTGAGGCACATCTCTACACTTGTCTAAGAAGGAAAGAGAAATGAACCAAAACAATGTAAGGCATGGCTGACACAGTACAAAATGATGAGTGATGGGGGAGTTGTGTAAATACTTTGATTGCTGCATGCATGGTATTTGAATATTTGAATTGAATATTTGAATATATGGACTTCAAGGAGCTGTACCTGATGTTTTCATGTAACAAAGACAAATTTGGTTGTCCTACATTGTAAAAGCAGCTTGTAGGGTCTAAGCAGCTCTTGTTTAGACCTGAAACAGTCCTATTATAGACCTGGTTTAGATCTGATGGTACTCTGAAAGCTACATGTTTTCTTAGGTGGTACTTGGTGTATAATGTTTGAGAACCACTTATTAGGACAATGTTCACACACATGGATACACCCTATTAGCCAAGTCAACATTTAGATCAAGTGGAGTCCTATCTGAGCATCTTTTGTTTTATCTTTTCCCCAAATCACCAGATCGTCTTCACCGCAGTTGGCCATAATTTGATCAAAAATGCAAATGTGATAAGCATTAAATTGGATCCTTAATTAATAACCAATCAGGGCCCATTTAGCTGCACTGTTGGAAGGCAGTTTGCTCCTCTGTCTCTCATCTACATGTTAATCAGAGGGCACAGTCAAGGCACATTTTGGATCAGTCTAAAACAGGCCATAAATGACAGAACAGAACAAATACATTATGATAATGGGAAACTAAGGCTGTCGGTTTGTGGTACGTTCAGGGCCACAGGTGGAAGTGGAAACACACATTTTCCACAATGACACGCATGTTACCCGATTCACTTTCCATCTGCAATAAGTGGTCAGTTTAATCAGATTATTCACAGCTGTCAGAACTCGTAGAATAACAAACATGGGTGTATTACGCAATTCAATTGACTAAACAAGCAGTTTATGCAATCCATTTGGTCCAAGCAAGACTGATGTGAAAGCTCAGAACCTCCAGTCACTGAGCTGCAGAGGTTGCACGAGAACCTGGCAACCCAAATTAGACACTCATGTGAGGCTCATTCTGCTTTCTGATGGAATTTGAGGATTATCTTGAGAACCAAAATACCAAATGAAAACATCAACAACTTTGCAATCATGTCCAATGTTTTGTAACTAAGGTCGCTTTCACACTGCCACTACATTTGTATGAATCGTAGCTGCAGTGCTCGTTGTCATGGAAATAAGTTTGGTCAGCTCAGATGGCTCATGGTGCATGTATGTAGTGAATGATGCATGGTGTATGTGAACAAAGACCGACCCAAGAGTGAAGGAAACAGAACGAAATCTTGTGCGCTCTGGGGCAGATCAACAGAGCGCAGTACTGTGTGAAAAGGACCTAAGACTAAATCAGCATTCCAACTGTTAATAGTAAAAGCAGTACATGATGTGAACTTGTTTACCTTGTATCTGGGGACATATATAGGTCACATTTATAAAACTTTAAATTTAAAAAATCCATTCTCTACCTTTTCAAATGTTTTTCAAATGGAATTAAAATTGGGTTATATAGATGCAATTATAGGTATGAGTGAAGCATTTTAATCCACCAATTCTCCCAACACATTTTGGACCCTGCAAATGACCTTTAGAAGCATAGGAGGAATAATAAAACCACAACCTCCACAGTACGCAGCATTGGCACTAACCCCGTCTTTGCATAGCCCTCCATAGCACCTCCAACCTCATATCCATGTTACTAATCCTTTTCTTGCATTTGATAGTTTCTCTCCTGTGCCCAATCTCCAGGTGCCCCTTCACACCCATGACTGCGATAATAGTGTATACTTAAATATTCTCTCCTCTGTTCCCTGTGGCTATAATTACCGCACACATCTGAAAACCCTCTTTAAAATAATGACGCTGTTTGAGTCTATGGCCCCTTGAGAATCGCAGGCACTGAAACACCAATCTAAATTACAACCAGGGCCGTAATGGAAGTGTAATGATTTTCTAAGTGTTACAGTGGTAATCTATATTTTAAACTGAAGAGGAGGGCTGCGTATCTGTACAGGCTGCCAACTCCACATCAGTGCTTTAGATCAAAGTAATAATAATCTAACTACACATTTTAAAGACATAATATGTAACCGTTTTGCCAAAAACAAGCTAAAATAAAAACATGTTGTTTTTTCATTTATTTTTTTTATTGCACTGAAAAAAATATAGAAAAACATGCACCCTTGCTGTGAGTAGGCTTTCATCTCCACAAACCTGACTCCTATTTGGACTGGAAGAGGACCCCTTCCTGCTTGTTTCCATGGTAATGTTGTTCCTTACAACAGTATACCACAGTATGGCATAAAATTTATCTAGCTCCACTGAAAATGTTCCGAAGTTCGTTTTTAACTTTCTGCTTCCATGGAATCGTGAAGGTGAAGTGCCAACGCCATAACATTGCATACTGTAGTTTTAAGGTTGGCACTACAGTTGAAAAGATAAAAGATTTAAAGAAAAAGATAAAAATCCATTTCAACATATATCTATACATATCTATATATCATTTTGACATAAATCTTTCTGCAAACCCATCACAACATTGCTGTGAGTATATGAAGTCATGTAGATGCCACTTTTATTGGAGATATATCAGAGTGAGAGCAAAACATTTTACAGTTCCTCATAATAAATCCATGGATAGTTGATGGATAGTTGATTCAGTTAAAATGCTAAAGTTCCATTTATATCCCAGGAAAAGTTAATGCTAAGAGAGCGAACAGACAAGCATAAATTTGGGGGAAAAAAAAACAGTGTAGTGTCTCATTTTTAATTGCACTACTATTTTATTCAATTTGTTTATTTGTATTGGCATATCTTCACAATTACTGTCTTGTTTTCTTTTCTTTTTTTTTGAATAGAGACAGATGCAACAGACAAATAGATTAACAATTCAGTAATCTGACGCAGGTGTCACAGTGTTTATATCTTAAGCTAATTACCAACACCAGTCCTCAGAAGGGCTTTTAAATTTCAAGTTCAAACTTCACTACAAAGCGATGGGATCACTTGTAGAAAAAGGTAAACCAGTAGATACAGTGAATTTGTCAAGAGAATCAAATATCAAAAGATCATACACTTACAAACTCATACGCTCACATTTCACTGTCTCAGCTCCCCCTCTCCCCTCTGCCCTCCAACAACTTGGTTTATAGAAGTACACCAAAAATGACACAGCAGTTAGCATCTCTGCCTCACAACAGGAGGGTCAGATTATAATTTGCATGACCTCGCCATAATCAACGGAGTGCACCGGGTTTGTGTAGTGACAGATGCCATAACATTTGGCCTTAGATGACCCAAGTAATCCGGATCATATTCTGTGCCTCAGTCCCAGGTCCTGACCTAAGACACAGAGGTCGTATACAGGGTTTATGCCAAAAAACACTACTGGAACAAACAGAACAGTTTTCCACTACTTTTGATGAAATCCCCTTAAATTTCCTTTGGATTTACTTAAACATTTTTTAAAAAAGGTGATGCAAGTAGAATTCAACCGCATAGCCATTTTGGATTTTTTGTTTTAATCTCCTGCTTACTACTCTGGCCAGCCACACGCACGCTTTGATAAAACTTTACAAAGACGAGCGGGTCTGGCACCATAGCCTCTCACCGATTTCATTTGGGTGTGATTGACAGGTGGATTAACCAATCGGAGAGATGTTCGGGTCAAAAGAAGCTGTATATTTTGTTCTGAATGATAAGAGATTTTTCAAGAGATTTCTTTCGCATTTGAAAGAGAATCAGCATCTGTGGTTGGACCATGTAAAGTTAGGATGGAGGTTTGAGACCCATTTGGATTCAAAAATATTGTAGGAGGGACTTTCTGGTCAAGCAGCTGAAATGTTCCAAAGCTTGTCATTTTAATTACTATATCGAGTTATTCTTCGATATATTAAACATGGAGCAATGCTTTTTGGGGGTCAATATTTATTGTGGGGACTTTTTGTAATTTTTCTGTGCTACAATAAGACGTGAGCTGTATAGGATGGAATGACAAACTTCAATGACTCATTATAGAAACAAAAGTACTTAAGTGTTTCATTCTGATATTCTTTTACTTGTAGTTCATGTTTTTTTTTAGATTTTTTTGAGGCGGATAATTCTATATATCTTCAAAACTTCAAACTTCAAAATTTGTTATCATGACCCAACTATAGTTATCCATAGGAGGGGCTGTGGTCCAACAGCACTTTTTTGTGATGACGTTTGGTGGTGTGACGTAAAGGGGCAGGTGGGAATCACATCCATAGTTTTCAGCCCGGAAATGGTTTTAGAATAACATTCAAAATATAATAAATATGTATAAAGGGTATAAAATTATTACTAGTATAGAGCAGAGAAAGCATATGTCTTATTTAATAATAAAAACAGGTTGATTGATTCCTAGGTTGATTCTTGCCTGGCCCCTAACCATAGACTGTTATATAAATGGACATAGCTATCTTGCTAGCCGCCGCGTTCCAAGCAGGAAGTGATCTGTCTGTAACTGCTGCAGGGTGTCTCATCTTTTTAGTATTTTCATATTAACCCACTCTACATGATCCGGCCGTTTTTATTTTGCCATTTTGTCCGTGAATCATAATATGAACATTAATAACAGACAAATCAGGCGACTTCTTTCCCCAAAGTTTCCGCTAGCGTTAGCAACAGGTTTGATTGACAGCATTGCTAAGTGCCCGTTCCCTGCTAAATCAGCGGGGAAGCGGAAAGGGACATTACCTTCAATAGCCTTGCTCCAGATTGGCTCTTTGGTTGCTATGACACTCGCGGTTGAGTTCCAAATGTAGAACTTGGCCCCTATAATTGCTAGCCTCGATGAGCTTCATTTGACTGGAGCCAAGCGCTATGGGTCACTTAGTCCACTTCTTTATACAATCTACGCCCCTAAACCATGCAGCCAGCCCGCCTCATCTAAGTGGCATTTCATCATAGCTAGAAGGAAATGATCCTCCTTTTATTGTTGTTAATGTATGACTCAATGTCTCAAATCCGGGATTACTCAAACAGCCATGAAGCACTCAAAATTCAGCTAACATTGAGGAAAAACCATTTAAATGCGTATAAAAGTTGATTTTGAATAATATAATCCCTTTAGAGTGTCCATCTTGTCCCCAAACACTTGTATCCTCCCCTCCTCAGTGTGGAGGCAGTAAAGTCGATGGATGTATCAAGCCTGGTCAGCTGCAGCTAATGGCTCTGTCTCTCCTCCATTCTCCACAAACACAACACTTCCTGCTTCTGTTCTCACTAACATACATGACCATTCATACAGACAGGGCTCCCTCTTTTCTGCATCACTCAAGGAAAAAAAACAACAATAAAACACAACTCTGTCCACGCCAGTCCATCATTCCCCCAATCTCTTTCTCTCTACCCTCTCCTTCTCTTGTCTCTCTCTCCCTGTCTCGCTACCCTCTCTCCTATCTATCATTCTTTCTTTCACTCTCATTCTCTCTACCTTCTCTTTCTCTTCTCCCTCTCTTCGTTCAATCTATCTGTCATTCTTTTTTAACTATTTCTCTCTCTCTAACTGATTTTTCTCTTCTCCCTCTCTCCCTCTGTCCCTCTCTACCCTCTCTCTCCTTCTATCTCTCATTCTTTTCCTCTATATATGCCCTCTCTTTCTCATCTCCCTCTCTCTGTTTCTCTTTTGGTCTCTCTCAATCTCTCCCCCTCTTCTCCATCTCTCTCCTCTCTTTCTCATTCTTTCTTTCACTCTCTCTCCCCCTCCATCTTGCTCATTCTGTCTTTCACTCTACCCTCTCTCTTCTCTATCCTCTTTCTCTCTCCCTCTACTCATCTCTTTCTATACAATTTCTTTCTATTTACCCTCCATTTCTCTTTCTTTTGTTCTCTCTCTCTTGCTTTGATTTTCTGTTTCTCTTCTTTTCCTTTCACTCTCTCTCTACCCTCTCTTTCTCTTCTCCCTCTCATCTCTCTCTACCCTCTCTCTTTCTCTTCTCCTGTCTCCTTCTATTGCTCTCATTCTTTCATTCTCTTTCCTCTTCTCTCTCACTCTTTCCCCCATTCTCTTTCTATACCCTCTCTCTTTACCCTCCCCCTCTCTCATTCTTTTGCTCTCCATCTTTCTCTTCTCCCTCTCTCTCGCTTTGATTTTCTTTCTGTTTCTTCTCTTTTCCTTTCACTCTCTCTCTACCTCTCTCTTTCTCTTCTCCCCTCTCATCTCTCTCTACCCTCTCTCTTTCTCTTCTCCTGTCTCCTTCTATCGCTCTCATTCTTTCATTCTCTTTCCTCTTCTCTCTCTCACTCTTTCCCCCATTCTCTTTCTATACCCTCTCTCTTTACCCTCCCCCTCTCTCGTTCTTTTGCTCTGCATCTTTCTCTTCTCCTTCTCTCCCTCTGTTGCCCTCTTCCCTCTCACTCTTTTTCTCCCCGTCTCTTTCTATACCCTCTTTTTCGCTCTCCCTCTCTCTCTATTATACGATTTCAGTATCTATAAGATTCCACACTCTATTGACATACATTTTAAGTTTGCTACAGTACTTTTTTTTTTACTGTGTATTTGATTGGTGATCATTGTGGGATGTTTGACCAAACTGCATCATTTTATCCAGTTAGAATCACTGTATCTGTGTGCTGGGTAGTTTTGACCACTCGTATTGCAAAAGTGAAAGAAGAAGATGGGTGAAAACAAGATTATTTCAACAATTAACAGAAAATATCAAACAAAACTTTATAATTGTAAGGGTGTAACATTAAAACAATTTGCATTTGGCCCATCCTTCATTGCTGCTGGGGAAATTGAATCTACTATTAAATATATTAAATCTTTTGAGTTGTTAAAATGTTTAAAAAAAAAAAAAAAAAAAAGAAAAGTTAGGGTAATTTCATTTGCAAAATATATTATAACATAAAAGGTGTACTATGTAACTTTTCTATTGGAGGAAACATCTGTGTACAGATCTGACCTCTTACTCTGAGTTGCATCACTTGCTTGTCATCATGGAAACAGACCAGTTTAATGCCATATTGTTGTACATTCCAGGCAAGGCAATAGGATCACCATGGTGATGTCATACTCTCCAAAAGAAAAGTTACATAGCGTGCCTTTAATATGAAAGTACAATATAAATCTTGTCTTACCTTCACACTTCTCCAGGATCTGAACAGTCTCTCCCACCTCCAGAGCCAGGCCCTGATTCACCGAGCCGCGGAAGTTACAGATCACTGCAAAAAACACACAATACTTCATTTAGACTTTTATGATATACAAGGCTTTTGGTAAGTTTACTACAACATTGCATCGGTTCCTATGGTGATTTATAATACCAATCAAATGTACAAGTGTTTAGTGCAGTTTAGTTTATCTGTGTAAACCCTCAGTCGTCCAGGTCTGATCCATACTTCGTCTTTTGCTACACTAGTGATATTCTGCTAAATCCTCACACTAGCTCTCAAAGCGCAACACTGTACTTATTATTCATTCACCCCATACTCTGTATACGGTACTATTGTAGCCCCAGGTGTCCTGGGACAGACTAACTAAAGCAAGCCGGCCAATGTGCGCCATCTGCCCCTCCAACCACCACCAATCACTCATGCACACACCACTTTCACACTAGGCAATCTGGGTGTCTTGCCTAATAACACGATGACAGAACTTGTTTTTTGTCCCCTTGGTGCTGTCCCGCATGGAATCAATCCTTCAATCAAGACCTCTGGGTTGGAGGACCACTCACACTATCAATGCCCTACTACTGCATCCACTACTATTATAAAATGTACAAGTACTATCACTCCAGCAGTACCATAATTATCCACCATCATCGGTGGAGAGGCGGCTCCACACACAGTAAGAACATATGTTTTTCAAGGCAATTCAAATGCCCGTAAATGAATAAATGCAAGATAGAGAAGTTTAATGCCATACTGCGGAATACTCACGGCAAGGCACTAACAGCAACATGGAGCAAACTTGTTACACACAGCCCCACAAAGAAAGTTTTAAAGGGCAACTTTAACAAGCACTCAATGTAATACATTAAATTATGGCCAGAAGCTAAAATGATACAACTTTTCAATAAACTTTTCCTTCAGAGGTAATTTTGGGCCAAACCTGCTCCAAAAATAGTTGAAACATCATAGGGCTTACACGACTCCCCTGTCCACGCTTCACTGTCTCTTTTAATAAGACCCTCTCCCTCCCTGTACAAATTACATCTGGAGGCTACAGGACCTGATTCCAGTGGATTTTTCCTCAGTCAATCCACACTCATCAAACTCGAGACAAAGCCGACGTCTGCTCCGTCTGTCCCACTGTCAGCTCAATTTATAACAAGTATTTTAAAGCAACGCCATAGAAGTTTTTGGGTGGCATCTGCTTGACTCTATGGAAAGTGAAATTTCCAAAACCAAATTTTGGACCATTGTCTATAGAGATAAACACGTTTTATGGCATACACTAGAATACTTTATTCAAAAGCCAAATAAAATGCTTTTAATTTCTGTTTGACAAAAATGTTAGCGGTGGGACTTTAACTATGACACATTATGGCATCGTTTCATGGATGTTCTTGGATGTTGAATAATCTGGGATTAAAACATTTAAATATTTGACAAAAATACTGATACTTTAAGTTGTCAGAATCTAGTTTTAGTCATTGTTGTAGTTGACAAAAATGTTTGTAATTAGTCATCGTTTTAGTCTTATATGATTGCCTTTTTATTTACTGTGTATTTAGTTTTAGTAAGTAAAAATGACATTAATGAAAATTTGGAATCAACCAAATTAACACGGATCAGGAGTTAACTGAAGGATTGCATATAATCGGGCTGTATAGTGGTGGATGGAGAGCACAGATTGTCAGCTTTTCTTCTGTCAATCTGCCCCAGGACAGTTGCGGCTACAAAGGCCACAGAGTATGTGGAGTATAGAGAATGCATTAGTACTACCTGACTTTGGAAAATCATTTTAAGTTTACAGTGTTTACAAAGTTAGTTAACTTTAACAGTCAAAAAAAATAAAAAATAAAAAATTCCACTCTTTCACTTTCATACTCTACCTTTCTCACTACCCTGTCTTCTCCCTCTCTCACGTTCTTTCTTTCTCTCTCTCTCCTCCTGTCTCTTTCTATACCCCCTCTCGCGCTTTCTCTTCTCCCTCCCTCCTTCTGTCTCTCATTCTTTTTTTCTCTACCCTCTCTTATCTCTCATTCTCTCTTCTCCCTCTCTCTTTCTCTTTGTTTCTCTCTCTTCCTCTCACCACCCCTGTCTCTTTCTCTCCCTCTCTCCTTCTACCTCTCATTCTTTCACTCTTTTTCTCTCTGCCCTTTCTTTCGCTTCTCCGTCTCCTATCTCTCATTCTTTCTTTCTCTCTACCCTCTCTTCTTCTATCTCTCATTCTTTCTCTTCTCCCTCTCTCTCATTCTTTCTCTATACCCTTTCTTTCTCTTCTCCCTCACTCTCATTCTTTTTTCAGTCTTTGTACTTTCTACCCTTTCTTTCTCTTTGTTTCTCTCTCTCCCTCCCTCTCTCCATGTCTCTTTCTCTCTGCCCTCTCTCTCTTTGTCTTCTCCCTCTCTCTCTCTCCTTCTATCTCTCATTCTTTCTCACTCAGTCAAAGTCAGTCAAAGTCAAAAGTATTTTTTTGTTTTCCTTAATATGTGCTGCAGCTCTACCACTTGGCCACATGGCGGTGTGTGCTGTATGTATTTTATAAAAACGCTAACCGCAAATGTCATTGAATCGATACATCTGAGGTCAATCTGAATATTACTTTTGCTCATATGTCAGTTTAATCTGCAGCAGTATATGGATTAAGCAGCATTTGATCACATAAGATTAGAGCAAATCTATGGCAGATTAATCAAAGTGATCGTTAGACATTTGCATCATTTTCTATTGAAAGTATGACATACGAGTCACATCTTTAAGAATCATTGAATAAAAGGTTCATATAATGACACTTTTCTTACCTCCTACTTCACAATTTACACCACCACCATATGCTAGAACTACCACAATTTCTGCTACTACTACTTTTTATACTACTACTGCTATGACTACTACTATTACTGTTACTATTATTACTTCTACTACTACAACAATTACTACTACTACTTTTGCTCCTATGCCACAACAACTACTACTACTTTTACCACAAATGACATTAATATACAGACTGCAAATCACAACTTCTTAACCTCAACTATACTTCTGCGCTTACTACTTTATTTCATTTTCAATAATCCAAGAATTTTCACAAATTCATGAAAAACAAAACAAATCATTTTAATCTTATAAGCACACACTTACAAATAACATCAGAAGTCAAGCTCATACTGTTCCCTAATTCAACTATTGTACACTCCCTTGTCATTATGTTCCAGCATGGTCTTACTAGATTGCATTATAAACCCATTCATGTGTTCTCGTGTAGTCTGTGCTATTGTAGACCTCTTCAGTCTACTGCTTCTCTGCGTTTAATCAGGTGAGTTCATTTGTGCTTTCATGATCTGATTACACAATATTATGTATGCCACCAAGCTGAAATGTTCCTGGTAGTGATAAAAAGAAAAGTGTCAAAGTTAACTGTGGTTTATTGCGTTTGACAGATGGAATGCTTTATTGAAATAATCGGACTATAAGGCTGCGTACTGCTGTGGAATTTTTCATTCTCTGCATAGTCTGAGCAAGGATACCTCGGGTTCATTATTGACATTTCTATGCGATTACGGTGTCATCAACTATTACAGAATATTCCTTTAGCATTATCAGTTTCCTTGGTTACGTGTAACACGTGACTCAAGAATAGTATATTAAAGTAATCTAGTAGTTTGGACCAAGCACTAGGTTCGTAAGGGCTACAGTAGGAATAAGAATAGTGTGCATGTAAAATTAAATGGCAAGAGACAGAAATGAGCAATGATGGTTTAGTATTAGGTATGAAAATGAAATTAAATGAAAATGTTTACAACTTAGCAGCCGGCAATTTATGTTACATTCAGATTGTTACCAATAAATCAAAAACCCCAGGTCCTACTGAGCTCAGTGATATTTTAGTTGTTTCAAAGTCAATTGTTCAGAAAGGCTGCTGGTTGTGGCAGTCTGAGAGGTTACCACATGATGGGATTGACATGAAGAGCAGAGAAACTTCTCCATTGACAACTCAGGGTTCTGGGACAGGCTCACCTAGCCAGCATAACAATAACATATACAGCTAGTTAAAAGTCAATTTCCATTTCTAATCTTTGCAGTAGTAGTAGGAGTAGCTATAGATTCATAGCCGCAGGAAGGTCATTTTGGATGGGGGTTGGATGTTTTTTTTGTTGCTGTTTTGTTCAAGGAATGCAGATTTTGCACCCTGTCTACTTAGCCCTTCAGCCTTTGTCACCAACACAAAAATACACGACAAATACAAAGTGAAGGCGCAACATCTGATTTGGCCCGCGTGCGAGCTCAACTTCACTTTACCACACACGGAGTTAGAAGAGAAGAAATAATGAAAGTCGCCCTCTACACATGGAAATAATGTCAGTGCTGTCCACATCTGTAACCCCCCGAGCCTAATACATCCATGTCCTGGACGTCCACCAGCACAATCTGCCCTACGACATCACCAGCAGCGCCTGACGTCTTTACGTCTGTGTCCAGCCCATAAAGGCAAGCGACGCACTGTAACTTCATCAGCTTTACTCACTGTGATGCTGTCCTGCTCAGATGAAGACAAATCCACCGTTGTGACACAGGGGACACGTGCTTTTGTCCCGCGCTGGTCTTTTCTCACCGTGTAAACAAGCACAGCGAGTCCTGATGGATTAGTTTGAAACAAACCCACACGGTAACTTCAGCAGAGTACAAACTTTTAGGGATTTACGTTGTTGTTTTTTCCTCTTAATCCTGTCCGTGGTTGTCCCTTTCTCTGTTCTTTTGCCACTAAATAAAAAGATGGACAAGCTGCTTTCTCTCCGTCTCTGCTCCGCGCTCACAGGTGCGCGCGCGCCGCCTCATTCAGGTTCAGTTAACTCAGTTTAACTTTCAGCCAAACAGTTTATGACAGAAACGATTAAAATGAAATAAAATATAAATTATTGCCTTTTAATCCTTTCTTAAGCTTTTGTAAATTGTGAAATAAAATAATTTACATTATCAACTCCTTTAAACTTATCCAAGAAACACTAAACCCTAGCTGCTTTAGCATTACATAACATGCTTTTGCATAAAGCATCAAAATAAACATCACGTCTGACCAGAAAGCAGTGCAAAATTACATAAAAGTCCAGTGAAATTTGTTGTTAATACTTGCTTTATAATGATCCTAAAACACGTACAACTAACGATTAGCACTGATCCTATGTTAGCATAGTTTAGCATCACGTTAGCATCACGTTAGCATCACGTTAGCATCACGTTAGCACCGCGTTAGCATCACGTTAGCATCACGTTAGCATCCGCGTTAGCATCACGTTAGCATCACGTTAGCATCACGTTAGCATCACGTTAGCATGTTTTTTTTTCCTCCATGTTCCGTTACTCTAAGCTCATCACTCACCAAGATGATGGTTTAGCAGTTTGAACAGGGAACAGCACATTGTCACAGCCGCTGATTCACACATGGAATGAACTTAAAGTAGCATAAACAATTTCCCAATTAGAATTTGGACTTTGTACCATATTTACATAAAATTAAATCAACATGCACTCACCACCAATGTTAGCTTTGCAAAATAAAGGGTTCGTCAATACAGCTTCTCTCATGTGTGTCCAAAGCATAAAAGAATGAAAAACTAAGTGAACCTGACTTGGCATCCTTTTCACAAATAAGATGTTTTTTTTTTATTACAAATAAGAAGGTCATTATCATCCAATGTGACTGACAAAACAGTCAACAGAGACAGTGAGAGGATCACACTTTCTCTTACCAAAATAAAAGTTTTCAAAATAAAATGAGTGTATTAACAGGAGAGAAATGAGGCCTGTTTTCTGTACTGGGTTACACCCTCGTCTCACTAAGCTTGTCTCCAGGCTGTCCTTCTTGGGTCATTTTCACACTTCCACTGGTTAGGTCGACGGAAAAGAGCATTTGCTCTGAGAGTGGTGCACTTTGGCCAGTGTGAACCCAACAGTCGCATTCTGCACCACATTAAAAGCCTGTTCCGAGAGCGCTTGAAATAGGAGGTCTCGGAGCGGCTCCACTCGCTCTCTGGAGCAGGGCGAGTGTGGTGTGAACGCAGTTCACGGTGACAATAAAAGTGTTTGGAATTGGGCAAAAGAGCGCTCAGATCACGTATATTTGTGCGAATGAATGGTGTAGAGCTGCTGTTTGACACGTTCGTCTGAGGAGGGACTTTGGATCAACTTAATCTCAGCGACAGTCTCCTCGTTCCAAAAGCTTTTTCTCCTCTCCCTCCAGCATATACAGTCCCTTCGGTGTATTTAGCCACAAGTGAAAGAAAAGACCACCACATATGAAGCAAGCGCGTGCACTGACAAGAGCATCTTTGGCAGTTGTTAGATGCAATTAGCAAAAAGTTAGTCAAAATGAAAAGTACATCCCAGGGCATCTTAAGGCAGTGTGGAGATCAGACTGCACAGATGTTTTGGTCCAAAATGTCAACTCATTTCAATCCACAACATGACCTAAGACCATCAGTGAATAATAGTTTTGCATCTTGCTTTGAAGGTGGTCATAAATAGACTTTAAACTATATTGGACACCATACTCTTGTAATTTCTTGTAGTTTAGTTGTCTTGGTATAAAACAATAGCATCAGAGGGGGAGAACTAGGCCTACATCTGATGACAATCTTTCAAAACATATGAGGAGCTTCAAGAATTAAAGGAGACATATATTTTATATATTTTCAGACTAGAATTCCATTAAACTTCATTGCATCAATCTTGTCCAGGTACATGCATTGTGTCTGACCTGGCCAGTAACTTGGCCTGGTTGCATCATCTGCTTCTCTCCACAGAGTCTAGGATAATGCCATACTGTGAAACATTCTAGGCAAGTCATAATATCTTAGCAGACAAGCAAGTGGCAGACTCTCCACCAGAAAACTTACATGGTGCAACATTAAAGTGGCTGTACTCTTAGGTTCAGAATAAGTCAGCTGTGCAATGTCTGCATCTAATTCAGAGGAGCCCAAACTCTTCTCACCAAGGGCCATGTCTTGAAAAATATTCAACACGGAGGGCCACAGACCAGTGGTCAATACAGTGGGTAATTCACATGGGTGCAATTAACATACTTTAAATAAGGCTTGAAATATTAATATTAGGTCTGTATGACAATGCAATGTGATGTTATTTAGGTTATAGTGGTAGATTTACTCAAATTTGTAAAAAAAAAAAAAAAAATATACCGATTATGATCAATTGGGCCAAGTCAACAGAAGGCATGAGGGCCAATAAAAATTGGTCTGAGGGCCGCATTTGGCTAGTTTGGACATCCCTGATCTAATTAGAAAGCATTTTTATTGCACCAACCAGGAAATGCACAGTTAGCATGCTAGTTGTTGGTAGCATTACTGTGAAGGCAAACCTCTGCTCTGCTCTGAAAATTGTGATAAACACTTATTAACTCATTAGGGTGAATAATTAGGATGCTAGGAATGTATTAGGAAAGTGAGGAATAAGTGCAACCTGTTTAAAATCGACTAGTTCTTTGTTTTTTCTTCAGGTTTTTAAAAATATTATTCGAGTGTGCTTTTTGGTGCATAAAATTAAACACATCTCGTTTTGTTTCTTGCTAGTTTTCTTTAGTGATTAACAATCACACATAACGATTCTGACCTTATTATGACTAAGCCTAGAATCGTACCATTTCCCGCATCCTCCACTTTGCTCAAAGGCACAGCTGACACATATACTTTCCCTCTTGGCCCCCATTACATCTCTAACCACACAGTGTACCAGCTGGGCTCTTACTTTAACATGACATGCGTGAAATCAGAAAACAGAAGTCTGCATATGTAATGAACACACTGAGGCTTTTGCACATGTGATGTCTCATTTATTCATATGTGATGGTACTATATGCACGGACGATCGCGTGTGTGTGGTGTGTGGTGTGTGTGCGTGGTGAGAGCTACACGACTGCAAGAGAATGTAAGGTAAAGTGATCTCTCGTTTATCGTGGGGGGTTATGTTCTAAAAATAACCTGCAACAGGCGAAATCCGCAAAGTAGTCAGCTTTATTTTTTACAATTATTATTTATGTTTTAAGGCTGTGAAACCCCTCACCACATACTTTATACACTTTTGCCAGACAGACATTAACATTTTCTCACATTTCTCTCTTGTTTAAACACTCTCAAAGTTCAAACCTTTGTATATTATAGCTCCCGTCCTCGATGATCGCTTTAAATGTGTTGTTCACGTGCCTCTGCTCCAGTGGTATCTGCAGAGGCGCCTCTCCGTGCACAGAAACACTTTAAAAATCCAAAGCGTTTCTGAAATTTTTCGGCACAGAACGTTTCATC
Source organism: Periophthalmus modestus (assembly GCA_019594935.1). Taxonomy (NCBI): domain Eukaryota; kingdom Metazoa; phylum Chordata; class Actinopteri; order Gobiiformes; family Gobiidae; genus Periophthalmus; species Periophthalmus modestus. The sequence continues at coordinate 30,294,436 of JAIEZT010000013.1, read as the reverse complement.
AACATTGTGGATTTTGTCAGGGAGATAACATCCAAAAATACAGCACTTCGGAGTCACACCGAGATCGAACAAATTGGGCTGAACACATTCTGTACTGTACAGAAGACAGAGCACAGAGGAGACTGATGGACAATGGTCTACAGTCCCTCAGCCAATCAGGACGCAGAACACAATGCATGTTCATATGCTGTAAAAAAGTATGCAAAATTGCACACAAAAAATCAGTGAAACAGCAAGACCACGAAAGCTGAACCGTGATATAGCAAGGGACAACTCTAGTAGAAATTGTAGGAGAAATGTGTCTAAGTCATAGCTTGTTATATAAATGGACGTAGCTAACCTGCTAGCCGCCGCATTTCAAATAGGAAGTGAGCATAGGCGCGCTATAGGTGACGTGGGTGCTATGGGAACGCTTTATACTGTCTATGATACTAAAAGGTTCACTTTGCAACTTTTCTGATGGACAGTTGGCCTAATGCTTTTGTGCTTTGCCTGGAATATCGCTCAGTATGAAATGTATGTACCTCCATGGAAACAATCAAGGTGACACAGAAAATGTTACTGGTCAGAACTGTGGAGAGGCAAGCCCACAAAGAACACCTGCTTTTGAATGTATTCTTTATGTAACAATAAAAATGGTAACTGAATAAGATATTGCAAAATACACAGATTTAATGCCATACTGTGGAACATTCCATCAACATCTCAGTGATGACAGGGACATGGCAGACCTCTCACTAGAAAAGTTACCTAGTGTTCAAGCTATCTTTTTCGCACAAATCCTTATCAAACGCAGGCCAAACTTTGTAATAACTTCTTACTACTTCAGACCCCTCCATTGTCCCACTTAACGTGATCAGTAATTAAAACTCGCTCAGCCGTGGTGGAGTTTAGATACAATTGTGCCACAAATCTGATAACTGAAATAGGTCCCATTCACCTTTTTGAAATGTATGATTAGAAAAAGATCGCTGGCGGATACAGTCTACAGGTGAGGCACTAAAGAGACACATTTTAAAATATGTTTATATATTTATTAAAGTCAACTAGTCTTTAATTTGTTTGTTGATTGTTACAGTCTTTCATCCACCAAAAACTGAGAAAAATCATAACTTTCAGATGCTAGAACAAAAAAAAAAAAATTGGATCAAAATATCTGCATTTTTTATTTTTTTGCAGCTAATTTTACCACACAGAATATCACCTTGCCTGCAACCTATTCATTATCATTTCCCTTTTATAAATACTTGAAGATATATTTATAGTTCCAAAGTGCAGGGTTCTTTATCAGACTTGTGGTTGGACTTGGTTGTTGCTTGGCCTCTGGGACAGCTGGTTCACTGGAGCAGATGATGGAGCAATACTTTCCAGCGCTCTGCCCTCTCCAAAAGGTGAAAGTAATACACAACTTTAAAGTGGAACTAAACACTGAATCAACTTTTTTTGTTACTAGGTACATTTACACCTTTGAGGTTAACTTCAAGTACTATGTGACATCATTCATGACTGCCCTGATTACAGCCAGGTGTTTCTGATCACAAACATCTGGCTCTAGGGGCAGAGTTTAAAGTGTGGGTACCTGTTAGACTAATCACAGTGTTCCTTATGTCCCCAGACCCCACCCTCATTCCCTTCTTGAGGCCTCCAGGTACTACCAAGTTTAGCAGCTCTATTGGAAATGCTGTTATGAGCAGAGTTTAGGCTCTGCTGGCAAAAAAATCTAATATTTATCTTGATTTGATGCATTTTAATTTACAGTATACTTCATAATTTGACTTTTGTTTAAAAAAAATACTCATACTTCATGTTTTGCCTATGTGAGATAAGAATTTGTAAGTACGTATTTTACTTGCTCTCCTGGTTGATTTTTAGTTTTCTTTTGTTTTTTTCTCCAGACCATGAATTACAAGCAAAAAAAACATTCCGCAATATGGCATTAAACTTCTATGGAGACAAAGCATGTGATGCCAATACACCAAGTTACAGGCCAGATCCGTGGAGTGTATGAATGCATATTACAGTAAGAATATGTGTTTTTCATTTAGGTGTTTTGGTTGGTTTTGCCAATAAAACAAAAACAAGGATACATTTAATGCCATTCTGTGAAACATTCATTGCCATAGAAACAGTGGCAGACCCTTAATAATCTGGTGGCATTTTTTTATACACACTCCTGCACCTGTTTTTAATGTTTTACATGGACTTTTTTACTTATTTTTCTGCTTGTAGAAAGAAGAATGAAATATATTTGATTTTAAACACCATTTTTGATAAAAAAAAATTCAAGAAAACCCAGCCTCACCCTCACTATGAACCACTCTTTGGTCTAATGTCAGAGCAGGACCTTGAAACAAGGCTGGATTTCCATAAAGATTGGATGTATTTAGAGACAGGTCAGTGGTTAAGCCTCCATCAGGGAGTGTGCCAGTGCAGAGCCAGTATTTATAAAGCCCACTCAACACATGAATGCACACACTGCTCATGTGCTTAATACAGGAGCTGCACAGGCCAAAAAGCAGAGGTTAACTCAGGTCAAATGTATTCCGCGAGAGATTAGACCAGAGAAATCAATAAAAAATAAATAATAAATAATAGAAAGTATTAATTTAAGAAAATTTACACACAAAAAAACCAACAAAAAACATTGCAACATATATCAATATTAAAGAATTGAGAAAAGATGACGTTTTAAAGTCAACATAATTTAAGAGTTGTAGTTTGTTCCTTAAAAAAACATTACTTTACATTTAATAATTACAATATGGTGCTGAAAGGACAGATCAACAACCTGGTCGTCCTTTTACTAAAAATACTCAAGACAAATACATTCAGAAATAAACACATTATAATATATAAAACTAGCAAGATACCTGCACTTATTGCTAGCTGTAATCACTGTATATATGAATGGACATAGCTAACGTGCTAGCCGGAGCTTTTCAAATAGGAAGTGCTCATGGCCGTGCTTCCTGCTCTATCGACTCGGCTGCACTCTACTCTACATTGAAGAACTGTCTCCCCTCTCTCCTGTAAGGCTCATCATTTTGGTCTTAAAATGTTCGTATTGATCCGCTCTACCTGATCCCGGTATTTTTTATTTCGCTATTGTGTCCGTAAATCAAGATATGAACATTAATAGCAAACAAATCAGTCGTCTTCTGTCCTCAAGGCCGCTCCCACTAGCGCTAGCAACAGGTCTGATTGACAGCGAGAGGATCACACAGTCAGAACAAAACCATCTTTAAAGAGTCTGTACCCAATTTTTCCCACGTATAAGAAAAAATTCTGTCTTGTCCCAGAACATATGTATTGTTTAATGTATCTAATTATAAAGCGTTTGATTGTCAGATAATCAGAAAGTGCACATTAGCATGCTAGTTGTTATTCGCATCGCCACAGCAAAACTCCACTCTGGACCTCTGAAAGTTGTGAAACATACTCAGCAACTCATGAATATTTAGGCTTGTAATTTTTACGGTAAGTGAGGAATAACTTTGGAGCACTGCAAACCATTTAAAATGAATTGTTTTTCACGTTTTCAAGTCAGTAAAAATCAGGTACAGAGCCTTTAACTAAGTCTGCATTATTCATCTCCTTCTCCACATGAACGCATTGACCCCTGCTCTGTATACTTCCTCCATGACATACAATTATCAGCCTGCCCCCGCTGTGTCTGTGCCCAGAGACAAGCCTCCTCCACCCAGCCAGGAACTGTACGCAGAGAGGCCAGCCAAAAGAGCTCCGTGTTGTCCTCCAGATGGTGAGGATGTGGATAAGGGCCTATGCTCTGTTTTGTGCGTTGATATGAAGAGTTATGCAATGAGCAAGCAACATGAAACTATGGCCAGAAAGTATAGTCATGCAAAGGGATAAGTAGACGTTAGCAATGACTGTCGAACCGTGAAAGGAGGATTTAAAGTTACAGGAGGATTTGTGTCCCCAGATATGAGGTAGACATGTTTAAATAGATTTAGCTCGTACGAATAACAGTTGTAATTCTGTTCTGAATCTAAAAAAGTTACCACAGTGGTTGGGTTGCAATTTTCAATGCTGAAATCCAATTGGTTTAAACATAAAAGGACTCTCTCTGATCTGAATCCTCACTAGCTAAACCCCAGCACCTGCTTAAAATCATGAATCAGTGCTAGTGCAGCCTCTGCAGCTCAGTGAGTGAATTCTGGAGGTTCTGAGCTTTCACATGAGGCATGGTCTGTCCATATAGGGAGAATGAGAAACTGTCCTATCACTGGCAACCCGGGTTTAGTTTGTGATTATAATAGTAAAACTGTAAGAGTGCAGGTTACATACTGTTCCTTTAATGTACCTTGGATTTTCTGACGTTTCAATATTTTGGGCAACAGTATGTTAATTGGTAGGTGTTCATCCACTGATCCAAAGGTTGGGGTTCGAATCCCGCTCTCACAGATGAATGCTGTTCTTGTGCAAGACACTTAACCCATCTTTCCCTGCGTATACTGCTGTATGAATGTGTGTGTGAATGGGTTAATGGTTCCTGTACAAATGTGACCATTTACCAAATGTTATTAATTCATTATTATGGGTATCACACCTTTGCCTCTTTAGCAGATTTACTTAATTTATATTTCACAATTATATTAAACTATTTACATAAAAGTTAATCTAGGTCATAAATACTACAATCAAGATGTAGATTTGGTACAACCAAAACGGAATGAAAAAAATATAAAAAAATATTCCTGTCAAGTAGAAAATGAAATACTGTCCCATGTATTGAGATTCCCACTTCAAACATAACAATTAGGCACCATTGCACAAAACAAAAACTATACAAATAACTTATCATTGCAACACAGTAATAAACCCACCACAATACAACAACAACAACAGCTCATTCCAGTCTGATCCAACAAAGAGGCCCATGAAGTAGATTTGACCAGAAGACTTGTGGCATGTGTTTTTAATATGTAATGTCAACATCAATAATGGATGTTAGTATAAGAGAGGAGAGGCTCTAGATAGATTTAATTGTATCATAATGTAATATATCACAACAGGAATAAGTTTAGAAGAGATATTAACCACAAAGCTGCCTCATCTGTGTTATTTTTAACTTAACTAAATTGAATAGAAGTACAAGCAACTAAGTATGACAGTATTTTAAATTTCAAAATAGCAGTCTAAAATCTCAGTTTAAAAATTTTGGTCATTCTTGGGTTTCAGCTTCCTGTTATATGCAACATTTTGATTACCATTACCAGCAATGCAAGACCTATGTTTTTTGTATAAAATAATTATGTGTTAAAACAGTGAAAATAGGGCTAATTTCTTCCTACTGAGATCTGACCTTCTTATTCCCACTCCCACCCAAATGCCAAGGCTTGCTCGAGGGTAAACCCAGCACCCAACAGAAAGCACATCTTGTACATTTTATACAGCGGTTGACCCCATGTTTACCCCATATGCAGCATCGAATACTTAGTTTTAAAGGTTCTACATTACGCAAAACTGACTCTTGTGAGCTTTAATCCATGTTATAATGCTGTTACCTCCTCAAAAACATATCTGGAGTTGTGTTTGTTCCATTCACACACGTTTGAGTAGTCTTTTATTAATAGTCTGACTGTATCTCCAAAGCTGAAAATGCACTGTTCCACCTTGTGATGTCAGGTTAATAGCTACTGTTTACCTTTAGTTTAGTAGAGATTGTCAATTCCAGAGCTGAAATAATCCAAATGATTCTAGTGAAGGTGTATTGAGTTTAAAAAACGCAGTGGTGCACTTCCTGTATTAGCACATGACATCACAAGGTGGAACAGAGTGTTTTTTCAGTTTGAGAGAAGAAGAAGAAGAAGGAAACAACATTACAACAGAGATCGGAAAATAGCGTCATACGGGCCATTTAATGAACCCAAACCACAGCATGCACCGTGCAATATCTGAAAAAAAAACAACCAAGAACTGTCCTACCCTCGGTCTAACACACAAAGGACAAAGGTCAAATCAAATGTGGTGATGCAGAGAAAATGAATGGAGACAGCTGGAATGGATTTGTGATATAATCTTGCATAACTGGAGATACTGGCCAATCAATGATCTTAAATAGGGCACATGATGCATTCTGGATCATAGACACATTTCTTGTTTACGACATGGTTATAGTTGAGACAAGACATAAGAGTGTTTATGTTCAATAAGTTGGACAAGTTCAGTTGTGATTGTAACTGACATCACAACATTGTATCGGCCAATAATATTTAATACAGATGGGGGGCAGCTATAATTAATATTGTTGAAATGCAGATGTCTGTTATACAGTGAATTATTTTGTTTAGTCACTAATAGAAATGACCAGGTTCGACATTTGTGAACTTATCTTCTGGATATGTCATGGTAAAGTACAATGTAATCAATAGGGAAAATTGTCTCTTGGGTGAAAAGTAATAAAGTACAAAAGTAAAAGTAGGTATCTTTGTGATTTGATTATTAAATTAACTTAAATTGCTATTTTGATATGATTGCCATACATTGTGTAGCCCTATCTCCCGTTAGTCTCATCTGCTCGGTGTGGACTGGTCTGTGTATTTACTGTCCCATGCAGCGGGCCTGTCCTGATTGTGCTGTGTGGGCATGGCGTTCCAGCTCTTTATAATTGATATTCCACTGAGCGCACATTTCCCAGTGTGAGACAAGTGCACATAAACAGCTCCTCTCATCCATCAGGACGGCGTCTTCACATGTCTCAGATTAAGTGATCGCTCCTGACTCTTGCACAGCCAGCCTGCGTTAATCTTGGTCTAGTGTTTTGAGTTCAAACCATCTACTGTATCAACTCTAGCGTTGATATATTTGTACAGTTGTAATTTCAAATTTGATTGCGATACTAAGGAACAGACTCGATGCCATGAGGTCTTATATCTGTGTAATCCCTCAGTCGTCCATGTAGGTTCCATACTAGTCTATGTGTCTTATACTTAAGGTTCATAAGGCTCATTTCTGTCCTGTGACTTATTAGCATCAATACCTGATCAAATGAGTATATAGTTTTGATACTAGTTTTAGTACCGAGTAATATCTGATTTTCAATGAAACAGGTTTGAATTTTATTGGTGACATGTGGTTAGGGGTAATACCTCTAATCAAGGAGGATTGTGGGTATAATCCCTAATCTTGCCATTGTCAAAGACCTTTACTGTATTTGTTAGTTTACATTACTTCCATCTCTCATTCAACAAAACATGATGCATTATTCAGAAGACGTATGCATTTTCCGCAATTTAGTGAGAAATTATCACATAGTTAAAAAACTGTATGCAGTATGCACTAATGCAGTTTAAAAACTTTTAAACTGCATTAATGGTGTTGAAAATGCACTACATAACTTTTCTGGTAGAGAGTCCTCTTTGGCTGGGATGTTCCACAAACTTTCAAAATCTTGCATTGAGTCAATTGCTTACTTCAGTTCTTGCTGAAAGCTGGGTAGCCTCTCCACAGATCTGAACTTCAACCTGACTTAGTGGTGTAACTTGATTGTCACTGTATTGATTTATGTATTTATCTATGAGGGACAATTTAAACACATCGACCAGTTAAATACAAGAATAAATAGCTCATGGTAGTTCAGCAGGAGGACTGGTCATGTAGGTTAAGCAGATCCTGTGTCAGGGCAAACAAAAGTGTCCCTCCTCTGTGTCCTGCAGCCCAGGCATCACAGTCAGTGTCCAAAGGGAGCAGTGTGGAACAGTCCAGACAAAGCAACAACATCTTCAAAGGACAAAAGTAGGTTGCAGACCCTCCACCAGAAAAAGTTACATAGAGCATCTTTAATGCAGAGATGGTTTGATGCATTGGTGGTCATGCGGACACTGTATTTTGCAATCAGAATGCATGATAAATGCATTTTAAAGTTTTGGCCCATACCTCTCTGAATAAAGCCTACATGACCTTTTTCTATATGCACATATCCTTGAGAAACCGTGTGCTCCTCTCTGCTCAGATCCATTACAGTTCTGCAGATTTTGTATCTCAGTTCATCCAAATATAGGATTGATATCACATTTTGATGCATAGGCTAAAATTACAGCCTATTCTCTGCTCATCACAAAGTCCCAAGAAATATCTATTCTATCTGAAAGCTATATTCTATATATATTCTATATTCTATTCTGCTCTTTAAGTCATTTACTTCATGGTTATATTTGGGTAATGAAATCCCTGTACCCAATTTTTTCCCATGTATTTGAGCAAAATTTGTCTTGCCCCAGTACAGATGCTTCACTGTCATCACAAAACTCCACATTGATCTCTGAGAGTTGAGAAAAGTGCTAATAAACTCATTACTGTGAATAACTAGGATGCTCAGAATCCATAAGGTAAGTGAGGAGTAACTTGTTTTACACTGTAGCCTAATAATCACTTATAATAAAAACTTTTTGCTGTTTATGTGTGATTTAATATTGTTTGTAAATTTTGCATTTTTGAAAATATTCACAATGTTTTTCACTATTATTAATGATTATTATTAAATACAAACTACTTGAGTAATTATTTGAATTGTTTTTCATATGAATCATGTGCCAGTGCCACTCATCTGTCTTACGACAAAATTACAGAACAAGTTTATTTTCTTCTCTGCATCGGTCCGGCCAGATCATTTGCCACAGTTCAGAACACACCAAACAGGAAAGAGAAACACATCTAGATTTACAAAGTAAATGCACTCTGCACACACTTTCTTTTCATCAGATTATTTCTAATAAATGTTCTAATAGATGTTTTTACAGTTGTTGCTTTGATAGTTGAGCTCTTAACTTTCACTTTATGTCACTGAAACACAGTGATGTGTGTTTCATTGTGTTTTATTGGCCTTGTTCACACAATAATTTAATGACTAATTACCCTCGTGGTGGAGAAAAAACATGCGTAAACTGATGTGACATGAGCTAAAGAGCAATCTCATTTAACACAATTATCTGCTCTCTGCTTTTGTATAAATAGTTCTTTTACTTTTAACTAGAGACTTCTATTTCATAAACTCTGGGTCTCTGTGCATGCTCTTGGGGGTTCACAGTCCAGTGAGTGAGAGTCTGCACCCTCAGTCAGACACAATTCAGTGGTGTGGCGCAGCGGAGCTGCATGATGTGGATCAGCCGTAAGCAAGTAGCAAACTAGAATCTAAATCCTGTCCTCCTGCCAACACACAGACACCTGGTGAAATAAAGTACTGCTTTAGGTTTTCATGTTGTTCATTTTGCATTTTTACTGGAATTACGATTTTTGACTGATGAAACTGACTGCAGGGTTGCATCACTACACCAATTCTCATGAATCATATTGTGCTGTTCGTCTTCTACATCTTTCAGAGCAGCTATGTAAAGATCACCTTCAGTGTGGAGATAGTTGTGCAGACAGAGAGCAGCCAGTGTAACGTTGCACATAGTGTCCGTCCGGGGCGGAGTAGGGCTCTGAAATCTACTGGGAGGGTTTGTTTTACAGTGGCCCATCACCAGTCACCCCCTCCTCTCCTGCCATGACTGACTTTTGTCCTAGCCACAGCTCACACCTGAGAAATCACACATGTGGCTTATTGTCTCACAATAATGAATTCCTCACGTCGTGTAGCGTGACCCCCAAAAATCTTGTACAACTTCTGTAACACGTTTTATAAAAGTTTGTTTGCCTTTCAGATGAGGCTTACCCAGCAGTGCAGTTTGTCTTGAGTTATTTCTGTATTTCTGATGCCTGACTCATGTGACTGGACCATCAGCCTCCAGCCTGAACACAGCAGACTGTTTATCCACGATCTGAATCACTCATATTTTCAGACACTTTGTTACTGAAGACAGATCCAAGCAAAAATGTATTCTTACTGTACAACATATGACGTGTATGAAGTGTGCATAACAGCATTTCACATTCTCTTAATTTGTTACACTGTAAATGAACAGTACGTAACATTTTATTCTATCACTTATTAGAATAAAATGCAGATGTTTTTATTGCTCAAAAAACTTGTATTGTTTGAAACTACTGCACATCGCATTAGGTTTGTGAAGTTGTAGCGTGTTTTTTAGAACCTGCTCTTGTATATTTATGAAAAGTGGCTGTAAAGTAGTATGGGCGATGTAGTCTTGTACAGGCTCGTACTGCTAACGATAAGGTGGGTTCGAATAGTGTGGGGGAGATCACTAGATCACTCAAACATGCTTGGATGACATATAGGCATTTTGTTGATGAAGGAATCACATTATAACATGTCAATTTAGCATAATACTCCTCTTTAATGCTGTTTTCTGGCACCTGGAAAAAAGCAGGTGCTAGTGTGTCCACCAGAAAGTTACATAGTACAACTTTAACATAGAGGAAAATGAAGGTTTGGATGTTAATTTGTCATTTATGTATAAAAACTATATTTTCTTAATCATAGTAGAGGGAGTTTTATATGGTAAATGCAAGTTTATAGGAAGGGTCTGAACTCAAATTAGGTCACAGTTCATCCCAATAATTTTGATCATAGAAAATAAAATTCAAACTTCAACAGATATATTTGTACTGTAGTAGTAGTAGCAGTGGTAGAAGTAGTAGTAGTAGTAGTAATGGTGGTGATGATAGTAGTAGTAGTAGTAGTAGTAGTAGTAGTAGTGGTAGTGGTAGTGGTATTAATAGTGGTAGTAGTAGTAGTCGCAACAGCAGCAGCCGTAGTAGTAGTAGTAGTAGTAGTAGTAGTAGTAGTAGTAGTAGTAGTAGTAGTAATTGTAGTAGTAGTAATATTTGGTGTTTGTATTCCTGGTATTTTACAGAATGTATTTGTTTTCATTTCCTATTGTTGTATGTCAAAGGCCCTTAAACTCGGTCAGTGTTAGACTTATGGCCTACTTTTGGACAAATCCCGTGTTAGAGGACAATGACAGTGACATTTAAATCCTCTGCAGTGTGACCAGTCAATCCACTGCATGAACCACAATGTAATAAAACACTAAGCTAACAGCTATAGAGCTCATTCTCTTTACAGTGTACAGTCACCACCATAGTCACTGAACGAGTAGGACGGGGCAGTTTGGCAGATTTGTTCTTCCTAATTTTATGTTGAAAATGATCTTCTACTGTATAAAAAAGGAGCCTTTTTACTATCAAATTTTCATATCATGACAACACTAAGTGGAACTGCATTTTGATCTATCAGAGATTTTCAGATCATGAACTCAACACTAATGAAAAACTGCAAGTTTGATCTGTTTTTTAAGTGTCTACTACTCTATATTCAAGCTTTTTGCCAACCATGTATCATCTACTTCATAGAAAACGCAATCTAGCTACACATAAAGTACTTAATGCCTCTGAAATCTAAGGGAAACCTGGCCCGTCTCCCGAAGTGATCTCATCATTTGAGTGTTGAGTTTCTGCTTTGTCAGACTTACAGATGATGACTGATATGAAATTAATGCTGTATATGTGGCGTGCATTCTGGCCCTGCAGTTTAGGACAAAGCCATTGATCCATCGCTCCTGATGTCCTGCCTCCTGTATTCCTTCTGTTGGAAATGGTCTGATTTATTAGTGTTTGGACATGTTGCTGATAGTGCTGCATTTCTTGTATATAAAAAGGAAATGTATTTTAGGGATGACAGGGTGATGTCAGTGATTCCTTCTACAAATATTATGTTATTTTTTATTGTAGCTTACATTTAGTTTTACAAAATCATTTATCATTTTGAATTATTTACTGGTGAAAACATAAACATAGACATACAGTTTCATTTATGTTTATGCATTATGATTCAGTAGTTATTTTTTGAGGAACATGAAATTGAATATATAGTGGTCCCTCGTTTATCGTGGGGGTTACGTTCCAAAAATAACCCACAATAGGCGAAATCCTAGTAGAAAACTTTATTTTTTACAACTATTATATATACTTTAAGGCTGTAAAACCCCTCACCACACACTTTATACACTTTTCTCTCACAGGAATTAACATTTTCTCACATGTCCTCCTTGTTTAAACACTCTCAAAGTTCAAACCTTAGATTAAAAAAAAAAAAAAAAATAAGCACAGTATTATAGAACGAAACCAAATACTATACTGTCAATAAAAGTGACAGCGTTTAGAAATACTGTGACAAATTGAATTTTAATGATCAGCCTACGAGGTTTGACACATAAGAAATGATTAATAGTGACTCCGCCGTAATGTCTCGTAATGTTATTCTTCCTGCGGCCCTATCTTTTGCTTTAGTTCAGTAATGTTGCGTATCTTTGTTCGAGACTCGATATCTTTAACATAGCTCCATAGAAAAAAATCCCGAGGTGGATGGATGAGATTAAAAACTTTCATAGAACAAATCTAATTAATATATCTTATCACTTGCCTTTGTAATTACATTATAAAACTGTAAAGATATTTTATGGCCTGTATTGCCCTATATTACACAATTGCATCTTAACTGTGTGGATCGTTTGAGCAGTTACCTTTAATTAAAATAGTTTTGTTGCAACATATATTTTATTCATATATTGCATTTGTTCAGAATTGACGATCATTTTAATTTTGGTTGGTTACCTCATTTCTTAAACTTAATTAGTTGCATTTTCATCAGTGTAGTGATTTGGGGGGTGCACTTTTACTTAATTTGTGTGATGAACAAACAATGAGCAGAAGCTATTGTTTGGGAACACGGTCATGGTATTTACTGAACCAATCCAAATTCCTGTAATCTGTTCCAGTGGGATTACGGCTAACCGGACATCATGACAGATAGCTCAGATCTAATCTCCATAGAACAATAAAAAGCCTTCCTTTATTGCACAAAAGCACAACCTCTCTGCATGGTAAGGCGATGTTTAGGGATGGAAGTGGCACAGCTGGTTTGAAAGTACCTGTAGAGCTGTATCCTTCGCAAACAAGTAGTAATGCTGGTTAGTTAGCTAGTTGTTGTTGGCATGCCGCTTTGGTCTCTGGAAATTGTGAAAAGCGTTTATAAACTCATCACAGTGAATAATTCGGATGCAAGGTCTCCTACCTACGAATCAATTGATGTCTCTACGCTCCCTCTCCCCATTTCACGCTCCTTGCTGTCATGTAAAAACCCAGTCTCTAGAAGGATATGTGCCAGAGTTACATTTTTGCAATCTCATTTTACATTTGAAGTCAAATTACTTAACTGAAATGAATAATCACATCAGTGGAAACACATTGTGCAGTTTCTCAATTCACCTTATTTCGGAGGTTGCCGTGGATACCGCAATCGTCATTCCGGTCGTTTTATTTTGAAAGGGCATGCCGATCGTGACAGCAAGTACGTAAGTTCTATAGCGGACAACATAGGCGTTTTGAAGCCTCCCAAAGAATTAGTAGATTGTTGAAGTGTTGGTTACATAAACAGTGAACTTTTTATTCAAATCAAATTACTTATATAGCATTTTTTTTGCGTTGTTTTCTCAAATTCTCCAAATGAATAGGATTCCCTCTTAACTGGAAGTGCCACCACAATGAAAAAGTGGTTTAGAGCAAAGGTAGGTGGGACGGAATAAGGTTAATAAGGCAGAAACAAGTTACAGCAAGCACATCCTTCTGTAGACTGGGTTGCATGTAGACTATAATGGAAAAAATACATAATTTCAATGAGCATGAACTTTTTCGCTTTTTTTGAGTCAAATTTTTTCCCCATTTGTTGCAGAGTACATCAATAATGAGCACCAAACCAGAGCTACAGTTGCGATCTGTCGGCAGAAATCCGTTGTTTCTAGCGGGGGTAAAGCATTTGAGTGCTCCGAGCGGTTTTGAGTCAAATTGAAATATGAAATGGCTCCATAATCTCCTGCCAGACAAAAACTAGGGCCATACGGTCAATCCCATTCACACGCTTTGGACAAAGGAACAGATGAAATTCAGCGAGAAGAAAGAGGAGAGGAGAGAGAGGGCATCCCTGTCGGAAATCTGTTGTTACACCATCACCACTTTGGGAAATCAAAGTTGGATGATTGAATTGTTGGTTCTGTTACAGGGGAGAGTGCATTAGAGGATTTACCCGGCGGACACAATAGAAGAAGAGAGAAGGAGGAAAAATAGAAAGAACTGAACCATATGTGTGTCAGTAGAAGCAGACAATGAAATTCTCTTTATAGGGTGCGTTTTTTTAGTCAATATTTTGGCTTAGAGATTCAGGAAATGCATTTTGTATAGTAAAAAAAAAAGTTCTGTATCATCAAGAAGCAATACATGACATGAATGTTAGACAGTATAGCATCAAACTATTTCTATGAAGACAAGCACGTAGAACACCAGGCCAAGTTTTTCACTGTAAGAATGTTTTTCAAGGTATTTTTGAGCAATAAAAATCACACTTAAAACATACTGTGGGTCATGTTAGGCAAAGTAATAGCTTCTTAATGGAGACAAGGTAGTGGCACCTTTAAAAAATAAATAAAAAATCAACATTTAGTTTATGGCGCATCATTTTGTCATAGAACTGACAAAATGAAAACTGTGAAATACTTTGCTAAAGATACATCTCTCCAGTTACAAAAAAATGTATCAGTGACTCTTTAGAGTCCAGACAAAACAGGTTTTGAAAAGTGCTGTTTTCAAAAGCATTTTACATTTATGAGAGTTACATCTCTTTGTAGAGTAAGGTTTGAGCAGGACAGAAAGGCAAAGGAACAGGTTCGGAATAAAAACATGTTTTTAAGAAAATGGCATTTATTTTATCTATTTATATAATTTAATTGTTTACTTAATTATTATCAACTCTATCAGAAACACAAAAACCCATAACATTTGATTTATTACAGTCGACCTGAAAGTTTAACTTACAATCTATGTTGCAATAAGGGTTATTTTCCATTGTGTCCAGTTAAAATATATCTAAAAATTGTAAATATAATTGTATACTTTTATAAGCTTTTGAGTTTAAAAATATACTGTATAGAAAATAATTGTCTATTAATGTTATTTTAATCTTTTAATGTTAAAAAAAAAAAAAAAAAATCTTTAATGTTATAAAATACATTTCTCTAAATAATTTCAACAAATCGCGCAGTAGATGTTCATGCCCTTTACTATTTCAACCACATAAACTGAATTGTAAAAGTCAAGTTTCTTTAAAAATGACAAAAGCATGCACCAAATGGATCTGCCGGAGTTGAAGAAACTGACAAAAATGTGTTGACACTGCTAAAAATTTAGATCACTTCACAACACTGTCATTATCTTTCAACCCCCAAACTAACTATAGAAGAGTAATGCCCACGTTCCCTCCTCCCTCAACCCCCTGTCTCTCATCTGCATCCACCCTTTCACCTCTTCCTCTTCTCCAATGCTCCTCCAGTGTTTCCGTATCCTTCATTTCCCGCTCCTCTGGCCCTCCATAAATCTCTATTCTGAGCTGCATTAGACCCATATGTGACAAATGCACATTTTTCTCTTCTTAAACATAAATGGCAGCTAGTTTCTTTTTGTTCCATTTGTGAGCTGCCATGATAATCTCACTCAAGGCTTTGACTCACTCCAGTACTGTTTAAATAAATGCATCTGGACTGACAGAGTTGACACTTTCCAGCTGTGACGGCAGAAATTTCAACATTGTTGGTCTTAAATATCAAAAAGTTTAAAAAATGCCTGACTGTGTGTGGTAGTGCTGTGTTCAGTAGAGTAAGGGCTAGGGCCCCGCAGAGATTTAGATAATAAAAGTACAAACTCCCTAACGTACAATGTGGCCAAAAAACAATCCTGGTTTCTCTGGTTGGCAACACAAGGCGTCACATTGAGAACACAGCAGACTTTGTTAGTAAAGTCAAACATGTCCAATTTGACCCAGATGAGACAATGATTTCCTTTGACCTCTCTTTTCACTTGTATCCCCACATCAGCAGCGGTGGAGGCAGTAAGGAGGAGACTACCGCAGGATACTAAGATAAAACGGAGAACCAAACAGTCACCTGAACAAATCTGCCAACTGCGGGAAATGTTCGACATATTTCCAGTTCAGAGAAAACTTCTACAGGCAAATCCACATGGGCTCACCGGACTTTGCTATTATTGCTAACTTACAGTATATATGCAACAATTTGAACAGACACTGGCCTCTTTTCCTGGTATTGGTATTGAAACTTGGATTAAAACTGGATTAAACTCAAAAGACAAGATCTGGAACCCATTACTGCAAATCCAAATATCAAGTTCACACGGGAAGAGGTATAGCAGAGGACCGGCGACTCCAGGTAGAAGTCTTCAGGAAGCCCACACACACTACAACCAAATATGTCAGTGTATTTAGCTCCGCTCTTCAGATAGATATAAGGCAGTGTCCACCAGCAATCTGACCGGAACTGAAAAAGTCACTTGGATGAGCAGCTAAATTTTACTGTAAAACTTTTGTCCAGTAGAATACAATCTTATAATCTTTTGCTATGAATCATACCTGGACAACTGTGGGTTTACACAGATAGCAAAGAAAGACTTCATATTCATACACCAATTTATTTGGTGACCAGGGTCCTAGCTTTCAGGCGGAATTTGTCTCTGGAGGCACTGACAGCCCCCAGAGACAAATTCAGCTTGGTGATTCATATTTGACAACAATATGACTCTGCTCTCATCACCTTGACCAAATGTATTTGTATTTATAGGACCAACGTGAGACTGAAAACATCCAGAATGTCACAACTATCATAGTCACAAGAAAAGCAGACAGACATATAAGGGGGACATGATTTTTTTTTTTTTATTCTAGACATTTTTTCTTCTTTGTTTCTGGAGGATTTAATGTGTTCCAGTTGGCGACAGTGGGCTTACATTTACATTATAAAGGGTCCTTTCACCGGTGTAAACCCATAGCTGCCCTCACCTCTGCCCGGCTCAAAAACAAATGTAGGTAGCAGTACATATTTTGCTACTATAGATATAAAACAAATGTAATTGTTTTAAAGGGATATTTAGGATGCTGTAACAAAAACACAAGCCCTGTGTACATAAAAAACGTGATATATTGTTTTTAATATAAATGTATGGGCTCTTAGGGGCCCTCTGGTGACCTCGGGCACTAAGCAGCTGCTTATAGGCTGAACCGGCCCTGTTGGTGACATAGAAATCCTGACTCCTTCTAAATACAACATTAACCACATCCAGGAGCATTAAAAGCTATTAACTTAAAATATAAAAAGGTAAATTTGACATAGATAAAAATTAATTTCAGATTTTTAATAATTTGAGTACTCCTAAAACAACTTATCTTGCTTTCAGAGAAGAAAAAATAGTAACCACTTACACTATATTATACTATACTTCTCTGGAGGTGTTGGGGATTTCTTGGCTCATTCTGCATCTGTGGTGTTTAATATTGTGTCCACAGTACCATATTCATTCAACATTAACATTAAAATTCAAGTCCTGCTTCATTCATCTGCATAAATTACATGTATCTATTATTTGATAAAACGTGCCCAAGGACTGTTTAGCATATTGAGTTCCATATTAATCAACATGGAGGCACAGTGGTCCTGTACCTGACAACAGAAGTACTCTGGTGATTTCTCAGTGGATGCACACACGAGACAGAAATACAGTCTATGATTAAGATGCTGATTGTGATCATTTACTAGACAAAGCTATGTATAAAAATGCATTTATGGTGCTACTGTGAAGAAGTTATTGGGGTACTCCTATGGGAAGTCCTCCGTCACAGTAACCAACTCAAACACCGCATTCATACATAGGCAAGGCGTGTGAAGTGTCTTGCTCAAGGATATCACAACTGCACTAGTCGGAGGAGCTGGGACTGAACCTGATCTCCTTTCGAGTAATCGTCATTTGAATTTTTTCAAGCGATTTTTTTGTTAAATTAATTTATATAAACCTAATAATATACGTGTATATACATCTACGTTACGTGTATAATGTGTATTTAATTTTTTTCAAGTCAATATTTCATTTTTTCTGTTTTAGTTATTATTATTATTATTATTATTATTATTATTATTATTATTATTATTATTATTATTATTATTATTATTATTATTATTATTATTATTATTATTGTTTTTGTTATTATTATTGCTATTACTATTATTTTTTTTTTATTTATTTATTTTTATGTATAACAGTAACTAAACTAAAAAAACATCAAATGCACTTTAACTGTCCATTACCGCCAGAACACCGGAACTTATGGCTTAACCTTTTGCTCATCACTTAACCCCATAAGTAGCACAGATCTCATATAAGCTTGTGCATATGTGTGTTATTCTACCCGTTTGTGCGTCTTATAGAGGAGGACATTCACTGGACAGATTCCCACTCTCAGATCAATACAGTATCACATTATCCCCAGTGAGCCTCCCCAGACCATTGTCTCTAATGACTGCACCGCTCCTTATAATGGATTTGGCTCAAAACATCAGTGCAATGTGTTTCATTTAAGTGGCCATGTTTAAGGTGTCGATATGAATATGCACATTAAAACTACACAGTAAGTCATTATGACCAGTACTATTTATAATTGTAAGGTATTTTCAGCTCATTATATGTTACAATGTCATTCTTGTATCAGTGACATGCCTGGAGTTGTGCTTTGTTGTCTTCTTGCATGTTTGAGTAATGTTGTGTTCTCTGGTGCTCCTGGGGTATCTAAACACTTATTTAGTTCCCATAAAGTTTTTATGAATAACAACAATGCACTCGTACTCATAACAATGTGCTACCTCATACTCATGACAATGTGCTACCTTATTCATGTGATATTCAAATTAGTGGTGGTAAGCTATTATACTATCAATCACTAATCACTCTTACAAATTCATAGGTCAGAGAGACAGACAGAGCAGGAGTCCAACTGGCAACTTCCTGGTTTGCATTGACCTGGCTCTCACCAGATTGATCTGTGTTGCACTGTGAATTGAGTCCTACCCATTAATCAAAGTGGAGCGGCTCTCGCTGAAAGTGAATGCGACGTTCAGACGAATACTCAAAGCTAATGGTGCGACGCATCACAGCGAGCTGAGAAATCAAACGTCTGTTAAATCCAGATGAGAGAAAAGCACAAATATCTTTCTTGTTCACAAACGCACAAATAATATTAAAATGTCTGTAATTCCATTAAAATAGGCTGAAATACGTCCATCGGAGTCACCATGTTTGTTTTGGTTTGTTTGACTTCTACCCAAAGCACAATGCTGCCTTTTGATCCAGTCTCACTGGTGGCTGAGCCCAATCTCAACATCGGGAGCTTGACGGACTGATTCTTGTGAGTTTGTGACCTCACAAATATCACAAGTAGTCATCATGCTGCACAAGGTTAAATTTACACTGCAAACCCAAACTCATTCGATTTGTTAGACTTTCATATTCAGTATATATACCAATTGTATTATTTATTTTACACATATTATAGTAAACGGTCAAATCTTTATATAGTATTTTTCCACTTTTGAGGCACTCAAGGTGCTGTATAAATCAAAGACCCACTCACCCATTTACACACACAATAATACACAGAGTACACAGACAGTGGGAGCAAGGCGGGTTAAGTGTGTTGCCCAAAGACGAAAACTATATTCTGTGGAAGCTGGAATTCAAACCACTGGCCCAGTTATCAGATAATTAGCCATTATTCAAGATCATAACATGTATTTTTCTGACTTAAAAAAAAAAAAAAAAAAAAAAATCCCAATCCAATAGTTGTGTGTATTACGTCTTCAAGTGGTGAGTTAAATTCCTCCTTCTCAAACTTTCCTACTCACCCAGTACAAAATAACAAATATTGAATAAATGATACCACACATTTCTGCCCAGCCCGTCATGACTGTGTAGTTGAAGTCTAGTAGCCTGCAGTGTTGTATTGAATGATTCATTAGCCTCTAAATGTGCTAGTTAGAGTAGAGCAGAGACTGAGGATCTCTAGGCTCTATGTGGCTCCAAATCAAGTTACATAAGTGCGGTTTGGAGAAGCAAAGAGCGACTGTGCAGGGACAGATAATATACTATATTTAAAAAAAGAAAAACATAAAAGTGAAACATTAACATCCACAATTCAAATCATCTTGAACTATCTGCTTTGGATTAACACAAAATAACTGAAGGGGAAAAAGATGATATAATGTATGTAAGTAGGGCTGGTGGTTTTTGAGTGTTGTTTTGGAGGATGGCATTAAAAGTCTATTGTAGCATTATAAGAAGTATTAACAGTAGTATTAGTAGTGGTAGTACTTGTTGTAGACACATTAGAACGATAAATAGTAGTTATTGTTGTTGTATTCATTAACATATTAGTAGTAGTCATAGTAGTAGTAGTAGCAGTAGCAGCCATAGTAGGCATAGCAATTTAATCAGAAATATAATGTTTCCTTTCCCTTTTACTCATTATTTTAAGTCATTTATTATATTTTTCTACATTCCTTATACTTGCAGAAACAAATGTCATAAGCATTTTGAGAGATTTACATAATAATTAAGTTATATTACTCCAGATGCCCTTTCAAGTAGGTGCATCCATTTGTGCAGGCTTGGTATTGGCCCAGAGAGCATGTTTTTGTAGTTTGGTTGAATACGTCATACAGTTATTACATATACACAAATTTTGACTGGACAAGAACTTTTGAGTACTTTCTATTATTACATAAGTGCATTAGCAGACCTAGGCCTGAGGATGTTAAACGCAGAGTACAAGTCTGAACCGAGTGGCCCCATACAGAGACACAGCACAAGATGTACCTAGGATATGGTTGATAGTTTTAGATAGAATATAGACTTCTCTCAATTACTTATTTTATTTGCATTTATAAAGAAATTAAAAAAAATAAAAAATAAGGAGATATATTGTAATGAAAGGTATGAGGCTGAACAGTTTTGGGGAATATTTTTCCAAGCAATTCCAATTTATGGGAATAAATAATTCATGTTTTAAAATTAGGATTCAGTTAACTGTCCACTTTTTAAACTTGTCCAGAAGCAAGAATGTTTTAGAGAAAAAAAAAAAAAAGCTATTCAACTAATACAAGAGATCCCATGCATCTCAAAGCATTTTTACAGAGGTCTAAACTACAGAATTAATAAAGCAAATAAAATAATATTACCTTTTAACCTTAGTTTTCATTTCATTTAAAAAATGTATGAACATTTTTGCGTTTAGTGAAAGTGTTTTTTACCGTTCATAGTTCAAAGTCACTCCTTGAAGTTGCAGATATTTGAACACTAATTATTCTACCACCACAGCAGTAAAAACAAACTTCACACAGGATTTTAAAGTGAAACATGGTCTCTTGATAGCTCATTAATAACTGCACATAATATATAATAATTTCAAAAATATTGGTCTTGTTTTTGAGCTATATTTTTGTCCTTGTGTTTAAAGAGGCTGTACTGCACTTTCACGTAGTTTGCAATCTGGTTTATAACATTTAAAATAACAACAGCCGACTAGACAATCATTAACTTTTTATGTGTAGTAAC
This sequence comes from Periophthalmus modestus, assembly GCA_019594935.1. Lineage (NCBI taxonomy): Eukaryota > Metazoa > Chordata > Actinopteri > Gobiiformes > Gobiidae > Periophthalmus > Periophthalmus modestus. The sequence goes on along the minus strand of JAIEZT010000013.1, from coordinate 30,273,016 downwards.
TCAATATTTTTTAAATTATACCCCTCATTAATCGGATGCATTTTTTATCGTCTGGTGCTTATAACTCTTGGAAGTGAATAATAAGGATGGTATGAAAGTGAGGAATAACTTTGGACCTCTGCAGACAGTTTAAAAAGAACTACATGCATGTGTCGTTTCCTACATACTTTGAAGCCATTTTGTCTTCCTCGTTACACAACAATGTTGTTGTTGTGGACAGGACATACAGCGGGTCTAATCCTGGTCCTGATCATCTGTCATGAAACATTTGTTAATTACTAATAATTCATGAGGAGAGCTGCTGTTTCTCTGGCTGGACCATCTGGTTTGTACAGGCTTTCAACTTACAGAGAAGACGCCATTGTGCTGCTAAAAAATAAACCATTTAAAAACATGATATCAGAAGGGTATACTTTATTGATTCCTTGTGAGAGAAATTCATTCTCTGCAGTTGAATCTGACCCATCGGTTAGTTTCATAAGTTTGACCCATTTTCAGATCTTGAGCTAGGCTTGGACCTTCTGATTGTGAAGACTAAGTGCTAGCTACTTCTATAACTGCATATTTAGGGCGATATGGCAAAAATGGTAAATGGTTACATTTTTATATAGTGCTTTTCCACCTTCAGAAACCACTCACCCATTCACCCATTCACACACATACATACACCAGTGTACACAGACACTGGGGGCAAGATAGGTTGAGTTTCTTGCACAAGGACACAATGACAGCATTCATCTTTGGAGGCTGGAATCGCACACTGCCAACCTGTGTGTCAATGGATCTGACTGCTCTACCAATGATGTTTATGTCTAGAGTGGGATTTGAACCGCCAACCTTTAGATCAGTGGACCAACGTTCTATAGAGAACTTTATAGAATGCATTTGAATGTGTGATAACAAAAGCGACTGCAGTTCAATAGTATATAGTGGTCTCTTGTTCATCACGGGGGTTACGTTCTAAAAATAACCAGCAATAGGCGAAATCCGTGAAGTATCAGCTTTATTTTTTATAATTATGAGATATGTATTAAGGCTGTAAAACCCCTCATCACACACTTTTAATACACTTTTCTCAGACAGGCATTAACATTTTCTCACATTTTTCTCTTATTGAAACTCTCAAAGTTCCCCCTTCCTCGATGATCGCTTTAAATGTGTTGTTCACGTGTCTCTGCTCCAGCGGTATCCACAGAAACACTTTTGAGTCGAAAAGCATTTCTGAAATTTGTCAAAGCAGCCCTCGGTGGCATTACATGGGCTTGATACTGTGTGAAAAGTACTCGTCGATGGTCTGAGCTCCGCATCATCCTGCTCCTCGCTGTCATGAATGTCATCACTGTCAGCAAAGATTTCAGCACTTCAGAGTCACACTGCGATCGAACATTTATGTAAATTTGGCTGAACACATTCTGTACTGTACAAGAGACACGACACGAAGGAGATTGATTGATAATCATCTACAGTCCCTCAGCCAATCAGGATGCAGAACACAATGCACGTTCATACACTGTAAAAAAAAGTATGCAAAATTGTACCAAAAAAATCCTTTAAACAGAGAGACTGCAAAAGGTGAACCGCGATGTAGCGAGGGACCACTGTAGTCACTGTATATTGTTGCATCTAAACAAGTAAACTAAAATTATAAGCAACGACAACCTCGCCAATTCAGTCTCCTATACATTCTATATGTAAAAAGTCTAAGTCTTTTCGAATTCAAAACTGTTGTTTCTAATCTCCTCCTCACAGATGGAGAGCAATCATTTTGGGTCTGTATAATTGATTTGTTTGAATAGAAAAAGGGGGAGAAGAGCTCACTACAACGTCTCCACAACAGCACTGTGAAGCAGGATTATAGGATTATAGGGGGATTCTGATCGACAGGAGGAACATTGTAAACACCTAAAATATGCAGAATACTATGGTTTACAGAACTAACAGAGTGTGAATGAGAGATGATTTCACAGTTGCTTATACAGCAGGGGGTAGTAATTTATGCGCTCATCATCAGCCTTTCCTGTCATTTGGAATACACTGTACGAAAAGTTCCAAGGCTGTGGTTCACCCATGGTTCACTGGGGTGCAGTTTTCATCAGATTGTGCCTCTAGAAGCCTGCATGTGGGTGATATATTGAGACAGGCTAAAAAGACTACAGAATAAGGCTGCAAACTTTGGGGGAAATGTCGAATTGCTATTGAGATTAGATTTTAATAATAATAGGATTCTGTTCAAAGCTCAGATATCACATCCAGGAGAATTGACAGAGACTGAAATAAGAACTGACAAACTAATACACGAATGACATTTCAGAACATGTTTGTACAGATTGAAACTACAGGGTTAGCAATTCAGAAAACAAAACAGAAAATGTGGTACTTGACAAATTGCTGCCTTTTTGATTTGACAATTGGAACCATTCAAATTGTGATTTCGATTCAATTACTCAGCCCTAGTACAAAATAAATGAAAAATAAAAGAACATAATCGTGCAGTGCAGTGGTTCTAAGAATGACCAATCTCATCTGATCTCAGAACCTAAACAGGATTGGGTCTTGTTAACACGAGGATGGGGGACTACAGGTCAGCAGAAGTGTCTCTACTGCAAACTGTCATTGTGTCCTTAGGCAAGACACTTCATCATTCATTCTTTGTCATTCTTTGCCTTGTGTGAACGTGGTGTGTGAGTGTGCGACTGGTGGAGGGGTTGATGGCACAGATTGGCTGCCTTGCTTGCATCAGTCTACCTCGGGGCAGCTGTGGAGTATGGAGTGAATGAATAATGCACTAAATTGTAAAGCCACTTTGAGCATCTGGAAAACCGATACACAGTATAAGACTAATGCATTATTAGTATCAATTAGGGACGTAACAATTTATCAGACCAATATCTGTATAGGTCGAAAGCCGATATTGTGCTCCGGTAATGAAAGGGTTTTAACCTTGCCGTCTCTTCGCACATGCAGGAAGAAAACAGCTCCATGGACACAGCGTGGATCTGGGTTGGAGGAGTGCTGCTACTTTATTCTTAAGCTTATTCAGAACACCCATTAAGGACAAGATATTACTGCACCTTTGTGGTCATTTTTACAATCCACTGACTGTTTGTAAACCAGTTCCTACTCTGCACAAGAGACAAGTGCTACACGCGCAAAGCAGCAGGAGTGTCAGAACATTAAAAGCAATAACGAGCATCCAGCATCACCAGTATAAGTTACGCAATGCATCTTTAAACGACCCATTTTGCGATCTCTATTATAATGTTGTTTCCTCATCAGAAACATACCTGGAGTTGTGTTTTGTTTCATTCACATGTTTAACCTTGAATATTTAAGCTGGAGTTCTTCCCTCAAACTGGAAACACTCTGTTCCACCTTGTGATGTCACATGGTAATACAGGAAGTGCTCCACTCTGTTTTAAAACTCCATACACCTTCACCAAAATCATTTGGATAATTCCCACCCTGGAACTGCTGATCTCCACTGAACAAAAGGTAAAAGCTGTAGCTTCATGACATCACAGGGTGGAACAGAGCATTTTGAGCTTTGGAGATGCAGACAGATTAATAATGAAGGGTCACTCAAACATATGTGAGTATGTTTTTGACGAGGTAACAACATTATAACATGGCTTAAAGCTCACAAGAATCAACTTTATCCAATGCGGGACATTTAAGCAGCAGTGCCAGCCCCTGCTCCTCATGTACTCCATGGAGTCTAATCAGTTGCTTGATTTGATTTGAACAAGGATTAGTGTTGGTAGTAGGTTTTGTACACAGCCTGGATAACTTCAGACTCGCTGTGTATGTGTAAGAGAACTGCAAAGTGTAGAGAGACTAAAGTGCTGCTCCCAAACACGTGACGCTAACATATATGTGCCCTCTGTGGATCTAATGAGGAAGCACAAGAGCACAGATGGTGGATTAAGGCTGGGGCTGTACGGGACCAAAGGATGGGAGAGGAAAGACAAGAACAGGAGAGAGAGGGAGAGTGCAGAGAGAGAGAAGGAAGGGGCGTGGGATGATTAAAGGAGGAGGCGAGAGAGGACGGTAGAATGGAAGAAGAGAGAGAGAGAGGAGGAGAGATAATTGGGGAGATAGTGAGAAGGGGAGGGGTGGCGGGAGAAAGAAAATGGGAGAGAGAGGTGAGGGGGAGATGGAGAGAAAGGGAAAAAGATAAAAATGGAGAGAGAGGAGGAGAGCACATGGGAGGGGAGAGAGAAAGAGATGAAGGGACAGAAAACAGGGGAGACAAAGTAGAAAGCAAAAGAGGAGAGAGAGAAAGATTTGGAGAGAGAAAGAGAGAGCAGGGAAAGAGAGAGAAAGAGAGTGGAGGAAGAGAGAGAGGTGGGTCCTGGGGCGACTGTTAAACTGACTTAATCAGATCAACTTAGTGACCTGGATAAACACCCAGCCACTCACACAGTAACAGAAAGAATAGAGAGAGCGCGAGACAAGAAAAAGGCTAAAATTAGGCAAATGTGCAGCCAGGGTTTAAGCCAGAAAGAAAAAAAAAACATCAGAATGACTTTAAGTTTTTTACTTTTATTTTGTGAATTTTTAAAAATAGTTTGTGACATGTAATTAGGCCAGTTTTTCATTCCAGTACTTGAACAACTCTTTACTTTTTTCAGTACATATTTCTGTATTTAATAAAAATAGTCATATGAGAGAAACCACATTTTATACAGTGACCATAGACCGTATAAAGAAGTGGACTAAGTGAGTGTGGCGTCACCCGTAGCGTTCGGCTCCCATCAAATGAAGCCGAGTTCAATATCATATCGTATCCTAGCAACCAAAGAGCCAACCTGGAGCAAAGCTGTTGAAGGTAACGCCCCTTCCCGCCCGCACCGCTGGTTTGGAAGGAGGTGGGGGCTTAGCAACGCTGTCAATCAAACCTGTTGCTAACGCTAACGGGAGTGACTTCGGGGAAAGAAGGTGCCTGATTTGTCCCTGGACTACAACGTTTTGTCCAGTTGAAAGATTTAATTTCTCTTTTGGGCTCTCTTATTAATGTTCATATCTTATCTTATGGACCACAATAGCGAAAGAAAACCACCAGGATCACATAGAGTTGGTTAATATGAACGTTTTAAGACAAAAATGACGATGAGCATGACAAGCAGTTACTACAGAGAGAGGGGTGACGGTTTTCTAATGTAAAGTGAATTGGAGCCAGAGTCAATGGAGCCGGAAGCGCGCCCATGAGCACTTCCTATTTGAAACGTGGCGGCTACCAGATCAGCTATGTCCGTTTATAAATGACAGCGACTTATTACTCACAATTAAGATGATTGCCTACACTGAAATTGCTGTTCATTTATTATTAATCAGGATTAAACTAGATGCAGTCATACTAACTTCACTCTTGTCTGATCTCGGAAGCTAAGCAACGTTGGGCACTCGCTTCCACCATTTTACCCCAGGGCAGCCGTGGCTACAGTAGCGTCTTCATCTCAGAGTATGGAGTGAATGAATAATGCACAAAACTACTGTATAATGCTAATGGAATTTAAAGGTGCTGTAAGCGATTTGTGTCAAAATGTGTCTTACAGTTGTATCGTATAAGCAGCTTTTTATGTCTGCATTTAATTATAATGCATTTCATTGTCTGATAATCAGGAAGTGTGTGTTAGTATGCTAGTTGTTGTTGTCAGTAAATGGTCATGGTCAGAATTTTATCACCATCATCATTCACATACACATACACCAGTGTACGCAGATACTGGGGGTGAAGAAGGTTAAGTGTCTTGCCCAAGGACACATCGACAACATTCTGTAGGAGCTGGAACCTGCCAACCCATGATGTTTTTTGTGTTGAGAGGATTCGAACCACCAACCTTCGGATCAGAGGATATACACTCTCCCAACTGAGCTACTGTCACCCACTGAGCTACTGTCACCCACTGAGCTACTGCCCCTCGTTAGCTTCACTGTCGCTATGGTCTCTCAGAGTTGTGAAAAGCTCTTATAATCTCATCACTGTGAATAATTAGGATGGTCAGAATGCATAAGGTAAGTGCTGAATAACTTTGGTCCACTGCAAACTGTTCCACCAGGTCCCACCTCCCCTCCCCTGTTACATGGGTGAGTGCACAGTGCATATGTAGAGGTGTCTGTCCTCACACACAGGGGACACTAGGGGACATGGCTGAAGAATGTCCCCCTCAGCAGTCCACATGTACCACATTGTAGTCCCGTTTTGTCCCAACGACGTCCTTTTGTCCCACACACAAAGACATGCAGTATTTGCGGCCACTGCAGTTACATCATGGGCCGTGTAGTAACAAAAACAACAGTGATGTCATAGGATAGTTATTCATGGTAGTTACATTTACTTGTGTACTTGTCTGTGTATTCTTTGTGCAGTTTTCAGACAGCATATTTTTAGATCTTGAGTACTTGACAGTGTAAGAGTAGTCTTACTTGTGTAATTGACAAAAGCTTTATTTCTACAATATAAAATGTTTTGAAAGAAGAAATATTTTTGCAGCACTTTTCTTATATAAAACATTCTCAATGAAATAACAACAATTTTATGCTATATATTTCCCACCTTCAACCCCGTTTATACTATGTGCAGAATACTTTGTGCATTTGCAGAAAGGGAAGATGTCTGTGCTTTTCTCTTAACTAGATTCAACAAAACTTAAATTTTTCATCTTGTTCTGCTGTTTTGACAGTGTGACCAATCATATTCAAGTATTCGACATGACGTTCCATGTTTTCCTGTTTGCTTTCAGCGAGAGCCGTTCCAGATTGATATATATGAAGAACTCTGCTACACAGATCAATCTGGTGTGAGGCAGTTTAGCTAAAATTTTATTAATTTGAGAACTTAAAAGGGCTGTACTATTTTTATTTAATATAATAAAGTTAAAATGATCCCAGTACAGATATATTACAAAACAGTCAAAATAAGATCTGTAAGTGCTGGCTGCATTTCATCATAAAGCGTTTTTTAATCACCTGCAAACGGGAAGTAATGTCGGTGCGCTGTTAGCATGCTAGTTGCTGCATTACCGTGATGATCAAAACTCTATCTCTGGCCTCTGAAAGTCGTGGAGAACAAAAAATACAAACTGGATTTAAACAACACATTTCATCAGGAGCCTGTGATCAAAACGAGCGTTCATGGTTTCGTTTAGGTGCTAATGCTAGCTAGCTTGTGACTGCGATGTTACGTAAGAGGCATCGTTTAACAGCACAAATCAGCTCACCTGTTGTAGTTCAGCTAAGTCAGTTCTTTACGGTCAGATTGTGTTAAAACTCAACCCAGATTAAGGTCGAATAGAGATTGTGACAGCAGTGCCTCCAGTTAGCGTCACACCCCCAGGGAATGTTGACAATATCAGCTGCAAAATATCAATAAAATCATAATCAAGTGTAAAGTGTAATACTTTTGTAGAAGAAAATCGATGAAACCAGGTTGTTAGCATCAGTCCTACTTTGGCTCCTAACCTGCTCTCCATGTGAAAATGTAACTACTGTATTACCTAAAACACTCCTCTTATAATGCCAGCATATTCTTTATAGATCTCTCGTGTTCTTTCAGTGTGTGGGCCCATAGCTCCCTCTCTCCATCCCTCTCTCCATCCCTCTCTCACGCCCCCTCTCTCGCTCCTTGTCTTACACTTAATGCACAAAGCACAGGCCTAATGCAAAGTAATGTCGTGATCGTCCAATGTCAGGGTTACGTGAGTGTGATTTTAGCTGCATAATGGGAGCTTATGAAGGAAAGGAAGGTGTCGTTTGTATGGGTGGAATGTGTTATAGTGGTATTGAAACATTTTTAAACAAAATTATGAAGAATGAAAGTGGAGAGCTGGTCCAAATAGAGCTCATTTGAAGTTGCACAGTGTAACTTTTCTGGTAGATGGTCCGCAACTTGCTTGTCTCTGAGATGTTAATGCTTTTCCTGGAATGTTCCACAGTATGGTATCAAAGAATTATGAATTTAGAGATGTTTTTAGTGAAAGAATGAATGAGTAAATAAATAAATAGGCCTGAATGTGTCGCATGCTTGTCTCTGTGGAGATAAGCAACGAGGGTTTTGTTTTAAGTTACGTAGATTATAATAACAATAAATAATGAAAAGATTTTTGTAGATGATGTGTCTCTGTGGTAGAGAAATACACATTTGAACATTTTTTTTTTATTGTTCCATATTTCTATTTAAAAAGTTTAAGTTGTCAAGAATAAGAGAAGTGAATTCTCTGGAGGAGATCAGTGCCGTGTGTTTCTCAGCAGGCCCACCCAAACCATTCCGATGAAACTGGAAGTAGTACAGTAGCGATCAGCAGGGGGGTACAGCTGCTGCTAATGTCTGCCAGCTCAAAACATAAGACACAACTAGCATGCAAGCACAGCCAGAGTGTTCAAATCAACAGTGTAATGGAAGTGCTAAGGGACTTTACAGCCAACAGTAGCTGATGGGATCAAGGCAAATAACTGCATACGAGTAAACTGGAATACTACGACAGATGCAGATGATCGTCAGGAAAGCACAGCTTCAACGTCACATGTGTTATTCATTATCTGTAGCTGCAGTGTCCACCAGTCACTCACACATATGGTGGAAGAACTACTCAACCTTGTTACGTAAGAAAAAGTTCAGATGCAAGAGCAAAAAAAAAAAAAAAAAACTCAAATAAAAGTTAAAGTATCACACAAAAAAACACTTTAAAAATGTACATAGCGTAAAACGTAAAGTATTCCATGTAGATTTTGAGGTCTTATAAGGCTTCAAATGTGATGATTTTGACAACAATTTCTGCTGAATTTTGTTCAACAGAAATTAAATCAATTGGTTTTTTTTTTTCTCTAACTCTTATTCTTTGTATATTTTTGTTTGCTCAAACTATGAATGCGTTAAAAATAAACCTGTCAGACTTTTCAGCAGGTCTCAGACAATAGTAAAAAAATATTTTTACTTTTCAGTCCTGTTCAAAAATGTAGACAAAACAGCAAAGGTATAAGATTTCCCCCATTGATCTATTTATACGATGTTACTAGTGAAAAGTCCCAGCCCAGAGCTGAACTGAGAGCAGAATCAGTTGACTGTATGTGAGACATCTGCCACTGGCTCAGATGAACAGCAGGATCAGCACACACAGTCCTATGTGAGCTCTGAAGGTTACTCACACTGTGTCACTATCTACAACACTCTACATAGTTACACATGTTTGAACATAAGGTGGATACTTTACTCTGTATTTATCCAACAGATACAACACAGTCACTAATAATTACCCATACCCACAACCACATTCAAAAGATTAAACATTAATATGATCTGAAGTACTAAATCAGAACTAGTACAGACATCTGTATCTGATACAGCTGTTTATTCCAGGTCTAAACGAGTTCTTATAACCAAGCCAAATAAACCAAGCCTTAGAAAGGACTAAAACAAGTTCTGTTCTTGGTTGCTGCCTCCCTGGTTGGCTCTGCACCTGTTCCTTGTTGCCAATCAGGGGGGCAGCCCTTATATTCTGTTGATGCCCTGTTCTGTTGCTTGATCCTTGTCCTTTGTGCAGGGTTTATCTGTTCATGTCCTTAGTTCTGTTTCCTTTTCTGTTCAGGTCATGTTCTGGTTTTCCATGAGGACGCAGGTTCTGTTTCTGTTTTCAGTTTTTGTAAATAAACCTGTTTTTGGAGCTTTTGAGTTGGGCGTCTCCTTGTGCCGCAGTTGAGTCCAGTTTTTACCACCAAAACGTGACATAAACCAGGTCTAAACCAGGTTTAAATCAGGTCTAAGCCAGGTCTACACCAGAAATAAACCAGGTCTAAACTAGGTCTAAACCAGGTCTACACCGGGACTAAACCAGGTCTACACCAGAAATAACCAGGTCTAAACTAGGTTTAAACCAGGTCTACACCAGAAATAAACCTAGTCTAAACTAGGTCTAAACCAGAGATATACCAGGTTTAAATCAGGTCTAAACCAGATCCACACCAGAACTAAACCAGGTCTAAACCGGGTCTACACCAGAACTACCCCAGATCTAAACCAGGTCTAAACCAGGTCTACACCAGGTCTACACCAGGACTAAACCAGACCTATACCAGGTCTACATCAGGTCTAAACCACGTCTAAACCAGGTCTAAACCAAGTCTACCCCAGGTCTATACAGACTAAACTAGGCCTTCCTCCAGATCGTAGTGCTACCTGCTGCGTTTCTGTCACCTCCACTCCATGTGTGATGTTTCTCTCTCTTGAAAAGTCTTTTATCCCTGGCCTTGTTCAGCTCAGCACGGCTCTATTCTCCCAGGCTCACAGGCCTCTTTTAAAATGTTCTTTTGTCATGGAATTTGTGTGTCCTCACAACTGAGGACTGTGTCCTCATATGGCTGCGCTATTTCATGTAGTCACAGAGTGACACTGATTGTCTGAGATAGTTTAAAGTTTAATGTCAAACTGTGGGACATTCCAGGTAAAGCAGAGCATCCCTAAGGAGAGGAGTAGGTGTTTTTCTGAAAAACAGACATCCAAAATAAAAATTAAAAATAAATAAAAAATCTGAAGTAATTGAGTATTGAGTACCACCTACCTCTAGTAAAATGTCCTCCACCTGTTCCTATTTACTGTCAATCAATATTATATACCAATACTGATCATTTGAATAGGCCTGTAAGTACATAATGAATAATCTTCAGTAGTTCATTACTGTTTAATAAATAATGAACTTAATGTGTTAAAGTGTCTGAAGAAGAGAATCAATAAAGAAATGTGAATCAAATGTGTAGAAGAAATTTTAAATGTACAAGCAAATTTAACAAAACTCTTCTAGTTGACGAGTATGCTCCTTCCATGGAACTATAACCATATATGAGAACTCATTTGATTAAATATTGATACAAATATGAGGATAAGGATTTATGGAACAACAGCAGAGAGAAGAAGTGAGTGGGTGAGTGAGTTTTTGGAGAGAAGATTTTGTATTTTTTTGGTATTTATATGTAAAAAGGCAGATGAAACTCATGATTCTGTTTTATAAATATATATTGTTTCCTAGTACTTTCTGTATAAATAGTTTGTAGGCTCCTCAAGAAGGCAGCCTGATTTGTCTGTTACTGAATGTTCATATCTTGATTTACAGACACAATAGCGAAACGCAAAATTCAAATCATGTAGAACAGGTAGCGGGATCACATTTTGCTAAAGCTACCCTGAGAGGGGCTGTTACAATTTTTCAGTGTTGAGTTACGGACACAATAGAACAAAATGGAGCCGAAAGCGTGAACAGGTCCATTACAAACGTGGCGGCTTGCAGGTCAGTTATGTCCACTTATGTTACAGTGTGTATATATATAGTGAATGGAGCCAGATATCGATGGATATATATAAAGCGGCTATAGGTCAGTTATATATATATATATACAGTATATATACATATGTATGTATATATATATATATATGTATGTATAGTCGTGTAGTCTTGTGAGGTAGGCAGATACACAGAGATATGTAATCATTTTGAGAGCTTTTGCCACGCCCTTTTTTTTGTCGACTTTTAGCCGTCTTTAGTCGACAGTATACTCTTCTTGAAATACCCTCTAACTATTAATCAGATTGGGCACTACCCCAAATATTACAGTCATTATGTAATATAAGTCATTCCATAGCTAAATATTTATCATCAGAATAACAGAGTTGGGTTGTTTACTTCCAATCACATTCCACAGTCCCACATGGCCCCTCCCTCTCCCCTCCTTTGTCTTTCCTATCCTGACCCTGCCTTAAGCTCCTGGTACAGTGGACTCTACCATTGTGCATTGAACAGGGCAGGGCATGTGACTTACTGTAGCCAATGTCCCGTGAGGTGATGTATGAGGCTGGGTGGGGTATTAGATCACCCCCATGTCCTGTTCACGAGTCTGGTTCTGGCACAGAGCCCCAAATGAATCATGGTATACTGCGTACCTTCCCGACTTGTGCCACCATCACTGGCACACTGTCCAGTAAGAATATAGAGGAATGCTTAGGCAGACAAATTATTTGGAAATTATACGTTCAGATACAATATTAGACATATTAGACTAAGGGTTAGTGTTGTCATGGTACAAAAACTTCCAAATCGATTTTGATAGCAGGGAGAGGGCTTTGGACTTGATACAAATTCAGATATGACAATGAAAATAAAGACAATTGAATGAAAAACCTGAAATAACAGTGGCACTCAAAGCGCTTTACATCAAGGAACCACTCACACACACATATTCATACACCTATATACGCAAACACTGAAGGCGTGGTGAGTTAAGTGTCTTGCCCAAGAACACAACAACAGCATTCAACTGAGGAAACTGGAGTCAAACCATCAACCTGTGGGTCAGTGGATTTTACTTCTCTATTGTCCCCCAAATAATCTTACAGTGGTTGTTAAACTTTCCACAAAATGTCCAAATTTGTTCCATTCATTCAGTCTTTTCAGTATCGATACCTCCTCAAATGAGTATCTAGTTTTGATACTGCTTTTAGTATTGATTCTTATATATTCTGATACCCAGTTAAGAGTTGGTTGTAAAAATACATCCTAACAGAGCAATGTATAAAGTATATTTGAAGTTTATTTTCAATTTGTTTATATTTTTTAAAGGAGCAGAGCAGTGCAAGTGTATATAAATTACTGTTTCCACTTTCTTTTATCTAAAATAGCTTTCCCATTGGTCTTCACTGCTCGATTAGGACTGCTCATTTTATCAAAGTATCAAATATTTTCATTGTCACTCTCTCCCTTTGTTTCCATAGATTTAGATAGACCACTCTCCACACTCTAGTGCCCAGATGGTCCAGGGGCTGCCGTTTGCGTCCTGAAACTGGAGCACTGGGCTAAGCTACCATTATACAGGCTTAAAGCGCACTAATCACCCACAGCCCTCCACCACACTGCACTGCTTTTAAAGGCAGACTGTTACTACGGCATAACCCAGTCTAATCTTAGCAGTATCTAAGGACAGTTACTATGGTCAAGAGCATAAAACGCTCACTGCTGTATGTTGATACATAGAGACATAGTACAAAGTGGGACATAAAGAGTCACTGCTCTCTTATAAGTGATGTGAAAGAAAGGCAAGAGCTATATCTGCTGGTTTGAATAGTAACCACTCTAATTTCCCTTTCATCAAATAAATGCTGACGAACCAAAGTCATTATAAGCTCAAGGTTAAAGATGGATTCTACACCTTATGCTTTTGACTGGACCAGAAAATACAGTAACCAGGCTTGTGACATAAGGTAATGGTATCCTGTCAGGCGCTGTGATGACCTCACTGAGCAAAGTTCATGGTCAGGAGTACCTAACTGGAGGATTAGCCCATTTTGCATGTTTAAGGGTTGCTTGGAGATAACAGTAACCTTGGGCATGTTTATATATTTGTGAATCCACGATACTCCATCTGCCCAGTCTCCCGCTTTGATTGGGCCTGGCCACCTGTGGGTCGAAGTCTGGACCAATCACAGGACAGGATGTGGTTTTGGCGGAAGTCAGTGGTGAACCAAAACAAAAATGGCAAACAGCTTCAAATATTCATGTAAACTTCCCAACTGAACTCCGCAAGAGCCATCCCAGATCGATAAATATGTAGTATTCAAGTCAGACTGCTACACCTATCATCTCAAAGCATATAACATTAAATCAAAACAACTGCATGAGATCAACCTTTTATTTTTACTTCTGCTTTTACTTTTGATTGACGAGATGACAGCAGCTGACATCTCAAAAAACATCAGTTTGGCTTCAACCTACATACAGCAGAATTGAACATTTCATTTGCCTTTTTTACACAGTTTTGTCTCTGTGGACAAACTTAGACCTACAAGACAGTCTCCAAGATACTCAGCACATATCTATCGATCCAAGGAAACTGCAATTACATCCCCATCACTCAAACATCGACTCGCACATAAACATGCAGACAACAGGAGACAGGACTAGATGCATTACCCGCCAATATAAAGCACCATAGTAAAAAACACATTATACATTACATTTACAGTCAGGCACTTGTGTGCTTATTTTGAAGGGCCATGTTAGTGCATGATGGGTTGCTTGCCCCGGAGGTTAGCTGACTCAACTGTATCTGCCACCACGATCGAAGAGATGTGTAGCCTGACACCTATCTGTTCCTATAAGGAGCATGGAGTGGCAGTGATGCATTGTGGGAAAAAAGGACGAATGGAAGGTGACATCATAGGGCCGCGCTGACTCAGCTTTCTTAGCATTACAGTGCTCAGGCTGACAGCGGACAGGGAAGCATGTTATACAGGATGACAGAGGGGGGGACTGCAGCTACTACTACTACTACTACTACTGCTACTTCTACAACTGCTACTACTACAGCTACAACTGCTTTTACTACCACTACTACCACTACAACTACTTCTACTTTTGTCACTCAGCTTACTGCAACTACCCCACAACTGTTACTACTTAAGTTTTGTTAAAATCCAAGGTAACTCTTGTAACTCTTCTGGTGGAGAGTTAAAATGCTAAAATTTCAAACTTGATTTTGATACAAAGGAATAGACTTGATACTCAATATCGATTCTGATATCACAATAATAATAAAAACACTATTTAGACAATAGAATGTCATTTTAAATTAAATTACACATTAAATCATAGTACTTTCTTTTATATCACCATGTGGCCTTATATCTGTGCATTCCCTCAGTCGTCAAAGTAGGTTCCATGCACGAGGTATACTAGTGTCATAGTTGTTCTGATACAGCTCAAGATCATTCTATTGGTATTCAGGAAAGGTTCATTTCTGTCCTGTGAATCTAATTTTTTTAGTATCGAAACTTGCTCAAAGGAGTATCTAGTTTCAATCCTAGTTTTAATATTAGTTTCTGATTTTTGATATTTTTATCAACCCCAGTGGAGTTGATGTTCTGTTATCTTCACTTATACCAGAGGTGCCCAAACTTTTTTTTATCAAGGGCCACATCTCAAAACATATTTGAAGCAGAGGGCCACAGACTGGTGATCAATGCAGAGCAGTGACTTTAAACACAGCTTTGACAGAGCCACTATTAATAAGGCTTGAAACACATTAATTTTAGCTCTGTATCACAATGCAATGTGATGTTTGACGATATAGTGGTAGAAATGGTTTAATTTGCTGTAAAAAGTACTGCTTATGATCAACTGAGCCGGTTCAGGAGGCCCCTGGGCCATAGTTTGGACACCCCTGACTTGTACTGTATTATACGATGTTTGACTTTGTGCCAAAAGGCTAAGTGCTGAAAGCCTGGATGGATGCATTGTATTCACAGTTTTTCTAGGCATGTCCAGGCAGATTTTGCACCTGCTGTTGGCCCACACTGATTAGGGCAGAGGAGAGATGCCCCCCTCTCTCCCCTCTCGCCCCCCCTTTCCCGCTCGTGCTTTCCCTCTCTCTCATTCTCACACACACACACATCCACTGACCTGCTGCTTCACTCATTACTGTGCTAACTGTTTGGGGAAACATGCCAACTCTCCACGACTCCAGGCTGTTGGTTCATGACTAATATGGAACAGTCCAAGTTCAAACAGCTTCATTTGCCCATAATTTGATAAACTGGTTGACTGACAAAAATAAGGCAACCAATCTGAGCCACCCATACAGCCAACACCAATCACACCCCACGTTAAAGAAGTGTATAAAGAAGTGGACTAAGGGAGTGTGACATCATTCATTCATCCAGTCTAATGAAGCTCATCGAGGTTCGAGTTATAGGGGTGAATTTGGAGCTGAGTTCCATATTTGGAATTGTGAGCGTGTGTATCATAGCAGCCAGTTCGGAGTGAGGCTGTTCAAGGTAATGCCCCTTCCTGCACCGCTGGTTTAGCAGGGAGCAGCCACTTAGCCACGCTGTCAATCAAACCTGTTGCTAACACTAATGCGAGGACCTTAGGAAAAGAAGGAGCCTGATTTGTCTTTTATTAATGTTCATATCTTGATTTATAGACACAATAGCAAAATAAAAATACCAGAATCATATAGAGTGAGTTAATACGAACATTTAAGACCAAAATGACAAGCCTGACAGCAGCAGTTACAGAGAGAGGGGCGACAGTTTCTCAATAGTAAGTGAATTGGAAACAGTCGATAGAGCTGGAAGCGCGCCCATACTCATTTCCTATTTGGAATGCGATGGCTAGCAGGTTAGCTATGTCCATTTATATATACAGTCTATGCATTCATACAAGACAAAGTGGAAGTGTCTTGCATAAGGGCACAAGACAAGATCAGGCATTCTCAAGGTGGTATGACTGTAATAAAGAATTCAAAGTACGGGTGGGCAACACTGACAAAAATTTATCCAGATAACGATATTCAAGTGATATATGTCAATCCACTAAAAATGTGTTAAAACATGTCTTAAAATGTATAAGTTGAGTAAATATAGTTTGTTTCAGTGTTGTTGTTTTTTTTTTTAATCACAACTTTTCCAACCTTTCAAGTAGTAACAGTAGTCGTGGGAATAGTATTAGTATATTGAAAGCAACATACACAACATAACATAACATTATTTTTCTATTGGAGCTGCAAGATTACTCACAATCAGATCAAAAGAGCAAAGGCTTAGGTTTTTGGAGTACCATTCCTGCCTTTTTCTGCATAAAAACTGATAACCCTGTAGTTTAGAATTGTACAAACATGTATTACTTTGTTAGTTCATATTTGAGTCTTTTTGTTCATTCTTCTGAATGCTTTTAGATATAACATAGATAGAGATAGAGAGATAAGAAAATCGTTTCAGCCCTGCCTTGTATTGGCCTAAAGCACTCTTTCTGTTGTGATCTAAGTTCAACAACAGTAGCATACAAACCTGACTCATGAGCAGTGACAGAAGTACCACTGAAGCGAGAGGGGCCCGTCCAAAAATGTCACACAAACCTCACCGAGCATCTGCCTGTGTCAGTGAACGCACCACGCTGTACACCTGTGGCAGTGACACAATGAGAGCAGGGACAAGACACAGAACATAAGGCTAAGCTAACTACATGCTCCCTATAAAAGTAATTAAGCTCATTTTAGCTAGCTAGTGCTAGCACAGTACGCTAGTATAGCAATGAGCAAAGTTGATCTCAAAATCTTGTTAGAAATGAAGCATGTATTATTCAAATTCAAACCCTTGTCTCCATAGAGAAGGTATTGCTTTATTGGGAAGGTTCCACAGAATGCCATTAAACTCATTAACATTAATCTCCATGGAGACAGAGGGTGATGCTCCAAGTTAAAAAATACAAGCAAAAACACTTATAATTGAGTAAATGTTTGGCAGGCCTACATAAGGCAAAATGATATATTCTCCATGGAGCATTCAGGCAAAGCGCATCTCCATGGACTCAAGCAGCGCATCCTGTAGGTTAAAGGTTACATAGTGTAGCTTTATAGTAAATCACTTGTTTTATATTCTCTAATTCTCCAAAACAAGTACCCACAGCAAAGGATATAAGACTGAAATAATATTGTATTTTTTGCAACATGTTTTATGCCAGATTCCCATCCTGTCTGCTTACATTTAGGACTTATTGCAATGATATCGTGTGATGCATAATTATTTACTGCAAAAAAAACCCAAAACACTTATTTTCAAAGTCAAGTGTTAACAGGGCAAAATAGTTCAGACCTAGACTCAACCTGACTATTCTCTATTTGCCAATTTGTTTTAATTTCCTCTCCAAGCCACTGCAGTATTTGTCGACTAATAGCTGTACTTTGAAGTTCCTAATGAGATGGTCGCTGGGGGAGTGCTGTACTCCAGAACTGTGGCACAAACAAACATGTTGGATCCATTTCACTCTGCCCTAGAGTGGCACTGGCTCTTAATAAACAAAAGACAACAACAACTACAACAAGTGTGGAGGTAGATTTGATATTCATTACACAATCTGGAACAACCGACTTGGGACTCATTATACACTTGAATATCAATACAGTACATCTGTGCTATTCTATTCATTTGGGGCAAGCAATTAACGCTAATATCAGAGGAGATGGACCTAAACTAGTTGGTTGGTCTCTGCAGTCTCTGCAGAGTTAGCAGTTCTTAATTCCAGCTTTCTGTTTAAAGTTGGGATATTATACTTCAGTTACACTTCCGAACTATTGCACATTGCACCAGGTTTGTGAAGTTGTAGTGAAATGTTTTGTATCTTGCTTTTTCATTGAAAATTGCTGTGTGGGAGCATGGGTGATTTAAGCTTGTGGGTTGCGCATTAGACAGAATCGTACTGCTAACCACAAGGAGGGTTCGAATAGGGCCTGAGAGAGATCGCAAGAGGGAACAACAACAACCAACCTGTGGGTCAGTGGATCTAATCGCTCATCCAATGATGTTTATGTCAAGAGCGGGATTCGAACTACCAACCTTCAGATCAGTTAGAGAAGGAATATTTTATTGTTTGCAGAGAACACAACATTGTCTAAATACAATATATGTGTAGCCCTTGGAATTTTCCTCAAATTCAGAGTTTGATTTGAATGTGACCATGGTTTCAGTCCAAACAGTGCTACACCTAGAACATTCAGGATTTAAAAATAACTGGTAGACCTGCCATTGTTGAACTATTATCTCCACAATACTTTTCTTCATTCATACTCTCTAAACAGCCAAAAAATGTCTTCTCCTATTTTAGCCAGCGCACAACTAGCAGACCCCATGACTTCCCTTAGCATGACTCAGCCCTCTGACGCTAACATGTTTAGCTTCCAGCACACTGGCTAGCACAGCACAGGTAACATAAATACACATTATTGTTCAGTTCATGCTCTGCTCACCACCGTACATGACCTAGTTGTGTGGCTGCCATCAGAAACACTCACTTTTTATCCACGTCTGTAGTGTAGCTACATGGATTTTCCTATGCTTCTGGCTGGCAGCTGTCAAAACAGCAGCTCAAAGGGTTACCTATAGAACTCCATCTGTGCTCCAGTTGTGCAGGTAGGCAGCGTTACTGTATCCCTAAATAATAAGTAAGTCTAAAGCTCAGGCTAAAGCTGTTTTAAAGGACTATATTCTTCTAGTTTTTTAAACTACTATACACTCTTAATTATTTTTTAAAACATATCTGGAAAAATAACTTGTTTAATCTCAATATATTTCTGTAATCTTGCATTTAGGCTGCCTCCTTCTTGAAACAGTCCACGTGGTGATGTCACAAGGTAGTGTCATCGTATGAGCTTTAAACCATGTTAGAATATTGTTATCTCCTCAAAAACATACCTGGAGTTGTGTTTTGTTTCATTCACACATGTTTAAGTAATAATGGGTAATGACTGAAAGGACAAGATCGCGGATACAAGCGGCTGAAATGGGTTTCCTCTGCAGGGTGGCTGGGCACTCCCTTAGAGACAGGGTGAGGAGCTCGGTCACACGGGAGGAGCTCGGAGTAAAGCCGCTGCTCCTACATGTTGAGAGGAGCCAGCTGAGGTGGCTCGGGCATCTGCTCAGGATGTCTCCTGGATGCCTCCCCAGGGACGTGTTCTGGGCATGTCCCATTGGGAGGAGACCCCAGGGAAGACCCAGGAGGGACTATGTCTCTCGGCTTGCTCGGGAACGCCTTGGAGTCCCACCGGAGGAGCTGGAGGATGTGTCTGGGGTGAGGGAAGTCTGGGAGTCCCTGCTTAGACTGCTGCCCCCACAACCCGGCCCCAGATAAGCGGAAGAAAATGGATGGATGGATGTTTAAGTAACCTCCAAAATGGTCTGTTCCACATTGTGATGTCATGAAGTGGTAGTATTTTTTTGAGTAGCTGAAGTTAACAGCTACTTTTTACCTTTAGATCATTAGAGATTGGAAATTCCAGGGCTGAAATAATCCAAATGATTCTAGTGGAGTTTAAAAACATAGTGGAGCACTTCCTGTATTACCCATGACATTATAAACTATCTTAGTAACAGATTTCATATTTTGATCTTGTTTACCAAAAAGCAAAAAACAAAACATAAAACCATCTCTGTTATTGAGGTTAAGCAGGATTCCCACTTTTCATCCAGGAAAGTCTAAAGCTTATGTTGCTGTCAAAAATAGACACATATACATTAAGTGTGTTCCAGTGTTAATCTAAATGAGAGCGGGTGAAGTCATTTAAGTCACTGTAGCATGATTAGTGACAAGTCTATGCTTTTAAGTCTCTCATGCTTTTGCGAACACTTACTCCAGCGGATTAATCAGGTCAATGGGAATGTGCGCAAATCCATCAGCGGGAATTATTGAACACGGGATGGAAGGAAAAAGTAGGAAAACGTGTCAAATCTAATAAAAATTAACACAAATGCAAATATCAGGTGTATAATTTATATGGTGTTAAAGGGGGTTTGATGTATTTTTGAAGTTCTTGAAGTTTCTGATTTAAATGGATGGAGACAAATTATCTTTTCTTTCTTAAGACTAATGAATTTGTAAATGAATAAACATGTTTGATCTGTTTATAATAATGTTTGGGAACTTGATTAGGCGAAATGTCAAAATTACGACATATTGCAATTTCTTTAAAGCAGCACTGTGTAACTTTCTGGAGGTGGAGTCATTGCCTCCATAATTCCATAGACATATATATAAAAAGTTAAAACCATATATTTTCAGTTCAATGACAACATCCAAACTGGAAAAACATTATATATTTTGGCTAAAAAGTTCCGCAGTTGGGCTTTGCTTTTTAATTTTGCTTTTTAATTTTTGAAGAATTACATTTTATGTGTATCCCTAGGGAGGTGTTGTGGGCATGTCCCACTGGGAGGAGGCCCCGGGGAAGACCCAAGACACTGGAGGGACTATGTCTCTGGGTTGGCCTGGGAACGCCTTGGGGTCCCACCGGAGGAGCTGGAGGCACATCCTCCAGCTCCTCGGGTGAGGGAAGTGTCCCTGCTTAGACCCGCGACCCGGCCCCGTATAAGTGAAAGAAAATGGATGAATGGATGATGTATATCAGTTACATTCTAGTTATAGTTCATTTGCTGACAGAATAATAATCAAAGTACTTTTGTCTAACCAGTCTAATCTAATAGTGTAACAGCAAACATTTGGTGTGTTAAGTGTTTACTGTCCTCTCTGCTGAGAGTGCAGATACAGTGCAGTGTGTTTAGCTCTGTACTGACCTGTGCCCCCCCTCTGCTCCTGTCACTGGGCCCATTATCAGCCCATTACAGTCATTCAATAGATCCTGTCTGCATGGTCGCCTGTCAGCCAGCCAACACGCCTATAGACTGAGGAGACTACAGCATCTCATTTAAAGGTATACACACACATACACACACATATGTAGTATGTGTAAGTAAATTACCGTAAATAGAACATACCAACTAATTTAAAGTGCTAATGCTGCTTTATAATTAATAAACTTTACAAAACTTTACTTTTTTATAGTAACAGCATAAAATAATTGTCACGCCAACCCACCTGCATACAGTTAAAACCATTGTGCTGTGGTCAACCAAATATTTAATATAAACTTTATATTGTGTGATACTGTTTTTGCATGCTATAGTGAATTCCCATAAATTAATACAGAATTTTGACAGATATATGATGGATGATGGATATGTGATGGATAGATGATAATAAATGTGTTATTTAAAATATACCAGGTAAAGGATACAGCGATTTAACTTCAAATTTTAGTGTAACATTCGAGCAATGAAAGATCCATTATTTTACCGTAACCCTAAACCTTTTTACAATGCACGCAATCAAGGCTACTTCTAATTTTGATTCATAAACGGTAAAAATTAGAAACACCATGAATTGATCCAGGAATATAGAATTTCCTTGGGCTTGCAACACATTCATAAACAAATATGGCAGATACTCAATACACTGGAAGATCTATAGGGCGCACTGGGGCTCATATCAATTAGCCTGAATCATATAGATGGAAACTGGCTCATTTTAATCAGTTCAAATCAGTTCAATTCATCTCTACTGTTTAAAGTAACTGTATAGCCTGTGCTGTTTTTTTTTTTTTTTTTTTTTTTTTAAAGAACTATCATACCTGAACCTTTGTTGCCAGTGCCTTAACCTGCTCACAGAGGACAGATACTAGAGACAGACAATATACCGAGCTGATATTTGCACTTTTTAGCGGTTCGGTTATCGCCTTAACTCGCCAGTATTGTTTGCTGCCTAAAGAATACACCTAATGTTTTATTTGAACACTTCAGAGTAAAGCAATAGCTGCAGAAAACATGACTACAGCTCTTTTAAAAAACTGATAAAAAGGGAGCTGTGGATGAGTTTGTAGTGAATTTAAATTACATTATTTGGGGAAAATTTATCAAAATATTGGTCCAAAAATATCGGCGATTGGTTGCTCTGGATTCTAAACTATGAAAAAACACATTAGTCAATCACATACGTACACATACACATACAATTCACTCACTGAGCTGTAGAGGCTGCACTAGTACCCATTCATGATTAGCTGCAGGTGCGGGGGTTTAATAATAATAATTTTAAAAATGCATAGTCTTATATAACGCTTTTCTAGTCGCTCAAAGCCGCTTTACAATTTCATGCATTATTCATTCACTCCATACTCAGATCAGAGAGGGCCCTTTTAAGTTTAAACCAATTGGATTTCAGCATTGAACCTGGCAACCCAACTGAGAGACTTACTGTATGTGAGGCTCATTCAACTTTCTGATTGGATGATTAGCTTGAAAACTAAACCACCAAATTATAACATAGAGAACTTGTGCATCACGTCTGGGGGATTTGTACTTAAGTATAAATAAAATTGATATCATTAAAGGCTATATTTGATTGTAACACGTCTATGTCTATGTCATATCTGGGGACACAATTTATGTAATTTAAAACCAAAATCTTCCACACAGTTCCTAAACCGCAGTCGGTGTTGATCTTTCTCTGTGTCACTGAATGCTAAAATGCTGCAGTTTCTTCAGATTTCATCACAGTGTCTCCCCGGTCCTATTTAGTCTGTTTGAACAGATAGAGCGAGGGAAAAAGACTGCAAGTTATGGACGCATGCCACTGTTTGAAGTATAGAGAAGCTACGTTACAACTACTTCTGCTGCTAGAATGATGGTAAAAAGCCACTCTGGTGTTTCCTGATCTGTTATGGTTGTGTTCAAATGCACCCAGCTTATGCTCTATTTAATGTTACTCTGACTCAAAGTGGATCATTCTAACTTCTGAGCACAAATCTCTGTTTGCCTTGTCTGAGCTCTTGACAGCCTTCATGAGCAAAGTCTGGAGTTTTTGGACCGAAGCGCTCATTACCACATCAAGTTATCTTTTCATAGATCACGAACTTAACATGAAAAATCACATTTGCATCATTGTTGTGTGCATGCACTCTTTCTAAATAAAACCCCAACACATAACACATTTACGTTGTTTTGAACATACTATATTTACTGAAAACAACATATAAATAACAATGATTTTGAGGCTTTGAGTCTCTGCTCCCTTAGTTCTCCCTCTTCAGGGCACTATCACATCACAGTTGGTGTATATTCTGATAATGAAACTACTGCACATCACATAAGGTTTGTGAAGTTGTAGTGAATTGTTTTGTATCATGCTTTTGTACATTTACAGAGAATTGTCATACAGGAGCATGGGTGATGTATGCTTGTAGGCTATTGTAGGAGTTTTGGACAGGATCCTGCTGCTAACTAGTGATGCACCAATCCAGCTTACCGATCCAGAATAATTTGGCTTTAAATATCTGCCAATACCCGATATTAACCATTATCAGTGTAAGGATGGAAAATGACATTAAAAGACTTATTACACAAGAGATCCAATTGTGTTATGCAACTGTTATTTATCCTTCTAATGACTAGTGATAAGCTTCATATGAATAAAAGTTCAAATACTAAGAGAGGTTCTAGGCCAATTAAAAGCCAAACAGGGATAAAAACTTAACCAATATCATGGGACCAATACCCGATTCAGCAAAATTTTCAGTATCAGCAGCAATATTTGAAACCAGTATCAAATCGGTGCATCCCTACTGCTAACCGTAAGGAGGGTTTGAATAGTGCGTTTGAATAGTGCAATATAGTGTGTGGGAGAGTCATAATTGTATGTCAAAAGTTAGTTAGCACTCTCACCTCACAACAAGAAGGTACTGGGATCCATTACATTACCCAGTACCCATCAGAGTACTCCACTTTCTACCATCAATCTAAAACATGTGCAATAGAGCAAGCTGACCCAGCCTAGCTCAAGATGGGTCCTTCAACCATTTCTCATGATGGGTTGAAAGACGGGTCAAATGCAGACGTCAGTTTTCACAATAAGAGAGTAAAATCAAGAACAAAAAGTTTCAGACAGAGATCTTAATACAGATTGTTGTGTGATTAAACAAATTTGTGTCATCTGAGGCCCATCCAAATAAACTGCTGTAGTGTGTGGAGTGGTGACGATAAGTGCGTGTGATGTGTAACGCAAGTGGATCTGAAAAGGACAGAAAACACACAGAGAGGCTGGCTTTGATGGATGGAGCGCGGGCTGTGGCACTACTATAAATAGACTTTTCAATCTAAAATATTCATCAGACTAAGTGAGGCTTACGGGGACCAAAGACAGCAAAACACAGCAACTAACATAGCTGTTTCCCTGTGTTTTTTGTTTTTTTTTTTATGCAGCTCTGTGATAAAAAAAACAAAAAAACAGAGACTTTCCACTGCCTACTCCCCCTGTTGGTCAGCCTCTGTCATGCTCCAAGTGAGTGACAGGTGGATTTAACCAATCACAATGAAACGTAAACAGCAGATAACTGTACTTACCTCTTAAATATGGTATAAAAGATACTAACAAAACATGAAACTTGATCAAAAACAAAATTGTGATTTGGCTCTAAGAAAATCTATATACATATATATTTGCAATATTGCCCACCCCCACATTCAGTTATGGTTAATTTAGCCCAATATATACATTTGGTAGAATACTGTAGCCGATTTTTCAGTTTTAAAAACTGAAAAAGTATTTCCTAAACACAATGCTGCATCCTAGTTTTTAACTGCGCTGAGTTAATACACTATTTTGCTGTCCCGACACTGCTAACAGCTAACAAGCATGATAACAGTGCACCATTGTTATTTCTGAACTAAAAGTATGTTGTTTTTTGTTTTTGTTTCTTGTTTTTATTGCACTAAAAAACATAGGAAAACATGCGTCCTTACTGTGAGCGGGCTTGCATCTCCACAAACCTGACCATTATTAGGCCCTGGGGGGGGCTCCACCTGCTAGACTCCATGGAAATGTTGTTCGTCTGGCTCCATAATATTCCACAGAATTTCATAACTTGGCGCATGTTCTGAAGTATGGTTTTAATTTTCTGTTTCCATGCAGGTGCCACCTCCAGAAAGTTGCATTGTGCTGCTTTAAAAATCAGAAGAACGCAAGCACTTTTAATGATAAAGTAATAAACACAGAGGAGTTTTCAAAGTGGTGCATTATAGAGATGAAAAATGCCATTTAAAAAAAAAAAAAATCTTTATATTTCACAAAATTCTCTATAATTCCATCCACCAGAACTGCTTCATAATTGAACCCCGGCTTCTGTCCACAGCCTGCAGTGTCTCCCCACATAACTGTCCCATCTAGAGGAGCTATACCAAGGGGCTAAACAGCAGAGTAAGCTTGATATCTGTGGAGCATTCGACCTCTATCCTGCTGGAACTAACCTTATAGAAAACAGATGAGGGTCCTGATCCATCTTTAACCTATGAAGTGAATAAGTAATAGATTTCTTCACCTTGGTCTCCCCTCATTACACAGAGAATACAGCCTGGGTGAGTTGGTGATGGAGCAGAGCACAGCACAAACGAGGGAGCAGACACAAAGCCTTATGTGCTAAAAATAATGTGACAGCACAAAAGGTCAGCTACTGTAACAGAATCACACTTTAGGCATTTACAAGTCACGCAACGCACACACCTTTGTTGGCCCGGTGTGTAGTAGGGAAATTTGTCCAATGCGTTTGATCCATCCTTCAATGCCACTGGGGCGACCTGTCTGGGGCAGCGGGACCCATGTCCAGATCTTGAGGTAGTCAGGACTACTTTAGCTGGAGAATTTTATTTGTGCATGTTTTGGGTTGATGGGGGAAACTGGAGTGCCCACCCAGACACAGGGGGTAACATGCAAACTCTGCATAGAAAGGACCGGCCGACTCAGGAAATAAACCCACAACCTTCTTGCTGTGAGGCGTGAGGGCTATATCCACTCAGCCACCATGCCATCTAAGATATAGGTTAAGCATTTCAAGTGTTTTGCCTGAGTGGGGAAAAGCTGGTTGGCGGCCCCCAACCAGAAACATTACATATTGCACCTTTGAAGGTCCCCTGTAAGTTATATAATCTTCAAAGCTCTTCTGGCATTAGACCAGTGTAAGATGCAGTGGGACCAAATGTTTTCAGCTGTCAAAAACAGCCTTAATATTCACTCAAATGTGTGAATGAAGCAAAAAAACACAACTTGATATTACATTTTTTCGCTTCATTAAAATTCCAGCTAGCTTTAGCATAACTTTGACCCTTTAAGTCTGAAGTTACCTCCAAAAGTCCTGACACAAGTTCCCCATCAGAAGCACACTTTGTCAGTGTAATATAGTGCGGGGCTCGTAAAACACAGGGAGGCCGGCTGTTGTCCATAATTTGCAGGTTATTTGTCGACATAGTGAAAGTGTAAATCTTCAGAGAGCACGAGCAGCTCAGGGTCCGCTGCAGTATTGAACTTTTGGCCTTTTTAAAGCACCAATCAATACGAAGCAGAGACACAGGCCGGGCTAGCATTTCAGCCAACAACTCTGCTCCTCTGGACTTTCAGTTTCCATCGACAAATCAGGGCTGGTAACGAAAGATACAGGCAAAAGTACAAGTATCAGTAGAACTGGCTGCATAAAAACATGTCTAGTAGTAATCCATTAAACATATTTGTGTTATGGTCTAAAGTGGGCAGGGGACTTCAGATAGTGTAATAAAAAATACGGGAAAAACATAAAATAAAAGAGTTGTGATCCTTAAATGTATCTTGACCTTAACAAGAACTGAGTGTCTGATTGCCTGGCAAATACAGAATGATATTTCTTTTTTCTTTTTTTTTTATACAGAGGGATATCAGAGACCATGCACGTCCCTGATTGGCTAATCCACATGTCAATCACGGCCAAAAACGGGGAGATTCACCAGTGATTAGAAGTGTGTATGCTGGATCTTAGGCAACCAGTCTGATGCAGGGTGGAATTTTCTACTGAATAATAATAATAATAAACCCTGTTGTGTAGCTGTATATGTCTATGTTACTCTATTATCTATTATGTTTATAGATAGGATTTAGTATATAAGCTCAAAGTTAAGCCTGCATTTGTATTGTTAAAGTTTCATCATGTAACCTTTCTAGTAAGTGGGGTATAAACGTGGTTGGAATGATTGTTTTGCCTAGAATGTTGTGCGCAATATGACATTACAGTTATCTGTGCTTTTATGCAAAAAAGACGCTCGCCTTTCCATAGATCAGACCTGCAGTAATGTCAAAAAGTTGCAATTGAGATTTGACTTGCTGTTTTCAAATCAATACTGAGTTTACAGTGCACAGTTTAAACACAGTGCTAAAAAAGCTAGAAAAATCTGTCTAAACAAGAATTATAATCAATTTGAATCCATCGCCATGGCAACTGTAAGTCCAAGTTAACAATAAACGAAACATTGCAACTATTGTCAACTGGAGAAACATACACATAACATACAATTATAGGCCCAAGTCACATACAAACACATGCAATTCCCGTAAAAAGCCTTGCTCTATTTCCACTTGAAAAGAACCCAGAATGTAGAAAACCACTTTGGCCTAATCAGGGGAGCAGCAGATGAGCAGCCTCCTGGAGCAGCTCTGATCCTTTGTAAATATCAACAAACAGAGCCTTGTCACAGCTTTCAGACAATTGTCCCTGGATTAAAGCGTTTTTTTTATAGAGTCCCTGGAGAAATGCGAGGAGAGCTGCAACAACAGGGCTGCTGGTGCTTATTAAGACCAAGAAACGGCTCATTTTAAAGAATCGCTGACAATGTTTTCAGTCATTTAAATCACTAAAGACAAAAATGTAATTACTGTCACTATATGCAATCCTGTTAGAAAGACACTGCGTCTAAATATCTTAATGGTAAAGATCAGTAGTTAAATGGTAACAAATACTATATTCCACAGTACGTAGTGATGGATGATAGTAGTAATGCCATAGCGAGTATCGTGATATCAATTGTAATACCAATACCAATGCATTTTGTATTAAAACGCATTGAAACTCTACTATAAAGAATTTTACTGTGGTGTGTGGAAGGAAAATGATCTCATTTAAGGGAACTATATGTCGACTGTGATCTTTCTGTTTTAAAAAAGGTACTGCAATCACAACTCAACCTGCAGATAGAGGAGACATACAAGTTTTTCTCATTTTCAGTATATGGACACGTCATGCACTAGCACTGATTCATGATTAGCTGCAAGTTCTGGGGTTTAGGTAGT
Organism: Periophthalmus modestus; assembly: GCA_019594935.1. Classification (NCBI taxonomy): domain Eukaryota; kingdom Metazoa; phylum Chordata; class Actinopteri; order Gobiiformes; family Gobiidae; genus Periophthalmus; species Periophthalmus modestus. Next base: position 30,244,514 of record JAIEZT010000013.1, on the reverse strand, counting down.
GACCGTCATGAGGCCTGTTTATTTGGTTTGGGTCGATGTTTTCAGGTAAAATAACAGTGTAAGACATATAGTTTACACCGCAAAGTTTGGTGATTGCACTGGAGCGGATCACGGCTGTTGGCACCGGAATGATCGTTTTACCCAGATATGCCTATGGTCCTAAATCAGGCTGTTGTATTTATTGAGGTGAAAACGAAAGAACTATAAAGGGGTGTTGAGTGTGTTCATAAAATGATCCGTTTACTTTGGTTAGCAGCAGGTGAGTGGTGGAATTTCAGATCAGAGAAAGTGCTGTTTAAACCAACTGGATTTCAGGATTTGGCAACCCAAATGTGAGTCTCATGTGAAGCTCATTCTGCTTTCTGATTGGATAACCATCTTGAGAATCAAAACATCAAAATATAGCATAAGTAACTTGTTTTTGTAATGAAGAGTAAATCACAATTAGAATTGTCATCAGTAAAAGCTATATTTGAGTTCAACGTGTTAACCTTGTATCTGGGGAAACAAATAGGTCAAGTTTATCTTTATTATTATCAAAATCTTACATACAGTTCCTTTAAAGATCCACCATTTTATTTTTCATTTTGGACGTGTTTATTGCACTGAAAACCATGCATCCTTAATGTTAGCTCTCTTGCATCTCCACAAACTTGACTCTTACTCAATTTGACGGAGGGCCTTCTCCTCCTTGTCTCCATGGAAATGTTCCTTTGGCTATAATATTCCCTTAAACTCATCTATCTTCATGGAGAATATTCCAAAGTATGGTTATAACTTTCAATTTCCATGGAATTTTATGCAGGCCAGAAATTCTTCAGTACGCTTTTTTCAAGGCATTATCCACCGTCCATTTTCAGACATCTTGATTTCCATTTTTCATTTTAGTTGCCACAGAAATTATTATAATTTTCATTATTTTGGAATTTTAGAACCTCTTTATGGAAATATCTTATCCGGCTGCATTACTACCAGACTTCCTCAGCCTGACCTAGTTAAAACAGTATGAAAAGTTAGGTTAGCCTGAATGTGCCATGTCTCCGCGAGTTGTGGACAGAAGCTCGGAAGTCGGACTGTTGTTATGGCGACGATAGAGCTGTTCTCTGCGTAACCACGGTGACAGCGGAACTCCTCTCTGGAATTCTGCTGCTGCTGCTCAAGACGCTGTAGAGACACAAACAACGCGGACGCCCACTGCTCCTACAGCCAAATCCAGTCAGACTAAAGTTACTTCACATAAAGCAAATGAATACCTTATTATTGCAGTTGTTGAAAGAATGAGCTAGACTTTGTGCATTTAAACAAGATGACAAGTTTCTCCTCTCCCCCAAATAAGCGCCATGAGGGTGAGATGCCGACCAGAGCACAGGAGAGAGGACACAGACGAAAGACATTCTGCAACCGGCTAAAAACAACCACCACCAAACTCTGAAGTAAGATCACACATGTATCACTCTTTAAAAGTGACATATTGTGTTAAAAAAAACTTTGGGTGAGGGTCCATAACTGCTTGTTTCCATGGTAATATTAATGCTTTGTCTGGAATGTTCCCAAATGTATCTGACGTTTATTCAGTTAGAGGTGTTTAACTGCTAATGCCAACGGGAGCGACCTCAGGGAAAGAAGGCACCTGAATAGAGAGCAATAGTTGACATTTATCAACTTTTCGCATTTAAAAAGATATAATATTTTGTTTTTCGTGGTTAATTACTATGGCAACCGTCCCAGTTTTCCATTCGTATCATTCTGAAACTCATGGATAGAATAGGATATAATCTAATGCCTATAATTTGCCTTGGTAACACTGAAATGCAGTTATCCGTGGACAATGAGAGTGGCTTTTGTCGGATGAAAATGACTGAACGATATGTCTTTACATGTGCTCGAGAACAGAGACATTAGTAAAGAGCCAATGAGAGCTGTGTGCTTGTTAACACGCGGCCGGAGCAGTGATTCAACGCTCGTCTAGTGATGGAGGGATGGGAGAGAGGGGGAGAAGAGAGGAGGAGAGAGGGGAAAGACAAGAGAATGGGTGAGTGAGAGAGAGAGAAGAGGGGAGAGGAGAAGGGGAATAGACAGAGGGATGAGAGGAGGGAAAGAGGAGAGAAGTGGAGGAGGAAGAGGTGAGAGGTGAAAGAGAGAGAGAGGTGAAAACCAGGGAGAAGAGGTTTGGACAGAGGGAGGAGAGAAGTGGAGGAGGAAGAGGTGAGAGATGAAAGAGAGGAAAAAACAGGGGAGAAGAGGTGTGGACAGAGGGATGAGAGGAGGGAAAGAGGAGAGAAGTGGAGGAGGAAGAGGTGAGAGAGGTGAAAAGAGGGGAGAGGAAAGGGAGAGTGGACAGAGGGATGAGAGGATGGAAAGAGGAGAGAAGTGGAGGAGGAAGAGGTGAGAGGTGAAAGAGAGAGAGAGAGGTGAAAACCGGGGAGAAGAGGTGTGGACAGAAGGAGGAGAGAAGTGGAGGAGGAAGAGGTGAGAGATGAAAGAGAGAGGTAAAAACAGGAGAGAAGAGGTGTGGACAGAGGACAGAGGAGGAGAGAAGTGAGGAGGAAGAGGAGGAGAGAGAGAGACAGGTAAAAACAGGGGAGAAGAGGTGTGGACATAGGGAGGAGAGAAGAAGTGGAGGAGGAAGAGGTGAGGGATGAAAGAGAGAGGTAAAAACAGGAGAGAAGAGGTGTGGACAGAGGGATGAGAGGAGGGAAAGAGGAGAGAAGTGGAGGAGGAAGAGAGTGAGATAGAGAGAGAGTGAGAAAGAGAGGAGAGAGGAGAAGGGGAGTGGACAGAGGGATGAGGAGGATGGAAGAGAGAGAGAGAGGAGGAGGAGTGAGAGGTGAGAGGTGAGAGAGAGAGAGAGAGAGAGAGGTAAAAACAGGGGAGAAGAGATGTGGACAGAGGGATGAGAGGAGGGAAAGAGGTGAGAAGTGGAGGAGGGAAAGAGGCGAGAAGTGGAGGAGCAAAAAGTGAGAGAGAGAGAGGTGAAAAAAAGAGGGGGGGGGCGGGAGAAGGGGAGCGGACACAGGGATGACAGGAGAGAAGGATAAGTGGAGAAGGAAGAGGTGAGAGAGAGAGAGGTCTAAAGAGGGGAGAAGAGTAATGGACCGAGGGATGAGAGGAGGGAAAGAGGAGAGAAGTGGAGAAGGAAGAGGTGAGAGATGGAAGAGAGAGAGAGATGGGGGGAAAAAGGAGAGGGGAGAAGAGGAATGGACACAGGGATTAGAGGAGGGAAAGAGGAGAGCAAGAGAGAGGTGAGAGGAGGGGAGAGGAGTTGGAAAGGTAGAGGAGAAGAGAAGTGGTTGGAGGAATGGGAGAAGAGATGAGTGAAGTAGAAAGAGGTGAGGGGGTGAAAAGAGGGGAGAGGAGAAGAGGAGTGGACAGAGGGATGAAAGGAGGGAAAGAGGAGAGAAGTGGTGGAGGAGAAGGAGACAGGGGCGAGGTGAAAAAAAGGAGAGAGAAGAGGAGTGGATGGATGGTAGATGCAAAAGAGGGAAGAGAGGTCAAGAGAGAAGTGGGAAGATAAGCAAGAACTGAGAAGAGAAAGAGGAGAGGAAAAAGCGAGAGGAGTGGGGAAGGGAGAACAAGAGTGGAAGGAGATGAAGAGGAGACAGAGAGAATGAAGGGAGTGATAGAGGAAAGAAAAGATGAGAGAAGTGACGAGGATAGAAGGAGGGGCTCTTGTGTTGTATGTGTCCACAGCTCCAGGCCCACAGCACTAAATATATCCACTGTATGAGTCTGTGGGGAGAGCCTGTAATCCCGGGGGCTTTGTGCTGATGGGACTCCACACAAAAGGCTTAGGTCCGGACTTTTAATTGGATGTTTTTTATTTATGGACAAATCCTCCTCTCTTGTTTTGTGAGATAATCAAAATATGTGTGAAATTAGTGTACAAGACCAGTATAAAAGCAAATATGTCACTATTTGAAGGGAATTAAGTGACATAGTGGATAATAACAGGATTATCACAATAGCGTGTTACGGAGGCATCGGCGCGGTGGCAGTTTACAGCTACAAAACCTTTTTATTACCGCACTCTCCAGATCACACGTCTCTCATCGGAGCAGAAGTGTAATGTCACAGGCCTCTTCAAAAGTTTGGCCCCGTGTGTGTGTATGTTTTTCACACATTAGTGCACATTAGATTGAGGTTTTTTTTCTTATTGGGTTGGTCCTGGTTCACATGCTCTGCTCATCAACTCAAACCCACACCATGAGCCACATGAGAGTTTATCAGCTGACCAAAGAACTTCTTTCCATGACAACGGATAGCTCTGCAGCGCCTTTTCACACATTATTGCCCATGACCCAAGTATTTTTTTTTTTGAGTAAATTCTAGGCACTTGGGCTTTAACACCATCACCATGTGCATATCTCTGCTTTCTTTCTCTGCTCCTCCTCTCTCTCCTGTCTCTTCTCCCTCTCTGCTTCTCTCTTTCTGCTTGTTCTCTTTCTACTCCTCTCTCTGTACTCTTCTCTCCCCTCCCCTTTCTCTCTCTGCTCCTCTCTGCTCCTCCCTCTCTGCTCCTCCTCTCTTTGCTCTTCTCCCTCTCTCTCTTTCGCTCTGTCTCTTTCTCCCTTCGCCTTCCCTCTCTCTCCCTTTCTCTCTTTCGCTCTGTCTCTTTCTCCCTCCCCCTTCTCTCTCTCGCCCTTTCTCTATTTCAACTCCTCTCTCCCTCCCTCTCTCTCTAACTCTCTCTCTCTCTCTCTCTCGCTCCCTTTCTCTCTCTCTACTCCTCTCTCTCCCTCTTTCTCTCCTACTTTTTCTATCTCTCTCTCTCACACTCTCTCTTTCTTTCTCTCTCTCCTCTCTCTGTCTCTGCTCTCTCTCTCTCTCTCTCTCTCCCTCCTATCTCTCTCTCTCTCTCTCCTCTCTCCTCTCTCTCTCCTCCTCTCTCTCTCTGCTCCTCCTCTCTCTCTCTCTCTCTCCTCCTCCCTCTCTCTCTCCTCTCTGCTCTTCTCTCTCCTCTCTCTCATCTCTCTCTCTCTCTCTCTCTCTCCTCTCTCTCTCCTCTCCCTCTCTCTCTCTCTCTCTCTCTCTCTCCCTCTCTCTCTCTCTCCTCTCTCTCTCTCTCTCTCTCTCTCTCTCACTCTCTCTCTCTCTCTCCTCTCCTCTCTCTCTCTCTCTCTCTCCTCTCTCTCCTCTCTCTCCTCTCTGCTCCTCTCTCCTCTCTACTCTCTCACTCTCTCTCTCATACACACTCTCTCTCTCCCTCTCCCTCCATCTCTGCTCCTCTCTTCTCTCTCATACTCTCCCTCCCTCTCCCTCCCTCTCTCTCTGCTCTCTCTCTCTCTCTCTCCATCCCTACCTCTCCCTCTCTCTCTCATACACTCTCCCTTTCTCTCCCTCTCTCTCCCTCCCCCTCTCTCTCTTTCTCCCTCCCTCTCTTTCTCTCTCTGCTCCTCTCCCTTCCTCCCCCTCTCTCTCTTTCTCCCTCCCTCTCCCTCTCTCTGCTCCTCTCCCTCCCTCCCCCTCTCCCTCTCCCTCCCTCTCTCTCGTAGCCTTTCCCTGGGTTAGCCTCTCCCTGTTTCTGCAGTGAGAGCTCTGTGAGGATGCAGAGGAGCCTGGGGGAGGTGAGGAGCATTCAGTCCCCACAAAGCCACATTCATGGGGCTGAAAGCGTGTTCCCGAGCTGCACATCGCCTCTGCATGGGCCCAGAGCGCAGAGACCACTCACTCCGCTCTGGTATGCACAGTTACAACCAAGAGAAAAATAGACTTGTATAAAAACAAGATGTGCGTAGTGTTATAAGAGGGAGGGGTGGGCTTGGATGTTGTTTTGAGTTGATTTGTTGAGCTTTTGTGTATTTGAAATTTGGATTGTGAAAGTATCTTGGATTGGAAGTGAATATGTATAAATTAGTGTTGTCACGATACCACAATGATAATAAAAAACACTCTTTTGACAACAGAATGTTATTTTCCAGCAAATGGTTGTACTTTCTTTTATATTACTATGCATTCTTATATCTGTGTAATGCCTCAGTCGTCCAGGTAGGTTCCATAGTGGTCCATATATTTGTTCTGATACATTTCTGCCCTGTGAATGTGACTTTTTAGTATCGATACCTGCTCAAATGAGTCTCTAATTTTGATACTAGTTTTAATCAATTAGTATCTGATTTACAACCCTTTACATTAGTGAGCATAAGCCTGGGATCCAGAGACAAGAACCCATTGTGAAAGTTTTGTCCATTAAAGTCTAGTCTGGCTATGCTTATGTTGTAGGGAGTATTATACTTCTGATAACATAGGACAAAATAACGAGGGCTGAACTGGCAGTGTGAGGCTGGCTAAGCACAGAAATGCAGTTTCTCTATCAGGGTGGGTGAATCACTTCTTAGTAGATTATAGACTCCACTATGGGCAACACATGTTTAACTCTGGACAATGATAAAATAATCTAACACATCTCTTTTGCACATTTTTAAATAGAGAGTCACTTTTTTCTGGTGGAGGATATCTATCGCCGCTATACTGTTCACTCCTTGTCTTGTCACTTACTGTATGTACCATCCAACAAAGTGTTTTATATGTTTGTACAAGATAATGTATGAATATGAATCATGTGATACATTATTTGCATACTTTGTTTGATCAACCCAGTATAGACTGATGTGTCCTGCTCAAGGAAACAATGGCAGTATGCAATGCTCTTAGTTTATGGACTGTGGTGTTACTGCCCCAGGAAATGCTATTTTGAGCCTCACTGATACAATAATAATGGATATTATCTGACATTTAGGTCAATATTTTTTTTTATGTCTCATGTATCATTTCCAGCTGGAATGAGGCTATGGAAAAATCAATTGCTAAATGAACCTAATCCGAGCAGTAAATAACATAAAGCTGCATTATATCTATACAGTAGAATATGAATAATATTTTGTATTCTATAACTAGGTTTACAATGATACTTTACACAGTAATTTCAGTTCAATTAAAACTAAAATATACATAATTATAATGCATGTACAGATGCTCAAGTCACAGTCGCTTTACAATTTTGTGTATTATTCATTCACTTCACAAGGCACAGCTGCCCCGGGGCGGACTGACAGAAGCGAGACTGCCAGTCTGCACCATCGGCCCCTCCAACCACCAACAATCACTTATGTCACCACATTCATACTAGACAATGTGTGTGAAACGTCTTGCCCAAGGAAAACATCACCAGTTTGCACAACTACTCAACTCTACTGGAGGTTTTCACATTCAGGACTGTGATGATAAATACTCTCAGATGGGGGCAAGAGACAGATATTCCTGTTGATTACATTGTGCTTTGTCATGAAATATCCAAAATGTAAATTCACAAATGTTGGATATGATTATTTCTATTAGTGATTAGACCCATAAACTCACTGTAATTACAACATTCTAGCTGCCTCCCGTCTGTATTAAATATTATTGACCTGTAGAATATAATGATGTCATCTAAAATACAGCAATAACTCCCAGTATTCCCAGCAGTCTCCCACCCAAGTGACCCGGCTCAGCCCTGCTTAGCTTCTGACGTCCAACAACAGAGAGAATTCTCAAAAGGTACAAGTCAAATATAAATAAAACATGAGAGTCTAAATCAGACCAAAACAAGTAGGAAAAATATGATTAAATATGACCAAAAAAAAATCCAAAATATTTAAATGATTAAAATTACTTAAAAAAACATTTTAATAGAAAACACTTTGTGTCAGATATAGAACTTGTGCTACTGCAATATCTGTAGTTTCATGCAATCAATATTACACAGATGAAATATGCAGCACCATCCCAACAACCCAATGTCACTGCCAAACCTCTACTGCATCCACAAACTTACACGGCTTCACCTCGCCATCTTAATGCACTTCACATGTAACATTCAAAGACCACTGACAGGTAGGGAAAAGGGAAAATCAAGAGCTCGCAGTGTGCAGGCATCCAGAGGGAGCTGTACAGAAAAACTTTAATATCGAACAAGAGCAATGAGTCCACAGTGATTTCACACTGAGGGAGTGACCAGGGCGAGTTAAAGTCCAGCCATGTAGTGTGATTATAAACATGTGTTGCCTTAAGGAACACAGTGATTCATCTAAAGTGCTTTTATACTTATTTTACTTATTTGGGGTTTTATTACTACTCTATTCAGTTCTATTCCTTTTTGTAATTAAATAGCGGGTATTATACTTCTGGGGTATTGCGAATCTGTAACATATTTAGATCCCCACATTCATTAAACTTATATTGTTTTGAAAATGTTTTATTTTCCAACTCAAACATGCATGGATGACATCTAAAACGTCTTCTGGCATGTTTCGGATAAGGGAATAATGTCATAACATGGTAGAAACCTCCAAAAAGTCGATTTTGCATAATATTCCCTGTTAGAGTTGGAGATGATGAGGGAACTTTAAAAACACAGAGGGGTGCTTCTGAATCACAGTGTTGTCAAGAGACGGAGTGAATGTTTTCAGCTCAACTCTGCGTGTGAGTAAATCATGTTGAGGAGGAGGAGCTACATGCAGACATAACATAAGGATGCTGTAAAGTGGAGTTTAAGCTCTGATTTGGTTTGGTCCTGGTTTAGGAGCAGATTTAGATTCCCAATTTTACTTTTGATGTGGTGTGAGCGAGTGTGAGTGCCACTTGAAGCCTCCAGAAGAGAAATCAAATTACACTCACCCAAGAGAGAGGGCACTACAATATAAAACAAGTCTTATTAGTTGAAGTTGATTTCACCAGGAAGATCATCAGTTTTGAAGTTAGCTGCGACTATGTTAAGCCTGGATAATGCTTATACTGTACAGCCAACATGTACATAAATTTACCTGTTTTCCATACACAGAAACATCATTTTGTAATGCAACATGTTTTGTCGAAGTATATACATTGTTTTTTTAGTGGTGCATTCATTATCTGGCCAAAAGTTTGAGCTCAGTGTCCTGGGATAGACCAACAGAGGTATATCTCAAACTACCACCACACTCATTCTGACATAGAGAAGGTTGGTGAAGTGCCTTCCGCAGTGACACAAACGCAATGGCCTTGTCAGTGCTGGTTGCTGGGATTGAACTCCTAATCTCTGCTCACTGAAAAAAAAAATATGTATGCCTTTGAACATTTCCTGCACAGCATCTAATATCTCAGCAATATCAATTAGGCTACAGGCGAAAAAAGAAACCTTAAGGATCCCATATTATGCAAAACAGACTTTGTGAGCTTTAAGACATGCTGTTACCTCTTCAAAAACCTACCTGGAGTTACTTTTGAGGCCTTTAAAGTTATTGATCTGTACATTTCCAAACCTCAAAATGCTCTGTTCCACCTTGTGATGTCATGATGGGGTCGTTTTCTTGGGAAACAGCTCATTTTTTTTAACCTTTTGCCCAGTAGAGATTGGCAATTCCAGGGCTGAAACTATCCAAATGATTCTAGTGTAGCTGTATGAAGTTTAAAAACACATATATAACACAGAGTACTTTCTGTTTGAGAGAAGACCTCATCCTAAATATGCAGGGTTTGTGCGTTAAACATGTGTGAATGAAACAAAACACTACTCCAGGTGTGGTTTTGGTGAGGAAACAACATTATTGGCTCTTGGAATAACGACTAACCACGACTAGGACAACACCTAACCAATTCAAAACTGTTGGAGTGGATCTTGAACACCCGTGTCTGCCACAAAGTGCTTATTGTCAGCTGGCATAACGCACAGTGATGCTGCTCTCCAGTGCGCAGAAGCCTACTCTTTACAGGTGCGTAACCAGAACCAAAAAAAACCAATATAAAGTAGCTTATAAAAATACACGAACGCTCACTCACCCACTCCAATCTTCTCATCCTCCGTCGGCGTCCACATTCTGTCCCGTTCACCAAATCCAAAAGGCTACAGAAAGTAGACTATACCCTCTCCGGAACGCCTCGCTTCATCCACAGAGCTCCAAACAGTCAAATTCGCGCACGGGGGAAAGTTAACATAAATTTCTTCTATCCCCTGTCAGCTCGTCGAAGTTATCCAACCCAAATATCGTGTCTGGACTTAACGCACTCGTGGAGAAATTGTTGCGTATCCGGACATCACTGCGCGTCGCCAATCGCTACGAAAAACGCCGGTAGCATCCTCCTGGGTTAAAAAGAACTCAATTCATTCATGCAGCCAGAGGAAAGAACAAGCACAAACCCTGCTAACAGCGCACAGTCCATTTTAAACCACGATATTCACTGTCCGCGCTCATCCCCTGACGCAAGCGCTTTGGGCACGTCTCTGTTGCGTTTCCCTGCTCAAATGCGTCTTTTCGGGCACCTTCTCTCCTCGTTGTCACCTATCGGAGCTGTCAAACTTGGAAGGAGTGAAAAGAAAGCGTCGGCTGCGTCTCTCTGTCTCTCTTTCCCTGTGTGTGTGTTGTGGGTTGAGTCGTGCGCAGCGATGGGGAAGGCTGCAGGCAGGCCACGGCAGATTAACGTGGATCAAGCGAATGAGGGAGAGGAAAAAAAGCCCACAGATGGAGAGGGATGCGCGGCCAAGTGAGAGGGAGGGAGTCGGTGTTTGTGTGTGTGACAGGAGCGGTGGAGCCCTCGTTGGTGCGTCGTTATCACTTGGGAACATGGCACAGCGTGAGGGCCCGCGCAACAGCCAAATACACGAGGATAGGGTGAATTATGGAGAACCCAGCTTGAGATACATATGAATTTGCACAAATGTTTATAATAGGCTGTAAAAGGAGAATGTGGCAGCCTGGTTTATTTGAAATGGAGAGACAGTAGATGGAGTAATGGGTACATGGCACAAAATGATAGTTAGGATAAGGCTGTGGTGGATCTAGACCTATAAAGAACATATAATTCAATATGGATGTTGCAATTTCTCTTTCATGACTCCTGGCATTTGAGTGTCATTAGACCTAGTCAATTTAAAGGTGCACTACGTAACTTTTATCACCACTGTTGGCCTTCATAGAGATGTTATTGGGCTGATAGAGTGTCTCACAGTGGAATTATCAGCCACACTAGAGTAGAGTACATCTCCAATAACTGCTTAAATAAGTTTAATGCCATAATGTTCTATTCCCCTTATTGTGATGTGTGATTATGAAAATGTATGAATACTGCTCTTGTCATTTAGGGATTTGGTTGATTCATTATGTCAGATGCCCTTTCTGTTGTAACGGGTGTGTGAGGCGGACCAAAAGGTGCAAGACTCGGGGCAGATTTAACAGTGTTTATTTACAGTTGTGAAAATCAAGTTCAATAGAGTCCAAACAAGCAGGTAATCCGAGCTAGGCTAGGTGCAGGACTGGAGCCAGAGTCCAGAGAGCAGGGAGACAGAGACAAGATGAGAGAGAGACGAACGATACCAGGCAGGGTGCAGGGTCCAGGACGGAGGCAGAGACGACAGAGCAGGAACAGGCCACGAGCAAACAAAAGCAGAGCTAAGTAGTCACATTGACATGCGAACGTTCTGGCACCGCACATCTGAAGTCCCGGTCCCTAAATACACGGCAGGTGCAGGTGATCAGGCTGATGAGCAGCAGGTGCGTGCAGGAGGGACCGGGAAACTCCGCCCAGCTCCTGAAGTCACACAGGTGAGGGAGGGGGAAGAGCACACAGGAACAGGCAGCAGGGCAGGACAGGACACAGGGACAAGCAGGGTCATAACACTTTCTGAGTGTATTTACTACAAAGTTGTGTTCATGAAAGTCTAGAGCAGAGGTGCCCAAACTTTTTTTTTTTTTTTTTTATCGAGGGCCACATCTCAAAACATATTCAAAGCGAAGGGCCACAGACCGGTGATCAATACAGTGTGGTGCTTTATACCCAGCTTTGACAGAGCCACTGTGTATTTATAAGGCTTAACACATTCATTTTAGGTCTGTGTCACAATACAGTGTGATGTTTGAGGATATAGTGGTAGACATAGTTTAATTTGCTGTTAAAAGTACTGCTTATGATCAATTGGGGCGGTTCAGCAGGAGGCCTGAGGGCCAATAAAAACTGGTCTGAGGGCCGCATTTTGGCCCCCGGGCCATAGTTTGGACACCCCTGGTCTAGAGTTTGATGTCAAAATTTCAGATGCACAGAAATAACTGGGACGTTTGATGTTTTTGGAATAATTTTGCAAACTGAATTTGCAGCTACATATGTTGAACTATATAATTTGTAACGAAATGGGTCAGCAAATGTCTCATATTGATCTAGTGACCTTATAACAATCCTCATTTAAAAGTAAAAACACCTCCAAACAAAAACTCAACAATTTAGCATTCTGGTCTAGTCAAGACCCATTCACCGTGGAAAAGAGAGGAAGTCACAAGACTGGACAAACAAATGACTCTGAGAGAAGAAAGAAGATGTTGTGTAAGAGATGTTTACAGGCAGAAACAACATAAAAGTCCACATTTTAAAGATCAAAATTAGTTACACTCATTAGATCCAAGACAAATCCGTCATTTCAGTCTAAATATGGTCAATTTATACTTTAAATTTTAAGATTTTAAAAACTTCAAAAGCTCAGTTTTCACTTAGTGCACTGTATTACCGTGGGCTACATTTTGAACACCTTAGCACTGCCCTCTAGTGGATGGTTTAATCATTACTAGTTTAAAACTCACATTTTCTAATAACAGGCTAAGCTTACCTATTTAAGCTTTACATGGATGGATACTATTATTATTTTTTTTATCTTGAAATTACTTGTACTATCGTTTTCCAAAGTTGGGTGAATTAAAGATTGTTTATTTCCTTTAAAATATGAACCTGGGTCGAATATAGACCTACTTTTCAAATAAATATATGTAGACTGGTGCTTTAATGTTTCCCCACTTGAAATGATTACGATAATTTCAGCTCAACCCTGTTCTGCCTCTTCTTGATTTCTTAATTTGAAAAGTGCAAGTTCTTATACACTAATAAACCATCCGCAAAGTCTATAAGGTCAGCCATTTATTGGCATAGTGTTGGTACAAATGTCACTTTTGAAATTGGCATTTCCCTGAAGTTGTTGTTACAGTTTACTAAGAAAAGGAAGTTATTGTCACTTACTGACAACAAGTAATTGTTTTTGTTTTGTTCTGAAGAAATTAATAACAAAAAAAACTGGAAACTATAGCGTAAAGAAGGAGCAGTCCATCACTTGACCCCCTAATGTCCCAGTAAACTGTCACAGACTGAGATGAACCTGTTAAACAAACACTCTCACATGAGGGTTTCATGTGTTGGAATTTCATACGTGGAAAATGATTGACAAGGTGGAATTGCACTTTAGGGCTTAATTGGACAGATTTTTGGGGCCTATATTTTTGCACATCCCAGCTGTTTTGCATAATTCAGCAGACTGTACCTTGTTCCAAACACAAGCCAAAGACAACGCCCAGAGAAGGGCATCTCAAACTGATCCCTAATGATCAAATTTAATGCACACAAAGGCATTGTAATTCACTGTGGCAACCACAGACTGTAAAGCAAAGAGGACAGAAGAGAACATCATAAATATTATGATCATCTTATTGAAATTCTAATTTTCAGGCAACATTAAACAATGTATTATGTACAGTATGGCTATAGTCCAGATCTGAACTAAAAGTGATGATTAAGCCCACTGACCAGAGCTATGAAACTTACAAAAGTGGGGCCAAGGCCTTGTACAGAAAGGTAAAACATTTGAAATCAGTATTTACATAATTCCTGTGACTAAGAATACAAGTTGAGATTTTTATTCATAACTCAAATCTCTTAATATGAAAATACAGAGACATTTCACATGTATTCACAACATGCCTGGTTATTGCCCTGTACAAACAGTTTGTCAGTTTGTTTGTAGAACCTTCTTTATCGTCTCATGTGGATTGCAAGGGCATTATTTGCAGCATATACATTTAAATATTTTCTTTCAAACCTGTATTGACCCTTCTTAGAATACAAACAGAGGGGGATTAACTGATCAGTCAACTAGGATTTGACAAAGTCATGAATTCAGTCAAAGCCTTTTGCTTGGTTCAGGCAATGATAATAGTCATCAGTCCATTTTAAATACTGAGGAGGTTGAGATTCCTTTGAGGTTCCTTTGGTGTACACTATAGCCCTGGAACACAACAAAATGTGTATCAAAAAATGTGTATCAAAAATTAAGGTAGAAAATAAAAGCAGGCACATGTATGCTATGCAAGTCTAGTATTTGAGACTAAACAAGAATATAGACCTACAAATAGTTCCCATTTAAAAAGAAAGCAATGGTTTGATGTAACGTTAATGCCGCCTACAACTGAAGTGACTATTTTATTACAATTGTTATTGCTAATACTACTACTATTGCCAGTACAAGTTTAAAGTGGACTTACAGTTGTAAATGTCGTCTTCCTCAGATGAGCTCGCATCAGGGTTGTAGTCAGAGTTGTTGTTGGAGTCATCACTGTCATCTTCATCATCATCATCATCATCATTGTCTTCCTCGTTATCCCCGTTGCCCCCCTCACCCTCCTCGTCTACGTCATAACCCAGGAGACGAGCGATCTGCAACAGTCACATTACAAATCACAACATTGTAGCTCTTACTACAAAATATTAAATGTTATTAACAAAACCGCAAATACCATGACACTGATAATGAATACTTGTTTTAGTTACTGAGGGTGTATTCAATAATTATTGCAATAACATAAATTAACATTACATTGCAGAGCAGATAATCATTCATTTGGTAATAACATCTGACTAGCAGAAATGAATGCACGAGCAGAAAGGGTTGACATTGATCTGTTTAAACTCTACATTAAAATGTGCAAGGACTAACTATGAGAGGCTCTACAAATAACTAAAGTAGCATTATGTAACTCTGCTGCTTGTCTCCATGGAGATATTATTGTTTCAGTTGGAATGTTCCGCATTAAACTTCACAATCAGGTGATGTCACCAAATTTGTAAAAATGCATGTTTATGACTGAGCAATAAAAACACCTGAAATTGAATAAATGCTCGATAAGCTTAATGCTGTACTATGGAACAATTCAAGCAAAGCAAAAACATCACTATAGAGACAAAGAAATTACATGGCGCCCCTTCTTATATTTGTTATTAATATAAGCTAACAACTGGCACACTGAAATATGAAAGTTAAACATGTTTTTGAATCACTTAATAGTAGTTAAAAGTGGAAAAGACAAATAACCATTCATTTAAAAAATGAATAAAATCAAGCTGTAGTATGAACGGGCTGTGCAGGGGACGCAGACACACACCTCGTCCTCAGTGGGGGTCCCTGGCTGTTCGTCATTCTCGGGGTTGTCGTCTCCAGCCAGTTCTTCGATCAGAGGGTCAGTGTCTATGTCATCATCGTCATCATCATCAGAAGAGTCAGAGGAGTCATCTGCATCTTGCTCCTCTTCCTCCTAAAGAAAAACATATTACCGGTATATATCATATTACACATTCCTACTGCTTCAATTCCCTTTTAAACATATTTTTTTGTCACCTAGGAATAAGTATTTCAAAGTACTTAAAATATTGTCTACATTTGGAAAACACTTTATAAACTACAGCTTTGTTTCTAATGAAGTATTTAGGTGTTGGAGCTCCCTCTGCTGTCAGCAACGGGAATAAACAACGAGAATGAAAACAAATTAATCATTTAGGCCGTGTGAATGCTAGGCTAACAGAGCCATGTGTTTAATGTGAAATAAGTCTGGTGATAGTTTACGGACTTACAAACGTCGTTTTTAGTTCTGATATTTACCCGTGACAACAATCTGAGCAAAATGCAAACAAAGTATTTGAGTGCTCAGAAAACAATGAAGTAAAACAGAACTCCAGGTATGTTTTTAAAGAGAGGACAATAGTATAACATGATTAAGAGCTCAAGTCAATTTTGCATAATGTGTCATTTAAGTTTACAATGAATTATAATGTTTAATGTATTATATTTAAATTATACACCTAAAACACCTCAGCTAATTTGTACATTTAGCTTAACAATTTATTTGAGATGATTACATACCTCATCATCGCCCTCTTCAGCGAGTTTCTGTCGCCCGACTTCATATAAACGACAAACAGTGTCCAAACTCAGGCCATCCAGATTCTACAGATTTGATTACAAAATAAAACATTTTAAAGTGGTCAGAGATAAGAAAAATAGAGGAAGAGAGAGGGAGAGAGGGTGATAGGAGAAAAGGGAGATAGAGACAGAGAGATGGAGAGGGTAAGAGAGGAAGAGAGAGATAGAGATGAAAAGGGTGAGAGAGAGACGAACAGAGAAGGGGAGAGAGAGAGTGAGGGAGAGAAAGAAATCGGGAAAGAGAGGTAATGTCCATATACCTCAATAATAGCTACATAGCAATCTTTACTGTCAGTGCACAGGTCAAAAATGTTCCTCTTCACATCCACAGTGGCTGCATAAAAATAATTTACATAATTTAGATGATAATAAATAACTGCACTGTTCCTATATGTGAAAACTTTAATTCATAGTGAATCTTACCAATAGGTTTATAGTCTGTAGCATCAAATGTCCTGAAAGAGGATCCAAAGGGACTTTTCATCTGCTGGTCTACGGAGTCGTCGTCATCATCAGCCTGGAGCATGGCTAGAGACAGAAAACTTCTATTAGACAAAAAAACAAAAAAAAACAACAAAGCAACATTATTGCATGGCACCGCTTACCTCCATATATTATTGTGCCGTTGCTGTTGAAGACAAGGCGACATTGGTCTAAAGCTGGGACAGTGCGCAACAAATGAAAAGTCCGTAGGTCCCACTGCAGCTCTGGTTCAGGGTAACATTTTGTTATTAGAAGTGCAATAATTTCAGAACTTACTATAGGAAATAACAGAATTAAAGAAATAGCCAGTAGCAAGTCCTTGACGTTTTACCATTTAATTTTTAAGATTTTCTTTTGATACTAAATGCCAAAAAAAAAAAAAAAAAGTTCTACTCAACCTTGATAACGAGGCTAAATAAGAAATTAAAACTAGTCAAAATAATTGTGAAAAGTGCCCCTGTAACATTTCTGGTGGAGTGTATGCCACCTGGTTGTCCCCATGGATATATTATTACATTGCCTGGAATGCTCCTCAGAATGTCCTAAAAAGTTTTCTCACAAAGTACCTTTTTTAGCAGTATGATGAATAAATGCAAGATAGAATAAATACACTTTATTATCCCAAAGGGAAAATTTCTCTTGAGCTCACTGCTGCAGCTTAAAATTCATACCTCAAACTACAGTCAGACAGAGATAGCAACTGTCAGAGCTCATTAACAGAAGAAAGTGTCCATTATTAATGCCCATTGTCCATTTTGTGCAGTGCACAGCCATTACGTGCCCAAGTTATTGCACCAGCCCCATTTCACAAAAATAATTAAAAACAACCATAAATACAACACATACAATTTAACAGATACTGAAGCACATTGGATATACAATGACTTAAGTGTGCATTTGTTGAGCAGATTTGTTCAAGAGGGCAACAGAAGTTGGCATAAATTAGTTTATATCTGTTACTCTTAAAGTTAACAACCCCTGCCTAACGGAAGTATTTCATTTTCACCATGCAACAGATGACAGGGGTTCCTGACAATTTGCTTGGCCTGAGCAAGAACAGAGTTTTATAAACAGGTCATGATTTTTGTGCTCAAACCAAATAGTCTAAGTCTCCTTAAAAAGTGAAGCCTCTGGGACAACTTTTAACAAAGAAAGTCAACATGTAAATTCCACTTGAACAAGTTGTTGATATACACACAACTAAATATTTAAAAGATGACAACAGGATTGCGAGTTTGCAGAGTTCAGAGGTCAAACACCATTTCTTTGGTTTTATTCACATTAAGAGTGAACTGATGCTCATTGCACCAAAACAGAGCTTATCTCTTTATGGCAGGTGAAGATACAGTCGCCATTTTTAAGAAGGCTCACAATTATCGTGTCATCTGAAAATGTTATGAATGTCGGAACAGTCAGCCACGCAACAAAATCATTTGTATATAGGGTGAACAAAATGGGCGAACTTGTGGCACACTTGTACTACAATTTTTGGCTTTAGATTTTTGACCCTGACTTGTTGCCATCTATTTGTGAAGATTGATTATCCACATTTAATGTCATACCGTGGAACATTCCAGGCAATGTGATAATACTGTCTTAAAAACGTGAATAACAGAATGAGTTCATTTTAGAAGGTTTGCAGTGATTCAGTTATTCCTCACTTAACTTAAGCATTCCTAACATCCTAACTATTCACCATGATGAGTTTATAAGCAGCCTAACAACTCTCAGACACCAGTGCAGAATTTTGCAGTGATGGTAAAGCTACCAATAAGCAGCATGTTAGCAAGTACTTCCTGATTATTGGACAATAAAATGCTATCTAACTGAATACTGTCAGTGCACAGTGGATTTATTTTGACCTCAAGAGAATCTTATACGATGTTACTCAAATACATGGGTACAGGGTCTTCATTACACTGCAGTTGAAAAGGATACAATCTCTGTGTTGATGATGACTTCTAAGGCGCTGGGATGGAAGACGCCGCTGATGTTGGTGTTAAACTTGTCAAACTTATGAATGGCTCTGGTGGCACGGACGTCCCACAGCACGCCGTCGTTCAGCACCAGGTCATCAGAAGGGTTAAATGTGGCACAGTTCCTCTTATAGTTATTGGAGAGTGCAGGGTCATACAGGGTCCTGATCTGCTGTCCAGACTGGATGTCATAGATCTGTGCAGCAAAATGGACTGTTAAAATTAATTTGAAAGTCACCTGCCAACAGTTCAGATGTATTTTGCAGTTTAATCAGGACAAGATATATCGGACACATTCTAGATAATTCCTTGAATAGTCCAAATCTACTCAAAACATGATAAATACTCAAATACTTCATGTAATGGGAGGTGGAAGCTAAGCTTCATGTAATGGGAGGTGGAAGCTAAGCTAACTGCATGATTTCATAGAAATTAAAATATAAATATATTATATTTTATATAAATAAAACAACAAGATATAATTTCACTTACATTGGCAACGTGATCATGAGTGCCGATGACCCTGTCCTGAGAGAGCTTACTGAACTCTACGTAGTGGTCATCCGCAAATGAGCTTCTAAAAGGAGAAAATAGCACTGTTTTCATCAACTACATCTTCTGAGTAACTACAGATCTGTGTATTAGTGTGTTTGGCAATTGTACTTTAGAGTGAAGACTCCATCCAGACTCCAAAGGGTAGACAAAGGAACACTCCAAGACGCAGAGGTTAGCAGCAACTTCCCATCCTGAAAAGTACATTTGCAAAGATATCCATGGGAGCATTGCCATAACAATAACTATTCAAACAAATTTTTATATATTTTGAATGGTCAACAGTCCACAAAATCCATGTTTCTGTAATGCCACTATGATAATTTTAATAAATGAACCATAAAGAATATTGATGCATTTTTAAACATGTAAGCTATACAAGCCATGATAATGGATAAAGTTACAGAGTGGAAGGGTATACTAGATGAACAAGACAGGACCAAGCACTGAACCTTGGGGGACCCCTTGTGACAAGTGAGCAGTGGAGGAGGATTATAAAATGCCTATATATTATTACCAATTTCCTAATTTCTCCACGAAAAAGCTACTGTTTACCTTTATTTTTCATTTTACCTACATGGCCAACAACTACAAAGTGCTTTATATGGACAAAATACTGACATACTTTTTCTTTTTTACTCTTAATAATAACAGATAAAACTGTACTGTACATACTCTGGATGGTTCGAGGTGGGTGATGGCAGAGGTGTGGCACGTGTAGTTGGCAGCTTCCTCTCCTGTGAACACGTTGAAGAATTTGAGGTGTCCTGAACACGTCCCCAACATCAGGAAGCGCTCTCGGGCCGAAAAGGCACAACACGTGAAGTCGCTTTCATCTCCTGGACCTTCATGGAAAACAGACATAGGACGAAATCTGTGCAGAGAAAAAAATAAAATAAAATCACACACTATAGTCAACAAGAAGTAGAAGACTAGTACAAGAAATAGAATAAGTGAATAAAACCATACTAAAACACTTGGCTAGGTTTGTCTGGCTTGTAAAATGCAGTCTAAATCCAAGCCATTATCATCAAATATATAGATTCTTCGTTAAAAATGTGGTGTATGGACAACTAGTGCTGAGCAATATATAAAAAAAAAAAAAGTATTCTTTTCTGATGAACACTGCAATAAGATTAGCAATTTGCTGAGTTAGAGTTCACATTTTAAAACACATCCAAGAGCATTATTAGGATCTAAGAGAAGACTGAAATACAAACCAATTGCATTTCAGATACAGGTGCTCTAGAGTACTATTTTAACCTCTTAAAATGGATGAAATCATGGTATTTAGATAACTGCAGCAACGGCCTGGCTTGAGACATGAGAAAAACATGGCTTCTAATCCACATCCATGCCCCCTCGGACCACCCTCATTTCACATGGAACATATTCATACATCAGTAAAGTTGATTAAATTAAAACAAACTTTTCAGAAATGTCACCGTAGCATGTGAAGAAATGTACACTAAATGCCCTTCTTGAATGAAACATGACCTTTGGACCAGGACATTTGCTATCACTGCAAATGAAATAAACATGCCTACACAATATGATGACACACCATTTCTGTTCTTGAATACATAAATTTGTTGGTATGGTAACAAATTATTAGTATAGTATAGTAGCTTTTGTAACAACATTTAGAATAGTGCTAATTGATTCATTACATTAGTTACCTGCTGAATATGAGATGTCTATCGAGAGAGCCTCTGTCCACTCCTCCATATTTGGGATACAGCACCCTGCTCCCGAGGCGGGCTGTGAAGTTGGGCGAGGCCTGTCTGCGCTGCTTTGGCTCTGGGCAGCGGTGAGGGGCAAAGAGTGAGAACGGGGGGCAGGTGGTGACTGGGTTGGGACAGCGCGCGTGTTGTTCTCTTAGATACTCTGTAATGATACTGTCCAGTGTTGGAGGGGAGGGCAGGTGCCGCTCAAACTGCTTCTTCATGGCTGGAGTCTGAGGGCAAGAGGAACAGTCAATAGAATGTGATTTTCAACATTAAATAATAGTACTTTATTTTATATTACCATGTGGTCTTATATCTATGTAATTGCTGAGTCATCCCAGTAGGTTCCATAGTGGTCCATGTGCATATACTAGTCTATGTGATCTTAGATAATTCTAAAGCTATTCAGGAAAGGTTCATTTCTGTCCTGTGAATGTGATTTTTTTTTTAGAATCGATACGTGCTGAAATGCATATTTAGTTTCGGTACTAGTTTTAGTATCAATTAGTATCTGATTTTCAATACTTTTGACAACCCTAGTGTATTATCCTCACCTGTATAAAAGCTCCATGATCAGATTTCTGCTTCAGTGGTTTGAGCTTCTTCCCTGATGTGCACGGAGGCATGAGTCGCTCGCGGGTAAATAAAATGCGTCCGACCCGGGATGACCCCTGAGCATGCAGCGTACTGTTGTGCTGATGATGAGATGACGCCGCATGGGACACCAGTGAGGAGCGTGAGGAACAGGGCGTGGAGGGGGCAGGGAGCGGGGTCACTGTGGGAGAGGATCCAAGATGGCCGTCGGGGAACCTGGGAGTGGAGATGATTAGGTTAATTGATGACCGTAATTACATAGATCAAAATATAATCTTAAGAGCTAAAAAATTATAATAGTCATTTCCATTTAATCTCTACTCCAAAATAGTACAATTCATGTAAAGTACTTTTCATCTAGCTGTTTTTGTCAACTCAGCTTTACTTTAGCATTCAGAAAGTTTGATTTCACAAAGCTGGTCACATACTCACAACACTAATATTTCAAACTTAATGCTTTTACTACGGAATAAACTCCATACCATGGGCATATAGTAGTCTATGCGTCTTATACTTGTTCTGATACAGCTCAAGATCATTCTAAGGCTATTCAGGAAAGGTTCACTTGTGTCCTTCATGTTCTTGTTTGGTCATGGTGATGATAATCGTGCCTAATCGTTAAATCGTGGTGTTTTTTCTCACAGTAATCACACTAAAAATAACACGAAAATCTGATACCATGACATTCATACCTGTGAGTCCTTGGCATCACCGGGCACACAGACGTTGGGGTGACTGCGGAGGCATTTGGGCAGAGGAGTCCTAGGTTGAGATTGGCTTCTTTCACCAGCAGGTCGGCCGTGTCGTGCAGACCTTTGTTCATTAGGTGATTCCGGATGAGCACGAGCAGTTCTTTCTCTGAAAAGGCGATGCGAGTCTGGGCCACCACATTGGCCCTCTGCAGGCGGGACAGGACACATCGGTGCCCATGAGGAGGGGCTTTCCTGAGATCCTCTCTGTCAGCTCGGCGGCATAGCGGCAGAAACGGACATGCTCACTGCGTTTGTCCTGCAGCACTGGCTCCTTCATCAGCTGAAAAGTAAACAAATGAACTCAATGTAAGCATTTTTGCAGATAAATTGACCCTGCATTTTGGATGGAGTTTTCTGCGTTGATGACACAGGCAGAGGTATTTGGTTTTGCGACTCAGTACTTCTATTACTTCTTGTAATTTTGAACTTGTCTTTTACACTTTTTTCCCCACAAACTGCCACTTGACTGATTTAAAACTATGATAAACATTTACCATATGTACAATCCTACCAAACCGAGTCATATTTAGAATAACGTGAAAACCTGTCATATGCACTTTAAGTCCCTCTGCCTGAAAAAGTCACTTCCACACTCACATGTCCACACTCACCTGCTGCATCTGTCCAGTGGAGAAGAGGGGCAGTTTGCCTATAATCTGCCGGATTGCTGAGCTGCGAGAGAGTCCCACCAAAGCTTTGCAGGCCAGAGCTCGAATCAGGTCTGCGTCTGTTATGGGCACTTTTACAGACAGCAGAGAGAGCAACACCTGAGGATGACACGAGACAACATTTCATATCAAGTACTATCCCTGAAAAGATTTATTTAAAGAAGTACTCATTCAATCAAACTAAACTTAATCCAGGCTTAAACTAGGATACCTACAGAACTAAATCATGTCTTAACTGAAACTAGTTAAGTACTACATTTAAAAAAAAGAAATTAAAATCTGATCCTCAATAAGAGCAAGAAAAAACAACCTGAATAAGTCTGTATTTGAGCAGCAAAATTAACCAAACTAATAATGATTAATTTAGTAAGTATTTTACCAAGTTAGTAATAATAGATACACTGTCTAGCCATGTACTTTTTTGTACCTTTATTCCATTGTTGTTTTGGACCACCTGCCACATATGGGCCAGTACCCGGTTGTGAGGGGAGTCAAGGTGCTGGGGGACAGAGGGTCTGAGGGGGCTTATGGGAAATGCCCCGACTGCATGGCTTTGGTCTGGAGCACACACACAGTTTATGATAACCTGTGGACCACAACATCAAGGAAATATTATAATAGAGAAGTAGTGCAAATTAAAAGTCTATTTTCTGTAAACTACTTTGGGACTCCTTAGCTTTCAGTATTGTCAGTATACAAATGACCTAATAACAAGGCAATTAGCACTAAAGCTGTGTAGAAAAGGCAATTTGAGCACTGAAGGGACATTAAATGATTGGTACAAAATAAAAATTATGAATGATAAGTGGTCACATTTTTATATAGCACTTTCCCACCTTCAAGGCACTCAAAGCACTTACATCAAGGAACCATTCACTCATTCACACACATTCTTAAAAAACTGTACGCAGACATTGGGGGCATGGTGGGTTAAGTGTCTTGCCCAAGGACACAACAAAAAGCATACATTTGTGGAAGCTGAAATCGCACCGCCAATCCGCTGGCCAGTGGATCTAACTGCTCAGCCAGTGATGTTTATGTCGAAAGCGGGATTTGAAGTGCCAACCTTCAGATAGGTGCACAAACACACCCAAGTGAGCAACTATCACCTATTATAAAGGTCTAAAAAGTACTGAAACATGAACTGAAAGTAGAATGACCTGTAACGCAGACTTCTGAATTTCTGCATCATTCAACACCTCGCCTTCTGCAACTCCCAAAATGATGCTCAGACCTGTAGAAGACAGGGGAAAAACTGATACCTTCCAAAGAGCTAGTGAATCAAAAGTACAGCAACAGAAACATGATACTGACCCACAGTGGCCACAGTGGACCTGTTCTCATCCTGGACGTCCACCGTCTCGGCCAGCACCAGCTGCACTTTGGGAACCACTGTCAGAATGGCCAGAACATCAAGCACATAACGCACCACATCGCTCCTGGAAACAAAGACAACACAAAACCATGTGGATGTTGAGCCATTTTTAAAACAGTCATATGACCGCAGAATTTTTATTTTGTATTTTAATATCTCTCATGAATGAATTCTACTCTTTGTAAATTTAATAAAGTGAAAAACAAAAACAGAGCACATGTACTGCTTGAAGGTCTAGGCTGGGGGGGGGTCAATCTGTGAGATTGATTCCCGTCTCCAACAATTAGATGAATGTCTCTCCCTGCTCTTAACCCAACTTCACAATCCACTGTCCAGTCCAGTAACTCTGGACTGATTTGATCTAAATAATAATAAATACCAGGCCCAGCCCTGCTTAGCTTCTGAGAGCTAACAAGATCAGACTTTGACAAGAAGGTTTTTGAGTCCAGAAAGATGCAGATACAACCATCTTTTCTAAATATGAAAAAAAAACCAAAACTTGTACTTATAATATAAGCCATTTTTGTTGGTGACAAATTGAAAAGCATTATTAACTTTTCCTACAAAATAAGGTGATAGTTAGGATGCCATGTAATGAGACAAATGTTTCTAGTCTGCAAATATAAAAAATAAATGAGGGTTTGTTGAAAAATAATCAATTACTAAACACACAGCCAGAAATGGGGAGCATCCCTTGAAAAAGAACGCCCACTTTTCGACATTGAGTTACCTTACCTGCCGTTGTAGTTCCTCCAGTCACATGCAGCAGAGATGAGCTGTAGCATCAAAGGCACACAGGACAGTTTGTAGAAGACTTCCACAGGCTCCCAGTGAAGCTGAGGAGGTCCACTCTCTATCAGGAACTCCATCAACTCCACCACCTGCTCTCTGGTGTATGTGTAGGCCTAACATGGGGCAGGTAGAGAATAAAGATGTTAAAATAGCAAAGTGATATAAATACTTTCAATCAAGTTATTTAGGGAAAAATGGGATAAACTGTCAGGAGAATGAGTTACACAAAAAGGCTCACTTTGTAAAATGGCTGTTGAGGAACGATGTCTGATGTCTGCTGCTTCACTTGTTCAACCTTTACTGCCAGATGGGCCTCAAAGTACCTAAAAACAAGACAATTTAATGGACTGTCATGGACAAGCAACAATACCGGCAACTGGTGTGGGTTTGGGACCTTCTATGACAAAATAAGGGTTTCTTGCAAGTGAACATGTATACTAAATATGGCTGAACAATTTTGGGAAAAATATCTAATTGCGATTTTCTATCAAGCATGACGACTGCAGATTAGCAATTTATTATTTAATGATAGGATTTTGTTCAAAGTTTCACATTTTAAACATGTCGAGATGAAGTGACAACAACACTGAAAGATGGTTTGCCAAACAAATACAAGAATAACATTTCAGAACATGTTTGTACAGATCTAAAATATAGGGTTTGCATTTTTCATGTAGAATAAGACAGGATGTTTCATTGTTTGGGGAGGGCCTGATATTCTTCAAAAATTGCAGTTTACTAATTGCATCCATTCAAACTGCATTTTGATTTGATTATGAGGAATAATGGACCACTGCAAATTGTTTAAAATGAACTAGTTCTGTTTGTCCACATTTTTATGACAGTAAAAAACAGGTAGAGCATCTTTAATGATAGAATCGTCCATAGTTATAGTTTTACCTGCGCAGAGCCATAGAAGTATGTTTGGCTGTTTGTCGACATGCAAACACCTGGTCATCGGTCATTGCTGATGAATTATTATCAGAGTTTAGAATCTCCAGCGTACTGATCTACAAGGAGAAAAAAATGATATAAATGATAGTAGTTTGCTAACATTAGCGGTTTTGTTTAAGTTGTGAATCCCTGGTATTGTGTACAGACCAAGTTGACGAGGCGCCGTAGACCGTCCTTCTGGTCAAACAGGTGCAGCACTGCCCTGAAGGAGAAGGAGATGGAGAAGAACATTGTGGCATGGCAGACTCCAGATGAATGAGATGACTCCAGTAACCACAGCGCGTATGACACCACCTCTGACAGCACACCGCCGTGAAGCATGCACACCTGGAGTCAGATGCAAAACAATGGCATCAGCCAATATGACATTTAATAGACATTTTGAAGCATATTAGCCAAATAGAGGATATATTATATAGTATAGCATATTTTTAAACACACCAAGCACTGTTGGCTTGGGGCAAGGCACTTCCCACCTTGTGAATATGAAAGCACTTAATGTGTGTGAGTGAATTAATTAAAAAAGATATATCTTCGAATAATGTTTTTGGATTTTCAATTTGGATTAAAATATTCAAACAATATTATGGCAATCCATCAGAAATCTGCCAAAAGGTAACAGTAAATGCCTTGGTTGAGGTTCAAGTTTAAAATTTCCAGTCCATTCACATTTTTGCTAAATATGCCGTGTTACCATATAAAACATCATATTGTTGCACTTCTGTTTTCAGTTATTTTTTATTTTAAATCTGTTATTTTGGTATCCATTAAATTACTTTTATTATACTCAACATTCTAATTTTGCATATCTCCAAAACAACATCTATTTTTTTTTATATATATCTGTTGTGGGTATGTTCCCCTACCCTCTCCATTGCATCCTGGTTGTATGCCAGATAGTAGAGGCACAGGGACACCCCAGTTGCTGCCATCGAGGGCCGTGGGATCTCCAGCAGTTTCTGGACACCTCCATGCAGAATGAACTCACCAGCAAACTTCTTATGGAGCAAGAGAGAGGCAAGGAACTGGAAGAGGGAAAGAGGAGAGACGGAGGTTGAAAATTTGAAACAACAACTTAATAATTTATTAGTGTTGATAAGAGAATTTTAGAGCTTCAGAAAGACAATAGTGATTTAGCTTTAGTCTAAAGTAAAATCAATATTAAATTAAAATATACGTATAACTATGCGTCTGCAAAAATACAGTGCAAACAGTGCTAACCTAAAGAAAACCATATCCTCAGTTTATTTTAGTTTATCTTTCCCTCGCAGACAGTGTGTGGGGAGTGGCTACCTAAGATAAAAGTGACTGAACTGGTCCAAAATGTATGTTGCTTGCTGTATACTGAACAAAAATAAACAAGCTTAATGATACATGATTTTGTATGTAATGGTAACAAAATTAGGAATGTGTGTATAAAATGAAAGTTACAAATGTAACTATGGTTCTATGAGTCCTGGATAACTGCCAGATGGCAGTGGTTTCAGTGCTTTCACGAAATAGAACTTGTGTATAATCTCCTCACCAGCAAAGCATCGAAGGTGAGCTGAACATTCTTGGTCTGTCTGAGGTCTATGTAGTTCATGAGTAACGTCCGTGTTTCCATCTGCATGAAGACGGCCAGTAACTTTGGAAAAATAATTAACACAATACAAAATCAGGCAATTCATGAATTCATTACAACAACAAGTCCCACGCAATTAACACGTGTGTCTAGCCACTGTGATCGGCCTAGTTTAGAAACAACAATAGCACCACAAATGAATCTCGTTTGTCATAGATCTGGCAACCCCAAGTGAAATTATACGGCTCTCTGATAAAAAAAAAAAAAAACTACTATTACTAAAGAAATGTATGTTACATTTATTATAAAAGACTAGAAATTGTGTAGACGTTGCGCAACACATTAAAGTGATTAATAAATTATTTAGACAAACATCACCCCATTCTTTTATACCTCTTGGTAATCACCCAATGGCGTCAGATACTGCAGAATCAATCTCTGTTCCATCGCGGGGGTCAAAGGTGAGAGGCTATACTCTGAGCCAATCACCATGGAGCTCATTTCAGACCAGGAAGCGCCATTGGTGGACTGCTCTGCCTCTTCCCTCCTCTGCGTCTCTTCTTCGGGCTCAGATGAGTTATAATTTAGCTTCCGTTTGAGCTTCCTTTTTTCTTTTACAAAGCGTTTTCTCTCTGTTGCTGGCATATCTGAACTGTCTGAACTTGTTTCATTCACAGAGTTCGGGAATAGTTGGTCTGAGACTGTACAGTTATTCACTCCACTGCTGCTGGGATTTTTCTGCGGGGAACTGAAGATATTGTTGGATTTTCCATTGTTTTCCTCTTTCACAGCTCGTGTCTGGACTGATGAGGTCTGTCGGTCTTCGGTCAGAGAGCTTTGAGGTAGATTGTTGGATTGGGGTATTTGGTTGTTGGCCTCTTCTCTCTGTAGATCGCGCAGGCGGCTGATCATGAGCGGAACCTGTAAAGTTGAAAAAGTGGTTATATTGTATGTATTTCCATAAAAAAACAGTACACTTCCAGCAGTTGGAGAGCCCTAGAGTTACTGTGATATATTTAGATTGTTGCAATATTGATTATTACAGAGACAATATTGTGATGTCAATATGTTTTTTCTTTTTTTTTAATTTTCTGCAGCCCTTATTATAACCTGGATCTATATTGCCAAGTACATAACCTAAATTATACTGTACTGTAGCGGAGGCAGTTATTAATAATGGTTAATTATTCCTTTAAAATGTCTTAATAATACTAATAATAATAATAATAATAATAATATCATTATACCTTACACTTGTAATGCACTTTACACGCTCCACAAAGCCTCTCAAAGCACTATTATTCATTCATCCCACACTCAATGAGGGTAAACTACTATTGTAGCCACGGCTGCCCTAGGGTACTGACAGAAGCAAGGCTGCCAATCTGCACCATCGATCCCTCCAACCACACCACTTTCATAACAGGCAATGTGGGTGAAGAGCCTTGCCTAAGGACACGACAGAACTTGGTTTAAGTGGCAATTGATCCTCCGACCTTCAGATTAGGGGACCACTGCTCTACCCACCACAAGCTGCGGCTTTAAAAGTTAAATAATGTCAGTATATTGCATCTGCAGTTTCCTGACACTTCTTCCACATTTCCTGTTCATCCGTGGCTTGGTGTTCCTACCAGTTGAGCGTTCTCCTCTCTGTAGCTGGCTGCCACCTCCTGACTGCTCATGGCTCGGGCCAGCAGTCCTGTGGCATAGACACACAGGGGCCTCTCTGCTTCACGGGCCCATGTGAACAACTTCTCTATCAGACCCTCCTGTTAAACAAGTGAGATACATGTGAACATTTGAGTTAAAAATCACTTTCATGAAAAAAAATCTACATTTATAACTTACTGTACCTTCTCTTGAAAGACAGCACTTGTTTCTAAGCCAGGGACAATATTCTGAAGAAGTCGACAGGCTGCTATGTTCAGACTGTGTTCTGTGCTGTTTAAGATGTATGTGTCCAACAGCTTATAGAGACAGAGATGATTTGTAAACATTAAAATCGACTATGATCGAAATTAATATGCTGTTAAACTAACTTCATGGTTACGTTTTTAGTAACAGAATAAATATTAAAATGTGCTCACTGCATTAGTTAGATCCTCATTTGCAAAGACAGTTTTTAATAGTCGTCCCAACATGCAGTTTGGATCTGCTCGCCCTGTGATGACAAATATGTATTAAAAAAAAAAGAAGAAGAAAATTGGCAAATTTATATAAGCATTGAAATTTGGTGGAAACCTGGGTGTCGATCATCAAATGGATCAGGGTCCCCCTTGTAATATTCTCTTGTCTCTTGTTCAATCACCTCAGACATTCTACGGCAAATAAAGTGGATTCATAAAGTACTAATAACACATTTTACATTGGTCTTTACACATGTAGTTGTTAATACAGAAAAATGTACAACAAGACAATTTCCACAAGTCAAGTCAATAGATCCAATAGGTTCAATAGGTTCTCTATGGACCAATAGGTCCACAGAGAACGAGAGCAAGACATTGACATTATTCATACTACATAAATTGTGTGGTTCAGTTCACAGTATTGGCCACAGTATATTTTGATTTATTATTCAACATTTTGCCGTTATGGCTCTGCTTTTTTGGAACTGTGAAAAATGTAACTCATCAGTATTTTACCCTTTATTATTCAAGTCAAATATAAACACATAGGGAGACCATTTTTCACATATGTGCAGAATCTTGTGGCAATTTTGTCTCGTGAGATCTTATCCCATCCATAATGTACTAACTTGGTGAGTGTGGAGACCAGTTCCTCTGTAGAGCCGCTCTGAATGTCCTCCCAGTGGTCGATGAGGCGGGAGATCTCCGTCCTGGCATCGTCGGCCAGAGCCACAGCCATGGCAGAGGACACAGCACTGGCCAAAGCAGAGGACAGTACGGCACTTAGGGTGTCTGCAGCCTCATCGTCTGAGGCCGCCATGGTTGCCTGAGGGAGAGGAGGGGGAGAGAAAATGATTAAAATACTTGAAACCCTATTTAGGCGTTTTAGTTTTAGGTGCTCAGTTAATTTATGTGCCTTCAAATAGAAAATATAAACAAGATTTTTTCATCAATTTGTAAAAACAATACAATAAAGATGAGTTGTCATATTTTTATTTTATTTATGTATTTTGTACTTTTTTCAGTTCAATTAGTTATGTATGCATTATAAAGTATGTGTTTTTTGTTTGCAATATTCAGAGTCAGAAAACTGTAAATACTTTATCTTGATCACAAATTATCACCATTAATAATGAGGAATAAATATCGCTTTACTGTGGAATGTTTAAGCCTTATATTTGTTCAAATTCATTCTTAGCCCCTGACTCCAGCAGTAGACAATGTAATTGTTTTTTTTAAAGCCAAATCACAAAAATAATCCATGTACTTAGTCATATGCAACATGTACATACTTGTATACATCATGGTCAAAGCCTTTTTACTTTTAAGTTTTGTGTGAAATTATAACTAGTGCCACAGAAATTTTGAACTTGAAAAGCTACATCTAAACTTAAAAGAGCACGAAGATCAAATAGGGCAAGTTATAATAATGGACATCATAAAGTTAAATAAAAGTTACAAATAAAATCTTCTGGTGCCAAGTCATATCCCAAGAATCAAGACCCTAGTTCAGACTCACTCACCGCCAGTCGTTCACTGACTCTACGCCGAGATCTCATGCCAGCTGCGGGTTTATAAGAGAAAAGACTTGTGTGGTGCGACAGACAGGTGCCCTCTGTGACAGCTGCCCACAGCACACAGCAGCTCTGTCTGTCTGACCCGGGCTAACGCGAGTAAACACCGAGATCACACTACATACAGCGAAGTGGACTTACTCAAACTCGTACTGTGAGGAGTTTATCAGCCCTGTTCATGATAAAAAATACAGCCCTAACCGGACCCCAGAACCGTGTCGTTGCTATGACACAGATAGTGATCCAGCAGCATGTTGACAGCAGCTGCCTCATGTCACCGAGCACAAAGTTGAGCTAACAGTCTCTAAAAGTGCCCTTTACTCACCTGAACACGACTTTTGTTTCTCTTTGACGGTTGTCTCTTATTGGCGTATGTGGAAGATAAACTTAGATCGCCAAAATATGCTCAAATACATAAAACATGATGATAAACGTTTCAGGTAGAAAAGTTTCACGTTTATTTTCAAACTTCTCCCGGCGCAGAGTTCTACGTCACTGTTTGTCCGTCGCAACTAGATGACGAAACACAAAACTCATGGGACTTGTAGTTCAGTGTAAATACAGATTGTAGTCTCATATTTTCTGATGGTTTCATTTACAAATGGCTTTTCAATTAATTTAACTGCAAATAAGTTAAAAGTCAATTAGGCTACAATTAGTTTCTTTACTCTATATTCCATCCATTACATCTTGGGCATGCATTCTCATCGTTTTCTTCTAGAGGATTTAACAAGGAACATATATGAGAATGAGATGAAGCCAAAGTCGTTTGAGTATGGAGGTCTTGACATTAAGGCCTTCCCGGAAATCCATCCCACAACCTCACAAGTACATTGCTCAGCCACAAAACTTACTTTTGTTACTTATTCTGATGATCATCCTTTCTTCATGGTAATTAGTATTTTAAATATTATACTGTCAAACTTTATAAGAATCCCCATTAGCAGTCCAAGGGCCAGCTAATATTTTTGGAGCTACGCAAAAAACTAAATTAATGTGAAGCCTATAGGCCTACTTCTAATTTTGTTTTGAGTGGATCGAAGACAATATTTGGCTATAGTAATGAATGACAAAAGTTATAAACAAGTGCAAATAGTTTATTTGGCTTTTAGAACAAAATGCACTGTTTTCAAGTTTGGTCTGCATGAAAAATCTGTACAAGACCAACAGAAAAACAACCCAAAACAAAAGCTGCCTGCGCAGTGATTTTACAATACCACTGTACTATGCATTGGTACTGACTGAATCCTCCCTTTACAAATATAGTATGTTCAAAGCTATGCCAGCATAATAAAATAATCCATATGAAGCAAAGATATAAACATAGAACTTGTAAATATTCTCATACGGCATTTTTTTCCTTTCTACAATATAAAAAAGCAATGTGAATTTCCAATCAACACTTATGCAATATAAAATTTATAATAAAAATGTCCAAATAACACTATGAGTTGATTTTTTAACAAGGAAATACAGACTTAGCAAAATACTTTTCAAAATGTTATCACATCGTGCAGTTCCGTTTTAAGCTAGTGAGTTTTTATTTTGTCTCCAAACAATGTCATGAAGAGTCCATAGAGAAAGGCTCCACTGATAATGAGCAAAGTGCTAGACATTGGTCCAAATGAAAGCAGGGCCCCGAACATGTAGAGTAGCATTAGCATCAGCAGCGTCCTATAGCTAGCCAGCGTTCGTAGGCTGAGTCTGGGATGGGGTGGCCGGTATGGAGTCCGCTGGGTGACTGGACTGTGCCTTATTCTAGTAAAGGTTTGGGGTTCAGTCAGATAGTGGCGACCCAAGCGACCAAGGAAGTCCGACCGTGAGCAGAGGGCATTCATGTGGGCTCCAAACTGTAGGGGGAAAAAAAAAAAATTATAAAAAAACACACACATTTAGGAGTTAAACAATCCTTAGTTTTCGGACTTAATGAATTGATAAGTACCACTGGTTAAAGGACAACACTCAGGTTGCTAGACAAATCTCCTATAATGTGTTATGCAATGTTTAAAATGCACACAAAAGAGTCACCAAACTTATGTGCACTATCTGGGACATTTCCATGCAAGTATACATTAAGATAATTATGTTAGGGCAGAGGATGGAAAACATTAAAAACTTATTAACAGTTTATTTCCTTATAGTTAAATCAAGGCAGTTCACATCAAGCACTAAACTATTGTGGGAAACATCCTTCAGGAATAGAGCATTAATATAGCTATTGGAATAAAATGATCAAAAAGCACCCACTCTCTCATTGATGGCGGTGGAGAGCCTGTAGAAAAGGCGAACCAGTGCTGCGTTTTCATAACTCCTGATGGGCTGCAGTTCTGGGTCTCCCTGATACTGAATGTTAAATCTTCGCAGGCCATTTATGATCTGCAAACAACAGGGAAATTTTAACTTCACACATTAACAATAATAATCATATAGCAGCAATTTAAAAAGGTACCAAAATAATAATAGGCTAACCTGCATTCTCCCCACATCAGTCAAGGATCAGTCCATTCTCTCCTTGTATGCACTCTGGCAGCTGTTTGGCGTTGGCGTCCTCCTCAGAAGAACCCAGGTTTGACATCAACTGTGTCAGCTGCCCTTGGTTCAACTGTACATTTAGACAGAATACTTACACGTTATAGTAATATTTGAAAAAGACAAATTGAAAAAGACTCTTCAAGATCTCATTTGACCTATTATGTGAGATTCTGTTTCCAAAATTGTGTAGCCCTACAGGCTTAAATTTTTATTTGGACTGAACATCATTTGGTTATTTCTATATGATAACCAGTTTAAAGTTTTACTTGCTTTTGAAGAAAATTACATTATATCGAAGTGTAATTTAGTTTGACAAGTATAGCGATTGCAAAAAAAAAAAAAAAAAGTTAAAAGGATTCTAGTCAGAGTTCACGACTGAAATATGAACTGATAAACTAATACCCATGCACTTGAGAACTTGCCTGTATAAATTTACACTACAGGTACACACATTTTCCATAAAAAGACACAATATGGAGAGGAAAAGTTTATTATCCAAATAACTGCAACCTTTGTGACTAGATATTTGTGTCAACTCAAATTCCTATATATTGTCCATTACCTTAAATATCTGACAAATGAACTCCAAAGCCTTCTCCAGGAGGTCGTGGGTCTTCTTCAGACACTCCCCACTCTCTTCTGGCTCCGTTCCATTGAATGTGTTGTTGTGGTCAGGAGAGCCCAGACCAAACCAAGACAGGAACGAGTTGTTGGCGGCCATCTCACTGGAATGGTCTGATATTCTTTTGGCCGTCTGTCTGGCTTGTGCAATCTGCTGGATCAACTTCATTACCTAGAACACAACATTATGTTAAACACGTCAGTGGTCTTGATGTTGTGCCTATAATTTGACACTAAAGATGAACTATGCAATATTTCTGATGATGGGGTCCTCCACTTGCTTGTCTCCATGGAAATGTTATTGCTTTGCTTGGTATGTTTCACAGTATGGCATTAACGGATTGTATCTTGCATTTACAGGTGTTTTTTTCTATTGTCAAATACCCTTTTAACATTGTGTCACTAGTTGTCTCCATAGAGAGAAGTTTAATATCATACGTAGTGCACCTTTAAGTTATTTTAGACATCTCTTCCTTGTTAAAGAAATTCCATTTCTGTGCTCTACTGAGGGCTCTCACTGCCAGCTCAGTAAAGAACACACACTGCATTTCTCTAACAGTCAGATGGTTAAGCTAATCTTTAAGACATTAGTCACGAGCAGTTAGAACGTAACGTTTTTAATATAAATTAGAGGGAAAAAGAGTAATAATTTGGTTATAACGGAAGTAATTTTAAGTTGTTAGACCAGTGTTAAAAGGAGCGAAATTGCTTACAGAAGATTTGCCTTTTACAGTAGTAATAGTCATCACATGGACAACTAATCAGAACATTTCAAAAGTTGTAAACTCTTGTAGTGGTCACCATCTATCAAAACGGGCACCATGAAGGGCAATGAATAGGGATGGGACGATATACGATAATATCGTTAATCGCGATTAAAAAGGTCAGCAATTAATCGTTCGTGGCATTTTTTAATAATCGTGATCATCCCGCACGATTATAATCGTCTTTACGGCACCAGACTGCCTCATGTTTCTGGTTTCAATACAACATTTAGATGCTAGTTTTGGTGTTTGCTCACAAGGGGGCGCTCTGTCACAGCAATGACACTTGTCTGTGCCTGTTCTGGTGGTAGAGTCTGCCGAAAAAAAGTTGCAGGTCTGAGGGCAAAACACGAGTAACTTGCACGCGCATTTACGAGACAAACATCCTGCATTGTTTGACAAACTTGAGCCGAAAATATTCATCGTAAGTGACATAAACTATTGAATGTAGATTGTGTTGTGTGACACACACACACGATATATATTTACCTACAATAAAGTCAATAGCAGAATAAACCACGTTTACACCGAGAACAGCATCCGATCCATCCAAAAATAATCTCCTCTCCTCCTGAGTCCACAGCTGTCTTCACTCTGACACGAACCGCTCCGGGTCAGAGATGCCTCTAGTTTAACTTGTACAAACATCCACAGTGTCCTCGATCGCGTACTTCCTTTGTTTTGTCAGTTTCATCATTTTTAGAAGCAAAACAACAGCGCATAGAATGCGCGCGCATTATGCACACTTCGTTTACTCGGTAAAGTCTGTCTGTTTACGGAAAATCTCGGCATGTCACACACGTGCTCCGCTGCTCATTGGCTGTAAGGAGAAAACGTCACTAAACATGTGTGATGTGATTGGTTGATTCTACACGGGGGAGAGTGGGGCGTAAACTTTCAGTCACATGTAGCACTGATTCGCTGTTTGCGGCTCCAGTGACCCACAACCTCCACCTTATTGGACAACACTGGTGTCAATCAGAAGATAACACGTGTGTTTAGCTCTGAGGAAGAAAGGCCGTGTCCCAATTCGTCACATGCACCGTTCGATGTACGGTTCGAAGTGCAGGTTGAAGTACCGCCTGACTTAAATGCGCCGTTCGAAAGGCGCATTTAAGGGCACTGTGGTGAATTTTTGATGAATTGAGACATGGCCAAAGTTGGCGCTGTCTTAAGTTTAATATGCCTGAAATCGACCAAAGAAATGCAAAAAAGTGACGGACCAGATTTCGTGTGTGGAATACTTTCCTGCAGCAGATTGGACATGGAGGATCTAACTTATTTTCTGGACATGATTTCTTCAGTGGGTTATATTCTCTGGACCTGTATGGAACGAATGAGACCAACTTTGTGGAATATGTTGATGTTTGACAGAATCAGAGCCTCAAAGGTGAGTGAAGTCCAAATCCGCATTTTTGGCTTTTCTGTAAAAACGTCTTTCCTGTCAGCGCTGTGGTGATTCCAGGTGAAAATTGTTTGCATATACTAAAAGACGAGAGCTGTAGCTTTCATTTGATGTGTAGATTGTTTGCGTGGGTGACACAGAAGTACATGTACATTCCTGTAGAGTTGTAAAGTAGGCCCGGGCCGTCGAAAGGTTTACAAATTAATAATTTATGGCGATAATATCGTTAATCATGATTATTTTGGTCACGATAATCGTGAGTCTAAAATTTAATATTGTCCCATGAAATGATGCCAGAATACACACAGCACTACAATATATTGGTTGGAAAGCCATTTTGTTGAACCAACTATACATTTTTTATACATTTTTGTTTACACAAGACGGAGACATGACTTACTGCTCCTCTGAGTTCAGTGCCAAACATCTGCTTGTACTGACAGTCCTGGCCCTCTATGGAGTAGATGTGGCTTTTCACTTTAAACACTGTGTCAGTCACCACTCGCTGTCGAGAAGACAAGAAGCTGCCTCCTTGACCTGGTGTGAGGTATCCACCACGAGGCTGGCGGTGATGTAGGACGTGCTCAGGCTCCAGGAATAACTGCTCTCCTAAAGACAGATCAAGTTTTAAACAAAGTTATGACTGAATGTATGTAATCTTACCTCACTGTTTTTGGTATTTTGTTAAGAGTCAGTAACATAACAATTATGGGCTTAGCAGTAGCTTCAGGAAATTCTGCATTACCTTTCTGGATCATCTCTGGAAGATTGACTTGAGAAAAGACTTTGGCCACTCGAAACACCATCAGAGCGTTTTTGTCATTGACCATATCAGTCCTTAAGGCCCGGTTCAGAAACACCTGGAAAAGCTTAGTGTACACCAGCAGATTCTCCTGGACAAAAGGCTCCCTGGTAAGAACAAGAGGCAGTCAGCAACATCAGTCAATAATGTTATGGAAGCTGATAACCGAGTAGATCTATGCTCAGGTTAACTTTTGATATATTTAAATAGATAAGACACAGGTCTTGCCTAAAATGTACTCTCACCATTTCTCAGGCACTGTCCTGTTCTGGTCAGAT
The DNA here is from genome assembly GCA_019594935.1 of Periophthalmus modestus. NCBI lineage: Eukaryota > Metazoa > Chordata > Actinopteri > Gobiiformes > Gobiidae > Periophthalmus > Periophthalmus modestus. The sequence continues at coordinate 30,206,957 of JAIEZT010000013.1, read as the reverse complement.
GGAGAGGGAACCTTCTCCCCTGTGTATCTCCAGGGTTGTATATAACTCAGCCAAGTCTCCAAAACCTAGAAGAGAGGGATAGATCCATTTGACAAATAAAAAATACAAATGTGCATAATTTTATAATGTCCCAACCAGTTCTTTCATTGTCCCTTATATTCTCTGATGTATTAAAGGAGTTAAACATAACTGAATACCTCAATCAAAATTGACTAAAGTACAATAGAGAAGATTTAAATTAAGTTTAGAAAACAACATGAATGTAACATTTAACTACTTTATACAGCAATGTATTTGGTTTGCTTAATCTAAGGCATAACAAAAAGGTTTTTTTCAATTTTGTCCATCTTAAAACTATGCACCTGTAGTGCCCCTTTGTGTCCAAGTGCAGCCCTGACCTGCCAGAGTATCTGTATCCGTGTCTTATTTAGGCAATGCTCACATGCGTTTGCCGTAATTTCAAAGCCATAAGGCGCACCGGATTATAAGGCGCAGTTCAGTTACGGGTGCTTTTTCTGCATTTAACACATAATAAAGGCGCACTGGGCCTTAGGGCGCAGTCACGGTAAAACATGCATGTTAGTTTTGCTTCCTTTGCCTTTTTTAGTGCACATACTGTGTTCGGTTGTGCTTTATTCAAGTATTTAGCAAAGTACTCACATCATTTTTTTCAATCAATTCACAAATCCATCAAAGTCTTCATCCTCTGTATCTGAAATGAACAGCTGCGCTAGATTTCTATAAAAATACACCAGGTTCCCTCTCGTCACTATCATAAGTCCATTTTGTTGCCATACTGCTCCGCGTGAACTATGCTGACTTTTGCGAAAGCTCAAAGAACAGTGTAAGCAGATACATGAGCCCAAGCATCCACAATCCATTCACAAATTGTAGCGTAACTCGCCCGCGCTGCCTACCGGTCTTTGTAAAGCTGTGTTCGCCCTCTGTCATCCATCGCTCCCACGATGTTCGCAACTTTTACCCGCACCTTATGGTCGTGAAATTACGGTACTCTTTCTCGGTTGGTTAGACTTTAAATATAACTTCCAACTAATCATAATTATAACTTTCACCCAGGCTATTGATACAAAATTGGTGTTTTTTACCACTGTACGATTCTTCTTGATTATTGACACTAAAACAATAGTAAAATTAACTTTCACACAGATCACATTCCTCTAGTATGAGACCATCTTTATAAAATCTAAGTTTCTGAATGAAGATTAAATGTGACAGACAAATGTTTTTTTTTTCTTATGATACATTAGATTTTTTACCTTGAAAATTCTATTATTTTTCTTCTTACAATTATATTAAGACCAGAATAATCACAATAATCATTTTAACCAAATCATCCTGACATCCCCCACTTACTGCTCTGAAGGATGCATCCAGAGGCCAGTGCCCAAAGCAGTGCTGGAGAAACAGATAGAGCTTCTGCTGAACAAATCGCTGTACTACCACCCTGCAATAATTCACAACATTTAAAAATGCAAGTAAAGCAATTATCGATAGTTAAAAATGATGGTAATTATGACCTTTTGAACTCCTCCAGAGGGCTGGTGTGGGTGTGAGAGTGAGTGGGAGGAGAGGAGGACAGCTGCTCTGGCTTGAGACTGTTTGAGAACGCGTGGAGATGTTTGACCAGGAGTCGGACCACCAGCACATGCTCCTCTGTGGGACTGAACGGCTCCTGTGGATGAGACCAGTCACACAGCGCCCCCCGACGTACAGTTCAGAAAGTGCAGCTACAGATCCATTTGTCAAGCAGCCGGTGATAATGCGCTTCCCATTCCAAAAAGCAGCCAAATAACCACAAGAAGCTTGGAAAACTTTCAACAGAGCATCAATGTCCCTGGCTATGTGAGCTAAACATGATTAACTTATAATTAGAACAATAGCAATACAAGTACTTTGCTGTTAAAATGAAATACCACATAATTTATTAGAAACTGGGCCTACATTAATGACAATGAAACTTTGACTTATAATAGTTTCTAAAAAAAATACTGAAACATTGTTGCTCTATTTGTATAAACAGTAACAATAATTACAGCCTGGAAATGCCAGCCTTTTTTGTTCATTTATGCATTTGGCCTATTTTAACGCTCAACAAAGTGAGCAATTTCAAGTGAAGCAGCACATTTTGGTTAGCCTCATGCAATGGTCATTAGAAATGTAACCACAATTAGCTAAATCAACAAAGTATATTAAACTTGGTTAAGAGCATGCATTAAAATTCCAAACATTTGGAAAGAAACACAGCAAAACAGTGAACCTCAAAGCTTCATTGCAGCATTCACCATTCACACAAGAATACTTCTCCTTCAATAAAGCCAAATGAGTACAACTTCAGGTTAAAAATTTCTGTAAAATGTTTCGGTGTTATGTTTTGTGAGAATCCTGTTGTTAGCTGGTGATTTGTCATATGTCATATGTATATTATATATATACATACACATCTTGATAAACCAGCTGTTTTGGTGGTGCTGTTTGTTTTTTTTAGAGCCAAACTGTGTCGCCTCTCATTTACACCAAAAGTGCTGTGTTCTCTGCCAACATAGAACACTGCCTTGCCTTGAGCTGTGATTTGTACTACAGAGAAGTATCCTTGAGTGTGAACTCAGAGATTTGGTTTACCTCCAGGAGGCCCCAGAGGGCCGAGGGTGAATGAAAAGGTAAAAGTACTTGGTAGGTGTGGAGGGTCCCAGAGCCTGGTGGGGCGTGGGGTTGGCACGGCATGCTGGACATACTGAGGCGGTACTGCAGCAGGGCCAGCTGTTCACGCAAAACCACCAGGAGGGAGAGAGGGACAGGAGGGACCAGTGAGGAAGAGGAGAGGAAGAGTGGAGGAAGAAGAGTGGCGAGGAGGGTCAGTGAAGAACAGGAAAAACAGGGGCACCGAAGGAGTGCACAGGCGAGAAATATCCACATGTTCAAGAAGACAGCAGACACAGGGAGGAGACAAAAGAACACATTGACTGTGGGAATAAGACACTTTCACTGTTGCGACAGAGACAGACCTGCCTCTGCTCTAGGGATGGGAATTCCTCTGAAATTCTGTAAAACTAATGTTATGCTAATGAGGAGAGTATTTTAATGGCAGACTATGAACACTGAATACAACTGGACTGATTCACCTTTTTCTTGAGGAAGAATCCAATTTAGGATGGTGGTCAGGAAATATGAAACAGAGGAATGTTTGCAATAACTAAGACCTGTAAACTACACACAAATGTAAAATTCCCATCTCTATTTCTCCTTATACAACATTTCTATCTAGTGGATTTAAAGCTGTTCATTTTCTGGAGCACAGAAGTAATTTACTTGATGAATACAGTTTAGCTAAAGTAATATTTTTCTGTGTCACTGTGCTTGTTTAAAATGGCTGAACATCAACTTCTCAATAACTAGAAAGTATTGCATTTAAGTTCACATTATAAAGACAAAAACAGCCAGTCACAGTCACATAAAACATTTTGACAAAAACACTTGTTGGCATGCAGGACAAACAGGGTAGTTCAATAAAAAAAAAAATAAAATAAAACATGCAATAAATTAGGCAAAGGAAAGTTAAACCATTAAACAACATACAGTCAACCAAAATGTGCGTTTAACTTTATGTTGTAGTTTAAACCAAATGACTATCACACTTCAACATGCAGGAAACTAAAGGAGAGGAAGCAAAAGCACACAACTTCAAAAAAATCTAAATGAGACTTATATCTTGAGAAGAGATATAAATAAACTGAATTATACTTTCCAAACTCCATTCACACTGTAGCTACAATAGAACTATGTGCTATAATGTACGCTTACCACCACATTTCACTCGATGGAAAAAGTTTCCCCTTTAAAACTACTGCCTGCCACAGCAGTGGCTCACACAAGACAGTGCATCGTATGGGTCACAATATTTGTAGTTTTGATATTTGCAGTTCTGCTTCGCCTTGATTGTTTTGCAAAATCAAACAGTCATGTGACTGAAGTGAAAACTATCAATAGATAAACAGCTTAAGCTTTGTTTTAGGACCCAACCAGAAATAGCTTACAGTGTGAAGTTAGTAATAGAAAACAGGAATAATGTCCAAACTATACATAAAAGTAATAAAAAGGTGTCACTGTTGGACATACTACACTATACATTGAAGCTGAATGGAGAAACTATAGTTCAGACGTGCCCAAAGTGGGGCCTTCCTTCCTTTCAAGGAATTTTATCTTGCCCACAAAGGGGTGCTGTGATTTGGTATGATATACATCAAATGTAGTGTTAATACAATAAAAAAGAAATTTCAATGTAACCCTAACAAGCACATCTTGCCCTGGTTCTTAGCAAAGCAGTGGCGTTACTGAGATAATCTGCTGGCAGATGGGGCCAGTGCTGCTGGTAAGAGCACAGGCGTGGAGCTCTAAAAATGGCAGTGCGATCAGTCGGTGCTTTGACTGACAGCCCGGGGCTAGGCCTGTCACAATAGTTACTATACCGTCTTATCGTTTAATATATGAAAAGATGGAATAATAATATTGGGGGTCAATATTTATGGTGGTTACTTGGCACTAGTGGTGAACTGTTATTTTTCTGTTCTCTCTCTCTCAAAGGTGTCGATCCCTTGGGTGTCATGCCGTGGGGCCAGAGCACCCACACAAATTTCAGATCTCATTGCAAGTCTATTTAACACAGGCTTACAAAAGAAATGTAGTGTGGTCACTTTCCTCATGTATTGATGGTTTAATCCATGTCTGTGTGCAAATCGGTAATATTAGACAATAAATGACGTGTGTGTGCGTGAGAGGGTGCACGTGCACGCAGTGTTCGGAACAAAAGCCCCAGTCATGGCCCATCCAAAATTGTAAGCCTGGCACTTCTACTGGTGCGTACTTGCATTTGTGGAGCTTCAGGGCTTTTTTATTGTACCCAAATAGATTTTTTTTCTCTTCTCCGCTATTAAAGCGCTTACACCTTTTTCCTACTTGGTAATGAGGCAAAGATTGCAGACAATTACCCACATTGCCCACGCTGGCAGTGATTTTAAATGTACCAGCAGTCACAAATTGGTTCAAATGCCATCATCATATATGTATTTATACTGTCCCACTCGTTAACGCTACTGCTCCATTGAGACCGGGGGCAAGATACAGTCATAAATCTATAAAAAAAAATCTTTATTTGCCAAGTTGCTCCAGGTTCGGCCCTTGGCCTGCTTATATGCGTTTATTTGGGCACACCAAAGAAAGAGAGCACTTCTGCTATAATAACTTGGAACATACAATATATAAATGAACTGACAGTAACAGTATGTAAAATGATGAAGAACACTGATTTCCAGAGAACTAAAAGTAGGAGCTGTTCATTGCAGGATTTGAGGGTGTGTGTCAGGGGGCAGGGGGTGTCCAGCCACAGCCAGCCGTGTGCGGCTACTATAGTGCAGGTGAAGGGGGAGGGAGGGGGGTGCTATGGGGCAATATAATGCACTTACCTTAACCTGAGGAGACTGAAGCTTCTGGTACATTTCCAAAGAGTAATGATGCAGCCAAACCTCCACAAACATCTGGGAGAAAAACAAACACTCTTACCAAAGTAACTACATGATCGGAGGGTCACTGGCCACACAGTTATACATGAGAAAGTTTAAATCACAAATGCTATTATTACAATAGATACAAATTAAAGGGGGAATTAAGTATTTCCAAATGAATCTTATGTCATCATCATCCCATTTTCAATTAGATGTCTGTCTGTAGTAACTGACATTGACAGTTTTAAGTCTCTGTTAAGTCTCACCTTTTTACTCTGGCTTTTGAGACGAGTTGAGCAAGACATTATTATTTAGTTATGAGTTATTGTTATAATTTTGTTTGTATACTGTAGTTTTACTGTTGTCATTGTATGTGTTATATTATACAGCACTTTGGGAAGTGGTGACTGTATTTTAAATGTGCTTTATAAATAAACTTGACCTTGACCTTAGATAAAGATCCTTTAGTCTAAAAATATTCATCAAGAGTAATTGAGTTTTAAACCATAGATATCATTTACAAATCTTGTGTATGCCTAAATTCAGGATCGAAAGTTCCAAATACCAATATGGCTGTGATCTGACCTGCAGCAGTGCCTCAGTCCTCCAGATTTCCTGAGCGGCTGGATCTGCGTTTACTGTGGGCTGGTGAAAAATGTGGTGTTTAAGGAGACTGGGACTGTGGACTCCATAACCAGACAGGGACACAGCAGAGGAGCGGCTGGAATCAACAATCAAGATGTCAAGTATTGATGCCAATTTTAAAAGTGCACTACAGAAATGGTGAAGGGCATCTTCTTGTCTCCAGAGAGATGTTAAAGACTGGTCTGGAATGTTCCACAGTATGCCCTTAAACATATTAATCTCCATGGAGACAAACGGGTGGGTCACAGTCAAATGTGTGGAGATAAGACATTTTTACCTTTATGTTGACAGATAATAGTAAACATAAGGTATTCTTATGCTCCACTATTTCAAATCCAGTCAGTTAGATGAACAGTTTTGTGATTTATTGAATGCAATGATAAAAAGATTATATATTTTACACACACACACACACACACACACACACACACACACACACACACACACACACACACTTTCTTTTTAAATATAAAAATGTAGACCTTTGCATAGTTACTCAAATACATACCTAGGAGATGGGGCAGTGACAGAGCCTCTGGAGTCCGAAAAGGGAGAAGGAGGCACATTTCCTTCACTGGGCAGAAAATATTTGAGATAAATGTCCACCAACACAAAGTAGGCGGTGTCTGTATTGTTCACATGGTAACCTGGAGGATACGTCTAAGAACAGAGCACAATACGGATCAGTTTTACAACAATCTTGGGGCATTACGTTTTTGTAGGCCTACTCACCTTTGGCATAAGGAGACAGTATGCAAAATTAAACATGTAGTATTCAAACGGATCTGACAAACATTAAGGACAATCACTTCAGAGTAAAATCTAAACGTATTAATTGTACCCTTTACTCCAGATGTATTTTTTTTTTCATATTGCTTTTAAAGCAGGATATATTTTGAATAGTAAAGGATACTGAAGTTGAGAGTAAGAAGGCCAGACAAAGGAAACTGCAGCTTGTTGTGAAAAAGTGGGCAGTCTGGGAGAACTCCTTGTTGGATGGAGGCTTTGACAGGGCCCTAAAGTAGAAAAGTCATGTTAGAGTACCTAGAACAATGTTAAGATAAATATGCCATCGAATTGATCAGTAATTAAATAAAAAAACCTGCATATATGCAGTTTACATTAAGAAGGTGGCTACATACATAATAATGTTAATGGACAAGTAAATTAATGTTTAGGCAAAATATCCTGTAAAATGACAATGAGCATTTGACATTAACAAAATGACTTCTATATTGTTAAAGTGGTGCTAAACCTTCTCTGATGGTAATACACCATCTGCTTGTCTCCATAGAGACGTTATCTTCTCCACTGATCTGAGCTGTAACTTGGCCAGCTTCTTGCTTCTTTTCATGGAGACTGATACATTTAATGCCATACTGTAAAATATTCAAGGTGGTGGACCCTCTACTCAAAAACATATATAGAGCACCTATAAATTTTGATCATTACAGAGAAATGCCTGTTATGAACAGGGTTAAAATGACTTACTGGGAGATAGTTTACAGGTATTTCATATTTGTACTCTTCCGCTTGAAGTTTATAAACCAGCTTCATCATTGGGCCACTAAAATAAAATTAATAATTAATAATTAAGCTCAAACTCTAGACAACACAAAATCAATGCATAAATGAGAAGCAATATAGAGACCTGGGGTTTAAAAAGTCCATGACTATATTGTATTCAGGGCTCCTGGAGTGAAGAAGTCGCAGATTCCAGCCTGTGATGATGCCATCCAGACTGCCAAACACTGTCTCCACCAGCCATGGGAAAATCAAATGCAACTCCTAAAATTAAAAGGGAAAATGATTTAGAAACATAGATTAAGTACAAATGTGATATGATAAAGTGATGAAAGTATACACTATGCTTTATCTGGTATATAGTTATAATAAGGGTTGTCAAAAGTATCAAAAAATTTGATAATAAATCGATACTAAAACTAGTATTGAAACTCAACACTCATTTGACCAGGTATCGATTACACAGATAAGGCCACATGGTAATATAAAAGAGAATACTATTATTTAATGTTGAAAATCACATCCTACATTTTTTTTTTTATATATATTTTTTTTAAATTATCATTACGGCATCGGAATCAGTACTAAGTATCAAGTCTATTCCTTAGCATCAAAATCGAGTTTGAAATTTTAGTATCATAACCAATGACACCAATGGATAATTATTTTGTATTATGTTGGTAAAAACTTAATTTTTCAGAGAAGTGCAGTCTTGATAGCTGGAGAATTAGGTCTACATACATGCATTACCCATTCCTAATTCAACTGGGGGGTAAATCAGAAGTAAAAATAATTACAACATGGGTAAAAGTTCAGAAAAGTCTATTTTTCATAATAGGTTTCATGTAAGAATAACAACAAGCATCCTGAATGATGCAAAGGACCTATATCACAGAACCAGACTGTGGTTGTTATCAATAACCCACTTGTGGTTTAGAAATGTGTCCTGTGTTACGGGTTGCGAACAATACCTACAGTGTGCTCTTGCATTTGCATAGACACCATATCAAGTTTGGGACTAGCTGGGAACTAAAATTAGACTAGTCCAGTACTAAACCAGTGTGAGCAAGTGCGAATCCAGCCTAAAACTACAAGCTAAAAAACAATTTCACTTTTGCACCTTTATCCTTAGAGTCTCTAGAGACAACGCCCCAACAGCTGCACCAAAACTGAATCTAATTTTGTCTTTTAAATGCACTTTCAATGTCATCGACAAATCCAGGTCTTTATGTGTTTAGTCCCCAGACAGTTTAAGCCCAATTACCTCAACTTAACACATGTTACAAACTCAAAATATGCTAGCACCAAGTGTGCAATGCAAACAGCTGTGGTCAAGTTTACATGAACCAAGTGCCAGATCCAAGTGGCATTGTGTCATCATCCAAAAAAATAAAATACAATTTTTATCTCTTGTTCATGTTATTTTGCAAAGAAAAGGTTATTAGACCAGCGAAAACAGCTTATTAATCATGAAGTATAAGATGTTGTGCAAATTAAACATTACATATACAGAATAATGTATTTTATCTGTGTGATCATGTTTTCATAGTAACTGAGCTGCAATGACAATATTTTGGACAAAAAAAAAAAACAAATAACTATTAATAATAAAAAATACAAAAAGTAAACACAAGAGAAGCAGCCTGGCCAGCAGGACTCTACATATGTCATATTTTATATTGACATCTATCAGCTAGACCTTATGTGTTCTTATGTGTTAATATACAGAGAGTGGTACCTTTGCAGGATACTCATCAATGATTTTCATCAAATCTTGGCAGCGATGCAGAAGAGGTTTGGTTGTAGAGTCTGCCTTTAAATTGGCCTAAAGGTTACAAGTTACAGGTTAGTCAGTTTGTTCAGTAAGTCACTCCAATTTTCACTGTCCCCGAACTAGCTATAAATAGGCAAATGATACAGTTATGAAATCCAACACTTAAGGCTAAGTGCCGTGATATTAAAATATAAAGAAACAATTGAGCAAGACTCTCACCAGTAAAAAGCTGGGCTGTTGTAGCGTTGGCGCAGCCATGGAGCAGCCTGTGTAGTCCTCCTCCCACGTGTAAGGGCAGTTCACTTTGAGTTTACCTGTGTTACATAAAAGATTAGTTTACTTTCCAGTCAGTGAACCTATATTCTGAACCCGTTGTAATGTCACTGCCCACACTTAACTCTATCTAAAGTGAGGTTAGCACACAAGCGGCTAGCCGGAGGAGGCTAACTTACTGAGCAACAAATCAAGTCTCTGAAGAAGCATGATGGGCTGTGGTTGGAAAATGGCGGGGATCGTGTATGTAACATGTGAAATACGTGCTTACCTTGAGTGATAAGTCAGATGTGATCCCGGAGCGCCATAGATCGTGTTTGCATGTGAGATGTGAGACCTCACAGTCAATGGCGAGAACGTTTGAAAAGTGCAGAGCCAAGGTTGCCAGGCGCATGCGCAAACTGTGCAGCGCGCGGTCATTCTGGGGCTCGCGGCCGCCACCTTGCGGAGCCGTGTAGAACTGCTGCTTGATGGTAACAGTCAAGAATACTGCAGTAGACCCGTAGAACCGCCTGAATCCCATACTGTAATATTTGCCTTTCTGAGTGAAAGTCAGTGCGTGTGCATCTGCATAGACAGGCAGGAGCGCCCAAAACAGGGCCCGTGGGTCAAACTTGGGCTTCAAGGTCAAGGGCAAACAGACAGTCCGCTGCTCAGACAATATTGTATAGTTTGATAACAACAAAATCAGCGAGCAATATGCATAGGGTATTTGAAATTGTATTACAAACGCTCAGATTACATCATACATTGCGTGTGCCCATTGGGTAGGCAATGGTCGCAGGGACAAAGTCATCTTCTGATGCACTTTTACACCACCTGACATAATGTGTCCTCAGGAAACTTTGCTTGCGAAACAAGACTTGGATAAATTTAACTCCCTGTATCGGGATTTTCACGGAGCTGGTGAGATGATCTATAAGTAAAAACACTTTTCTATGAAACAATGCAGGCATCACAACGATGATTTTTTTCAACTTAATTTACCCCTTGAATTAGCCAACATTAAATAAAAAGGTGAGTTACAGTTTTATGTGAAAGTAGTTCAACTAGTAAGCTCTATTTTGGACAATTTGCATTATTCAGTCAATCAATACTTCCAATAGTCTAAATAATATTTTATTCAATGTAGGTCGGGGATAAGCATAGATTTAAATAGGCCATTGTCTTAGGTTTGTGAACCATAAAGAATTGAGAATCTCTCAACTTGTCGAATACTTCCAGGGTCACCAATACTGGCCGGGGTCACCAATTCTGGTGTCCCCGGTGTGGTCCGATCATAAAAAAAAACAAAAACAAAACATTGTTATGGGGTTAGAGTCCCTCATGAAGCTTTGTTTAGGTTAAAGTCCTGATAGTAAAACAGGTTAAAGTCCTGTGACCCACCGTGAACTGGTGTAGTGGGCAGATGTGTCCCTACGTAGCTGGGTGCGTACAACGCTTCCCTGGGGAGTTTTGGGTCCCTCAAAAATAATAAAAGCACGGGGTTAGAGTCCCCAGTGAGGGTTCAAGTCCCTCACGAAGAAAGGTTAAGGTATTGTTACGGGGTTAGAGTCCCCAGTGAGGGTTAAAGTCCCTCACAAGGCCGTGTTCAGGTTAAAGTCCTGATAGTAAAACAGGTTAAAGTCCTGTATACAGGTTTGAATTGTATTGTTTTGATTTGTATGATTTCAACGTCTTTCTTATTCTGTAAAGCACTTTGAATTACCTTGTGTACGAACTGTGCTATACAAATAAACCTTCTTGTGTGTTCTGCGAACAACCCCAGAAATACAGCTACATTATGAAAATCCATTCTCTTTTCCTTAAAAAATAAGTAGAGTTTGACCCAAAACAGAAAGGGCCCATAACTATCTGACAACTGTAGCCTACTTCAAAAGTTGCAAAGAAGATTATACCTAAACCCACAGACTATGCCACCTAATGTATGTTATATTCCAGAAGACAACCAAATACAAAGTTAAAAGCCTATTTATTTGTAGTTTATTTATATAAAAATATTACAAACTCTTATTTCAAAGTTTATCAAAGGGTAAATATATATATATATAAAACATAAAACATACATGGCTAGCTTAGTAGTTAAAAAAAAAAGAAATAAGTAAGACTTTAATGACCAATAACAGTAAATACAATGAAGAAAGTAGTATTAGCCTAATTTAAACATAAGTTTAAACAAGGGCCGTTTGAATATGTGTGCGTTTTTTCGAGCTTATCTGAAGCCAGTTACAGGTGCACTATGTAACCTTTTTGGTGGGGGATCCTTCACCTGCTTGTCTCCATGGAAATTGTATTGCTTTGCCTGGAACATTTCACAGTGTGACATTAAACTTGTATATCTTGCATGCATGCATTTGTTTTTATTGCTAAACCTCTTTCTTTCTGTGACTGGGCTTAACTCTCCACAGATCTGATTTGTAACTCAGTATGGTAATGGCACCGGCTTCTCTCCATGGAGATTGATAAGGTCAAAGCCATACTGTGGAACATTCCAAGCAAAGCCGTAAAATTTCAACAGAAACAACCCTACACCAGAAAAGTTAAACACTGCAACTTTAAGCTTTATCCTAATTTATTATAGCGTCACAAGTCACTACATAAATACACAGTAATATTACAATACTTTAAATACAGTTAAACACAGGTCAGTAAATAGGCAACACTGTTTTTGTAAGTATTTTGTCTTCCATAAGGATTAGTGAGCTAGACGCCTACACGCATCTTTGGTTTTCTATGGCATTACAAACAAACAAATAAGTATCAATTTTGTATAAATATTTACATCATATTAATATGGATGGTTTCATATTTAGTAAATGCTACTCCTAACTACATTTATAGCCTAGTAGTTAAACTGCAATTTGGTGTCACTAGCCTTCAATGTTTGTATTACAATAAAAGCAATAAGATAATATTCTATACAAAAAAAAAAAAAAAAAAAATCTCACTTACACATATTTTCCTTGTTCAAATGTTTCACTTAAAGGTGCACTGTGTAACTTTTCTGATGGAGAAGTTATTGCCTGCCCTGTAAAGTGTAATAATATGGCATGAAAGTTGCATTTATTCAGCTAGAATACTTGAAAAACATGCATTCACCTAGTCTCCACAGACCGCAGATCTGACCTGTAACTTGGTCTGATAGTGTCACCAGCTTGGAGATAGATGAGTTCAATGTCAGAAACATTCCAGGCAAAACAAGAACATCTCCATGGCAACCAGGTGGCAGATCCTCACAAGTAAAGTTACACAGTGTTTTAGGGTTTGATTATGAAAACAGACTTTCTACAATTGTGTTTTGTTTCTCCCATTGTGTACGTGTTAGAAATGTGCTATTTTACAAACATTCTTATTGCTGCTACATGCATCTTAAATTTAAAACAAAGTGGTTGCTTCAAAGCTATTTAAAAATTTGTAGTTATTCATGGATTTCAGTCTCATTTTGAGGATTTCAGACCATTTCAAAACATGGATTAATTTGTTTTGAATCATTAATCGCCATGGTTACAACATTTCATCACTCTAAACACATGGATAGGAAAATATTAACAAAACGCATCTACATACTCTTCCATAAACTTGCATATCGACACTACTAGATCAGTCTACTCACTTCACTGTATTAAATTATCTCTCTATCTCACTACATAGTCCTTGTAATAGTCCCATGTTTAGGACATAGGTGGGACTCCGGGTGGGTTGTGCCTTCTAACCCTTGCTTTCCTGCTCTCTTGTTTCAACTTGAGCGTGCGCAGTTTTTGTTGGCGTCTCTTCTCCCTGTACCAGAGCTGCTCACAGTCCTCAATGTTCAAGCCATTGATGCCAAACATATTGACGTGGTTGTAGTTCCTGATGGGTGGTTGTGGTTGAAGCCAGGAGTTCCGTTGATTGGCCTGTCCCAGAAAGCCTTGTACCCCAGCGTGGGTGACTCTCCCTTGGATTGCAGGGCCTTGGTGGTGGGGGGTCTGGTGGTTAAGGTGGAGGTGTTGGTTTGGGATGATGTTAAGGCGGTATTTGGTGAGGACCTGTTTGTATGAGCGGTCCAGACTAGTGCAGATGTACAAGGCAGCGTCTGAAAGTTCCAGGTGTTGTAGTAGCAGACCACGCTTCATACAGAGGGAGCGTTCACTGTCAGTCTGGAAAAAAGAGACATAAAGGGTTAGACATGTGCTTACTAGGGCAGCAAGAGTAATTGCAATCAGATCAAAATAGCAATTTAAATGTATCAATTAGCAAACTGCAAAGACTGCAAGTTTTTGAAGTACCATAAGTTCTTACATCAATACAAGCAGTGTAATATTTTAAGCAAGGGTATGATGTGCTATTTCTGCTTGGTTAATAAACAGTTACAGTCACCTAACCTTAACCACAGTACATTTGATAACATTTCTGATTGTTTGCCATACTATCATCTTAATTCATCTGATACAAATTTTTTTTTGTCAACATCTCCTACCCCTGACTGGGAGTGTAATGAACAAATACAGATACCTGAGCCAGTGGTGGATGGTTGTCTGTGATCTGTACGGTCCATTTGATCTCAGCGTGGAGAGAGCGAGGAGCACACTCCAGGAAGGTGGAGTTTCCTTCAACTGCATACACCTGCTTCACTTCCACCGAATCCATGTCTGAACAAAGTACAAGGGTGTTAGTTCTATGTACTAGTAATAGTAGCATCACACATTTATAAATCACTGCATCAATTATTTAGGCATGTAATGAAATATGTAGGTCAGTCTTCTACTCCAGTATTGAATTATACTTTTGGAGGACGTGTCTGTTGGAGGACTTTGAGGACCATTAAAAAGATAGTATACTTAACCTTGCTACAGTAATAGTGCTAAAGTTGAATCACTCTGAAACCATTGATATGTCGAGTTTTGATGTAGCTTATGTGAGACCTAAATATTCACAGTTCATTATACATAATTTAGCACTGTATCTGTGCTAAGAAATAACTAACTACTGCATTTAAGCGACAGCATACATTGCAGGCCCATTTTTTTATTTTGCAGATGATAGATCTCAGTGGAGGGAGGAGCCTGTTTTCTGCTGACATTATCTAGCTTTATCAGGGAATATAGATTTAAAGAAATGTGTCACCACTCTTATTTCTCACATGTCTTTTGGTAATCAATAACTTTTCTCTAACACATTTTGAGGCGAAAGAAGTATACAGTTATCAGTTATGGGTGACATATCCTCTGCTATCAGGCAATAGCGCACATGGAAATATTCTCATGCCAATTCAAACACCACCCACCTGTTCTTCAATTTTAGCAGTTTTCTGTGGAGCACAGTATAAAGCTGGGTTGTTGCAGGGATGTGATCACAGTTTATGCTTATTAGGTGCTAAGTTTTTTTAAGACTCATATTTTGTGTCTCTACTGCAAAATCCCTACACTGTGCAAGAATCTCAAGCGACAACAAAGTGGGTCTAGATGAGTAAAATATATATTTTGCTTATATGTTGAATTCTGTGTCCTCCCTCGATGGAGACCTATTTTTTCACAAAAGAAAGTGCATAGAGCTCTTAGCCCACCACTTGCATGCACAATCTCTGCGATTTGAAAGAGACGATGCAGTTACACAAAGTGACCCCTAGATGTCTCCCTTCATCCACCTAAATCATTCTCTTTCTCTTAGGGTTGTATAGATGCTAGTGGTTGTAAAAAGGCCTGTGCAATTAATAAAATTTGAATTGAGATCAAGACTCAGTCATTTCTAATCTTTAAACATCAGCGTGGGTGTTTTTAATTGAAAGGTCCACAGCCAATCCTCTGTCAGTAAACGCATGTGGTTTGGAGGAAGACTACTGAGACTGAACAATTTGAGGAGAAAAAAAATGTGATACAAACATGTAGACCATATAGACTTTTTCTATTCCCATTAAACACCACTTCATAAACACATTGTAAACCTGTCTTCCTTCACTGATTTATGCAGCTAATTTAAACAACAGTGAATGCGGTTTACATAGCAGGCTTTATAATAGGTTATTCATCACTTACATATATGTAAGCAGACAAGTGTTGCATTGTTTACCACTCTAGCTACGTGTTACGTAAAACACATGAAAAGACTTTAGCTTTAAAATAGTGAGAGGGGAAATCCGTACCGTTGTCTGTGATGGGGCACTGAGTCCAGGGGTCTCCATATTTCACATCCTGTCTCCGAGCTCGCCTAGAATAAATACAGTCATTTAGTATATCAGCTGGCATCACATGCTCAAAGTTGTACAGGCACATAATAGTACAATCATTCAAGTGTCCCGATTAATTGGCAAACGCGATCAGTCACTTAAAAAGAAAAGATGGATTGATTCTCAACTGTGGTAAGGCATACTGCTATTGTGTTCTTGAGCAAGACACAGAATAGCTTGGAATGGCTGTATGGTCAGTTTGGAATGAGGAATACAACAAAAAATTCAATTCAGTTTTGTATTCTGTATATTCTGAATTGATACATATAGTATTACAATAGAAACATCACAGGACCTTCCAGAAATTAATTTGAAACATCAGAGGAAGTAGTCTGTTTCAAATCAAACAATGAAATCAACATACAAAATGATAAATGTTAATAAAATAAAGGATCCAAAGGTGAAACAAACTCATGTAATTTTCCCAGGGCTTCCACTGCCCCTCCTTTCTCGGCAGGTCCCTAAGTTGGGCTGTGATAACAAATTTTGAAACCTGTGAAAGGAGGAAGTAGATATTTCAATTTAACTCATCCCCAGAAAACATTTGCTGAGCGTTTGCAGATTCACACATGTGGAGAAATCATGTGCTCTTTATAGGAATCAGATCCAGACTAACACAATCCAGGCATTTTAATACATTTAATACAGATTAGTAGGACTGTCTCAGCTCTTTCTTTCCTCATTATATAACATGCGCACTTCTTTCCTTTGGTACACATTTTATTAGTATTTGCACAGCTTTAATAATACATTTATAGAAAACATTATACATTTGTGGACACGTGCACAGCTTTAGATCAAACTACAGTATGACACATTTTAACGTGGGATATATTGCTGAAGTAAATATAGACAATAAATAATAATACTGAAACCAAACCCTAAAGCAGAATTATCCACAAAAAGTATTTTAAATGTACAATATAGTGAAATATATGAGCTGCAACAAATAAAAAACAGAATGCAACACTTAAGTAATTAGTTTGCATCTATAACAAGTCATAAAAGTTCATAATTTGACCTTCTACAGCTCAAATAACATCGTAGTACAGAAAAATAACCACAATTTTCCCACTAGTGCAAAGAAAATGTACCACCATAACTACTAAAATGATATAGTATTTATTGACAGGCCTACGTAAATGTACCTGATGCAATGCCATGTACCCAAGACAAGTGTCCCCTGTGTGGGACAATAAGAACACCTTACCTTACTAGACACCTAAGCAAAAGAGAGGTGAACCGCCATTGCAGCCAACACAAACTCATCCATGTTTTGTTTTGTTTTTTTTTTTTATTTTTTTTTATTTTATGTATTTTTATTTTATGTATTATCGCTCTTACAACATGTTTTACAATTAGTTTGCTTCTGCTGACTTTACACTATTATGAAAAAAGAAATAAATGCACTAATTATCAAAAATAACCCTGGAGAACCCACGGGGTCAAATTTGGCCACAGTTAATTGCTGCTACCCAAAATAAAAACAAACAAACAAACAAACAAAAAAACAAACAAACAAATGAAACAAATTTCAATTCAAAAAATTCAAAAATCCCAGAGTGCCACTTCTGGCCCCCGCATAGAGACACCTAGTAGGTGAATATTGAACTAAAATGAGCCAGAGTGGTAGTGACAAGATGGCTGACCTGTTGAGCTGGAAAACTACAAAAAAAACAAAAAACAAAAAAAAATAACAAAAAAACAAAATGGTCTTCTCAGCAAACCAGCAGTTGGTAAAATGATGTTTTTTTTTGTTAATTTTTTTAGTAATAGCTTGTAGAATGTCTAGAAGTATGTTTTATATTCTTTTTGGATAAATGTGTGAGCCCAATGGGTCAAATTTGGCCCTAATCCTAAATTAGGGAATAAAGGGTTAAAATGTCAGTGCTCAGTGAGCTTGTAGCAGTAATATAAAGCAATGTTCATACTTTTCCAAAGAAGAAAAGGGTTCTTGGGTTCTGCAGGGATAAAGTTATGCAAGCCTTAACCAACAACTAATATTCAAGTACTCTAAGGACATGAGCATCCTATCTCACTCCAGTAGGACCATGAGTCCCACGGAGCATACAGCAGCAGATAAGAGGACGCCTTCAGATAAACCAGTCCAGTCGTTCTCAGTCCTCCTCTTACTTAACACTGTTTATCCTGTAACAGCCCTAGGGTGTGAACATGTAACTCTAATGAGAGAGGAGACAGAGAGCACAGACAGGTTATCCAAATACTCACTGTTATTCCTGTACAAGCTGTCAGGTCTCCTCCTGTTCCAGTGTGACCCCTCTCTGTTGATTTATCAGACATTCATCACTTTCTTTCACCTCGTTGTCTGATCTGCTCTAATCCTGCTAAATCCCTGCTATTAGCACATTTGAACCGTGCAACTGACATCTGCTGCTGTTGTTTTGATAACGTCTTCTATTCTCTAGGTTGTCAAAAGTACTGAAAATAGGATACTAAACCAGCTACTCATTTGAGCAAATATCAATACAAAAAAGCCACATTCACAGGACAGAAATGACCCTTTCCTGAACAGCTTTAGAATGATCTTGAACTGTATCAGAACAAGTATGAAACACATAGACTTGTATATGTCCACTATGGAGCCCACCTGGACATCTGAGAGATTACACACACATAAGGCCACATAGTAATATAAAAGTACTATTATTTAACGTTGAAAGTGATTAATTCTATTGTCTGCCTTTTTTATTATAATTCCTGGCTTTGTGTGCTACGGTTTATAGTTTTATATAATGATTCTGCTTACACTGAGGTATTTTCTGAAGGGACTTTATTTGGCTGACATTTAAATGTACTTCTATGAGTTATTTAATATCAATGTACCAATACGCTTACATAATAGTTTAGTTAGTGTAGTCTTTATTTAAACGTACTGTATAAGTACTATTGATTACTTGTGGTTGTGGTGATCACCTTAGTCCAGGTTTGAAATTTGACTTCCTGTTGCTTCTACTGCCTTTTCTAGTACTGCTATACTTTTACTAAAGCTTTCAGTAACGCGAGTGCAGCGAGTGTGTTTCTGTGTTTCTATAGTAACCAAAACAATTCCAAAATGCTTGTAATAATTAAATAAAAAATGAGGAAACAATCAACAGTCTGAAAGTACAATCAGTGGCTACCTTTGAAGTCTTGGTGATTGGTGATATCACATGCCAGACAAATGTTTAAAAGGACACACTAGAAACATTTGGGGCCGTTGCTGGAGCTCACAATGCTTTGATCAGGCAGGAACAGATGGATGATAAAGGGAGTATGAGAATGGGCAGAAGTAGAACAGCAGGCACAAATATTACTTAAGAAAGAGTAATGTCACTTCATAATATTATTACTTGAGAAAAAGCTGAGAGTGGAGACAGTACATCACAAATGAAAAATGATTGTAATGACATAAACTGCACTGCTCTGTGGTCTTTAAAGGTTCTCTATTATGCAAAATCGACTCCTGTGAGCCTTTAGCCATGTTGGAACGTCGTTACCTCCTCAAAAACATATCTGGAGTTGTATTTCGTTTCATTCACACGTATTTGAGTAATCCTATATCATTGGGCTGTCTATATCTCCAAGGCTTAAAATGCTCTGTTCCACCTTGTGATTCAGTGGTAGTTTTAAAATTAACATCAGCTGTTGAACTATTATATACTGCAATACACTACAATAACTATACATTGTTGCCCTTTCTAAAAATATTTTTGTTGTACCAGTTGAGATTGGCCCAGAAAATTTACTATATCTGCTGGTACACAGATAAGTGAAGAAGTTTTAACTAGACTAAAACAGCAAGTTCAGGACTGAAATTACCCAAATGATTCTAGTGAAGGTGTATGGAGTTTAAAACACAGTGAAGTGCTTCCTGTATTACCACTTAAAGACATCACAAGGTGGTGTTTTGAGTTAGAACACAGCCAATAATATACAGGATTAGAGTACTTAACAAAATGAAACAATGAGGATACAAAAATTGTTTATAGGCCCTTTAAGGAATACTGTACAGCCAGTTGCTTTTTACTGTTTATGATGTAACACAGACCCAGAGGAAACAAAGTGGCCAAAAACTACCTCAACTTCAACAAAAAGGCATAATCAGCGTAGGACAGACACAAAGGTAGAAACGTCACTACAAAGTTAGATTTACTGACAACTGACAACACGAGAAGACGTCAAACTCTCTGAACCTGCGAAGTATTGTTTTCTTCATGAGTTAGTACTTCAAAAATGTTGCTATGATACAACTTGTAAATGTCATTTAAAGGTGCACTATGACTGTAACTTTTCTGGAGAAGGGTCTGCCACTTGTTTACTTACTATCTGTATTATTGTTATTTGTTCACACTGAATGTTCCCAGGTATGGCATTAAACCTATTTATCTTGCATTCAGTTACAGGTGAGTGGGTTTACTTTGGTCTAGCCATAGAGATACGTAAAATACAATACTTTGAAACATTTCAGACAAAGCCATAATATCACCATGGAGACAAGAAGGCGGTGGGTCCTCTACCAGAAAAATTAGATAAAGCAGCATTCAAATGAAGTACTTTTTAGTGTACTTTGAATGTTGTCGTGAAAGTACTACATTACATGAATAGACTTGTAGTACCTTTTGCTCGTAGGGAAGTATCTGGAGCAGGTCTGTCCGTCCCAGGAGCAGTAGGGGTCTCGGGCCAAGCAGCACTCAGCGCAGTCGTCTCCATACAACTCACACCTCTGTAAGGACAGCTGCACCACGCCTCCCTCACTCGACACGTACAGCTGTTGCTAAAGGGCACAAGGGAAAACAGAGTGTATCAAAACTGAAACATGAATGCTTCACAGTATATCAATTCTTATAAAGTACAGATGTCAGGTTTAAGTCTAGTATAGTTTCTGAAAGGAGTATTTAATGAGTATATGTAGTTACACTATAATATTTGCAAGTTAGTAGTTATGGCATAAAAATAACAGAAATCAGTTACGATAAAACGAACAACTTACTCTTTTGGTCGACAGCTCCATATTCAGGATTGGTGTAGGGCTCTGAAAAAGTAAGTGTTTTTTTTAATGATTAATAATATGATTAACTTTTTTACAGCATACAAAATTTACTATATTGTCTAGATGTCACATAGTAGTTCGGCAAGCACCTCAGTCTAGTAATTGCATAGATCTGCTTCTCGTGTGAGTGTAAAATCTGAATTCATTGACTTTTATCCATCAGTTCACAAAAATCCCGTGAATATACAGTATATCAGAAAAAAGTACTGAACAATAGTATATTTTCCACATCAAGTTTCTTATCTGTTCTTCATTAGAACACAATGTAGTAGTTAACATTACAATTAGGATTTACTGTTGGTTTTGGCTGGTTGTGAGGTGCAGGTTGGCAGTGGGAATGATCTGGTTCCTGTTTCCACCTGTCTAATCAGTAAACAGAATGTAGCTTATTTCCTGTTTGTCTGTTCAGTGTTTGTCTTCCCTTCACCTGTGACCATTTTAAAACCCTTTGGCACATATTTATACGGATCTACATCCTTTTCCTGTATTTGAAATGCTATACTGTTTATAGAGTAAAGATATAAAAAAATCCAATCACTATTCCCAAGTGTAATTACAATATTAGTTTTTTTGTGTTAATATTTATTTATACAGATAACGTAGTTGAGATGTCTTGCCCAAGGACACAATGGCATTCTCACCTGAAATACAGTGAGCTCCTCCAGGATGATTTCCTCAGTCTCCCAGTTGTCTTTGATCACAGACACGGCCTTCACCACTTTACCGTCATCTGGACAAACATAAGGCATAGTTATTACATTTATAAATCTATTAGAACAGTTTTAAGGAGGACAGGAGGGCAGACATGAATGCATACTAGGCCTACTGTACCAGTCAAAAGATATGACACATTTAGTTCTTATTGGACCAGGATGTAGTTTTTCTACATAGAAGTCTATAATCCCTCAGTTGTCCAGGTATGACACATAGTAAAAGAAAAATTCAAATCTGTCAACTGGAAAAAAAAAGCTGTAGGAGTGAAGATGTTTCGCTGCTCTTCACTCCTACAACTTTTTGTCCCATTGACAGATTTGAATTTTTTTTTTAACTCTTCCAGAAGATATCTGACTTTTATTGTCTCTATTGCATGACTTTATTTGATCCCATAATTGCTGGATAAGAAGTGAATTTCACTATGTACATGTAGATATGGAAATTCTGAAGGTGGAAAATCAACTTCATGATTCCATTGAAATAGAAAGTTAAAACCATACTTTGGAACATTCTCCACAGGGATAGACAGTCAAAGGAAAAAACATTTCCTTGGAAACAAGCAGTAGACGGCCCTCCTCCAGGCCAAATAAGAGTTATTTTTGTGGAAATAAAGCCTGTTCAGAGTAAGGATGCATGTTTTAATAAGTTTTTCAGTGCAATAAAAAACATCCAAAATGGAATAAAAAAACATGCTTTAATTTAAGTCTATTATTTAGCAAAAACATTACATACTATAGCTTTAAACTCATCCATTGTCCACTCATGCTTTTTATGTATTTGTGGACTGTAATGGACTGTAAGATTCCTGAGTACCACCAGTTCGTATGTGTAACTACAAGTGGGCCTTTCATTGTGTGAAATCTTTTGACTGGTACTGATCATGCTGTACTATTTTCAAATTGTACCACTTTGCACTTTCACAATTGTTTTTTGTTTGCAAATGCTGTATTTTTCCATCTTGTCTTGTAATGTTATAAATGAGACTAGGAAAGATGAGGAAACATCTGTAGGAGTGGTACCCGAAGAGACGAACTGCAGGAGATATTTGCGGTGAGTAATAGTGCGCAGTTCTGAGTCTGTTTATGGAAAAACACCATTGGCCAAGACATGGATAAAAACTAATAAGTGTTGGTCACATCCAAAATTAGACAGTGAGGCATTGTGTTAACAGAGGACAAGAATACCGTCTTTGTTTGGAGAAGCAGGTTGTAGTGGTATAACTTTGAGGACATTCTTGCCTCACAAGTAAGTGATTTATCACACCTCCAATCTAATCCAAGTTTATTTGTATAGCACATTTTATAAACAAAATATAAGCAGTGTGCCAACAGCCTTTTTGGTGCAATTGAAAGCTCTCTATGGAGATTTATCAACTGCTGACATGATCTACATTTATCTGAGAATCTAAATACATTTGCCGCCACTCTTATTTCTTGCACATTTTTTGGTAATTGCCAATTTTTCTCTGACACATTTTGAGGTGAAAACATCGTACAGCTAGCGCAGTGGGTGGCCAATAGCGCATCTGGAAAAATTTTCATGTTGACTCAAACCCCGCCCACCTGTTCTTCAGTTTTTCCGTGCTCCCAACTGTGAGCGAAGATGTGCTCCATGGGGCACGGTATAGAGTCTCGTCTTAGGCACGAGCTGGAGCTTTTCTACCTTCAGAGCAATGAAAGAGCTTTACATGGAACCACTCACCTATTCAGACACATATTCATACCCCTGCTCACGGACACAACAACAGTATTCATTTGTGGGAGCTGGAATTGTGCTACTAACCTATGGGCCAAGAGATCTGACCACTTTATGATCAGAGAATGAGCACTCTACCAACATTTATTGCTTAAAGGTGTCGGAGCAAAAAATTTATGTCAAAATGCCGAGTCTAGTATGTGTCAACATCCACCAAAAGTAAAAAAGTGTTATTATTATTTAAATAGTTCACTGAAAATTGTTTTATTAACACAATTTTGGAGAAAAAGCCTTACTTAATATAACCCCCTGGTAAACCTGGTAAAGTATTTGGAGTACAATACATTGTTGTCATGGTAATTTAAGTATTGCATTACATATCATTGACATTGACATTGGCATTAAACATTCTATAGTAAATGTTAATAAAGCATTTGATTGTACAGTATTAAATTTAACAATAGTAAAACACTTCCTGGTTTGAACAGAAGAGAGTCTGTGGAGCCTGTGATCCTGATACACAGCGCAACTATAAAAATACCCTCATCTTCTTCTCATATGAACACATCTCCATAAAAAGTCAGATCCAGTTTAAGTTTACAGCACAGGGACAGAGGCCACATTCTACTGTTGTCATAGAAATAGTCCAAACCAGGAAGTCAATGTGAAAATGAGAATAACTCTGGGATTTACAATATTGAGTTGGAGCTACTGCCCAAACAGCGGTTACAGAGTGCAAGAAGCCAAGGCAGTTATCATTTTATGTGTGATATAAATCAATATGTGCTACAGTCACACCTAATGTCAAGAGGCCTTGTCTGGCATTGCTTTGCTTACTATAATATATGGGGGTTGTCTATGTACATTTGTGTTTCCAGATGTCTTTGTCAAACAAGTAAAATAGACAAAGAACAACTCATGTCAAACGTATAGCTAAAACTTCTAATCAAACTTGATGGTTTGTATAACTATTAGGGAGAAATGATGGGTATACAGTATTTTAAGTCACTTAACTCCAAAACATTTACATAGTTATACTTTAGTTAACTGAAAAAGGTTTGTACTATCAAAATTGCTGTTAACATTTAATTTTAATTTTTTTTAAATTACACTTATTAGCTGTTTTTACACTAAGATGGTCACAGTGGTATTTTTAATTTTCACCAGCCAAAAAGAGCAATGTTTGCACTTTTGACCTTTAAAATGTCCACATTAACAGAAAATGTGCCCTGATCAATGACACAGCAAAATTGTGTGCATTTGCTCTGGGCTACAATTGAACTGGACAGTAAACCATGAAGCTCAGATAGGGCTGTATGGTCTTCACACACAAAGTAGAGCCTAACTTATGGAATGTATAGGAACAGAGCACAAGATTCACATTAATACAAGGATACTGTATCTTGTCTTGTGGGAAGTTTAAGCTCTCAGCATTTGTATTTTTTTTTTTTAATTTGCCATAATGCTTTGGGAAACGGTCATTTTTTTTAATATGGGACAGATTATGAACAATACTGAAATGGGTTTTGTCTGTTAAGGACTTGTGATATAAGCTTGTTTCTTGGTGGATACTGCTGTATTTTGAAGTAAATATCAAAGATTCTTTGTGAAAACCACATTATACAGTGTATCTGATCATTTCTCATTTCATTTGTGAATTTAGTATGAAACTTTTCAGCTGGCATCGTCCTGCTATATTGCATACATTCACAAGATTCAATATACTGTATATTACACATTATTAAACAATAAATAAATCAACAAGTTGTTGTTTATCTGAAAAGCAGCAGTTATTGCTATATCTTCACTGGTCCTATGTATCCCCCAGTACAGATATATTGTATAAGTTCTTATGGCAGAAATGACACGCTATACTATCTGCATTTAATTGTGCACTGTTAGCATGCTAGTTGTTGTTAGCTTTACCGAGATGGCAAACCTCTGCTCTGGCGTCTGCAAGTTGTGAAACGCACTTATGAACTCATCGTGGTGAATAATTTGGATGCTCGGAATACATTAAAGTGACAAATAACTTTGGCCTGCTGCAAACTGTTGAAATGAACTAGTTCTGTTTTTCACATTTTGAAAACAGTAAAAATGTGGTACTGCGCCTTTAAACAACTACACACAGGCTGGCGATATATCATTGCAAGGGAGTTATGTTATGTTTTTTGGGGGCCTGCAAGTTTTAAGCCGTTTTCAGATAAGAATGGCTTTTCTGACTAACACAGTGGATTGTAAATTCTTCCTACAGCAATAAGTGAAATCCCATTCTTGAGAGCAGCGGTGCAGTTCTCAGCAGGTAAACTATGGCGTTGATGAGGAGATGAGAGATGGTACAGAGGAATCCACTTTAAGAAGATTTATGGCCCTGCGTGACCCCCTGGCCCCTCGCCCTGTCACCACATGTTGAATAACCTTTCCATTTATCACCAGACACTAGGCACTGTCAGACTGAGTAGAGCAGTGTAGGATATGTCTGTCTGCTACATTAAACAGGTCTATGCAGCTGAAGGCACCAAAACAAATGCACTCCAAAAGCATACTGACAATTTGAATGCCGTGCAATGTTAAAGCTACCATCCATAAGTTGATTTTTTTTTTCAGGATCACCTGTGCTCTCTGGTCTTCTCCTGTCAGGCGAGATTCTTCTATGATAACTTCGCTATATATTAAAGTGGAGGTTGAAATAGCATTTTAACATAATATCTGGAGCTGTGAAAACAGTGCTTGGGCAAAAACAGTATCTGCAGATTTTTATCCTCCATTTGTGGTGACACTGTTATTTCTATAGTGTTATCTCGGTACCCACCAGGCATCAAAACATGTAATACATTTTTTTCAGAACCAATTTTTGGGTACCAATTTTTTAACTACAGTTTGAACTCAAGTAAATGTGCAGATAAAGTAAACACATATTTCAAAGCCATTTTTAGAGAAATGTTATGTATCATTATTTCTGCATCAGAATCAACACTTTCTTATACCTCATCAGTAACAAAATAAAAACTATTTCAATCAACTTGTTACTATTATGTGGAGGGGGAAGCTAAAGTAAAGATGAGCAAGGGGTCCCATAGGAGTCATAAAGACTTACGACAATGCTATACCCCAATCAAACTACAAAATAAATGTAACATGAATCCTTAACGTCCTCTGTAACTATTGTCCCTTCTCTTTACCTGTCCCCAGATGTAGGACATCATAGGGCCCGTCCTCCGCGTCCACTCTGTCCACCACGATTCTCTTGAACAGGCTGGGAGAGTTGACCCGGGTCAGGATGGGTCTGCCCCCTAGTGGCATCACAGGCTCCCACATGAGCTGATGCTGCCTCATGAAGCTCACCACCTCGTCGGGGAAGTCTTTAGTCGACTTGTACAGAGCGTCATATGTCTCGCTGGGACACTGAAAAAAAAAAGCATATAAATATTTATATTATCAGCAAAAAACATTTATTGGTCAATATACCACACAGATAAGTTTTTTTTAGTTTTTTTTTTTACCTTATTTATTTAAAAATACAAAAAAAAACAACAAAGCATGTCCCACTATTTGTAATGCCACTGACTGACCAAATAAGACACTATTTTGAGAATTATGATTGAAAAAGTCACAAGAATATTGTGGTGGCTATGTAAAATAGATACCAAATTTTGCCAATGTCACACACTTTCATATCAAAATGGTAGCATATATCTTATTGGTTATGGCTTGTTAATACAATCGGTTCAAGATCCAATCACTTCAAACAGTCGACGATGGAGATAGACTGATATGTTTTTTTGTTTTTTTTTCATGGCTGGTACCGATACAGATCAGTATTCAGAGAAACCAATGGCCGATGAGCTTTGCCAATAAGCTCTGCCAACAATCTAATTTGTACAAACCTTATTTTACTACAAACTGGATAAGAGAGCTATGTATTCACATTTTTACAGTAATCTCTTCGGGCTTAAGTGTTTTATGCATACAATCTTTATGCATATTTAGACAGCTGGTTGGGCCAAGCAAAATATCAGCCTCTGCTGGAGATTTAAGGCCAATGTGAGCAATATCACCCAAAATGCTAAAAAGTGAGAATATCGGCCAGATTTATCAGTATATCGGTCTATATCTAGCTAATGATAAGCATTAATCTTCTGTCAGTAAAAGCATGTGGTTTGGAACAGTTTTAAAAGAATAAAATGGAAGCTTTTTTTTAGTTAATGTCATCAAAATGAAATTGAAAGAAAGACTTTTTTTTTTTTTTTTTGGCCATATTGCTCTGTCCTACTTTATTTGATATTACCCAGTATACTATTACTATTACCACAACAAAATGCTGTGGTCATAGTTGTTAATCAACTGGTAAATGATACAGTAGATGTTTTAGTAGATGTTTTAGTAGATGTTGTAGTGTTCAGGGTTTTACTTTTTTTTTCTAACTGAGTAAAAATTGTTCCAAATTTATGTAACCTTCTATTTTTGGCCCTCTATAAGTATTCTGTATAGTGGGAACAACTGTGTCCAGGTAATTTCCATTGTGAATCAATAAAGCTTGTCTAAGTTCCTCAAAAGATTATACTTTTTCTTTCACAATAATGGATTTTTATTTTTTTCTATCCACAAACTAAAGAAAATATTTTAATGAAAATGCAGTATGACAAAGTCCCTTACAACGTGGAACAGTTCGATCATAAGACCTGAGGAAGAACTGAAGTCACCATCCCCAATCTGGTAGCTATTAGACATCTGTGCTGCAGTGACAAAGCTGACTGCTTCATTTAGCCCAGATTCTCTATGGGCCCACACTTCTCCCCTTTTAAACACACTCACATGCACTTACACTAACACTGGGGAGGTCGGCCTGCTCTACCAACAACCCCATGATACTAAACCTGTCCAGAGAGCGCCACGTCCCAGCGGGAGGGTCCAATAACACCCCGCGCATGGCCCCCAAATGTACTGCAGTGTCCCAGAGGAGAGCAGGGTTACAGCTAAAATCACTGAAGATTAACTCTCTCAAGGCTACATCAGCTTGTTCCTATTAGCTCATTCTTACCAGAAAACCACACAATAAGTGCAAACAAAAATAAATGTGGTGTCAGGGTAAAGTGTTTTAGAGGCTGCAAGTGTCATTATCATAATGAATTTACTAAAATGTAAGTTAAAGGTGCACTATGTAACTTTTCTCGTATATGGTCTGCCACCTGCTTATACCCATGGAAATATTGTTTTACCTGAAATGCCCCACAGTAAGGTATTAATAGTCATCTTAATGGAGACATGTGACACCTAACTGAATAAAAAGCAAGCTAAATACATTGCCATGTTGTGGACTATTCCAGGCAAAGCACCATGTTCAAGGACACAAAGCAGATGGCGCACTCCTAGAAAGGTTACATAGTGAAGCTTTAAGCTATTTGAGAATCATATAAACACTTAAAAAAAAGTAAGATTAATAAAGGATTGATGTGGCACAAAATGTATTTCTTAGAGCCTAGATCACAATTTGGACTTTATCACAATTCCTACACACTTAACTGTATTCATGTTGATTTTAAAGATTACTAAAGCTGTTCACTTGTTTTGAGAGTTCACACTTCACTGTGGTTGGCTAAATCAAAATGTCACTAACTGTCACTGACAAATAGGAAGACTGGAGAGGAAAGTGTTGATCTGCATTCAAAAAAAAAAAAAAAAAAAATCCATTCCTAAAATAATACAAACAGAAAAGAAACTAAATTGTACTGTCTGATATACTGTGATGCTTTATGACTTATGAACCTTTAACCATGTTATAATGGTGTTTCCTCATCCTTAGCTTACTAAAAACTATATTTAGATTGATTCCTGCATGTTTGAGTAGGGTTTATCAGTTGTGGATTTGAACAGGGAGTCAATCATTTCTACCCTTTTAGATCAATATTGCGTTTTACATAGAACAAACTAGTGCTAATACACGCACACAAAAAATACTGCTATATTCTCTTTAGATAGTTAGATTTTTTACCATACCAGATTGTACACTGTTTTGATGTTTCAGCTGATTAAAACAAAAATCTAATGTTTAGTTTGATTTCATGCAAGAGTGCAAGAGACAAGAGACAGTTTTCTAATCCATTGCAGCTTGGTCATATTAGATATATCTTAAAATCGTGCATCACTGATAAAGCTCTGTCAAAGTAACAATGAACAGATTTATGGCCTACATTCAGCTTATCACCTTCTACCCCCTGTGTGCGTTATCAGTTAAAGAAGCATTAATATGTGAAATATATTGTGCAAACGAAGCCAAATTTATGAAACAAAATATCTTACACATGACCCACTCCTATAAAAGTGTCTAATAATTAACGACCTGTAAGACTGACAAGATAAGGTTTAATTCACAGCATGCACGAGTATTCTGTAATAAATAATATTTTGAGTAAGATATTTGTGAGTCCAAAGATACTATACACAAGAGTAATTTTGGTTACAAATTTGCAGTCAATGTTGCAGTAGGTAGAATAGTACTTTTTTGGTAGTATTTGTAGTTAGTATCTTTTGATGGGTATGGGCTTTTAAAATATTATAGTTGAAAGTTGAAGAAAAATGTGGTTGAAAGTCTGTAGGACTTTACTTCAACAAGAGTTATTCTTTTTTTTTTTATGTTGCATAATTGTTGTATATTTTTTTCTGAGTAAAATTTACACCACAGTTGTCAGAATTTCAACAATAATAAAACTTTTTTTTGTTTTTTATACAACAGAATATCATTTTCAACACAAAACAATAGCTATTTTTAATATTATTATTATGTGGTCTTACACTAGTTCTAATATAAATCAAGAACATTCTAAAACTATTTAGGAATTACACACACAAGGCACATTTTTTTTCAAATACTGATTCCCGTTCAAACGAGTGCCTGGTTTCAATATTAGTTTTAGTACCAATTAGTATCAATACTTACAATAGGGCCCGACTGTGTACTGAGTTTGTAAATCAATATTTAATGCTACTACTTCTTACAATAATCTACTATCTGCTATATAATATTACAGTAACTATATAAGGATTTGTATTTTCATAGAGTGTACATAGGCTTTCATAGAGTTACTCACAGTGCCTGGTCTTGGATAGGGGATGCGGTCCTTATACTCCACCCAGCGATAGTCAGGGCCCTCCTTATGAGCGAATGGTCCATTAAAGGCAGCACGGATGGACGCCATGGAGTAAACACACACCGCTGATCCCTGGAAGATCGAGCTGTGGGGCCAAGGCAACAGATTTAAAGTTAGACTACGTAACTTTCCTGCTGGAGGTCTGCCACCTGCTTTTTGGTTTGAGATGTTATTGCTTCTCCTGGGATGTTTAAACAATACAGCATTACTGTGAGTGGGCTCTCCTCTCCCAGAGCTGACCTGTAACGTGGCCAACATAGTGGCACCTGCTTGTTTCCAAGGTAACAGAACTAGGGATAGAACTGTTGAACCTTCCCAGAACAGCAATAAGATTTCCATGGAGACAAGCAGGTGGCAGACCCTTCAGAGAGAAGTTACATAGTGTACCTTTAATGACATTAAATTTGAAGAAAATATAAGCTACTAAGTAAGGAGGCTAGTTTAGCTTGGTTTAATTGCAGTGGAATGACTCTTGGAATGTCACACTAGACTTTAGAGGGAAGAGTCTAACTTTGACCCCAACACTCACCTACATTTGACCACTGAACTCCAACCCAGTCAATTATCCGCAAAGCTTCCTGTACTGTATTCAATAAGCCAATGGGATTTATGATTAAAATTAAAACCAGTTTCTTATGTTAACAGGTTTTGAAAGTGCATGAATTCATGAGTGAATGAATTCATGCACTGTATCTCCTGTACCTTTTAACACATTCAAATATAAAATGCTCCAAGAACACTTTTTATAGTAAAATATCATTATATTTAAAAATAGAAATATATATTTGATTTTATTGTTGAAAATTTGAAAGAGATTCCCATTAGAACATCAGTTTAAATTAATAAAGAAAGCATCCTACCTGGATGTGCTGAAGATGCCATAGATGATGGGGTTCTGGGGGTCCTTTGTCTCCAAAACAAATATGTCCTCTACAAAATAAAATAATAACACATTAAATTCACTTATACTTATGTCATGTTTTGAACAATAGCTACTGTTTTGGTAATCCGATATAGTCATATTACTAGTATTAAAAATCCAACATGTCACGAGCACAGTATATATACAGTATATACAGAGTATTTGTTCAGGTGTAATGGGTGTGGGAGACATGGGAGGACAGTAGAGGAAGGATAGGAGGAGATGATTTGAGCTCATCGAAAAGACTTTTATTTTTAAAGTCAAAGGTTGCACAAATGAAGGAAGGGTGGACAAAATCTAGGCTGTTCCCAGAGTTCTTACACAACACAATGGTTATCAAACTTAGTATTATCTTAGAAAATATTTGCCTCTTCAAGTCCTATTTAAACAAACTAAACACAATTACCCAAAATCAGGTTGAAATTACATCTGGGATATCCACGGGTGTCTGCCAATTAGGTATAATCAAACTAGAGAAATCATTGCTACTGTAACCTATAATCAAAATCCACTTCCAGCCACCATTATCAGTTTGAAAGTAATATTTTACTCAAGAACGCCTTGTTTTCGGCTTTCTGTTATAGGCACATTATGAACAGTCTACATCAATGCTGAATAGGATCTAAACTAGAACTAAACCTGGACTCAGTAAGCTCTAAATCTGAACTTACTGTAACCTGGGCTCAACTAAAAAAAAAACAACTTCTAGGTTCCATTATAGCAGAAGTCCATGTTGTCCCATTTTTAGACAAAGTCATCAAAAAAGTTGTTTAACCACAGCTTATTAACTTGCTCCAAATGAACAATTGCTTTGATGTTTTCCAGTCAGATTTTAGACCCCACCACAGCATTGAGGCTGCTCTTATCATGGTGACAAATGACATCTGCTTGAACACTGATGCAGGCAAAGTTTCAGTGTTGATCCTGTTAGATCTGAGTGCTGCCTCTTACAGATCCTCTTACTAGAGGACTGGGTGGGCATCTCTGGTGCTAAACTGGTTCAAGTCAAGAAGACAGGGAGTACTTTGTTGAAATTGGAAAATATGTCTCAGATAAAATGTCCCTGAGCTGTGGGGTGCCCCAAGGGTCAATCCTGGGACCCCTGTTGTTCAATCTCTACATGCTGCCATTAGGCCAGTTAATATACAGCAATAATGTGTCCTAACATATCTATGCAGATGACACTCAGATCCATGTCTCACTGGCAGCAGGTGAATATGGACCATTGGATTCACTCTGCCACTGCATCCAACAGATCAGTGTGTGGATGCAAAACAACTTTCTCCAGCTAAACTCAGACAAGACTGAAGTCACCTCCAGTCTCTCTCGCTAAAACCTTCAAATCAGGCTAGAAATCTAGGGGTAATAATGGACTCAGACTTGAACTTTGAATCAATAACATTTGCAGCTTTTTACCATCTAAAAAACATTTAAAAAATCAAAGTTACTGTCAAAACCCGATTTGGAGAGACTTATCCATGCATTTGGCTTCAGTAGGTTAGACTACTGTAACGGCCTGCTCTCTGGCCTTTTCAAACGAGCGTTAAGACAGCAGAATTCTGCTGCCTGGGTACTGACTAGAACCAGGAAAAGCTCAGGTCTCTGCACTGGCTCCTGTGGCTCAGAGAATAGATTTTAAAGCAGCTCTGTGTGTGTACAGGTCTCTCCATGGCATAGCACCCAAGTGCATTTCAGACATGTTAGTGCCATATGAACCATCTTGCACTCTGAGGACTTCAGGGACTGGCCTCCTGCTGATGCCCAGAATCAGGACACATATTCTTCCTGAATATGTGCACCAGGCCTCTACTTTGACAATATTTAAATCCAGGCTCAAAACAGTTTATCTGTGCATATGATTGAAAGGTTTTTATTCTGGACTTTTCTCCTTTAATGTTAATTTTATGATGGTTATTGGTGATTATTTATGCTTTGATTCATTTTATTGTGATTTTAATGTCTTTCTTATTCTGTAAAGCACTTTGAATAACCTTGTGTACGAATTGTGCTATACAAATAAACTTGCCTTGCCTTGCTGTACCTGAACCCCACTTTGAGAACCACTGGTGTAATATAAAAGATCAAGTACAGAGGAGATAGACAGGTGGTAGGAGCAGGGAGTATTACCCAGTTCATCAAACTGTGTGTCCACTCCAGAAGGTCCTGGGATGGAGCAGACGAGCCGTGCTTTTAGGAAAGTGGTCCAGCGGTTTATCAGGCTCCTCTTACCACCAACATCATTCTGGAAAAGATAGAAATACATGTACACAGATGGTTATTTGTGTTACATATTGTTAGCATTAAGTTATTTTAATACAGATTTTTGCCTGAGTCACAGCTGACACTGGTTTAACTGATTGTATGAGCAACACTGCCAAACTAAGCAAGTGAGAAGGTCATTTACTGGTTTATTTAAATATCAAATGTGTTCTCCCTATGTACATGTAAGACAATAGTCTTGAGCTTTGAGGACCAGGGATAAAATCCAGCTTGGGACATGTTCTTGAATTGAAGTTTTATTATCCAGTATGCTGTGTCCTTCACAGATAGCACTAAACTTGATTGTGTGAGCAAACAAAAAGCTTTGAGAGTTTGTTATGTCCATGTTATGTAAGCCGTGATGTTGTGGTTACATCACATGTCTAGGAATCCTAAGGTCGCTGGATCAAGACCAGACCCTGCCAGAACCTCACCCTAGTCTCACTCTGCAACCAAGACTCCAAAATATCAGACCCACTTGACATCAGCTGGAGCAGCCATTGACCACACTTAGAACAAATTTTGTTTTGAGATCAAATTTACTCTTGGAATACAAATAGTTTTACTGATAAATACTTGCTCAAAGTCCATGAAAATGATGCATTTAAACATTAGAAAAGAGAGCCAAGCGTTACGTGTGACTTCATATGTAAAACAGTGAACTTTATGATTATGGTCAAATGTGATCATTTTTGTTTTGATCGTTTGTAAGACTAAACTCCATGAAATTATCAAACTTTTCTTTGAATATATTCAAGCTTAGCAATACTTGTGGCCAGTGTTGGGCATCTTACTTCAAAAATGTAATTAGTTATATTCACAAGTTACTTCTCCCAAAAAGTAACTAGCAAAGTAACTATGCCGTTACTTACCATGTTAAAATAATAAAAACACAACAGATGTGAACCTTTAACATTTATTTCACTTTAACAGATTGCAATTATATTGCATTTGTTTAAAGTGATCCATATCTGACGACAGCCTGGACACTTTCAGTCACATTTAAAACATATGTGGATATCAAATACGTCGCAGTAGTTTGTGTAAAGTTGGAGGTGGAGGCAGCCGTGCGTCAGGGCGTCATGTTTCTGATCAAAACACAATCCGGACCCAACCAGCTGTCAATGCACGTGTGACAGGACATCATTTCCCATCATCCATTAAGCGTTTGTAGTCCATGCAGGCGGCCGCAGTCGGTGAAGAGCCGCTGCGCTCACCTTGCTCAAAAACTGTGTCTGCCTTGCTCTCACGGGATTCCCATTACCAGCGCACAGGTTACGTCAGAGCAAGTCAGTAGCATCTTGGACACAAAACTAACCGATATGCACCGCGCACCGATCGACGGCGATCGTATCTGCGCCCGCCTCGCTCATCTCAAACAAGCCTATTATCTCACCCCTAGCCTCCTCTTTCACCAAAGAAACACAACAGCGTTGCAGCTCCCTTGGCTGAGAGACGCTCTGATGAAAAGCAGAGTGAACTGAATAGTAACGAGCCACATTTTATTGTCAGCAACGGTAATGGCGTTGGGACACTGGGAAAAGTAATTAGTTAGATTACTCCGTTAGTGAAAAAACAACGCAGTTAGTAATGCCGTTATAGTTTAACTCTGTTATTTCCAGCACTGCTTGTGGCTACAGCAGACAGAACACACAATAAACACGTTTAAAAGAATTAAATTAAAAAGTTGCCAAATCGGGCAATGATAGTAGCTTGTCTTTAGTTGTACAATGGTTCTAAGTTTGATCTTTGTCCCATTCTCACTGCGAGACTTACAACCCACACCCTACGATCAATCAGTAAAGGATTTAATTGTTAAATTTTAAAATAAATGTTTGCCCCTATATCATAACATTTTCATGATTACACCTCACAGACTCCACTTTAGAATATGAACAGTCTTTAGAACATGGGACAGATGTGTGAAAGCCCAGTTTGATGGACAGCTGCTGTGGAAAGCTCCAGATCAGTGGGAGACTTGTGGGTGTCAAGTCCAGCAGCAGCATCCACTAAACAACTCAATTTTCATTTCCTCTTCCTCAATTCTTGCGCATGTTGAAAACTTCCCATTTTGCATATTCATTCATTTCCAAAAAATCAGGGACATGTCTTGAGCAAATAGCTAAATTTACCTTGCTAAAACAGTTTCATATTATTATTTATGAAGATCATTTTTTCATAATATATTTTGTAAGTGTACCTTGCAAACCCGAGCTACACGACTGTAGACCTTCTTGTCCCACTGTCCAGCCTCAACGGCTCTCTCTTTGAAGAAGAAGTACACTTTATCATCATCCGAACTGTGAGTGTCTGGGATGGAGAAGGAGTCCACAAACTCAGGCTCTGGCAACACAGACATACATTTAGCATTAAGTTATATGTCAAAGCATAGCAAAGCAAAGGACATACACTAAATAGAACATAAGCAACTCTAGATTATTAAAGGATAAAAGGAACCTACATTTGCTATTGTGGATGTTTTACTTAAATTCTTAATTTACTTAATTTCTAATCACCATGTAGTACTAAAGACTAATGCTGTCTCAAGGTCAATACTAAAGAAAAGAGGTTTAACACTCTCTCAGATTCATTGACACTACAATGTGGAGCTCAACGGATTAAAAATCGCATACAATGATCCAAAATCATGTTACGACTCCCTGAAGTTGGGGTGAAGCAAATAGGGCCTAAATCCTGCAAATTATCCTGTAGTGTGTGGAAAGTTTAATTCTAACTATTGAGAAAAGCATTTTGTCTTAGATAATGTGATTCTGTTTACTACCTACAAATGAGTACCTTTTTTTCGATACTAGTTTTTGTATCGGTTACTATCTGGGGTTAAATTTTTTGACAACCCTATCAAAGAAAGTTCAAATGTTTATGCTGTTTATCATGAATATCAAGGCAAATATGTTAATTGAAATTATAGGCTGAAATGGTGAAATGAAAAAGAACAAACTCAGTTTTATGTTGCCACAGGTTCAGAACCACTACACATAACCAATTACCATGGTATCTCATGTCATTTGTTTTATATGTTTGGTTCTTCTTACCATTGAGCCAGTTGTGGTCATAGGCCTCTGTGCGTATATAATGCTGGCTGCTGCCTTTAAGTGAAGTGCGGAAAATGGCAGCATTTGCTCCCATGAAATCCACCGAGGTACCTGCATACAGCTCCCCATCTGCAGAAACAATACAAATATGCATAAATTAAATATCTTACACTGGGAATTCTGAAATACTACTAGTTTCCAAAGTGTCCATAATGTAAATCTAGAAATCCCCACAGAAAAGGGCTATTATAATCATTGTGAGAAGATATACACTGCCCGCTTCTCCTCCACCTGTAATGAGTCTCAATGCAACACTTAAAATTCTAACACGTTAAGTTGTTTGACTGCACTTCGAAAGCAATAAAATAAATTATTCTGACGAGTATCAACCCCACCCAACAGAGTTGGTGTAATATACACTTGTATTGTTAAATTCTCCATATTGGAGTTATATTAATACTTTCTACAACACATATGGGACATGTTCCAAAATGTAGAAACTTAAAGGAACTGTATGTAATTCCATAAACATGACTAAAAACTGTCTCCAGATACAAGGCAGCCATGTGTAGTCAAATATACATTTTACTAATAATAATTCTAATGCTTTATTCGTAATTACAAAAACACTGAACGTGATGGTCAAGTTGTTTATTTTATTATTTTATGTTTCGGTTATCAATATGAATATGCAATCATAAAGCAGAATGTTTCAGTGCTAACATACAGTTAGTTTAAACCTAAAAGGACTTTCTCTGATCTGAATCATAACTACCTGAACACCAGCACCTGCATTAATCAGTGCTAGTGCAGACTCTGCAGCTCAGTGAGTGAATTCTGGAGGTTCTGAGTTTTCACATGGGACATGACCTCTCCATATACTGAGAATGAGACATGTGCCCTCTACATGCAAGGTAAGGCACAGGCTATCCAGGTACAGTTGGGATTGTACTACCTTCTTCAAAACTGGTCTACATACCATTCCTTTAACTTACTAATTAAGAATTCTCTTACAGTGCTTAAGAGGTTAAAAAGTACCTAACTAATTACAGAAGCATTAAAATTATGTATTATCCATGGTATGTATTGTTGTTGTTGCTCTATATTATTAAAACAAGTAATGGCCACAGCACTCTATTTTACAACCTCCTCCTATAGTTTAACAATGAATCAGAATTTTGGAACATTAACTCTAGTAACAGCATTAAGTATAGGCTATAAGGCGGCCATGTTGCTTTGATTTAAGAGTTTTATATGAACCACAAGGGGCACATAAAGCATAATTAAAGTGATTAGAGTTGGGTAATATGCTGGGAAAGAACAGAGACTAGAGCTGAGAAAGACCTATGGAACTGCAGCATTTCCTTCAGTTTTGCTGTTCATGACACAATTAAACCAGAAAATGAATCACTCTTACAGAATACTTCATTTGAAAGTATATTATGGTATATGATGGATATTACAGATTGACACACATGACACATAACAATAGGGCAGTTCCCAGCTCCATTGATAGGCACAGCCGAAATAGGGGATGTATCCTCTTAAGAATTAAAAATATCAGAAAAATTGGCACTATGGTACACCTCCAAACTGATCCATTTTGACATTCATTTATGGATAGCTCCTGCTTCATTAGAGGTTATAAAACACCCTTGACTTGACTGAACAATAACACCACAATGCGTTTAAGGTTCATGTCTCCGGGTACCAGGTTGTGTACTGATGGTAAATAAACTTCTCCTGCAAAAAACATTCAGAGTCTCCCTCAATTATCATTATAACATGAACATGTTTTACTCTCAAGATGATTATACATACTTATTGTGTTTCCCTTTTTCTCTAGGCCAAACCAACTACATCCAACTCAAAACAAACCAGGGGTACAGTGAGCATTTTTATACTTGATAGCTATGTTGATAAGGGCTATTTTAGCTTCACTGTCCCCGTAGGAAATTTTGTCCTCCATTTGACCGTTCCTTCAATGCCGGTGGGGTGGGTGAAACCCCATGGGCTTGAGCTAGGTTTGATCTGGGCTATTTTAGCTGGTGGATTGTACCCGTTATGGGTTTTGGGTTGATGGGGGAAACCGGAGGGCCTGAGCCATAATGGGGGTTATTCTATAATACCGGCAAATGAAAGCACAACTAGAACGGATTTTTTTTTTTTTTTTGGTACAAGCATTCAGTTACTTCATAACACTTGTTACAACAGCATTTCATCTAAATAATCCTCTAAGCAGTTTTGATTTCAACTTGATATTACATGTAATGTGTAGGTTTCACCAAAGCCGTATCTAAACAAAGTGGAGTAGAGCTGTTAAAACTTCTGTTTACATGAGGTCTCGGTGTCATTTAAACAAAAACGGCCGTCACAGAACAGAAGAAGAAAACATGCAGTATAAGTTATGGTATGTTTGTGTGTAATGTTATTATGCAGGAGAGAGAAGACAGCCGAATTGGTTTGGTGCTGCTGTGTTTTTCCTATGTTAGTCATCCACTTCAACTAGTCCAGTGATATTTACTGTTGGGCTGACCCTGTGTAAAACCACTGTCTCCTCATAGGTCAGCACTGTACATCTTCTTTACTATTAGAGAAGGGAATGAACTAGACATTATAAGTACAACATCAAAGTACCGACAATGTAAGTACATATAAGTAAAAGTAGTAAAATGAGTGGATTAGTAGCTAAAGTGTGTGGTGAGGGGTTTTACTGCCTTAAAACATATATAATAATTGTAAAAAAAAAAATAAAGATGATAGCTCATCATTATCATGTGTTTGTGGTGGTCTTAACCAGATGGTCTTAAATAAATACAAAATCCTTTACAACTGTCTTTATGCCTTCATTTTGAACCTGGTGTAAGTGGGATAACTAAGTGGCTACCCTTAAAATGCTTTCATGTCCATGCCGTGAGCCGTTTGTGTCCAGTCCATGGGCCGTGAGCCGGTGTGTTTACTTTTGTGACATATATCCACTTTGTTGAGTGGCTTCCAATGTGGGACTCAAATTATATTTTAAACAGTTTGTGTTGTCAGGCAAATTTCATTTTCCTGGGGCCTTCAGAGTAAACAGAGCAGGCCACTGTAAGTCGACACAGACACAGTCAGTTTCAATAGCCAATCAGATCTCGATTCTGCATACCTGGCTAGAAGGTCTTATGCAAACTGGACATGTACGTGTCCTGTGATTGGATACGCATACGCATAAGCATTGAACACAGCGTGAAAGGCAGCAGTTTGCAGAATGTCGACCTAAACCCGGAGATCCAACAGCTATTGCTGTATTTTAACCCATAATGGCCCAAAGGAGTAGAAGAGATTCATCTGGTTGCAGATATACTTGCAACGCCATTTTCAAGACGAGCCTTTCACGAAAAGCTGGATCCATCAGATGAGCAACTATGAACGGTTTCCGTGGCTCACAGCTTCTGAGAATCGCTGCAAATTGTACTGATGTTGTACGGCTGGGCACCTACAAGCTACGGTGCGTTTAA
Organism: Periophthalmus modestus; assembly: GCA_019594935.1. Taxonomy (NCBI): domain Eukaryota; kingdom Metazoa; phylum Chordata; class Actinopteri; order Gobiiformes; family Gobiidae; genus Periophthalmus; species Periophthalmus modestus. The sequence continues at coordinate 30,166,685 of JAIEZT010000013.1, read as the reverse complement.
AGATGGACCTGCAGCTCAGCGGCACGCAGGGTGACGGAGCTCCACAATGAAAAAGTGAGTTTATAATGTTAATAATAAACGTGGCGCTTTGAAGTCACCTCAGTTAAAAGTGCACCGAAGTTTGTTCAATCTCAGCTGCGCCACATTTTGAGTTATTTGCTGTTGTCTAGCCTATTGTCAAAAAATGCTAATTATTTGTTTACTTTATTTTCACAGAATAGTTTGTTTTGTTATTGTCTGGTTGTGTCTTATATGAAAGTTAACAAGCTCATCGTATCCACATCTATGTAAATTATGTTGTGGTATGTGTACTTTTATGATCTAGTTTAGTCAGTAATGTTTTATGGGGCCATTGCTGACGTCACTGTATGAAATAACTCCACTGGACCACACACACACTCTTCAGTAGAACGCTCGGATCTTAAGACAGTAGCTGCATTGTACAGTGTTGCACATTACTGTCACTGGAATATGAATGTGATCATTATAACATGACAGGAAAGAGATTTGGGGAGTCTACTCTTTGGCCTTTTCTGTTTTATGAGGTGTTATTTATGAGGTTTATTTGAGACCTACCAGTTAGATGCGCTGCAAAGGGCTCCTTAGGGCTGAAGGGACACTTTCCTTGGCCTGACTCCTCCGAATGGGACAGCATGAACAAGGCCTGCTGGAGATAGAAGATATTTGAAAATGCTATACACACTATTATAAACTATTAAAGTGATAAATAAATAAGGGTTCAAATGAGTGAAAAGGAAACATTTAGCACTGTCAAGGGAGTTATAAATATATCTAAGTTCAGCCAAGTGTCCAGTAAGGTCAGGTTATGCAGCATAGTGACCAAAAATGGAGAGAGAGACATGGCACATGCAAAGTCTGAGTTTGCTTTGGTTCACAGATACTTTATATTTTGGCTTAGTTTTCACCAACATTTTAGAAGATGAACAACAGACTAAATAAAAGTTTAATATTTATTAACAGATGAGGACTAAACCTATGACTAATAAATAAACTAGGGACGATCCATTATGGATTTTCTGAACCAATACCAATATCCTATATTTGGTCTGCTGCTGTGGCTGATAATGATATATGCTGATATGAAAATTTAGTTTTTAAAATCCATAGCAAGGCACACACATTTCACTTAAGTTGAGGATCACAAGGATCACAAATTATCTTTTTACTTATATAAATTTTATAACAAAATGTATTTTTGTGGGATGCTTGTGTAAACATACAGGAATATAATAACACTCTTCTAATTCTATTTTTCCTCATGATCATGTTGAAAAACGCAAATCTGATGGACTGAAGACAGACTGGGAACAGCGCATGGGCATACAGAGACTGGGGCAGTGCCAGAAAAAAAAAAATCAGTATCAAATAATGGCCAATACAGATACTTGAACTGATCTATCCCCCCCCCTCATTAAAATAAAATAAAACAAAAAGAAACACATTCGGTAGGGGATAGGACATACAGTAGAGACAAGATTCAAGCTTCTCACTTAAGGAGTTATAGAAACAGAAAGAGAAATCATGAAGCAGAAATTGTTGCATTCTGTCATCGAAGGTCCAAGAAGCAAAGAAAATGAATTTAAATGGAATTAAAAATAAGATTTGACTGAATGTAGATACCACATTTGCATGATAAGTAGACTTACTTTACAAAATTTTGATAAAAACTAACCAGATTTTTATCAAATGACTAAAACAATATAATGAAACGAATATGTTTTGGCTTTGGACTGCCAAGTATAGTTCAGCGATGTATAGTCCATTAAGGCTGTACCTTCAGACTGGATGGACAGTCTAAAAATCTAAACTAACTGTAGTTTTTCAGTGTTTTCTTCTATATATGTGTTTCCATTATATTATCCATTAGGGTGTAGCCAGTACATAAAGAAATATGGTGAAAATATTGTTACCTCATCATTGTGTCCCAGGTGGAGATAGTTGCACTTGGGATGGTAGGCCCCCGTCCCACATACGTAAATGTGTGTTTTATTGTAAGGCTGCAGCAAACGCACAAAGTTGGCACACTCCGTCTGATAAAAGATATATGCACAAATGAAATGAAATAAAAACATTAACAAACATATTTTTGAATGTGGTGCAGCATCATCCATTAAACATAGGATCAAATATTCAAATCTTTCCAAGTGCATATGTTTGCGTCCATGGACTAGACATCTTAAGTAGAGTGAATGAAAATAATGCACTCAAACAGTGTCAAAAATAATGGTGAAGAATAAACATTTGTATTATGATTGTATTATGGTATTATTAACATATACAGGCTAATTGATACCAATGACAACGTAACGTAATGTGGCTAGCAAGCTTATTCCCATTATGCTTATAGCTTTACCTCCACGCTCTTCCCTGCTTGTCTGCAGTGTTCTACATGCTCCTTCTCTGCCGGCCAGTAAATCTGAAAAGTCGAAAAGTTAGCAAGGTAACTATTAAAATAATATTTTTTTAGTTTTTATTAATTAATGATCTTATATGTTGAGTTGACATACAGTGCGTGTGGGCAGGTCCAGGCTGTCTGGTCTCAGGAGGTAAATGTAGTCTTTTCCTCCGACAAGCAGCCAGCCTTGGTCCTCATCCAGCAGCAGAGCCTGGTAACCCCCACTGACCCCTCCCTCCCAGAACACCGCCGACCCGTTTCTCAGTTCTGAAACACACACAGGGGAAAAAAATTATAAGGTGTGATATCACATTGTAAAGATATCCTCTACAACTATCAACTTGACACATGAGGCTGTCTGCAGTAGACTCTGGCCAATCCTTGTATGAGAAGGCCTATGGATTTTAAAATTCAATGACATGTTTTTTTGTTTTAGCTTTTTTGTCAGTGACTAACTATCATGTATACAGGTCAGTTCATAAAAAAGTATAAGAGTATTAAAGTTTAACCTCCTACCTGTCTATGGAGAATGTCTGACATTATAATCATCAATCGCAATATCATAATTCACAGTAAAATATATATGACAGTTTGAAAACAGCATTTTTACTATTATTTTTTAAACACAAGGAAGTAAAGGGTTTTTATGGTTGATTGCTTAAATTATAAAGGCTGTTGGCGCCACTGACGTGTTTGAGGTCCAACCCAGGACTGCCACAAGACTTTTTTTGACTATCCCCACTACTACAATACACTGGGGAAAGACAAGACTAAATCCAAATCCTAAACTTAAAGTGAAACCAAAACAAAACCAGGAGTAGATGAGGACTATATCCAACTGGGACTAGCATTTGGACCTTGGTGTTTCAAAAATTCTAAGCGCGGCCCTGAAAGCTAAAAGGCGAAGTTAAGATCATGACAACACAAAACATTAGCCAGTGTAGCTTAGAGTCCATAGCTCTGACTGGGCCATAGTTAAACACTGGTTCAGCCTCACACTGGCTTTAGTCTCTGGGGATGTGGAGCTAAAGCAGGCAGAAAACGAGGAGAACAAACAGAGCAAATTAACCCTGATCCCAGCTCAGAGCCCCTTTGCTACACTAACCATGTTTATTCTGTGTCAGCCTGGCCTCCCAGAGAGCTGAGAGAGGGGCAACATGGTGATCCAGATACAGAAAGGGATAAGGCTACATGGAGTAAATGTAATTCCATACTTTTAATTATTAAAGTTGCACTATATAACTTTTTGTGTCCATGGATATGCTACTGCTTTGCCTCTAATGTTGCACAGTTGGGCCTTAAATGTGCATTTTGTTGTTCATAGCACAGCTTTAACTTTAGTAAGGTAAGAATTCAAAATAAAATCAGACTAGATCACACTAGATGGAATTTATGATTCAGAATGTTCACCATATCTTCATTGAAAAGTAATCATGACTAATCACATTAAGCACAATAAGGGAGGCTTTGTAGGTAAGAAAACAACTGTCATAGGTGGCAAGATGATTGAGTGGCTCACAACAAGATGATGGGTTCCCCATCATCTTGGGTTCCCTAAGGCAGGAGGGGCCTTAATGTGTGTAGTTTGCATGTTCTCCTCATGCAGAACCGATTTGTCTATAGGGGTAGACAAACAAGGACACACTTCCTTATAATAAATCCATGTGATATGCACAACTGCTGAAAAAATTGGCCTTCATGTTATAGTAAAAGAAAGTTAGAAAATGTGTCAACTGGACAAATTTGAATTTGACAGATTTAAATTTTTCGTTTAGTATGGATCATACTGTCGAGTGAGGGACACCTTCATGTTATGTTATACTGATACTGATACTTCTCAATCATCACTATCACTAATAGTACAACGATGCATTACTTTATAGAATGTACAAGAAGTACTGCCAGTAACCATTTCGAATAACTGTACCTTAATTAGAGATTACCCTTAAGGTGAAAATTCATAATTAATAAACAACTAAAGAATGATTCAGGGCTAGTAATTACATAATCAATACCCTTACTCTTACTCCTAACCATAACCCCTTACCGTATTGTCCTCTATATTTGACATTTTTAAAGAAAACTCAAAACAATGTTATTTCAAGTCATTTAGTTCCAGTTACTTTTAGGCAAGCTATTGATCACTGTCTATGGCCTCCAGTAGTAAATGTTACCTTGGGAACAAAATGCCAAATTAACCTTGAAATTCTTGACTTTTCCTTTGTCACACCCTGCCCTCTGCACATCACTCAGAAGAGCGCAGCAAATTAACCATGAAGTTCCTTAAGACCTCCACGCTTTTACAACACTCTACTAGTATCCATAATACCAACTTACAATGGAGCCTTTGAATGGCCCATGCCACATTAGCTGCACATCAACACCACAAAAAGACTATTAAAAATAAATTAATCAGTTTTTTGACAATTACAATTCTATCACCAGGCTTGAACACACCGTGGACAACTCCCTGACTAGCAAAGCAGGACAACAGAGGAAGCTATGGGTGAACGAGCGTTTTTGTTTTGTGGATTTAACGATGCCTTAAAGATGTCACCACTCCTATAAAAAGCACATAAATCACAATGATATACTATGGAAAAGATCTTATTAGTGCAAATATGCTATGGGATCATCTATACAAAATAATAAGCATATTACCTTAAACCTGGCAGTTAATTTGTCATTTCTTAAAATGGATGACATTTATTGGAGTAAAAAAGAACATGTCTAGCCAACTTTTGGGATGACAAAAAATAAATACTTGAATGAATAGACTTTACGGATGGCAGGTCTATAAATCAATGCTATAAACTACAATAAGATCTAACAACACAAGGTATGTACCAAAATGTAAAGATAACAAAATATGATTTTGTCACAATACAGAAATTGATTAAAAGGACGCAGGATAAGATCTTTGCTGATAGCACAAAAAATAATACAGAGATCATACCCAATTTAACAACTTCCAATATAAAATTACAGAACCCAAGAAGTCCTTTTAAACATCTAATCGTAATTCAAATACATGTCCAAAATCTCGTTCACCACCTATCCGTGGACTACAAAAATAATGTTAAAAATCCCTGTCTTGCCTGCATGGAATCCAGAACATATTTTAGTCCTCCTGTGTGGTCAGTGTCAGGGGTCAATCTTAGCCACGCGTTCATTATTTCATCAAACCAACTCTTCTGTAGCCCTGGGCACAATTCATCTAACTGCCCCAATGTTGCGTTTCCTCCCTTCACGCTCCGTCGCGGAGGTTAATTGGTTCTGATTGGTCAATGTTGATCTGGATTACGCCTGATTGGTCACTGGCACAAGGTCACGACCTTTGCAGCGCTCTGATTTGAAGGAGTGTGTGTCTGAATATAAGGATGTTTGTGTTTGGACTGGGAGGTCTGTGGAGGGAAACCAAGTGATGAAGTCCTAGAAGGAAGTCAAACTTTTATAGGCGGATTTGGAATTGGTAGCAGCAGTGATGAGAAACAGCTGGGCAGAAGGTTAAAATAATTGTTAACTTTAACAGGCAAGCCAAACAAGTCAAAACGTAGTTGTATCACTAACACTAACACAAAAATTCAGCTATCGTCACACTTCACTTATTTCTTCCCTTGGCAGTTCTTTAGGTTCTACATTTTTGTAAAAATTAAGCTGTCCCATTCTGTACTGTACTACTATTGTTTCTTATAATACCTGGTTACAACAATTTTTCAGACAGTAATTGGGATGAGAGTAGCTCAGCTGGTTGAGATATATATATATAAAAATGTGTGACTGACTTTTCTTTTAGATATAAATGTGCACTATGTAACTTTTCTTGTGTGAGGATGCGCTACCTGGTGTCTTTATGTAAACTTTAAATGTCATCAAATTTATCTAGCTTGCATTTTTTTTTAAATTACAGGTGTTTAATTGAAGAAAAAAAATCCAAATCAAAAACAACTTTAAAAACACATTATTTCTGTAAGCAGGCGTGCCAGGCCACAGATCAGACCTAGAACTTGAGCTGATGGTGTCACCTGTTTATCTCAGTGAAGTTTACTGTCATACTTACATGTCACCTCCATGGACATGTCTGTGAACTCCCTCAGTCGTCCAGATCTGACTCATAGTAAAAAGCCAACAGTAAAATCTGTCAACTGTACAAAAAGTTGTAAAAATGAAGATGTTTTACTGCTCATTCATGGGTGTATGAATATGTTAAGTATGTCTCAGGCACAGTGCACACACACAAAACATACAGAAACTGAAAACAACAGCTGTTTACAGTTTCAGTGTAGTGAGCCCCTCCCTTCAGATAGATATAAGTCAGTGTCCACCAGCAAACTGACCTGAACTGAAGAAGCAGCTTGGATGAGCAGTGAAACGTCTTCACTCCTACAACTTTTTGTCCAGTTGACAGATTTTACTTTTGGCTTTTATTATCTCCATGGAGACAGAAAATGTTACATAGTGCTTCTTTATGTGCACAGCTTCTGCTCATTTTTAATGTGCATTTGACTTTCAACAAAACGTCTATGCAGGGCTCCCTCATATTAATTATTCACAGGCATTTACTGTATGAAAGAATAAGTGGTGTCTAGCAGAACAGAAATATTTCACTGTCCCATTCAATGTTTTCTTTAATTTACAATCAACTCTAGAAATTGACAAAACCTTTTTGACTCCTCAAATATTTGTTTTGACCAAGATTGCTCTTTGTCTTCAAAGACAGTATATTTGCTGACTTCTTCTTCTTGTTTAACTAGATTATTAGAAAAACCAAACAACGTAATTCCGTTACAATAAACCACATTTCCAGCGTTAACCCATTTTGTGCAATTGTGTGGTGAGGTGTGTCAGCCAAGGGTTGAATACGGCGAGCACTTTGGGTAATAGCACGCATATGCTATTTGGCTTTGAAGGAGAACAAAAACTGGTCCTAGCACCTGTTCCACATAAGTATTCATGAACAATAATCAAGAACAAAATGAAGGAACATGTAAAGCGTGAAATATATTCTGCCAGAAACAAATAAAACACCTTCACTTTATCATGTGAAAGAACTGATTGTTACGGTCTTAAAAGCGTGAAAAACAGAACTAGTCCATTGTAAAGAGTTTGCGGAGGTCCAAACTTATTCTTTACTTAACTAATGGAAGTTTTTAAGTGCTTTTCACACCTTTCAAAGACCAGAATGGAGCGTGTCATCACAACAACCAACATGTTAACTTTCAAAGAGGTTCAGTTTGGTCCTCTAAAATTATTCCTGAATAAATGTTCTTTTAAACAGGCCGACAGTCTGATGTGGATGAATGTATGAAAAAAAAATAACAAAACATCACACTGGTCAGTTTAAAAGAGCATTTATTTAAGAATAGCATGCTAACTGGGCATTTCCTGATTCTCAGACCAGAAAACGCTTTATAGTTAGAGGCAGACATGGCAGACTTATTTTGAACTCAAGAGCTACTACATACTGGGATAAATTTTTCTCAAGTACACGAAAAAAAAAAAAAAAATCTTCAAATGGGAACTTGGTGCAGAGAGGGAAAGTTTGAAGATAAATTGCTTGCATTGATGAATGTTGATTGGCCGTAATCAGGCAGGTGATTAAAAGATGATTTGGCCCATTAACATGTTAAAGTTGAGTCTATGGGAAAGCGTTGTGTCAAAGCCTATTCGCACGGTACATGTGAGGACTTTCAGCTCATTTCCTCTGCAGCATGTATTACACCAGTAGATTCATTTTTCCACATGCTATTAAGTCATGAATTTGGCCCCAATAAACAGAACTATGGGAAAAAAGGAGGACATTTTTGGTCCTTGAATTTAATGAGAGAATGGCACGAATAATGGTGAAGAATAAAGTGTTGGGTGGATTTTAATACAGTGATGACGATAGATGACCTGACTATGGTAAAGTATCTGAGTGATACTTCAGACATATGGTGACCAGATTTTTTTAATTAAAATCTGGGGCACACCAGGGTTGGATGCAGGAGTAATAATGTGATTTTGTTTAATAGCCTACATCAGGGGTCCTTTCACCTTATTTAATTCGGGGCCCAACCTTATAAGTGCAAAGTAGCCTGAGACTCCATCACATATTAACAGTATTCTATTATATAAGTTGTGTGACCTTCAAGGAGTTGCCCACAGCCCCATGGTTAGAAATCACAGGCTTATATTACTATTGCCATTGGAAGCTGACAGTAAATTCAAAAGGAAGACCTCCTCATATATAAAAATCACAAATTTGTCAAATGAATTAGTATCACTGGTGTGTACAAAGTAGTTCCAAAAAGCTGATAAAAACAAGCTAACCATTGAGAGCCAAATTTACAACTGTCAAACTCCAAAAGAAAAAAAAAAAAAAACATCATAAATGCCCATAGTCATTAAACTTTCAGAATTGTTCAGTTGGAGTTGTGGCTGAGCGCACTAAAAACGTGTGACCACATAAGAATCTGGAAACATTTGCGTGGTAAGTGAGTCATCAGTGGTTGGATGGGACTTCATTAAAAAGCTTTTGATAAATGAGCTGTGTGGAAGCCTGGATCAGCTTCAGTTATGGTATGGCTTCTCTCCTCGCTGCCTTATTCCCTGACAAAGTGTTAGACCCGTATGTCAAGTGGTCCTATATGTTTCCATGATGTCAACTGGGACAAATCATGGAACTTTTATCATCACTTTCATCTAAGTTCTAAGGCAGCGGTGCACGGTTTTACAAATACACACTTCTAAGCGGTTTACTGTAACCTCTGGCTCCAGTCATTAAGTCTGTTTAGTTTGAGTTTATTTAAGCTTTCATTAATGTAGATGTTGAAGTACTGGTTCTCAGTTTAAATGGATGAACTTGAAGTCTACAGTTGTAAAATGTTGAAGCATATAAGGACAAAAAGGGACTCTTATGTATGATGACCTCATGGGAAAACATATATTTTTATGACGATTAAGCATTCTTGTTTAAATCAGCCTAGTGACATTAAACCTGAAATGCTGGTAATCTACCCACTGTGCAATCTGTGATGCTAGCAGCAGAGTGTATTTACTTTTTTGTTTTGTTGTTCACGGCAACTCCTATAGCTAGATACTCTTGATCAAGACCCTGGCTCTAAGAACTAATGTGGCATTCAGACTGGACAAAATGACAATGACAAAGTTTGGGTTACATGCAAAGTCAATGTAGACGTAGCATAGGGGTTTCCAGTTCCACTACTGCACTGTGGTCACCATGTTCCTGACAGGTTGCCCCAGCAGTATGGAGGAATGGGTCAAATAGAGAGAATAAATGTCATTGAGTCCTGAAACTTGACACTTTACCCACGTTGCCTCCAGTCTCTCCATCCACTGATGGTGCACAATTTAATGAGGACCTGCCTATGAGAACAAAAATCAGGTCCCCATGATCCCCATGATGTAAAGCCTTAATTATTAGATCAACATAGTGGTCTAAATTTAAAGCAGACCTTATGAAAAATTGACTTTTCAGAGCTTTTAATCATGATATAGTTGTTTCCCCTCACCATTTATTCATCTGAAGTTGTATTTGGAGTGATTTGTGCATGTTTAAGCAATCTTTAATTTCTCATTTTATATTGCAGATCAACATCTGTTATCACCACCCACTGCCCTGTACTACGTTCTCCAGTTTATTTTTTTAATTTGTAATACGCATAGTATTTGGCAGCGTTGCGTAGTCATTTTGGTACAAATGAGAAAAAAATCCATAGCTCGCTTGTGTGATAAGCAGTTATCCATATGAGGTGTGGACAGCTACATGGCTCTCTGTTGTGATGACATTTGTGCCGATGTCTGCTCCCATTGGGCACCACAATTTTCTAATATGGAAGTCAGCTGGCATACTTCTTTTATTATGTTGTTTTAGTTCAATATTGCGATTTAAAATGTGCAAATTATAACATAATGATCCATGGGTGTCGTACATTATAACAATATAGCAGGCTCTTCTTTAAGTCTTCTTTAAGATATGGGGTAAATGGACTAAGTTAAGAGTTTACTTTAAATTAAGGTTAGGCAAATAAGTATGGTTAAGGTTCTGATCAATCTAATAAATGGATGTAAGTCATTGTAATGTTTCCAAAAAGTGTGGAAACCCAACATGTGTGTATGTGTGTATAGGTGAGTGGCTGCTTGATATGAAGTGCTTTGCATGAAGGCAAAAGTGCTGTATGAATGCACTTCCCATTTACCGTTTTATTTAAACAAATATCAATTTACTGAATTGTACTGTGGTTTCCGTTGAAAGCCCTACAGACCCATCAGATATGGGAGAGTGCATTGAGTACATAAGTTATTATTTTTGTGTTTTTGGTTGGTATATTTGGTGTCTTTGGAGACCATTTGAGACGGGAGTGAACAATGTGAAAAAATATGACAAGCAATGGTCCATGCAGCCAGAACCGAAATCCAAAGCAGCGGTGAGTAATAGCCTCTACTTATTTTTCTCCCTATTTCCTTCGACCAGGGCCCTCTTCACTCACCCTTGCACTCCTCTTGTGTTCCTATAGCCTATTCAGATGCAACACATTGTACCAGTTAGCACATGCAAACACTTAAGGACTCCCGGGAGCAAAGCATCTTCCAGCAGCCCGAAATGAGAACATGTTTTGGGGAGTCCTGACAGAGGGGCCCTAGAGAAGATGCATGGAGCTTTCAGAGTGGATAATGAACAGTGAAGCTAACAGTACAGCACTATGCATTTAGAAAACTTAATATCGTCATTCAATGTTACAATTAAAAGTTTACAGTGCAACTTTTCTAGTAGAGGGTCCATCACCTGCTTGGCTCCATGAAGATGTTCTCACTTTGCCTGGAATATTCCACAATATGCCATAAAACACATCTATCCTGCATTATTTTTTTAGGTGTTTTTCTTGTTAAAAAAATCTTATTTGACCTGTAGCTTGACCTGTCGGTCCCATCTGCTTTATAGAGATTTATTGTTTAATGCCATACTGTGGAACATCCCAGCAAAGCAACATCTCAATGGAGACAAATCACTGCAAAAGTGACCTAGTGTACCCTTAATTATAGACAGTTATGTAGAAATTATTTACTGACAGGCTTATAACATTTCAAAAAGTTTACTGGTTTTGTTTTGAAAGCAGATCCTTTGACCCTCAGCATAACTTATAAATTTAAATTATAAAATGAAACAAATGGAGGTTATACAATATGCCACATATTTTGGGAATTTTGGTATGTCTTGTTTACCCTTTTTAAGATTTATCAAATTGGAGCAAAGATGAGAAATCAAGGCAGATGATGTGGATGAACAAATCATCCAAACAGTCTTGCGTTCTTAAGTCTAGCACCACTGTGAGCCAAAGTAGTAGCATGTAAACACTCATTAAATCTTTGCCACTTTCCTACCACCAGTGTAGACATTTTTATCAGACTTTTGAGACTTGGAAGGAGCAAAACTTTGAATTTAGAATGCCTATTATACACAGAAATGTCCTTAAACCTAGCCCCAACTAACTACATACTGCTTACTTTATCAGATTACATGCATTCATCTTTTTGGACATGAAGTCATTGTGTTGTGTTCAAGAAACTCTGTGCTTCCTATCCCCAATCTGGAGCAATGACTTCAGTGGATTCAGATTCACTTACAGTATATGTGCTCAAGGCTACCCCTTTGTTTGTCCTGTAAGACGATAGTCCTATAGAGTGACATGTAATGATGTTGTGGTCTGAAATCTGTTTGTTATTGTATTGGTTTCAGGTAGTAGTTCCTCCCTTTGGCTTGACAGGCCATGCAAGGGCATCTCCAGACTTTAGTCATTTCCCAAAATCCCTCGAGACTGCAAAGATCAAAAGAGGTATAGCTTACAAGACAGCTTACAATAGTGAAATAAATACGACTCAGTGTCTGATGAAATGTAATGTGCTTTCTTATTTCAGTATTCAGTTCAGGGCCATTGTAGCTAGTTTCTTTATGCATTTTTCGCATTGACTGGAATGTACCACAGTATAAAATTTAACTTATATATCCAGTACTTTCTAGCTATTTATCTATTATCTTGTTTTATTTTATTTTTTTCTTGTGCATGTACGATTTTCCTTTTGTTCTCTGTGTGTGCGGTGCAATGCTGGAATTTCCCCACTGTGGGACTAATAAAGGCATATCTTATCTTATCTTATCTTATTCAATAACCAATGTTTTTATTGCCTATTGAGTATGCTTGCCACTCCACAGATCTGATCTGTAGCTTGGCCTGTCATCTGCTTGTCTCCATGGAGATAGACAAGTTTAATGGTATACTGTGGAACATTCCAGGGTAAGTAATAATATCTCCATGCTGACAAGCAGCTGTCAGAACTTTTAGCAGAAACATTAGTGCACCTTTAAACCAATACTTTAATAGAAACTCGTTTAGAAAAACATTTATATATTTATAAGGATTATATGTGCACTTGTTTTAACTGCTAACCTCAAAGTTAGTTAGCTGCACAAAATTGGGGAGCATTTTCCTCCTAATGTTTTGACACTAGTAAAAGAACTGTAATGACCTAGCTTGTACTGCATCAATGAAAGCATCCCTTTAGCAGTTAATTATGATTTTTAGCTTGTCTATCTGTCGTGATGCGTTCAAGTACTGTGTAAAGCATGCATGTCTGGTGAAAGCGTGGCCGAGTTGATTTTGCTGGGTCGTCTCATGTTTCAGAGCTGTCTCAAGACTTCCTGCTCTGGGTGGTACAGACGTGTTTGTTTTCTATAACAGATCCAGTAGCAGCACAGAGTTGACACAGGACTGGGTCAGGGGCGACAGGCGTTTGGGGTCACACAACTCAAATATGGCAGGTGAGGTAATGCAAAGAGATGGTGTCATTTATGTTTATGTAGCTTTAAATGCATGGTAATTTGTGTAAGAAAATGCTGTGGCAAAATTTAAGCATCACGGTTTCATAGGTCTATAAATACAAAACCTGTTTTCGTCCATTAAAGGGGTACTACGTAACTTTTCTGGTGGGGTTGTGCTGGTTATTGTTTTTCCCGGAATTTTCCTGTATGGAATGAATTTTTACAATTTTTTTTTTTCTTAAAGATTGGCTGAACAGGCCTAGAGCAGACAAACAAGGCATATGGCCCTAACATGGAAACACTTGACTAATTCATTCTTGGTCTCTACTACATATAATTATAACAGCTTATTGTAATCTAGTCATAACTATTGCAAATTCATGGCACCCACAAGCGCCATTTTGATTATTGTGAATTACAGACCTTACATAATTAGCTCACCCATTTCAATGTGATTTCCCACAGACACAAAACATGTGTTACTGCAAATAAACAAACATGATTGCATAACACTTTGGTAACATTCAAAAATGTGAATCTTAGCTTGAGTCTGCCTTACAGTTAAAAATCCTAGTATTTAGACCCAGCCTAGTCTTTTTGGTACAGATGTTGGGGACTGAAAAAGAATGGAGCACTTCACTTTTTATTTTGGGTACAATTGGTCTCTCAAGAGCTTAATGCTCGCTCCACTGATTAAAAGAGGTTTCCAAGGCACTACAGATCAAAATGGAGGACCACACAGATGGTTAAGGATTGGCAAAAAGGCCTCTTCAACTGAATAATTATATTGTGCTTAAGGAACAATTTAGAGCATGGGCATAGTGTAGTTTTTCACTGTCAGTTCTGTTGCAGCCCAGATTAAGTCCTGTTTTAGCCCTGTTTAGTTTGCCAAATACATTTATAATCATAGAAATTATTAAAAAATCTAAACTAATTAGCAATATTTTACTACACTGTAGAGAATTCCACAGGGCATTGTTTTAGCCCCTTAATACTTCCCAGATGTTATTCCTAAAACCACAATTACCATTTTACTAAAAGTCAAAACAAATAACTTGATTAAAACTGTTTATATGTTTGCATTTGTTTGTTGTTTTTCAGATTTTAATCTAATGTGACTGTCAGTAAAACATCAATCTAATCACTCAAACTCTTGTGCAAAATGAGCCTCTTGTTGCTGATGACTTCTTGGCCAAATTCCAGTGTAAATACTGTGCTATTACGAATACCGCAAAAGAATTCAGTTTATTAACATTGAGCTCTGCGTTTCTGACTGTGCACATCTGTGGACAGACGACTCAACTCATTGGAGATAGTTTGGGACCTGCGGTTGTAACCACATACAAACTGTTGCCACACTGTTGTTTGATAATCTACTGATTTATGAGATATACATAGGACTCCATGTGTTTTAGTGGTTTACAAATCAAATAATTGGATTTGGGCTTTGTTCTAGGTGGGTGATAAAGTAAAAAACTCTTATGATTCCTAAAATGTCAGTGTATTTTTTAATTTTTAACTCAAACATCTTTTGCCTAACTGAGACCAAGTTTAGACCTGGCTTAGTCCTAATTTGGATCTTGTTAAGTTCCGTTTCAGACCATGTGTAGGACTAATGTAATCCTAGTAAAAACTGTTAGAGTTCTTGACCAGACATAGATAAATTTCGATGTATTCTTGGATTTAGACACAGCTTAGTTTATTTAAGATGTCATTGGAAAGTTCAAGTCATCACGTACATTTTGACGTAGTAGGCCTACTTGGTACTAAACATTTACAGTATTTTCAAATGTTAGACAAATGCATTCTTAACAAATTAACATGACACTGTGGAACTTTCTGTAGGTGGAAACCATTCTTGCAAGATTGATGAATGCTATAAAACCATTCTTCAATGAACTACTAAAGAATATAACTTCTATTTCCATAGAGGCAAGCAGAATGAAGCCCCCCTTCAGGCCAAATAAGTGTCAATTTTGTGGAGAAATGCAAATCTACTCATAGTAAGGACACAAATCTTTATCTATGTTTCTCAGTGCAAAAAAGTGACATGGTGGGGATTTAAGCATTACCAATATAAGGACCCTATGGACACAACAATTTCAACAAAGTTTTTTACTCCAAAATTCTTATAATCACCATGTTTATTCCCTTTATATGGATTCCCTGGTACCATATCAAGCTTCACTGCAGATTCAAAATCCCATATATACCAGGTGTTTTCACTACTTATCTAATACTATAAACCTATAAATGTATTCATTGGAGAGGCATTGACTTACATAGAGGCACAGCAGCAGCGTAAGCCCCCTGTATGTCGACACACTTTCTAACGCTTTGATTGTTTTTGTTGAAATCGGGCCATTTCTTCTCTACGCCGTGTCCAAGAGTCTGTCTGCACTACCATAAGCCACAACGGCCAATTTTTGTGTAATTTTAAACCATCTAATACAACTTTAAATGGTCTTAAACTAAGCTCCACTTTGTCATCCTCTTCATGTGGCATCAGCGTGTCACGGATCAGGACGCTAAATCACTGTTAAAGAATGTCCCTTTGAAGCAGGTTAAGATAAGTGTGGACATTTACGGGATCACGTTACAGGGCTGTGGAAATCTCCAAACATCAGACATAGTTAGAGAGATTAAAGCTGACAGGCCAAGAGATGCTCAAGGACTGGGGCAGATCAGTAAAGAGAAGTATTTTTCAATTTGTGTGAGTCATTTTTAACGTGGTAAGGGAAATGGATTGATTTCAGATGTACTTTGAGCTCTTCTGCTTCTAGCGTCATGTAATTTCAAATGGGACTATACTTTTGTATGTAACATTTCTGCCAAATTATGTTAATTGTTCATCATACTGGCAAAAGCAGCAGTAGTCTCGTTTTAGTAGAATTTTTTTAGTAGTTAGGAAGAACTTGTATAGTGTTAGGATACATTTTAGATGAGCATTTTGTTAGAATTGGTTGCATCTTATTTTACTTGAATCACTTTCACTAATGCCATTGGGAGGCACAAAAAGTGTTCAAAAGAATATTGAATTCTTTTGTCAGCATGTGTCTAAATGAGTAGTTTTAAAGAAACTCTGAATAAAGGAAGGCGATTGTACATTCATTGTATCTCATTTTATTATCATTTATTTATTATCTTAATTGATTCAAAGTATACCTTTACATTTTAGTTTAATGGTTAGATTTAAGTCCTATTTTAAGTAGTTATTTATCTTGATTTTAATGTCATTTTTTTTCTTCTGCTGTTCACCTGTATTTTGCATTGTAACACTGAAACATAGCGGGATGAATAAAAGTTATCGTATCTTATCGTATCTTCTTATACTGTAAATAATATCATTGGTATGTTTGCTTTTCAAGCTGTTTTGACAGACGCAATTCAACCATGGAACATTTGTTGACCGTCTCTCATACTTTCTTCATTCAGTAGATATCTGGGTTTCAGATAACATCACAACATTCTATAGGCCAGTAATATTTAATACAGACATGGGGCAGCCAAAATAAATACTTTAAATTGCAGATCTGTGTTGTAATACAAGAAGTTAATGGGTCCAGTCACTCACTGAAATTATCTGGTAAAACATTTGTGCATTTACCGTTTAAATATTTCATGACCAAGTACAATGTTATCTAAAAAGAAATCTGGCTCTCGCCCCTCATCTGGAAGAATGACATCATCACACTCTCAAACCTGAAAACCACCATTAGCCGGGGCATTTGGAAAACAACACGGACGACGTTATAGGTATGTGGACTTGAATAGCAATGTAAAAGATATGCCTCCGAGTTTTCTTAACAAACGCAATCTAAGCTCTCCTCACCTCCACATCAGGGGGACTCACTTTTGACCCCTCACACACATTTGTCCTGGGAAAGTGTCGGAGGGTGAAATCAGAGCATGGAGATTATCAGGTCTACACGACGCTCCTATCTCCAAACACAGGGTCTTATCTGAGGAGAGTCAAAGGCTGTAGAAGAATGTCAGAAGATATACCAGGCTACGCTAAGCAGTCCCTGTCACTTTCACTTTCACATCGAAACTGGATTATGTTCTATATGGAGGTTAAAAAACATGCGATGAATTGTACAACTATATCTAGAAGGTTAGAGATAACAAAGAAGCAAAGGTCCCGGTATCAAAAACATATGTGGAATTGTGCTTTGTTTTTGCTTCATTCACATGTTTGTTTCACATGCTGTATTCTTTAGCACTGAGCTTCTGAGGTATAAGGTGGAAAACATAAGTAATATAACACTACAGAATTATAAAAGAAAAAATATATATACCAGTGACGTGTGGTGAGGTTCGTGGCTGGTGAGGCACTGATGCCGTTACAATCGGATTTACAAACATATAAACCAGGTGTCAGTACATTTGGCCCCGGGTCAGTTTCTCTCCCAGTGACTTGGGACCAGAATAAAAAAGAATTTCAAAATAAAAGTTCCGAAGTCCATATGAAATAGCTCTAATAGTATGAAATAAAAAGCTGGTTTTGTATTGTTTTTTGTCCTTATTCTGGTTCCCCAATTTTCAGTGGATTGACGTAATTAAATTTTTTACCATTTTGTACGTCTCTGTTTGAAAAGAGCGAGTCTTTCGTCCCGTCGTCTGGAGCAAACCATTTAGCGCTCCTTTAGAGTTGGTCTTCCTTTAATTATAACCTCCTGCTTCGTCCGAAAGTCCAGTTTAGAAAACAGCTTGAGCTTTAATATGTAATCTTCTTCCATTTAAAAAGCAGGGCCAGACAGAAAAAAGTGAATTGCTAAAGTTGACTTGCTAACTCTAAATTGTAGTTTGCGGCCCCTATTCTGCGGGAGTTACAAGAATAAAACAGAATACTGAAACAGTATTCAATAAAAGCTAAAACTATTATGATATAGCCCCATTATTAACCAAATACAGAGCAATGTTACACAGCTTTATACAAAGATACAAAACAAATCTTTGCACCAACTGATTAGGTAAACTATGTAACTTTTCTGATGGAGGGTCCACCAGCTGCTTGTCTCCATGGAGATGTTATTGCTTTGTCTGGTTGGTATGTATGGCATACGTATCAGTAACGTAACGTATCAATCTCCATGTCGACAAGCATGTCATGCCATCAGACAAATTTACTGGTGAGATCTGCAGGAGAATTAACTCACAATAAGAATGCATATTTTTGTAAGGATTTTTGAGCAATAAAAACAACTGTAATAAAAAAATGCAAGATAGGAAGTTAATGTCAGCCTGTGGAACATTACATGCAAAGCTAAATGATGTACGTTTAACCTATTCAACATTTTTGCCTTCACCGAGCGGACGTTTAATTAGGTCGCTCTTGCCACTTCGACCCTGTGTTTTTCTGAAGTGCTCCTGTTTAGTCTCAGGTGTGTGACAGCTTATTCACCTCCGGAAATCTTCAACTAGCTCATCAAAACCCCTCCCTCCTGCATCCTTCCTTTCTCTGCAAAAACTCCACTTTATTCACTAAAACAGTAGTAAAATATATTACATTTTCACTGAGATTTTTAAACATGCTGTAACCACACAAAAACACACAAAACATTAATCTTTACTTAAACTAGCTTATATTTTGTTTCTATAAATGCTTCCGACTCTTGAACTTGTTGATTCCTTCTGTCTTCTATTGCCTCTTAAGTCAAGCTTTTCCGTAGAAGGTCAAAGGTTAAAGTTCAGAGCAGATCTTTGGACAATGTTTAGAGTACTTATAAGTTCAACAAGTCAGACTTAAGTTCAGCTTTGTTGATGGAACCTGTGGTGCATTTTACAAAGTGGCTAAAACACTATGACAGAACATATATCATGCTTTCACTTTCTGTTAAGTGAGTCTTCAAAACAATCAAATGTAAAACTAAAACAACTAAAATAAAATAAAGCAAGGCTGCCCTTAGTCATACCAGGTTCATGAAATTAATAATGGCTTTACGCTCGATGCGCTTCCTGAAAACAGTACTTTTCTATAATGTTATAGAAAAAGTATTTGAGTACTGAGTAAAAGTACTTGTAAAAGTAGGGGTTAGGGGGCATCACGTATGATCAGTTAAATTTCTTGAATGTCTCTCTCTGCTCTTCACCCACTTACAGGCTTTGCAATAACCTAAGAGCCCAAAAAACTTGTAGATTTTGTTCAATTACAACTACAATAAGAGGTTTAACTAGAAAAAAAAGTATTTAGAGCTGTTTTAATAAATACATGACATCCATTTTTTTGTATTTACTGCACTTTTTATTCCAAATGTGGTCAAAACTGCAGAACAATAACTCCCACAAAAACAACTTAATTTATCATTATCATAGGCTACGTTCACACAGCAGCAGGGTATTTTTTTTATTTGTTTGACTGGGACAATGCATATTAATGAGATGGCCCAATTTGGATTTTTTGTTTGTATCCAATTCACATATAACAGAAGTACAATTTCTATTTATTCCTAATGTGAACGAAATGCGTCAATATGAAACAACAGAACACAACAGAACACAACAGAACACAACAGAACACAACAGAACATAATGTCACATGCAGGGTGGCCCCGATTCGTCTCAGTCCTGGCCCATTCGTGGCTATTTCAAGTTATTTAAGCACCCAGAGCCAACATTTACTTAATTGAGCAATTTCGCGAAGCATATCAAGAAGGAAGAGGGCAAGTATTTTGGTTATGGCAACCTGAGGGGCCCTTTCTGCCATTTCCATTTGGAGGAGCGTGTGGGAGAGGTATCGGAGCCGTCGAACACTTACCTGAGCCACTTCACTGACACAGACTTTTTTAATAACTTTGGGATGAGCAGGAGAACCTACATACTTGATCACCTTTCCCCAACTCTTGCACCAAAACATTTATCGATCACGTGTAAGTCAGATGAATGTGACATGAGTGTTCAGACTGCAGTCATATAGGATACATATTCGATTTACGACCACATACGAATGCGGCCTGGGTCAGGGTTGAAAAAATTGGAATTGAGCTGTTCACAGTGACATGAAAAAATCAGATACAGACCACATATGGTTTGGCCTGCAATGTGAACGTAGCCATAGATTGATTAATATTATACACTATGACACACAGTTGCACGTATATTACAGATGTTTTGGCATCAGCTGTAGAAATTCCCATTCATAACTTGTACACTGTATTGGAGTTTGACTGAGCAGCTATCAAAATACAAGCTCGCAGATAACAGACCGCTAGCAATACGCTGTCAAAACATCACTCGAAACGTTGCCGGACAAATTTCCCATCGCTTAGTCCCGAATGAGGTCAGAATGTTTAGGTTGGACCATTTCCACATGTGTGTCGAAAAACTGAGAAGCAGGAAGAAGTCTTGTCAGGAAAAGTTCAATGATCGCAAAAGCAATGCAGGCACCCACCGCCGGAGCAGTGACCCACCCACATTGACCCAAATCGCACACGACAAATACATTGTGACTCCAAGTTCAAACTAAAGCTGAAATGTGTTATCTGTGTCTGTGACTGACAAGTGAATAATCTGAGTAATGTTCTGGCCTGTCATCAGCAGAATATTTGGCAGCTGTTTTTCACAGTTTTACTGCAAATAACAATAAATAAAAGGGGGTTAATTTTGTGAAGTGGGTTTGGCAAGCTGGAAAAAACTGGAATTCAAACAATGTGGGTGTTTATGAAATATATGTGACTACTATGTAAATCTAATTGGAAAAATACATAAATAAATCATTCCGTTAAAATAGTTTTGAGAAATTGTTTTGAAATTGGGTCATAAAATAGAGCATTTCATTGCATCAGAGTTTGAACAACCATGATGAAGGCAGAGAGAAAGAATATATGTCAATATTGAAGAGATTTTTTAATTCAAAACAAAAAAGGTCAATTGAGAGTCACTTGAGACCACCAACTGAGTGAGATGTGTATTTCAGAGTAATACATTCACTTAAGCAATTTGGTCAAGTTTATATAGCTTAACTTTCCTGGGACCCAAACAGGCCAATCAGCGACATGCATGGTCCGTCCATATTGGAAAAAATAAAGGAAAAAAATATCACTGGGGACTCAAAAATATCTATCTTTCTGCAGGATCAGTGAGCCAAGTACTAAACTTTGTTAATCTGAGATGAATTAGATTTTATTTGTAAATGAAACCCTAAACAATGTGACCAATAGGCTCCTTTGTTTCACATGTGTTACTGAAAAAAACAAATTTAATTGCACATTTGGTCAGGCTTGAGACTCTTGAGAGGGGGAGGTGGGGACCAGACTGATATCTGTATAAAAAATAGATAATTCTGAATTTGCCAGACAATTGTTTATCTAGATCTGTATTTATAATTAGCAAAAAAAAGTGAGAATGGAAAAAAAAAAAGTCAAACAATAACAATAATTTTATTTGAATGCTATTTCATCTTAGTTATCAGGATTGGCTGATGAGAGATAAAATACATAATTATCAAATATTTTTGCCAACATTAAAATTTTCTTTTATATAACTTCCATGTTTTCTATAATTCCTTCTAACCTTGACTACTATAAATCTAGTGCTCTAATTAATTTTGATTGAAATAAATTCTTTGCCAGCCCACAGTTGATCCCTGCCACAATGTTACAGTATATCATGCGCAGGAAGAGGCTGTTCTCTCTCCGTTCCTGTTGGGTCAAAGGTCATCCAGCTGACGCATGCACTCTCAAGTGCTGAGTATCTCCGACCATGGTATCCTTTTGTACCGCCCAACAACCGAGACAGTTCCTCCTATAGCGAGTCCATCCATCTTACAGCTTTTTGCATATCAAAGCAGCTATACATTTACTAGCTGTAGCCCCCCCTTAGCTCCTGTCTGACTGTCTGTGCTGTAAAAACGTAATAGCCACCGCCCCATTGTCCCTCAAGCAACCAACCCAGCAGGAGATACGCACTGTACTTCATTAACAGGAATGTACCGCGTCTCCAAAGAATCGTAAAACTACTACTGCTACTGCGATTCGCCAAGTAATCTAGATCTGAAGTGCTCAAGGGAAAACAAAAGTAAAAGTCAATAATAGAGGATTTGAGAAGGTGAAGGTCTCAATTTATAATGAAAATTGATCATGAAATGAAATGACAGATTAGTGAATCCGGGCCAAGGTTTTGTTATGGTTGAAGGATTGTTGGGAGATTCATTTGCTAGAGGAGACCCACTGTCTGGACAAAGAAGATTGGATAGATCAAAATCTGTTTTCCAAATCATTCTTCAAAGTAAGAAATTGAGATGGTCTGGATGGTTGACAGTTTCTTTCATATGGAACTGTAAAGACAAGATTGTCAGTTCAAGATAAAAATGTGATCAAATAGTGGTAGCAAACATATCTATGAACTGTATTGGCAACAATTTGGAGTACACTGTTGCCCTGGTTTATAGTTAATAACCGTATTTTCCGGACTATAAGTCGCACTTTTTTTCATAGTTTGGCCGGGGGTGCGACTTATACTCAGATGAGACTTATATGTGAAATTATTCAAGTACAGAATTTCACGTCTCTGTTATTGTCACACTGACGACTGCGTGAGGACACTCTAGACTTATGTACCAGTATGACAGCCACACAGAATCATCTACTTCCGGAGCAGGCGGAGTTGTTCAGAAGCGACACCGAGGATGAAGAATTTAATGGATTTTGTGATTTAGCTTGTTTTTATGATTTAGTTATCTGATTAACTGTTAATATCTTATGTTAACATACCAGACACATTCAGTTCGCTTCATGTTTCCGTAAGTATTATGTAACGGTGACTTCACTTCTTTGACCATGAGATGGCGGTGTTGTATTTGTAATACCTGTAAGAAAATGTACTTGATTCATTTTCTTTTATACATTTCATATGTAATTTCCCCTAATTTATTTCTTCTTCCTTTATAAGACCATAAAGGTGATAATTACTCAAAGATAAAATGCCTGTTCTTGGTCTCGAATTTTGTAAAATAAACTGACCCCAAAAATTGCGACTTATAGTCCAATGTGACTTATATGTTTTTTCTTCATTATTATGCATTTTTTCGCGTTAAATGGCGTTAAATGTGACATGCAGCAAAGTGAAATTATTTTTTCACAAAAGCTTCAGAAAGTGGTGGCATTATTCAAGCCCAAATGTGTAATTGTTGTCAGTTAAAAGGACTAAAATCCAAAAGATTAATAAAGCAGGTTTGTGGAGCCATCCCATAATAATAAGGTTCAACATTTGTGGATCATAAGTTTGATTATTCCTTTCAAAAGCAGTAAATCTCCCATAGAGTTACACAGATCATCTCATATAGAACATGAATGCAACCTGTTCATGGGTTTCAGCTTCCTATTATAGGTACCATTTCAAGGACTTTTCATAGAGCTAAATTTAGAATATTAATTTTATACCGTTAAGTACTTTGACAATTGTCCTTTCAACTGTCAATTCATCATCATTCTGAAATCCATAGACAGAACAATGTCATAAAATGTGAAGTGTTACCATAGTCCTACTGTCACTCAAGCGTAACCAATGTTTTTCAAAGCCCTGTCTAAAAAAAAATAACAGGCCTTGTGCTGACTAATTAAATGCACAAGTCCCCTCTCTCTCTTTCTCCATGTGTCAAACTAAAGCCACTACAGCGGCCTCTTATTCACTCATTCACAGTCTGACTGCTCACTGCACAAACATCTCACTAACCAAAGCACAATGAAACCACTCATCCAGAACTAATCACCACAGCTCACTTCTGGTTACCAAGGAGGGAGACGAAATCGGTGGAAAAGTGATTTAAAAGGGAGCAGGGCAGCATGGTGGTCAGAGGAACAAGGCTGTCGGTACAAATCCTGGAATGAGTGGGCATTTTCTGTGTGGAATTTGCATATTCATTATGTTGTGATGAATTTAGTCTCAGTGCTGTCATGATACTAAAATTTCAAACTCAATTTAGATAAAAGGATCAGTAAACTATCATTATAAAGCATATTGTTCACTTATTTTATCATAAACTTCCATAGTGCTATTCACTGATTGACCATTTGATTGTGGGACTAGCTTTTGTTCAATATCTAACGACACCACAGTGAGCTAAATGCCTTTCTGTATCCAAACCCAGCCTGGATAAGAGCTGAAATGAAACGAGGAAGGGCTTCTTCTGTTTTTTTTTAAGTGTCTAGGCAAAATCTGGAAATCACATATTTACTTTACCACAAAATGAACAGAAATACCAAACTATTCAAAACAAGTATTCCATTCAAATGCATAACGTGGTTTATATAAGATTGCTATATGTGCTAAAGTGTCAGGGTTATATTTTTAGAATTAAACCAGAGCAAACTAACTGGATGCAGACTATATTGTCCTTGAACTTGTACTTTTTGAATACAATGGCAAACAAAGGCGACAGCAGCTCAGTGGGCGATAATCGGTCAGTTGGAAGAGTGGAGTGTTTGTCTACTGATCTGAAGGTTGGCGGTAAAAAACATAAAACATCATTGGTTGAGCAGACCGACCCACTGACCCACAGGTTAGCGGTGCAGTTCTACCTCCCACAGATGAATGCTGCCATTGTATACTTGGGCAAGACACTTCTAAGTACACTGGTGTATGAATGTGTCTGTGCATTTGTTCCTTGATGTAAAGCGCTTTGAGTGCCTTGAAAGTGGAAAGTAATATAAAAATGTGAATATTTACCATTTACCACATGTATAGTATGATAAACTAGATTACATGTTTTTTGCTAATATTTATGACTTCACACCTAAAATAAGAAATATGTTTTCACAAATCAGACTTTGGCAAGCTACAATTCCTCCCTCAATGAGCCTGCAAAAGTCAATAATAATATTTCAATTTCCCAACCTTCTAGTTACAACTTTCCCGTACATGCTCTGAGTCACTGGCTTGAGCAAATACAATTAGATTTTTTTCACATGTGGCATTTGTCATCACAACATCACTCTCCACAGCGTTCAATAGGTCATTCTTCTATTATACTTCTATATTAACAAAACAAAATAACTCAAAAATGTGAACTGGAAAAGTTAATAAGTGTAGCCGTCTTGGCACCATAGAGGACATGTCTATTGTAAGGGAAAGCCAGTGACACACAGACATTACTTCATGCTACCACACTGTATCCCATGACAAATGAGTTTAACAGTAACTAGACACTAACTAAATATAGACATCCAGAGATTTACAAAAGTAGAGAGAGAGATTATTCTGATGTTGGTAGAAGATCATTAACAGTTAAAATAGATGCTGAAAAGTAAATTGTAGGGGTTTATGTCACTGTATTTCTATCAAAAAGAATAGAGAAAAAAGAAATACAATCTGCTAAACTAATACAAGAATCAAATGCATTTCCAGATATGGGTCGTGAGGTATTCTATTGCTTTGCAGAACACACCAACTAACCTTTACATATTTAAAACAGAGCCAGTTCAAATTATGACGATTGAAATGTGATTGCTCTTGCAGCCCTGGACACATCCTAGTCTATTGCAGTTATTTGCCAGATTTTGTCTATGAGTGAACTTTAAAAAAGCCATACAGAATTTTAAATAAATAATAATACACATAATATTGGCTACCCTCATTTGGTTTATCTTTTAAGTTAGATTGTAAAAGCAAACACACTGACCTTTTGCTGGGCGATATGACAAAGTAAAAAATCATGAGTCGTATTCCTCATATTAACTGATCTTTAAAAAAAAAATTGAACACGGCTTTCAAAACTAATTTCCTGGACATAAACAATAAAGACTGAACTCTGCTCCAAACCACATGTTTTTACTGACAGAAGGTTGGCTGTGGATTAAAAAGATTCAAACACTGATGATTAGAAATGACTGAATCGGGATTCAAATGTGGCTAATCGTACAGCTCTGCATTGACCTTGACAAAATCAAAATGAAAGGTGATTGGTGACAGTTTATGAAAGAATACTGGACAGCTGGATATTACATTAATAAATAACTTAAAACCAACATGACCGTAAAATCATAGCTACACTAAAACACACACTGTCTCATTAGTCACACACGGTATTTTTGTCAGTCTTATAAGTTTCAAACCTTGTGCTTGCTCCAATCACTGTTAGTGTCACGGTTCTGCCTGATTTCTGCCTGTTTTATCCCCAGTCGAGTTCTGTTCCTTGGTTTGCTGCCTCCCTGGTTTTCACCTGACATTCATTGCTAATCAGGGGGGTAGCCTATAAGTTCTATCTTTGCTCAGTTTAGTTTTGCTGTATTGTTGAGTTTGTTCCTGTGAGTTTGCTCATGAGTTCGTTCATGCGGTTTTGTTCCTGTTATTTTCCTTCTTGCCGTTTGTTCTTTTCTTTTATTCACCAAGAGGACATGCAGGCTCTGTATCTGTTTTTTGTCAATAAACCTGATCTGTTCTGAGAAAAGGAGTTGGGCTGTTCTCTTTGTGCTGCACTTGGGTCCACCTTACCACCACCGCGTTACAATTAGCATACAATTCCAAAGATGCTATATTATGTAAAATTAACACTTAATGCAGTTTGAGTATCCTGCAAAGCTAAAAATGCTCTGTTCCACCTAGTTTTCAAGTTAACAGCTACCTTTTACATTTTGTTTAGTAGCGATTAGCAATTCCAGGGCTGAAATTATCCAAATGATTCTAGTGAAGGTGTATGGAGTTTAAAAACACAGTGGAGCACTTTCTGTATTGCAACATCACAAGGTGGAACTGAGTGTTTTCAGTTTGGGAAAAGAACTCAGCCTAAATTTGCAGTTTATGTTTTTGATGAGGAAAACATAAACCCACTGACCAAAAAAATACCGTAATATGGGCCCTTTAAACCAACAAAGGTTAAAAGTTGATTTAGCCGTTACAGTGGCCCTGCATTCACTCTAACAGTTACTTGTACCTGAATGAGAGAGTTGTAGTCTGGGTCCTCTCTGGCTCCATGGTTTGGGCTCTGGACCAGGACCGGATTGGGCAGACTGGAGCAGTGGCACCAAGCACAGCAGGAAGGTCTGGAGATGAGCCAGCCTCAGACGGACTTTGGACAGGGACACCACCATCTTGGATTTGATGGGTCTGGAGCTGCTTACATCACACTGGAGACCTCTGGACTCTGTGAGAATGAAGAAAAATTTTGATTAAAACTTATATCCATACAGTTTTATCTTCAGAACATTATAAGGACATGTTTTATCTTTGAAAGAAGATTGTGAGAAAAATGTGTTATCTTATTTACTTTCATAACATGTTTTGCTAAATAATTTATCAGCATTGAGCTATCTGGGGGTTTTATTTCTATTTATTTATACATTTTTAATAAACTTGAACTAAATTTTTCATCGTATTACGCAATGGTATGTGATTAACATAGTAGTTCTGAAATAGTGCCATTTTAATTCTTCAGAAGATCCGCAATTTAGGATGCTCAAAACTAAACCTGAGCTAGAGCAGGACTTAACCAGGACCTGAACAGGATCAAACCAAGTCTACATCAGGACTAAACCTGGACCAAAGCAGGACCAAAGCAGGATATGTGTGAATGTATGCTTAATCTCTAGTTGTTTGACATGCTTCAATGAACGCCTGAAACCTTGATATGGAGAAAAAGATGACTAAAACACTTGATAGAGTTCATTTTAACATTTATCTCTGCAGCAGGCAAATAAACAAGAAATAGCATAAAGAAGGAGGTACGGTATTTTATTTCTATGGGGTATTAACTGCTAACACATAACATGATTTAGATCACCATGTACCTTTATTGTAATGATGATAAATTTGCAGAAAACAATGTATTAACATGTTTTATAAGTTTCACTTTCATTTTTAACGCTCTGAGCCTCCTCTCCCTTCGCTCCCTGCGCTAAGTCACTCCCCCTTCAGAGCGCTCTCACATTACAATCAGCGTGTATCCCACTAATGAAACTACCACACATCACATCAGGTTTGTCAAGTTGTTGTGTAGTTTTGTATCATGTTTTTGTATATATATGGAGAATCATTTTGTGGGAGAATGGGCGATGCTTGTGCGCTAAGGATTGGACGGAATCTTACAGCAAACTGTAAGGAGGGTTTGAACAGGGCCCACCCAGGAGAGATCACTAAATTACTGAAACATGCATGGATGACATCTAAAACCTCTTCAGCTAACGATGTTATAACATGATAGAAAGCTAATAAAAAAACATGTTAATTAGTAAGAATAACAGACCCTATTTTATTTCATGGTTTTAATATCATAATCCAAGGCCTAACCAAGTGTGAAAAATGCAGATTACTTCAAAACATTCTTATTATTTTCATATTTTTTTTTCCCATGGCTATTTACAGTGAAAATTTCCAAGCCAACCCTAAAACCAACAAATGTAAAAACTATCCATACTTGCGAGAAAAAAAAAAAAAAAAGAAATCTGAAAACCTACACAGTATTTTAATCTTCATCTTACTTTATCTTTTTAAGTGCATAGATTTGTGTCCTTTGAAGATGTACTAAATGACCAAATGCTTGAATTTGAGCCAAGATAACCCACCAGCTGCCTCTTTCTCTCAGCAAATATTTTCAGGCACTTTGAAACTTGCTGACAGGATCCTCATCAGCTTTCTACATGATACAAGAAGAATGTTTCAATGTATATTCCATAGCTACATGTGTAAACAGACTTGCCAATGTACAAAAACACAGAATTTAATGTATTGTTATGCCTCTCTTTGCAGGTACTTTCCCCATGTATTTCTAAGCCACCACCTAAATACTAGAATAAGATGAATTGCTGTGTTTTCGACCACTTTCCCACATTATAGATGCACTATGTAACCTTTTCCAACTGCATGATGCCTGGAATGTTCCCCAGTATGGCATTAAACAACATGCATTTATTTAATTACAGGTGCTTTTATTGCTCAAAAATACCTTGATAAAATGGGAGCAAGATCTCCTCTGCACAGATGTGACATGTAATGTGACCTGTTGATGTGTCTCCATGAAGACAGAGAAGTTTACTGCGTTACTAAGAAACATTCCAGGCAAAGCAATTATATCTCCATGGAGACAAGCAGATGACTTGCACCAGAAAAGTTACATAGTGTATCTTTAACGCAGCCGGTTATAGATTTACCCAGGTTAGGTAAGGACACAACAAGGACAGCTATAAGTCAGTGTTGTCCATGTGAGTTTGGAAAAGGGAAGGAACTGGGTCAAAGTTGTTTGCTGATTTGTGATAAATTCCAAGACATTCATTCAATTTTGTGCAATTACAGTATTTTGTTTACTAAAAGGTGTATAAGTGAAGAGCGTTATAGAAAATGTCATATAGGCAGAATATGGCCTCATGATTTGGAAAAAAAATTATTTAGACTTATGTGATTTATGCTTTCAGTTTATAATTTTACACACATGTTCAGGATTATTAATACTAACACTTGAGAGTTAGTTAAGATATAAATGGTAAAACTACAGTATTAGCAGTTGTCTTTTTCTTAGTTTTCGTTCATCCTATCAACAAATATATATCTCCATCAATTCAAATTATGCTTTCACTCACAGCTATTGTTTTTAACCTTATTTGGCCTGTGCATATGTCAGTGAAAAGACGGTTGTTGACATTGAGGATATAGCTTCCATACCATATAACCTCAGTTTCATATTAACATGGCTCTGATGCTCGGCTTGTGGTACACACATACCTAAACATCCTTAAGTCCTTTTATATTGAATCTCATACGAACTTAATCCACCTCATTTTATTACCAAATATGTGCAATCAAATGTGTATTATCGCACACATGGCTAGGGCAGTGTCCTCAAATTGACTTTGAAATTGAATTAATTGACTGGAATTAATGTTTAATGAGTTGGAAAGATGTGTTTCTTGGATAGAATTCTGAATCTCCCTCATGTGACGTCATCAGTATGATTTAGCTGCTCTGTATTTTTTCAACTTTTTCTTCAGAAACTGACACGTGATTTGTGTAAAACTATCATCTTATACAAACTTAAATAAAGAATACAGGCACTTTAAGCTCTTCACATGACTTATTTATTTGACTTTGTATTATTATTTGTAATTGTAACATGTTCAGTAGGTTTAAGTTTTTAGAGCTCAACATCAAACTGTCTGCGAACTATCTTTAACATTATGGATACAGGTAATACTGGGAGGACAAGAAGTGACCTAATATTATAGAATCAAACGCACTGTATGTTTTATTCATTTGTGTTAAACTGTCCAGGAACAAAGAACCTCTTCATCTCATCTGTGCCCATGTATCTGTGTACTTCAGGGAAACTCTGAATTGACGAGTTTCTTTAAATAAACCACATTTCCTCCGTTTGAACTGAAAACGTGCGCTGACCTCTCACATAAATAAAGCCTTTGTCCAGGCCTGTGTGTACAGTAGCCTAGATTGTGTTAGAGACAACAGGATGAGCCCCAGTCTAACAAGGAAGACCCATGCCTAAAAACAGACACAAGTTTAAGGTTGGGTTCTGATAAGTTTACATTCACGACACTAACAGATCACTGATAGTTTGTGCCATGACTCTTCAGAAGAATAAACACCATGGGAAAGTCTATATAACATTGTCTTATTTTGTCATATTATTTATATTTTTTGTAGTAATTTTGTATTTTGACCTACTTTTATGGATTCTCAAACTTGTTCCTTTTTGTATATACAAATCTTCAATAGCTCCTATAATTCTTAAGTTATACTCACCAAATATTAGCAGTAGGTAAACTGATTTTTGGCAATATATATGGTTATAATTGTTCATTTACACTTGAACTTATCACAACTTAAACTAGGGAAAGTAAAAATGACCTAATTTTAAAAAATAATGTTTTTTTAGGTGTCCACCATTTTCGGTTTTGCACTGAATAGCTCTATCCAACGCACTTTGCATAACATTTGAATGCATTTTCGGGCTTATGGCTCTTATTTGATCCTCGATATTATATTTTAAGTTGTTTAATGTCTGAGGTTTATTCACAAACACCTTTTCTTTAAGATAGCCCCACAGGAAGAAATCAGGACTAGCTCATATTAGATCACATACTACCCCCTGTTTTTGAAAACAGCTTATTATTCCTCTAATGGTATTTACGCTTGGGGCATCTCTGGTATTAAAATGTCAATGGTAACACCACTGAGTTTCTGAATTTGACCCATGTGACTCAAAGTACCACTGTACAATGAGGGTTCGTTCCTCGGTGCTGTATTTGCTCATATTAATGTCGGAATGGTAGTTCTAAATGCTCTGACGGACGTAGGCTGCCAATCTGCACCATCTGCCCCTTTGACCATCACAAACATTCACTCACACGCCATATTCACAAAAGGCAAGGCGGGTGAAGTGTCTAGCTAGCCCAAGGACATAAAAACATGTATGAATACACCAGAGCCACTGCTGCTGAGCCATTCATTTATTGTTGAGTGTACCTACATTTTGAAATAATTTTACATACTTCTCTAATGATGGTTTGATAATTTTACGATTTACCTGGATTGCATGATTTATGATAATTTTGAATAATGTTTAAACATTTGGTTATGATTTATGTTTTCAGATTTCAATCTATATAATAATTTAGACATTTGACACACAATAACGCATTTTTGGCCTTGAATAAACAACATTCCATATATTATCTTAAACTTAACGTCCCTGATACTGAAACAACCTCATTAACTTCCATGTAACGCTCACCTTTCTAACTAGCTCCCTGAAACTACAACCGATGTAACTTTCCTCTGACCCTGTAGCACATTTCCGAGTAACCACCTACACTTGTGCACGTGACCCCAGGTGGAGATCATTGTTTACAAATATGTTCCCATGGTTATCTGCTGGGCCATTATATTTGTGTCTTCCTGTTTTATTGAGCGGAGGTAGAGCTAAACAATGACTAAACACCACTGGCTGTGTCACATCCAGGTTCTCAGCCCTGTATGACCTTCTGCATAACTACTACAGCAAGGACAAACAGCATGGGGCAGTAAAAATGAAAATGTTGGACAAGTACTATTCTATAGGTCAAGGGTGGTTGGAAAATGTACAAGGAAAATGGAAAATGCCATTAATATAACGCAATCACTTCTGAATTATGAAAATAACCAAGAGCCTTTGTATATTGCACATTTTTGAGAGTTTGTCATCACCTGTCAATGGACCTGACGTAACTTAGCCTGGAGGTAAGGCAAGTTTATTGGTAAAGCAGAAATCATACACATGTATCCAGTACACTTGATACACATTTCACATATTGTTCTTATTTAAGTTCGAAAAGGAATGGGAAGAAGAAGAAAACTTATTACATCCGGCCCCTATCTTCCATTAAAACATAAGTTAAATGCTTTGTTTAAATGGTTTTAGAGTGAAGACATTTCACCACTCATCATGGACAAACTTGTGTCTAGCTGACAGAATTGAATTATTCTTTTGCTATGGATCATACCAGGACGACTGAGAGATTACATAGACATCTTTCTTAATGATAAATGACCAATTTCCCATGTGTCAGATAAACAAACCAGAGAATACAGCTCTGTCTGAGTTTGGCCTGAGAAGCGGAGGAGGAGGGGATGACCAGACTGAGAATCCCATATGTAGGATTTCAGTCTGGATTAATGTTATTCCTTGACTAGGCCTGTCACGATAATCACTATATTGACTTATCATTCAATAAATTGAAGCTGAAACAATATTTTTGCAGGGTTAATATTTATCATGTGTACATTTTCTTTGCACTACTGGGAAATTTTTGGTTATTTTTTGACAATATGATCAGTTATATGACTCATTATAGATGCAAACTAAGTGCTAAACTGTTTCATTCTGCGATTTATTCACTGTAGCTCATGTTTTTTAACAGTATTGTACATTTAGAATTGTTTTTTGGGGGATAATTCTTCAAAGTTATTGTGTCAATGGCATACATTTGTTTCAGTATTATCATTTATCGTCTGTATTTCCTTCATCAATATATCGCACATCAAAATATGTTACTGTGACAGGGCTAACCTTTAACAAATCCAATGTTTTATCTATATTCTATGTGTGCGCGTGTGTATAAGCTTTTCCTGTTAAGTCCAGAATCATATCTCCCTGTGTTTTCCATACAGTTTGGTGTGTCTAACCCTAACCCATGTGTCTCGAGCCAAAATCAAACATGACCGTCCAATCAGATTTTATTTTTTCAGTGACACCTGTGAAATGAACAAGCTCATTGATCACCCATCCTTTGGGATAAAATGACATTTCTCTCACCTCAGAGTTTAGTGTTTCACTTATTATTTTTGCAGAAGCCATGTTTTTTGGTCCCCTGTGATATTTTTTTTTCCCTTTTCTTTTCCACGTATATAGCCATATTTGCTTTGATATGGACAGACCATGAGTGTCCCTGATTGGCTGGTCAACCTGTCAATCACTCCCATGCGAACTCGGGGGACATTTACCGGTGACCAGACACATCTTCATACAGTATTGAAGAAGTGTGTATTCTGGATCCCGTGCGACCGATCGTATTGACGTATTTTAGCTACATTACTTGCTCGTCTGCACATTATCAATCTTTCCACACTCCAACTTTTATTCACAGCTGCACAGTCAAACCAGTGGTCTGGACTTTGGTGTGTGTCCAGTTATCCATGCTTCACATACAATCCTAATTACTATTTGGCGAGTGCCTCTATTGTTTTTGAATGACAAATGAACAGGCTACTGACCAAAGAAAACAGCACAGTGCCAACCATTTAACTAGAAAATAAATGCAACCGCAGCTTCCCATATGCAGAAATGTACTATTTCTGTTACCAATTATTTCATTAAACAAATATTACAGTAGTTACCCATTCGGCCATCAAGTGTAGTATTATTGGGTACAGTGAGATTTCTACAGTAGTTAAAGGTGCACTGTGTAACCTGCTCTTCTCCATGGAGATGTTATTGCTTAGCTTGAAAAAAAAGCATATCTATTTAATGTAAACTGTGGAATATTTTAGGCAAAGCAAGAACATCTACGTGTAGACAAGTTGGGGGCGGATCATCCCCCAGAAAAGTTGCATAGTGTAGATTTAAAACTGACAAATTGAGCTTTGTGTTGTGGGGGGTGGCAGGTCGAAATGAAGTGATGCATGATGGGAGGCACGAGTCGCTCCTGTTAAACTCCGCTGGATACACTTTTGACCTCGTCGGTAGAACTGCAATACTACGAATACTTCAAATACTTTATGTGACCTCAGTATTCCTAAGGTTTTTTCATGATTAATTAAATCTCTGGGATTAGCAGTTTGTATAGTGTTTACGATGAAATAAGGAGGGAAATACACTTAAAGAATGGTCGTATTTCAGCTTAGGAATTTCAGCTGCTAAGTGGGAGACACAAGGAAGTATGTCAGCTATTTGTAAGACTTTTAACTTTGTTGCTATTAAAAAGTAATTATTCTTGTTCTTTTACTTAATTAATGTGGGGTTATAGTGGCTCTGTCAATAAGTACTTGCAACCAGAAGGCAAGATTGAGAAATTGCACAATGATAATCAAGATTGATGATAAAATATGCCGAGGTGGTCTACAGCCAATAGTCGTAAAAGCAGAATTCAGACACTGAGGGAAGAAATCTGACTATTATGTTTAATGCAAATTATTAAAAGTCTGTGTTTATGCTCAGGACATTAATATTGAAAATAAATAAATAAATAAGTAAATAAATAAATAATATAAGGTTCACGTGTCAGGAGTAAGACACTTCAACCACCTTCTTTTAGTTTTTCTTTTTGCTAAATGTGCATGAAGTGGAACAGACTCTTGGCACAATGAGGTCTGTGAGTCTGTGAAACAAGCAGGTTGTTCAAGGTCAGTCTGCGCTTAACATTCTGTCCTTACCTGGACTTTGGTGTTACAACAAAACTAAAGGTCTTGTCTGAAATAAATTAAGTTGGCCCTGTCTAGAGCTGGGCGATATATCGAACAGCATCGATACTGAGGGATGCATCGATCAAACCTTTTCTGTTCCGATACCGATGTCGATACTCAGGCTTTATGTATCTATTGGTATCCAATGTCAACCGATGCTTGGGCAGAGACTGAAAACATAAACACAAGCAGCGAATGGTAAGAAATGATCCAACGTGTTTTGTAACTGTTATTTATCATTTAAAGTAAACATTAGAACAGCTTTGAAAAATGCAAGTCTAATGGTATATTTATATTATTACATTTTGTAATTGGCCAGTCTTATTACACTAGTTTATAGAACAAAATGGGATATCAGCTGAACCGATATCTTGGAACCAACTATAACTATAACTCTAGTCAAACATTCAAACATTCACATTCACACGCTAATAAATACATTCCATTAAAGTTGCCAGAAGAATAAAGTGCTACGATTTGTTCATAAGGACACCTGCTGAAGGCGCAAAGCTGTTTCTACACTGCTTTGTTCTGCAGCTTGGCACTTGGGAGTCACGGCTCACAATGTTGGAGGTACGTGCTGCTTACTGGACCATGCTACCAAGGAAACTGAGAAAACAGATTTGATAAAAGATCTATAAAAGTGAGCGAGCATTGTCTGGTCTATGTTAACATGTGACTGCTTTCTGAGGCAATCACTTTGTTTTGACTGCCTGGGATCCAGAATACACACTTCTTCAGTACTTAATCCAGATGTGAGTGTGGTCACTGGTGATTCTCCCTGTTTTCAGATGGGCCTGATTGACAGGTGAATTAGCTCGATCAGGGACACACATGTTCTACCCGTATCAGAAAAAATAAAGGAAAAAATGTCAATGTTTCTGCAAAATCAATGAGCCAAGCACTAAACTTTGTTAATCTGAGGTGAAATACATTTTATTTTATTTGTAACTGATAGTAGTATCACGTCTCGTTGGGCTGATTAAAAATAAAAATGGGTATAATATGTGTGTGGGTAATTCTGCTGTCGTTTCACAAACTTAGACCTCAATTAATACATTAACACATAATTTAGCTGATTTCTGCTGTAGTTGCCATCTTTTTACTATCTGGATACTCCAAAATACTCCACAAAGATCATTTTATTTTGTTTAATCAATATTGCAAAACCCTTCTGGTAAAATCAGTGTAAAGCTGCTATACCAGAGCTATACTGAAGAAAAGAACAGTAACCCCTAACGATAAAAGGGTATGTTCCTCTCTCTTAACACCACTGAATCTTTATTGGATTTAAGTCCCAGGCATAATGAATCTCTTGTTTTATAACTTCAATCTAAACCATGATTTGGGCCTAGGGGCTTTGGCATCAGCTTGGTAACATAAACTCCAGTACAACCTGCCTCTAATTATGTTCTTCTAATCTTTTTAGTACAAAACAGGTGCTGTTTATTTATACATACACCAGCCCTGAGGTTGAGCAATCAATAAAACACAGCAGTAAACTTGTATGCATTCCTATTTGACATATTAATGCAGGGTGTAAGGCAGAACTTAAGTTGGATGAAAAATCTATAAAACTGTATTTAATTGTTAAACAAATAAACATGTTGAATGTATATCCCAAATATTGAAAAACGTCTGGGTAGAAAATCTTTCATATCATCATGGATAAATAATTAAACAGATATACAGAATTGTAATTGTGTGATGTCTTGGTAATTTGGTAATGAATATAATCAGGAACTAAAATGTCCATTAAATACATAATTATCAGGCATTTAGAGGACTTAAATATATTACCTATAATAATACAATAATAATCAATGCCTTCTATGCTCTTAGTTAAAGGTGCACTTCATAACTTTTCTGATGGAGTGTACAGCATAGAGATGGAGACATGGAGACAAGCAGAAGATGCAAATGAAGCAGGACCAGGAGATGAAAACAAAACACATTACATTAAATTTAATTATTAATTATTATTATTATAAAATTATTAATTATTAATTAATTAAATTCCAATTAAATAAAGTCATTTTGTGGAATATTCTAGCCAAAGTATTAAGATTTCCATGGAGACCAGAACCCTCCATCAGAAAGGTTATGCACTGCACCTTTAACTGTATTTTTTCACTCTCAGCTGCAGTTTTTTACCATCTAAAAATATTGCTAAAATCAAAAGTATACTTCCTAAACCAGACTTGGAGAGACTTATCCATGCATTTGTTTCTAGTAGGTTAGACTACTGTAATGGCCTACTCAGTGGCCTCTCCAAACAAGCCTTAAAACAGCCGCAGTACATCCAGAACACTGCTGCTCAGACCCTGACTGAAGTCCTGTGCTCAGGTCTCTGCAGTGGCTGAATAGATTTTAAAAGCAGCTCTGCTTGTGAACAAGTCTCTCCATGGCCAAGTACATCTCTGACATGTTAGTGCCATATGAATCATCTCACACTCTGAGGACTTCAGGGACCGGTCTCCTGCTGGTGCCTAGAGTCAGGACTAAACATGGGGAGTCAGTGTTTCAGTTTTATGAGACTGGCCTCTATTTCGACAATGTTTAAATCCAGGCTCAAAACGATTCTGTTTAGCTGTGCATATGACTGAAAGTTGTTTTTTATTCTGCACTCTTCTCTTTTAACGTTGATTTTATGATTATATTTATGTTTTCTTATTCTGTAAAGCACTTTGAATTACTTTGTGTACAAATTGTCCCATTCAAATAAACTTGCCTTGCCTTGGCTTCCCTCACCTCAGCTGATACTTTAGCACAATGTTTCCAAATGTTTTCACTGATAACCCTGTAACTGAATGAAAACACCATAGATAAGTGTAATGTTGTATCATGGGACATTCCAGGAAAAGTAATAACATCTAAATGGATACAAGCAGTTGGCAGACCCTCCACCAGAAAGGGGACATAGCGGACCGTGCATGCAGTTATGGTGTACGCCTTGGCTAAGTGAATACATGTTCAGTGTTTTACAGCTGTATACTTAGAGGTACCAGGGAGTAACTGGAGCTGGGCCAGACCTGCACCTGTTTAGGGCCGTTCCAGTAATGTTGTCTAAGAGATTTAGCTGATAAACAAACTGCTAGGAGGACTGTTGTAGGTTATATGAGAGGGATTAATGAAATAAGCAATACAATCCATTCATCTTCTTACACTTGGATCTGTTAAGAGTTCGGAGTCAGACAACTTGTTTTAGAGTGGTGGGAGAAGCCAGTGTACGATCTAAATGTAACACAAAAGTACTAACTGAACTTCAAGTACAGGTATTGTAAAACGAAAAGTAGCCATTCTTTTAAATTTAAATCAAAGTCAAAAGAGAGAAAAGAAATAAGAGCAAAACATTCACATTCTTTACAGATTTCTTTACATTAAAAACATCATAATTATGCAATACTATCAATGTAAAAAACAAAAACACAAAAAAAACTTGAGGTTAACTTGAATGTCTCACTTGAAAATGAAAAGCACAGCAATTGGTTAATATGGTAACATTATTAGCACACCAGACTGTGACTCACTGTGGATGAATTTTGTTATTGCTGAACAATCTGGGGAAAAAATCTAATTGTGATTGTGAATCTAATTGTGATTTTTCTGGCAAACATTACGACTAGATTTGCGATTTATGTTTCAATTTTGTTCAAAGTTCACATTTGAATTGCATCCAAGAGAAATAAAAGATTCAAATAGACCTATGAATTGGCATTACCAATACAAGATTTTTTTCCAGTCATGTTTGCGCAGATGAAAACTACAGGGTTAGCAGTTTTTATGCAGAATGAGTTGCTGTTCGTGGAGGAAATTATGATACTGCCTTTGCGACTTGCTAAATGTGTCCGTTCAAATTGTGATTTTGATTCAGCTGCGTTTAATTTTGCGTTTTGTACAGAAAAACATTGATTTCCAATTTTTTACCTTCGACGAATATATGGCACAAGTTAAAATATTAGACAAATGAGGTGTTTCTATGACCGCAAAACACCAAGCACAGTACAAAGGTGAAGTAATTGTAGTTCTATTTCATGAAGACTATTTTTCAAACTTTTATGCAACCATAACTGTGCCAGAAACAATGGGAAGTTATTTAAATCGTCTACCTTCACTATTTGTCTTTGCACAGTGTCAAGACTGACATATTGAATCCATAGGCACATATTCTGTTTCCGTACTACTTTCAAACTACATGAAAGCCTATAGCTGTGAAACCTGCTGGGGATTGTTTAGAGCATTTTTTTGTTAGACACATTCTTGATCCGTGTAGAGTAACATGCAGGTGGATGCGGTTCGTAAATGTCACGGAGTCACGCTAATAAATCAAATATGTTTTAGGGAAGAAACTAATGTATTTTTCAGTTTGATGCCAAAAGTTAAAGGTGGACTATGCAATTTTCTGGAGGGTTAGCCACCTGCTTGTCTCCATAGAGATGTTACTGCCTTGCCTAGGATTAGGGCTGCACGATTTAAGAAAATATCTATCTATCTATCTATCTGTCTATCTGTCTATCTGTCTATCTGTCTATCTATCTGTCTATCTGTCTATCTGTCTATCTGTCTATCTATCTATCTATCTATCTATTTATCTACTATTACGATTATATTTGTGATTTATGTTTTAAAAAAGTAGGCTTCTGTTCAGGGTGCACTATGTAAACAACTCCAAGAACATTGACATTTGAGAGAAGACTGAAATATGACCTGGCAAACTAATACAAGAATTCCATCACTTCAGAACAAGATCTTTATACAAAAACAGGATATTTTGTTCTTTGGGAAGGACATTCTATTATTTAAACAACCACAGCCTCTGCAGCCTCTGTGATTTGCTCCAACACAAACTGCAGTTTCAATTTGGTTGTGAAATATTGTGGAGATCTAATGCTCCACAGAATGGTCCTACACTTTTCTATCTCTATGGAGACAAGAAGGTGGAGCCACCAGGTCAAGTTACAGGCCATATCTGCGGAATAAGAATGCATGTTTTCCTCTGTGGAGAAAAGCAGGTAGCA
The DNA here is from genome assembly GCA_019594935.1 of Periophthalmus modestus. Lineage (NCBI taxonomy): Eukaryota > Metazoa > Chordata > Actinopteri > Gobiiformes > Gobiidae > Periophthalmus > Periophthalmus modestus. The sequence continues at coordinate 30,126,556 of JAIEZT010000013.1, read as the reverse complement.
GACCTGGTTAAAAAACAAAAGTGCATTGTAGAGATGGACTTAGAATTGCGTTTTGATACAAGAGAAATGTATATAAAGGAAATGGAAATATAGCACTGGCAATCCATCAAATCTTAGGCTATACAATGCTTCTTTCTTGGCCCAAACAATAGAAAAAGACCTTACTTATCCAGTGTGGGACCGCTAACATCCTTCTCATATGTTTGTGGTAAAGTAATTTCAAAACGGCATGGATCTTGAGGAAAATGTAGGTTGACATTTGGACCACTTCCAGTAATAGTAAAAACAACATGCGAAAGACATAATAGTTTTCTATCCAAGACATTTATTATGGTCTTTTGGGTTCGCAGTCAAAACCATTGGAGTTTCATTTGGGTTATAGCTGTATAACAGTGAAAATAATAGGTAGAGCTGGTATTATGAGTTCTAGTCAATTTAATGTTATGGTCATGCAATACATAAGGTACATACATAATGCTTTAGGCTGATGTTGAAAATTGGATAATATCGCAATTCTTGTTTTGGAAAGAAGAAATATATCGTCTGTGATTAAAAAAATAAGTATTTAAACAGCTGCAAAACAAGCTGGAATATTAAAAAATACCATTCCTACAGTGTAATTTTGAATAAGGGCTCAAAGTGATACTAATTTTCTAAGTTTTCACTTTTTGTTTAATATTTTAATCTTAATCCTGGCATTTGTGATTTATATGCATGATATAGTATACTTTCAGAAAGATGAGCAAAATATAATGTGCACACTTCCATTATAAAAATCCAAATAATAGCTTTTCTTCTGGGTATTGCCATCTTTGCTTTGCATTTAATTTTATTTCAATTTTTTCGCCATAATTTTATTTACTGGTATACAATTTTACTTACATGCAACCATTTTAAAACCATTTTTCATACTGGTTATTCACAAACTATCCTCTTACTCTTACAACGAAAAAGGCCCCAATACCCTCCAAACAATGTTATAACAAATTCCTTTACATATTTTCTGAAAGGAGTTATGTTTCAAGTAATGTTTAAATTGGGTTAACAGAATGTGTTACAATCAGCTCTAACAATAGACAATTCCACCCAGCCATACCCAGTTGTGGTCTATGATAAAGAACGTTCACATATTTTATATAAGCAGTCTGCATAAGGTCTTGATTCTGCCCAAACATTAGTGTTGGACCTGGATGGAGAAAGCTGAGACACGACCACAACACCTCAGAGGCTCATAGTGTATGTACATACTAAATATACAGTATGGAAATCTGCTATGGGCCTGTTTATTATCACAGGGATTGGAGACAGGAGACTAGGAGTAGCTCTGGGAGGTCAGAAAGGCTACTGTGGACTAGATTTGTGCAATAAGGGTCAAGTATGAGTATCTGAAGTAGCTGTAAAAATAATACAACTGTACATGGGTATAAATTGTACTAAAACACATATTTTACATGTAGAGCATTTTTGTTATAAAAGAAAAGTTCCTTTCAACCATTGTTGCATTTGGAGCAGTAATGAAAAAGTAATAGTAGAGTTGTTAAAAGTATCAAAAACTAGTATCGAAACAAGACACTCATTTGAGCATGTATCAATACTAAAAAAGTCACATTCATAGGTCAGAAGTGGACCTTTTCTGAATAGAATTGGAATGATCTTAAGTGTATCCGAATAAGTATAAGACTGCATAGACTAGTATACACCCATGGACCACTATGGAACGACTGAGGGTTTACACAGATATAAGGTCACATGGTAATATAAAAGAAAGTACTACAATTCAATGTTGAAAATTACATTTTATTGTCTAAAAAAAGGATTTTTAAGTATCATTGTGGTATCGGAATCGGTATTGAGTATCAAGTCAACTTGAAATCAAAAAAATGGAAATTTCTGTATTGTGACAACACTAAGTAACACTGTCTGTGTAATCCATCAGTCAGAAAAATAAAATTCTGTCAAATGGACAAAAGGTTTCACCGTAAAAACATTTCACGGCTCATCCAAGCCGCTTCTTCAGTTCCAGAGCTGGGGCCAAGCATTGTTCTAGCATAAAACAAAACCAGCAATTGGAAAAATTCAAGATAGATACAACGAATGCCATACTGTCATACTCATTCAAGGCAAAGCAAGAATAGATCCATAGGAACATGCAGGTGGTGGAGTTACAAAAAGTTACATAGTGCACCTTTAAAGAAGACATACTGTGCTTATGTTTGCTATATAGCTATAATCTATGACAAACGTGGATATTTATGTTATAATTTGCACATTTTAAATCACAGTATTGAACTAAAATGACTTAATAAAAGAAACAAATCCACTGGGTAGGAAAATGTGCCCAGTGGGAGCGAACGTCGCCGTAAATGTCACCGCAACAACAAGCTGCACAGCTGTCGGCCCCTCCAGTGGATAGCTGCAAAAGACGCTAGGGAGCTTTTTTTCCCATTTGTACCAAAATGACTTTGTGACACTGCCAAATCTTACGAGTATCACTGACTAAGAAAATAAAATTGGAGCACAAAGTAAGTACAGAGCAGTGGGTGTGTACCGGTGACGATGAAAACTGGGCTTAATCGGAGCAATGACGTCTTGAAAACAGGAGTATAAAGATCGCTCAGACATGCATGAATCACGCTAAATACAGCTCTGAGAGGGTAACTGAAAAGGAGAGACAGCTATGACATGGTTAAAAGCTCTAAAAAGCTCTAAAAACCTGACATGCGTAGTATTTCAAGACCCAAGTTTCAATACGTGGTCATACTTATTGTAAAAGTGTAGCACTAAATTATCTTACCTCTGACTTAAAGCATTTAAGAATTATATTTGATTAATAACAGCACTTTGCTCCTCTTGGCTGCCTTTTGTGCTGTATAAAATTTATGACATAGATTAAAAGTATACATTTCAGAATAAAACCATCTTGTATGAAATATTCTGTAAGCTCCTCCGCTCTTCGTATCCATCTTCAGGGAAAATTAGACCCATCTTCAGACGTCATACTCTCCGGTGGGGAAAACAAAACAAAATAGTTGAACCCTGGACAAGAAGAGCCAGTGATGGAGAGACTTTCCTAAATGTTATCTGGAACCATTTGGGTTGAATAAGACTTCACTGATAAAGACAAGCTTGGGATTTGACGTGTAGTAAAAAAAAAGAGAAGTACATTTGGATGCTATTATTTCTTGGTTCAGGCAGAGTGGTTGAGGAAACATATAAGATGTGCACTCAGTCAATTGATTCAGAATAAGATTATAGATGCAACTGTAGGCGTATATGCTCCATATTTTAGATGTGTATTGATTAGACCTGGGCAGCTGTGCACCGTGTGGAGGATCGGACGCTAAAATATGAACTGCTAAACTAATACAAGAACCATAAACATTTCAGAACATAGACATTTGAATAGCTAATTGCAGCTATTCAAAACATTACAGATTGTGAAGTCCAAATATAGAGCAGACAAACTATAATACAACATCTCCAACAGCCCAAAAATAAGCTGACATCATTGAGGTTACATTCCCAAAGCCTAAAGTTAGTGTTCAACTGATGACTTAGGACTGTGTCATTTTGACCCCAGTCCAACCTCTGCCTGCTCCAGTCTACCGAGCAACCACAACACGGCTCCCTCTGATCACATCACAGAAGATCAATATTTACCTCAACATTTTCACTCAAAGACAGAGGTTCAAAGTAAGTGTTTTACAAGTGCTGGGCTTTGAGGTATTGGGGAGTTAGCTCAGTCTAAACATTGCATTGTGGGGACTTTACTTGGTTGCACTGAGGATTTCTGGGAATAGGAAGCCATCTTCTTCCTTGAGGTTTTCTTTTGAATGTGTCCGAAGATTAGGAAACTTGTTGCTATTAATTGTCAAAGTAGGGACGGGCAATTAAAAAAATGTGTGTTGGAGCCAGGTCACTTTTATCTTAATTCAACTCAAACTTTTGGTCTAGCCCAGGTTTAGTTTCGTCACAGTTCTTTGTCACAGTTTTACCATTATAATGATACATATAAAACAATTGTAATACAGGTATAGTATATTTTGGCCAAAACTCAAACAAAAGCTGCCATTTGGTAACCGTGATAGTAAAATGAATTCTTGTGATTTGTGTGAGTTCACAAACTCTTGAGAATCCATCTTGTTAGGCTCTGGCTGAAGCATTCACTTGTGGTAGACTGACCACTCACAAGGTAGCAATGTGATCTGGGCGGAAGGCAGCACCTAACAAACCAAAACAAATATGGCAACATCGACAAAAGTACTTCAGCTTGAGCAAATATAATATAATATAAAAAAGTGCAGAGCGAAGAGCTTTGTGCATTTGTGGCTGGGTAAGACTGCGCTTTTCTCGATTTTGTCTGCTTGTTGCGCCTCGATCTATAAGCATAAAGTTCCCGTTTGAACATCCCGATAGGCCCCTGATCACTTTCAGCAAGAGCCGCCCCAGACTGATGTGCAGAACTCAATTCATAGACCTACACTTAACAATTTCGAGAGAGCCCAACTGTGCGTTTGGATTGATAAAAACGAAAAATGGTGTTAGGTATTGCAGTTATTATCTATGAGCTTATGTTTCCAGAGTCCGTCCCTCCATAAGTAGTGGTAGTTGTTGTAGGGGTAGTAGTTGTAGTAATGGATTTGAATACTAAAACTGTCCCTCATCTTAGGAAAACTCGAGTGGTTTCTGGGAAGAGGAAACAGGTTGATGTCATCTGCTTTGAGACACAAGTGTAAGGAAAAAGAACATAGGAAAGGGGCCCAACTCTTACACAACGCGATATCCTTTGGAGTTCACAACATATTCTCTTTGCTTTGTTTCTATGAGAGGGAAGAAAGTGCAGTTTATCATAAAGGCCATTTGACAAGATATTAGCACATAAACAAGGGCAAAGATTGGTTAACTATGTTTGGAGTTTGATAAGAGCCTGGAAGTGTTGAAAATCTTTTGATAACACCATGTTCACATTTGTTCACTATGTACTCTGATATAAATAATAATACAAGGAAAACAAAGATTATATAAGGGTCTTGAAACAGCATTGATGGCTCCAGTCCAGTCTAGTTTTGGAAATAACAAAATAATTTGGCTACAGAAAATGTATATTTTTTCTCATTATTAGTTTGTGTAAAACTGGGTATATATTTTTACTTATTTATTTGTTTTGCTTATTTTAAACACATACTAATTTTGCAATATGTGCAATAATAAACTTTACACAATCTGGTTTACTTACACAGATAAAAGATATATACTGAAATACAAAAATATGATAACATTTTACTTTTACTTTACTACTTAGTGCAAGTTATAATTTTTATAACAAATATATTTTAAAAATTATAATACTGTATATTAATATGTTGTGTAAGCAGCCCTTGAGGTCAAAGTAAGTCCACTCTGTACGGTCTACATCTAATTATAAAGTGTATTGTCCAATAATCAGGAAGTGAGTGAGTCTTAACATCATGGTGAACAATCAGGATACTCAGAATGCATAAGATAAGTGAGGAATAAATCATATTTAAAATGAACTACTTCTGTTTTTCTAGTTTGTATTTTATCTAAATGTATCTATGGGTAGGTTATTTCAGGAATTAAAGATTATCCCTTGCCATACTTAGTCACATGTTTTTCAAATTTGATTGAAAATACATCCTAATTTTGAACGCAGCTCCTGTCTTTCCAACAATAGCACAGTTATAGTTTCCGTGTGGTCTTCTTCCAGGAACAGTCCGCTCATTCCAATGCTGATGAAAAGGAAGAATGTCCAAGAGCCGAACGGTGTCAGGAAAGATAAAAAAAATGCTCCCACTGCACCTGGCCTTTCAGTACAGACCACTCATTCACATGGACCCAACCCAGATACAAGGGAGATACGAGTCCGACAGCTTGTTGGCTACAGTCATGCGGATAGGCTGGTGCAGGTGCTTTGGAGGTAGACATAGATTTGGATCCTAAAGGAAGTATAAAAAAGTAGTACATGAGTCAATAGCCCACCTGCGGAGAAAAAGGTTGAGGTTTCAATTCCAAGGTCAATCCCACAGTGCTATAGTTCAAAGATGTCTGGATGAATCGAATGTGGTGGGATAGTGAATGACTATAAAAGTGAATGATTTGCAAGGAAATATTTGTCTAAGGTGCACTCCTCTTGAGGTTTAAAGTAGCTAAATTTCATGGATAAATTCCTAGGTAAAAAAAAAAAAAAAAAGAAAAGAAATACAATGGTTTTATGATGTTTATAACCTAAAAGTAGGAATTGGATCAAGATGCACTATGTAACACTTCTGGTGGAGGACCCATCAGCTGCATGACTCCATGGAGTGTTATTTTTGTCTGGAATATTCCACAATAGTTACAGGTCAGATCTGTGGAGATGTGATGCCGCTCATAGCAAGAATGCATGATTTTGAGGCATTTTCTAGCAAGCAGGTGGCCCACCCTCCATCTGAACAGTTAAATAGTGCACCTTAAAAATAATGATACTAAAAACATCTGGGATTTTTTCTTCTGCGCTGACTATTGTTTAAAATATATTGTCAAATTTGCATATGATTTGCGTAATTTCTGTAATAAACAAGGCATGGTAATGTCTGGTAAAATCCGTAATAATACAACTGAATCTCCTCTGCCACGTCAAAAAAAAAAAAAAAAAAAGAAAAGAATGAAAATGAAAGACTGGACTGTTTTTTTGTTTGTTTTTTTAAGTGGGCATTGCCATATTCACTAAATAACATATCAAATACTTACCAGTAAATCCACCAAAACAATATCATAATCCTATTTCTTTTATATTGGTCTTAACATCCTGCTTAGCCCTGTAGAAACTGCTGCACTAATTGCCACTGTTGCTTTTAAGTTGTGGATTTTGCCTCTGGGCTCTTCTATGTTTTAAGAACCAAGCAGCAGGGCCACTTAGAGTTTACAGTTGGGATGAAAACGTGTTATGGTTGTAACTTTATTTTTAAAAGACCCATACTCCGCCTTCATCTCTACGGGATCCTGGCAACTTTTCAAACACCCATTTAAAAGCGATCAAGAAAAACCATGTCATGTTTTAATTCTAAGTCGCATAAGGGCCATATATTTACTGCTATGAGGCTGTTTCATGTGTTTTACTGCTATTTTGAACCTGTGTTTATTGCCTGTTCGTTGGGATAGTAGTATTACGGTAAAAACTCAGTAAAAAACCGCAATAACTCTATAAAAGTCAGATCATTCGTTTCATTTCCAATTTTGTCAATACACCAAAACAATAAAACTCAAATGAACACATGATTTACATCCAACATACCACTGCTCATATGGTTATATCTTTATACTAGATTTCTTTAGTATTCCTTTGTCTAATATGGTTACAACGATTCAGGCCTAAATGTGCTCATCACACATACACATGGAGACAAACATATTATGAAATGCATTCATAGGAACATGTTTGATGCCTGTATTTTTTTATTTAATAAAGACATAGGGTTGCCATGGTTAAAAACTGCATACACCGCAGTGTGTGGTGTATGCGGTATACCACGTTAAAAAGCAAAATGTGGTTACGGTGGTCACTTGAGCCCTTGTGTGTTGTGATTGAACATACAGTGGCATTGCAATATTGCAGTTATCGTGACAGCTTTAAAGACATATACAGTAAGAAGCTATCAAACAAGAGCCTCAGCTTCAAATAGAGCCTCTCGTCTTGTAGGTTATCCTAGATACTACTTCTGCATGAAGAGGAGTCTACTTTCATTGACTGATTTATTTAGTCATTGATTTATTGGCATGTTTCTTTGGTGGTTTATTTTTAGTGTAAAATGTAATGAATTGTAATTTTTATTTACAAAAGAGTAAGTAAGTTTTTAGTGGAAGTTGTTTAAAGTAATTAAATTTCAAGAAAAACAGGAGTGCTAAACAGTAGTAGAATAAGCAGCACCAGTTGAAGTAAAACTACTAGTAGTACTAGTAGTAATAAATGATAGTTATCTATAGTTGCAGTAGTAGCAGCAATTAGTTTAGTGGTACAATTTGCTGTTCATTGAAAAAAAAAAAAAGCTATTTATTTGCAATTTTACTTAGCATTACCTTGGTTTTGATCTGTCTCTTATTGTAATTCTGTATTCATTTTATCAATGCAATGTACAAGGACAGGGGTGCCCAAACTCTTTTCACCAAGGGCCAATGCAATCTGCTCCCTCAACCTACACCGCAAAAACCGTCATATAATTTCACCAAATGTTTCTGTCAATTCTTACCATATCAGGGGAACTCCGGGACCGTAGCACTAAACTGTCTCAAATACCTTAGGTGTAAGGAGGGACTTGTACATGCTCTAAGTAGGACGGCATTGACATATTGCAATAACAAAGTATTCCATATGTTTAACTGTACTCAATAATGTATGTCTCTACAGTGTACATTCTTTCCATTGGTCTAAAGGGAGCACTAAACACAGGTATGCAGCACAGGTGAGGCGAGAGACTGGATTTATACGACCATAGAGGTGAAAATGAAGGAATGTGAATATTGGCAATAATATGTGGTCGGCCGCTAAGAGACTTTCAAATGAGCATGTTAACAGCGAAGTGTACATGTATTTGGTGTTACATGAATGATGGGGGGTGAAAAAGTGAAAAAAAGACATCAATATAAAGACATGTTGTATATCTAAAACCTTATGTTGAATCGGGGTTACATGATAAATGTCTACTGATTTTTAAATGTGCACTATGTTTCTGGTAAAGGGTTTGTTACCTGCTTCTCTCCAGAGATGAACTTTTTAATCCCCATGGCCTTGACCAGGCTAAGTTACAGGGCAGATCTTGGGGGAGTTTGACCCACTCACACAAAAATGTATGCTTTTAAATGTATTTTTTAGCAAAAAACACCTGTAATAAAATAAAATAAATAAGAAAGGTGTTTAATGCCATAATGTGGAATATTCCAGACAATAGCATGCATGAAAACAAGAAAGGTTTACATAGTTCAAGTTTTGTTCTCATTCTGTGTATATGGACAGTCCATTCCTCATGTGAAAGCTCAGAATCTCCAGGATTCACTCACTGAGCTGCAGAGGCTGCACTAACACTGATTCATTATTTACTGCAGGTGCTGGGGTTTCGGCAACGAGGATTCAGAACATGGAACAGGCAATACAAATGACTCAACTTTCTTATTGGACAATTGTCTTTAGACGAGTTGGCCATTATGTCCAATGTTTTTGTAATGAAGAATAACTCAGGAATGTAAAAGTTATATTTGGTTTGAACATGACCTTGTGTATGGGGGCACAATTAAGTCATGTTTATGGAATGTATACACTTCCTTTAAAAAAACAACAAGAAAATAATACTATTAATCAATATTATTATTTTTCCAAATTGTCAAAAACACAATCATTTATCATCTCTCGTGTATGAAAAACAAGACATCCATCCCCATAGTGTTTGAGATCCCACACAGAGCTATAGAGATGCAGACAGAGGAGACACAGGAGTCCCCCTCATTAGACGCCTTATCCCGTATGTAGCAGCAGCCCATTCACTCCACTGAGCTGAGAACACTGTGACTAGCCAAGCAAAAAAACAACACTCGGACCCCCTCCTGATCTCCTCTGCCTCCCTTCACTCCGATTCAAAGGAGTGAATGCATCCACGGCTTAGGTTCCTAGATGTGGTATTTAGGTACCTCTTTGCTTGGTCTTGTCTTTGAGTTTTTCTCCTCCGTCTTAAAGTATTTGGCCCAAGAAAAGCGGTTAAGTCTTCCTAACACCTGCCACTCAGATGGGCACCCCCATCACTGAGCTAAAGGATATAACATAGGGAGGGAGATATGCAAAACTGCTGAAAGGAAAACTGACTGATTCAAAGCAAGTTCGTGATTTGAAGAATTAAAAAAAAATAAAAGTACTAATACAACGATATACATTTGATATGAATTTACGAGTGCAGATTGGGATAGGCTGTCAATAGATAAACAAGTAACAAATGATTAAGATTATCTGTGAATTTTTTACACAATATACATATTTGTATATAATTTATATATTTTTTTCAGTGATTTCTCAATTTGTGGACAAGTTATTGCAATATGGTACCCCGACACATTTACATGAAGTATTCAGTAGTATTAAAATATAAGGATCTCATCTGCGATAAAAGCTAAGACATAAATTCATTTGTTGAATAACTAATATGGACATGTTGTATTACTATTAACAATTACATTAGTGGAGGTCAGCCACCTGCTTGTCTCCATGAAGTTGCTATTGCTATGCACAGAATGTTCCTGAGTATTTCATTAAGTCTATATCTATGGAGACAAGTGGGTGACACTAGCAGAACAGGTTACAAATCAAATGTGACCCCACTGAAAGTAAAAAAAAAAACATTTTTATCAAGGCATTTTGACACTTGTAACTGAAAAAATGCCAGATGGATAAAGTTAATTCCACATTGTGGGACATTCTGGGGAAAATAACAACATCTCCTCCACCAGACTCCAAATAGAAAAGTTACATAGTGCACTTTTAAAGGCTATACCTTATTGTTTAGTATAACGGTCTAGTTTTAGCTTAACAAAAAAATCTTGACAGTGTACAATATCACAAATGTAATTCACACAATCTCCAGTTGAAAATGTCTCTTTACAAAGATATGTCACGAGGAATAAGCCTAGTATTTAGAGTTTATTGGGCCAAAGTGTTTTTTATTTGGTGTGAAACTGTAAGATTCACACTGTTTAGTGTGTAAACAGCCATTGTGAACGCAGTGTGAGGGATGCATGACTGTTTAACATGCTTGTATGGAAGGAAGTGACTGGAGACATCATCCTGCTGCGGGAAAGCACTGTTATTACAAGGTACACTCATATACTGTATAGGCTAACCCAAGTAAATAATATGGACCCAGGCCAAGTGGGAAACGGAGTGAAACTTGAGTTGTCTTGTAGTCATAATATGCTATTGTGGAACATGGAGATTTAACTTGGCCATTATGGTTTTTCAATTGTTATGGTTGTTATTTACTGATCTTATATGTATAAGTTTGACAAGCTTATCAAAGTGTTAGGGAATTAGACAGTTATTTATTCACTCTACATACTGTGGTTAATGAGATATACAGTATAAGGTAACAAAGTGCACAAGTACACTCTTTTAAAAGTATATGAAGGGTGTGCAAAAATATTGAAAGATCGATATATTGTCATAATAAATCTGATGACAGAGTACCTTATTGTGGGCTCCTGTATTGACATATCAAGTAATTTTTGTCATTTTTTTCTACATTATTTTGTAACAGTGCTACAGTTTTGTTTTTGTGTTGTTTTTTTGATAAAGGAAACATTTGACATATTCACTGTTTTGATCATTAAAGAAAGAGTATGTCATATTAACTTTGGCAAGGAAGGTGTTTAACAACGTAATTCTGTAGTAATGTATTTGGTTCTTCAAAAACTGTGCAATATTTCATGTGCAATATACGGATTATCGTATGTATTAGTGATATCATTGTATCATGAGCCATGTGTCTTGTATCGCATGGAATTGTGAGGGACCCTGTGATTTTCAGCCCCTAATAAATAAAGAGAACTTAAATCTATGTCTTTGTTTTAGAAATTGCCAACAAATCAGTATCTAACTTTTCAGGTGGAGTGTCTGCTACTTGCTTCTCTTCGTGGCGATGTTTTAGTTTGTGTCACAGTAATTCATTGGCATTGAACAAGAAGATACCAAGCCCAGGAGATGTGACCCTATTCAAATAGACGCGGCCTTGTTTTGGGGAAAAAAAAAAAAAAAACACCTGTAAATGAATAAGATAGATCAGTTTAATTCCATACTGGGGAACATTCCAGGCAAATAATCCCTATGGCGACAAGTAGGTGACTCTGGGCCCTCTACCAGAAAAGCCAATTTTTTTCTTATTTGTTTATTTGACATAGACAATATCACTAGGCTAATGCATCGGTGCGGGTAAGACTCAAACCAATCCCCTTTGGAACGATGGATAAGCCACTAAAAGATGAGTCCAGTAAAAAGTAAAGTAATCCTATTTATTCGTATTCATAAAACTTTCTTGAATTAAAATAACATGTGAATATAGTTCCCCTTTAATCGCATAACACAATCCAAATCTTAACTCCCTCCCAAAGACAGGTCTTGTTCTTGTCATGGCTTAACTATGACCTCTTGACGCCATAATCCCACAGTTTGTCCACAGCCGCAGTACAATCAGACACTCCCCCAGGCTGTCCCTCCCTCACATCCACAGGACAGACAGCAGCCAGGGACAGCCACAAAAACACAGCTAACCACAGCATTTCAGCTTTGACCTCAACTCACTTCACTGCCACCAGAAAATAAATGAGAAACAACTGAGAAGTGATTGCGAAATAAATGTATTGTTTAAGGTTTTCTGTGTCATCCATAACTTATATTGAAGTCCTACGTGAAATTTGGGGTTGCTGTACACACAAATAACAGCTATAATAACATAGCTGTTCTTGGCCAGATAAATAAAACTGGTCTCTTAATTCCATTCATGATTAAATTATGGGCATTTTGGTCAATAGAATTCTTGGTCAAATAAAGTTCAGCACAATTTAGGCTGCATTTACTCATGCACTCACACAATATCAAAATTGGGACTTAACTGGGACTAAACCTGGACGACATTAGGATTAGAAGGACTGATCCAAGATTACATAAGGTTCCTTGAATTAAATAAAAAATCTAATAATATCAAATAGGATTTTTATACAAATTTTGAATGTTACTATAAGCAATATATTTTAATTACATTGACAATAACATTCAAATATCCATGTTCTGAAATGTACCCTGTATCAGTCAGAGCCGGTCCAGATGTGCTGTTCTCACACCGCTTGTCTGTATAATGCCGCGGTTGCCATGGTTGTGGTTGGCTGCTCCTGTGGTCGACTGGCTGGCACACTGAGCAGTCTTTAAACGTGTTTAATAAAGTGCAGCATGCGCAGTTCAAAGGACGGAAGTTAAGGACTATTGGATTGTGAGATTTGGGCAGTTTGTTTTTCCTCTATCCATGGCGACCCAGCATGGAGCCAGCTATGCTAAGCGGCTAGCTCTGACATGCTACAGAGTTTTAACAACACTGCAACAGACTTTCTGCACCAGATATGACAGAAGATGTTCCAGAGGAAACACTTCAATGGAATGTCCTGTCTCATCACTGATCAAAACAACAGAGCGGAGAGAGTGAGGCTCAGACAAGGCTTTCCTGTTGTGTCTCCAGAGTTGTCCTAGTTCACACTGGGCACCGCGGTGATGGCTAGGCTGCGGGACACAGAGGACACAGAGGACAAAGATGACACAGAGGACACAGAGGAGGGACACTTATGTTCTGAGGGCTGCTACTCACCTCAAACTGCCCTGCTATGTTAGTGTATTTTATTGCTCAGTGTGCTTAAATTGCCACTCAGGGACAAATAAAGTAATATTGATTGATTGACAGCAACACCCTGCACTCCTCCTCCACACAGGTGCAGGTTGACAGGGATCTACTTAAGATTTACTCTGTATTATTCTAGAGGAGTGAGAGGGAGGATAAGCACTGTCATTTTTTGTTTATGCTCAGATTGTTCTTGTCCATTAAATTAGCAATAAAAAACTACTGAATGTTGTATAGTGCCAAGATTCCTATTAACTCATAAAAGTTCAAGAAGGTTTTATGAATATGATTAAAATAGGCTTACTTTACTTTTTATTTTCAGTGTATTGCTCATCCTTATTGGATGCTTATTGTGAACCATTCTAAAGGTGGTGGGTTCGAATCCCGCACATACCCATGCCTACTGTTATTGTGCCCTGTGTCATTCACATTGACGTGCACGTGATTGGTCATGGTTAAAGGGGCCAAATTCTGTTTATTCACAAATTTCTATTAGTGGAAGCTTGTTCTGTGCCACAATAGTAATGTTTAGTTAAACTTGGCTGAATATTGTTGAGGCTAGCAGCCAAGTAAACAACAGTCTTTTTATATGCGGAGACATAAAATCCACTATGGAGCTACTTTTGGACAATACACAACTTATAATGAGTGGAAACTGACCTATAAATGCCCCGTTTAGATAAAAAATATGCTTACTATTTGAGTTCTACATGGACAAAAGACCCAAAATTAGACCAACTTGAACAATATTGTGGGGAAGACAAAAATGCCTCTGTAATTGCCATAATAAATATAAAAAGTCAATTGAGCGAGGTGGGAAAGTGGTGCAAACTGAGTGTCTTTTGAATGGTTTAAGTGTGTGACATTAAACTTTAGCAGTCGTGTCCGATTGTGCTGCTGGATTTAAGGAGCAGAGTGTCAATAATGGGTCTCCAGGAAACACACAAGTATTGAGGTGTGAAGTGCAAGTTCAATGCAGTAAAACACAGGAAGGAGTTTTCTAGTGTTTGGACGTAAAACTACTGTCTAGAGATTGGTATTGTTGAGCTGTCCCCAAACAACCTGCAAAACACACACTTGACTTAGGCTTTAGGTAAACTAAAATAAAGGATTTGCGTCAATTTGCCGGATTGGATGTGAAATAAAATGTTTTTTGTTAGTTTTTTTTTTTTTTTATTGTTGTATGTAGTAAAGCTCAATTTCGATATCAAGGCTATAAACATAAATATATAAACAGGTTATAATCCATACTGATACTTTGATACTTTGATATAGTATACATAGTATAATTTCAGTACTACAATGACCACTAAAAACAACATCAGTTTGAGCACACAATAACAATAAACGTTGAGGTTATTCTAAAACTGTTGAAGATAGGTCCAGTTTTGTCTTGTATCTTTTGTATTGATACGTATTGAAATTAGTATCTAGTTTCAATATTAGCCATTTACTTACTTTACAAAATAATATGAGCATATAACTTTTCATAATTTATCCACTATTGTTTGCTCCAATAGCCTCTAACCACCACCAATCACTCATACATATAACACATAACATAACAGGCAAGCGGAGAGTCTAGTGGACACAAAGAGCTGGCATTGAACTACCAACCTTAGTCACTCCAGCCCAACTTGAAAACAGTATAATGAATACAAATATGTATGATAGGCCTGCTATTCCAGGCCGGGTCGTGGGGGCAGCAGTCTAAGCAGTGACTCCTAGACTTCCCTCACCCCAGACACAGTCGAGAGTCCCTCATTCAACTCGATACAAGGCCAAACCCAGTAAAATCTCAAGCCATTCAGCTTCTATATACATAATAACACATCATTCATTTGCATTATAACCTATAGTAGAACAATAGCTTTTACGCTTTGGGGAACTGAGTAAGTTCTTAGACTCGACTCACTCACACAGCCCCACAGTGCAACATAGTATATACACACATCCTGCAGAGCCCATTTAACTGCATGGGTGGGAAGAAGGAACAATGGTCTCCAAAATAAAGACCTCCATGTTGACTACATTGTCCAGCAGTTAGTCAAATAAACCTCTCCCAAGGGCATAAAACGAGGCCTTTTCTGACTATGTTAACATATACACTGCCTATATGTGGTATATGCATGTAGACATAATGGAGACAAGACAGTAATGAACTTGACAGTAACATTTAGCTCAAAGATGTTTAGTTTAGACCAGACACCTAAAGGTTGAGGGTGTGATCCCATCTGAATGGAGTCTGCATTGTTTCCCTATTTAATTGTGGGATCTGTTTATAAGACACTGCTTTCTTTCCAGACATGTGCGTTAGCTAAGGATTGGAACTGAAGAGCTTGCAATAACATTAGCCAAAATTAAAAAAAAAAGTGAAGAAAAGTGCCAGACCTACTTTATCAACTGGTGAATACATCTACCGTAATGATAGTGTCATGAATACTTTTGAGCAAATGCAAGATCCACTAATTATATTATTTTTAAAAAATTTACATTGATGTACAATTACATTTATGGTCATTACGGCTGGACAACATTGAACCTAATATTATTTTCTGTAAATCTCGACAATATTGTGGCAATCCATCAGGAATATGCAAAAACGCACCTGTATCTTGATTGAGGTTAAAGTATCACACATAATAGACTGTAAAATTTAACACAAAAGCACACATTTTCCCTTTGTCATGATTATATTTGCATGTTTTATTATTCCATTAGATTTTTCATTTACTTTAATACTCATATTTTGTGTCTCTCCAAAACAACCACTGCAAAAATATTATTTTTAAACCTCCAATTTCTCTCTAGGAGCTGAGGTGTAATAACAAAATATCAACTCCTCTATAGTGAATATAGTAGGGCTGACTATCTGGCCACAGTTCAAAGTGTTCCCTGATCCCTTATTGGGATTGGCTTCAGATGATACGCAACCTGGAAAAAGTGATGATTGATCGATTGACCCCAGAGCTTCTCAAAATTTTTCAGTTTGATTCAGTGTTCCACAAATGTGTTATTTTTGGGTTAAATTTATGGCTTTTTGTTCAAAGAGTGTGAGGTAAAAGAAAATATAGGCCAGCTGAATTTGGAAAACTCTAGTTAAATTAATCAACAATACAACGCAACATCAAAAACCTTCACATTGTTTGGCCCTTATACTACAGTAGCCTTTGAGGGACAATAGCTGGATTTTGGCTACTTCCAAGTAGTTAATAAACCTCTTGAGCCTGTCTATTAACTAAGTACTGTCACGTTCCAGTATCCTCTTTTGTAGCTACACTGTCCATGAGTGGATCGTCCCGTCTGTGTATGGGGCGGGGGCGGAGGGGAGGTGGCGCCAGTGGCAGTTTGGTCAGATCGTCCCAATGAGGAAGGAAGCATTTGGCTGAGCAGAAATACTTTATTGTTGTCCCATTGCTGATAAGCGCTTATTAATTAGGGGCTGGGTAAACACAATTGTACAATAGAGTCTGATAAAGCTGCAGTTTGGGGGGAGGGGGGCGTGATCATGTGACTGAAGGTTGACTACTGGTGAGTAAATAAATAAGTAGTTAATTTGGAAATTGTACAATTAATGTCTTCAAATACATATTTTGGGATTTTGGCAAAGAAAGAGGAACGCTACATTGTTTTCCTATTTTGCTTCCTCAGTTTTTTATTCATAATAAGAGCACATGTAATAAGGTAAGTCAGGTGCTAATTCTGATGTTTATGATCTAAAAAGTGAAAACAGAGTTAGTTTATTTAAAAACTTTTGCAGTGGTCCAAAGTTATTCCTTGCTAACCTTACACATTTCAAACATACTAATTAGCTGCCTTGATGAGATCCCAAGCACTTTTCACAACTGTCAGAGACCAGTGCAGAGTTTTGCTGTGACAGTAAAGCTAATAATGATAAAGATAATAATGAAACATGCTAACGCACACTTCCTGATTATCGAACAAAAAAATGCTTACCAATTAGATGCAGATGGATGCTGTGAACATATTTTAAGTTATACTTATACAATAATAATATATCTCTACTGTGGCAAGACATAAAGCTACAGAAGGTGACACAGGTGAAGTGTGTTGCCCAAAGGCACAATAATGAATTGTCTGAAGCTGGAATGAAAACCTAACCTTCATTTAATTAATTATACATCATCAAATATCGGGTTAAAACTAGTAAAACCAGAACTACACAAACGCTTTTCTAGTTCTAAACCAGGACTTGCCCAAACAGGACAAACATGTGGATTAACTTGACTCCAAATTCAGTAAATAGAGCATCTGCAGAATCCAATTATTTTCAATTTGAGGACTACAGCCTTGTTTCCACTGTCTAGAGTAAACCATACCACTCCGTCTGAGGGGTCCAGAGCAGACCCTGGAGGGTTCTAGCTCCCAGACGAGGCCAGCGCAGTACGAATCACTTTGGCTAAGGCCAAAGACACAAGAAATGAGATGACTGAGCAACAGAACGCACACTCAAGACAATATAAACATAAAATAATAAACTCTCACCAAACACAGACTTTATGCCGTATGTCCAGTTATGGCAACTTTATATGTTGAGCCGATAACAAAGCATGAATGCAACAGCCGTTTCCTGTTTATGGATAGATAGAACTCGCATATAAAAATTGAAAATATAATATTTCCACTGTAATGCATCTAACATCCAAAACCAATGCATTACATAAAGGGAGGTTAAAACATGGCATAGAGGTGCAGAGAAGTGAAATAAACAAGCTGACGAGTAGTCATTAGTAGTGAACAAACAGAACAAGCTGAGGATAAAGCCAGAAGTAATATAGTGTTTATGCTAGTTTTAGCTTTAGTTTAGCCTCATCTCACAACCACACAAACTTAACGTCTTTTTGTGATGTGCTGAAATCAGCCTTATGATTAAGAGTATAATTCAAACATGGAAACGCAACTCGGCTGCAAGAAGCCACACCAAACAGACCTGCTCTAAGGAACCATGTCAGTGGAAAAGAAGCTTACCACAGTTTGAGAAAAACAGAATTTGGCAAGGCCTATATTTCACGAGCCTATCAGTGACAACTGGATTTTTCATATGTACAGTCCTGATGTATTTGATTTGATAATGTATTTCTATATTGAACCAGGTCAACATTAATTCAATTTATGTAGAACTTTATCACTGAAATTCACCCAAGCCTCCTTTCCAAATACAGATTAAACACATAATAATTAACTATTAAAATAACATCTGTCTAGGGGTTCTATTCATTTTCAATGCGCTGGATTATCTCATTCATGTGCTAATGTTTCTTATTGGACAGCTTTAGTGTTGCTCCTGTAAAAAAGTCTGATTAATTTAAAATATTTCAACAATAGTTACTTAATAAAGTTTGGATAAACACAGAATTTGGCTGTGATCTGTGAGGAGGCTGTGAACATAAATGAGCTCATGTCTCGAGGTAATACTTTGGCTGATGAAGTGTTTATGTATGCACGTTTTTGGTCAAGATTTAGTGGTAAAACTATATAATAAAGGTATTAATTAAAATCAAAATATGTTTATTGAAAGTTATTTTGAATCTTTTCACACTGCCACTAGTTCGAGACTATTTGTTAGATGGCAGAGGTTGCTTAAAACTTGGTTTATGGTTAATATTTGGTTATTTACAGCAACTATCCAAATGAAACAAAAACTAGGACAAAGTTGAACATCTGTCAACACAAACAAACTTATGTGAAATTATGTTTTCAGAATATCTTCATGTGGTGGCATTAATTCATCATTACGTCCATCAAGAAGTGATTGTTGTAAGCAGAAAGGTCTTTAAGCCATATGATCAAGTTAAGTCTGTGGACAGAATCTCTCTTGAAGAAAAAAAGAAAGCAACATTTGCTGATTTCTGTACAGAGATTGATGTAACTTTTCCAGTGGAGGGTCCACCACCTGCTTTTCTCAATGAAAAAGCCACTGGTTTGCCTTGAATGTTCCACTTATAAGTCTTGCATTTATCCAATCACAGGTGTTAATATTGCTTAAACACACTCACACACATTGACCTGTAACTTGGCCTGTTGACCTGCTTGTCTCCAGGGAGATAGATACGTTTATTGCTTTAATGTTATACCGTGAAACATTCCAGGCAAAGCAATAACATCTCCACGGAGACAAGAAGGTGGCTGCGAACCCTCTACTACTAAAGTTACATAGTCCACCTTTAAATTAGCTTCCACCCTCCCTTAGTGATGACATTTAAACATCTCCTAGTGCACTTTTAAAATCCAGTTCATTGCTTCACAGTTATCCTTGACCCTGTCTTACGCACTACTCTCTTGACCATATGCCACAGTCCAGGAGAGTGTTGGCTAATGGCTAATGCTAACCTTGCGCAGCTGTCTTCTCCTCTGGGACCAGTTCCATTGATGCAACTCTGGTTGGGTGGTCTGCTCTATGTCGGCCTGTCAGTCACTGCATGCTTTCACTATCACCAAAGTGCTCGGTCAAAAGGTTTTCCAGGAGGGAAACTTGCAACAGAAATATGACTCCCCGATTTTATCTTGACATTTATTTTAAGAGTTACAATTAAAAGGGACGGGTTCAAGTTTGTGTAATATTCCACTGCTTTAACCAAGACCTCAAATAAACCGAAAACATAGGCTAATTCTCCAGGTAACTAAATAAGGCACCTGGTATATATATTTTTCCCATATTCTTCAATCTCGATTTCCCATTTGATCTTCTTTCATGGCTTCCGGGACTTCAGGTATCGACCGGGGTGTGAGGATCGCTACAGTTTTTATTTTGTGTTGATAGAACCAATAATTCCAGATAAATCTACATTTAAATGTGTTTGGAATGAGCTTGTACAATATATTAAGCCTAAAAGCATGCGAGAGTTATCGCTACCGACAGAAACACGTGCGATGTCTACGTTTACTTTCTGTAACTTGGATTATAATGATAAGAAGCACAAGAGGAGAGAAAGAGAGGAGAAAAGGTGATGAGCTGTGGCTGGATCAGACAGAAGGAGGCCAAGCGAGGGCAGATGAAACTGCACACAGAGCCAGGAGGGAAGGAGGCACTGGATTTTTAGTGAGATTGTGCAGAGTTTAAGTAAAAACGTCAGTAAAAAAAAAGACATGTGAGGAGACATAAAGAGTGGCCCTGACTCAGAGCTTTCACCTAAACAAGAGAACAGTGACTCCTCTTCAGTACCATACACAAAATGCGCATGCCTTATCATCAAGATCAACCAAAATTTAGATCAATTTTTTTCTATTTTTGGCACAGCCCTGGTACCTGGGCACTGCACTTTGGTCACCACTGTGCAAGACGGGTTGGCTTAGTTGTCTTGAATTTCAATATCCAAATAATAATGCCATGTTATGTTGCATTTTTAAAAGATGTTGACACTGTTGATTGCTACAGTTACCCATGACTCCCTCTAGTGGTAGAAAGTACCTGCCTAATGCCTTTTTCAAGAAATGTCAAACTTACTTAAATGTTTCTCAGTGGCTATGTTCATTATCTGATTTCTGGAGATATTAGATCATTAAAATGGGAGAGAAATGCAGCAAAAAAGCAAGTTTAAGAAGTAAATTATAATATTATTTAAAGTATACCAGTAATCATACTTTGACTTCCAATTATCCCAGTTACTCTAAAAATCTATTGCGGGCTTTTATGGTAACGTTTTATCTGTCTCTGATGTTGTGATTGACACAATTCTTGAATAATATATAATGCTGTCTCCTGTAATGTCAATCTTTATTCTTTGGATTCTTTTGGATTATGGGATTTCTTCTGTACATGTAACCAAAACCTTAAGCTATAATGAGTTTTGAATGAATTAAATTATTAGGTTAAGTAATTTCTTGTGTTATCAGTTTTTTCTGACCATGTAAATGTACCCACTATTTTGAATCCTTTGAATGTAATCGTGGTGACGAGTGTCCTCCATCTTTTTTATTGGTTTGAACCCAGAGCCCTGACTGTGTCCCTATGACGACACTATCACATCTTATATTACAGAGAGGGCTGTATGCGGATACGTGTGAGAAGCTTGACTAAGCCTTTTCACACCTGCTGTTTAGATCATCCTCCTGACCTCTCACTCACTGTACATCTCACGCACAGAGGGCCATATCATCTCCATACAAATTGCTCTATAAGCACAAGGAGCAGCCAAGGCAAGAGACTGGGGCCCTCTAAAAAGCAATCTGGATAAATCGTGTTAGATTCAAATAATAATGGAAACACTGTTGAGGATTTTGATTTAATTCGAGCAATTCTCATAAGTTTTAATTATGCTCTGTTTTAATGTCATTACTCCAGTGACGTTTTTAAGCCATTATATGTAACTTTTTAGCCAAATAATAGACAAAAACAAATCCAAAACATGCGTAATTACTCTGAGTGAGCATGTATCTCCACTAGCCTGACTCTTATTTGGCCTGGAGGAGGGTTTACTCCTGCTTGTTTCCATGGAAATGTTCCTTGTTCCTTTTGCTATAATCGTCCACTTACCTGTCTCCTTTCTATTTCCATGGAATTATACAGGTGATGTAACACCTACAGAAAGCTACATACTGTACCTTTAATGACATACTGTACAGAAAGTATACTATAGTCTAATAGTTCTTTCTCTTCTTTTTTTGCACTACAATTTTTATGGTGGGTCCGCCCCCTTATTGTCTCCATGGAGATGTAATGTTCATGTTTACCAGTCTTTGAGAAAGTCTATATAAAACCAATCTTCTTATATTACACCTGTGTCACATTTTATCCTTTGTCCCTCTTTTTTTACAGAAACCCAACCAGACAGGAAACAGCGGAGGAGGAAGCAAAACAACTGAACACACAAAGACTATCCTACCCACCACTTACCACAATACAACCATTCTCCAGCAATGTTCCTCCATGGCCCAGAGGATGGACTAACCCTGGACAAACACACTTCCAGAGATGTCCTTGAAAGTTCCCAAGTGTACGGTCCCACAGCCTTGAGATGTTGACGAAATACAATTCGTAATCTTATAATAATGTGACAGATCCATGGATGTTTGTTAAATATCGCTATATTAAATAACCAGAGGCATTTGAGGAGTGTTTTGGGTTGCACTAAATCCCCACTCTAAACATGAGTAAATACTTACACAAGTTCAGCCGCTAACTGTGTAGACATGCACAGTCCAAGAAATATACAGAACATCCACATAATACAAGCATACAGCTAATCTAATTCAAATGTGAATGCAAGTAGTATCTTGAGCTAAATTGAAAACCTGGTGTTAATTAGCAAAAGGTTATGATAATAGCTATATTATGTATGTGCCATATACAAACTCATATGATCCACGTTCAACTTGTATTAGTGTTGTCATGAATGTTTTGAAAGACAATAGGACAGGTATAAGTAGAATGTATATTTAATTTAAGATTACTATGGTCTTATAGTTCTGATATAGATAAACACCACTCCAAAAACTATTCAAAACAAGTCCAATATAAAACAAAAATATAAATAAAAAGGCAAAAATGGCAAATACTGTACTAAACATAAGAGAAGCAGAAAAAAATGCTGTACTGTCACAATACTAAAACTAAACTCCATTTCCATACTAAGGAATAGACTTGATAAACCTATAATAAAAAAGACTCTTTATTTACACAAGAGAATGTGATTTTCAACATTAAATCGCAGTACTTTCTTTTATATTATTATATTATGGCCTTATATCTGTGTAGTACCTCAGTCGTACAGGTGGTCCATGGGCGTATACTAGTCTATGTGTCTTATACTTCTTCTGATACAGCTCAAGATCATTCTAAAGTTATTCACGAATGGTTTACTTCTGTCCTGTGAATGTGATTTTTTAGTATCAATACCTGCTCAAATGACTGGAAATATGATATAGTCTAAAGTGTTTTTGACTCAAACCCAAATCAAATTTACTGAAAATATACATCAAATCTCTTCAACAACAAGTGAAGAATTCTCCATCACTATGAAGGGAGGAGGCCTATTATGCGTACCACTTTAACTTGTGTGATATGGGTGGCCTTTCTGACACATCCAATTAATCCTTATAACTAATAATGCTATGACTCCCCTAATGAACTAACCACAGCAGGAGCACCCAGCCCTTTTAGCTATTGACTTCATCCGCCCTTCTCTGTTCAGTACAATAGTGATGGGCTCATCTTGTAGGAGAACAGTTAGTTTGGACACAGAGTTATAAATGATCAGTCTATTATGTCTTGTACTTGAGCGTCAGAATGTTACAATGGAGGACGTGTAGGAGGTAGGGGGGATTTTCATGTCTTTATGTGAGGGAGGCTTTAAACAAACAAGAATTCCACACAAGAAGTCCCAGATCTGTGGTTGGCTACATTACATTTGACATGGTTTGAATAATCCTCGTTAAGCTGTAAGTACTGTTGTAGATCAGCTTTATACTCCCATTGCAGGCCTCGTTTAGACCTACAGAAAGTTTAGACTTTGACTCTGGTTTAGACCTGATTGAGATCTTTTTTATTCCTGACTACAGATTGGCAGATATTAATGTTGTCACAATACTACAATTTCAAACTTTTTTGATTTTGTTAAGGCAAAGATTTGATTTTCTACACCAATTAAATTAATGAATGTAATCTTAAAACGAAAAAAAAAAAATAGTATGTAGTCTTATACTAGTTCTAATATAGATCAGGACCATTCAGATATTTGTCATGTTAATGTTTTTGTGGGTTTTTTTTCAGCATTTATATTTGTTCAAATTAGTATATAGGTTCAATACTAATACTAACTACTAATATCTGGTATTTATCCATAGGAAAAACTTTAAAATAACTGAAAAAATACTAGTGCCAGATATCAAGGCTTTTTTTAGGTCAACACCATATCATCATCAAAAAATTTAGAGCAATTTTAGATCTGGTTAATTTCACATTTAGAAAAACATAGCTAACTTCAAACTTAGTCCGCTGTAAATCTAGTTTGTCCATTGCAATTAGTTCTAGTCCTAATGGGTTTAGTTCTGGTTTCGACCTTGTAATGTTCAAGTGTTGCTCCTGTTAGTTCGAGTTTCTCAGGATACTTTTGGTTTAGTATGGATTTTTGTTCCATGAAATTTGAAAGTCAAATCATTTCGTTGGCAACGAAACATGTTTGTATTTTTTGGACTGTGCCAAAAAGGATGTTATTGTGGGACTTTCAACCATGTCTTTAGAGTTTTAGCGGTTTGAAGAAATCTTCTGTTTTATTTTGTTACAGTAACCCTGGACTCC
Organism: Periophthalmus modestus; assembly: GCA_019594935.1. NCBI lineage: Eukaryota > Metazoa > Chordata > Actinopteri > Gobiiformes > Gobiidae > Periophthalmus > Periophthalmus modestus. Next base: position 30,101,884 of record JAIEZT010000013.1, on the reverse strand, counting down.
ACTCAAAAATGCAGCGCAGGGATGATGAAATTTTATGAAACAATAAAAATATCAGCTGAAATAACTATGAGGGGACAGCCAAGGGGGAGGACTGTTCTGATGCTAAAGGCTCCTGGGTGGCTTACAGAATGAGACGTTTTGAGGTTAAAAAATGAGAAAGGCAAAGAGTGGTTCCCCCGTAGCGTCGTTAGCACTTAGCCTCCCGTTTGTCCCAGAGGAGCAGCAAAAGATGTGAGAAATTCAGACCGACTCGCTGTAATAACAACAGCGACTGGTGACGAGAAGCGTCTGTGCACTTGTATCGTATGTTTGTATGGGACAACTTGTAAAAAGAAATATTTTGATGAATGTAAAAACCACCTGACGATGACAGTAGTGGTTGTCAAAAGTATAGAAGATCTGATACTAACCGCTACTAAAATTAATATAAAAACTAGATACTCATTTGAGCAAGTATCAATTCTGTAAAATTTGACTTTTCCTGAACAGTTTAGCTTTATCAGAATGAATATAAAACCTCACGTTAGGATACAGAAAGTATAATTATTTTGTGTATGAAAATTACACGTATGCTTTTTTTCCACAATGTCTGACATGAAATCAGACAAAATGTTTTCTGTTTTAGGTGATTAGCTTAAACATGACAATACTGCATAAAAGGCTTTTCAGGGAATTTTGACAGAATAAGTATCAGTATCAATAATCAGTATCAAATCAAATATTATACCGAATAACATGCCCACAGCGCACAGCCCTCCTCCGACTCTGAGTTTGGGAATAATTTGGAATGTCTTAAAATCATACACAATCATACATTCTGACTGTGGATGAAATATTGGTCCCAAGGAACAAAGTAAACCAAACACTGGTATGATCGACCACACCTCAGACTCTCCTCTTCCTGTAGCAGACTACTGGGAAAACCGTGGCTTTAGGCCTGTCACAATAATTACTATATCGACTTATCACTCAATAAGAGATGAAACAATCATTTTTGGGGGTGAATATTCATCGTGAGCACTCTCTCTTTGAACTAGTACAGAACTTTTTGTTATTGTTCTGTGCTATGATAAGTTGAATAATAGCTAAACACTCCTTAAGTGTTTAATGTGTTAGGGTTAGGGGTTAGGGGTTAGGGGTTAGGGGTTAGGGTTAGGGTTAGGGTTAGCTTATGTTCATGAACAATACTATACATATAGAATAGTGTTTTGGGGTAAATCCTGCTTTAGGGTTATTGTGTCAGTGGCGTAATGGCATTGAATATTATTGTTTATCGTCTATATTTTCTTCAGCAACATAATGTAATGTGTTATTGTGACAAGCCTTGTACCACACCACCTCTATTGCCAAATCACTGACTGCTATATGAAAAACAGTGCAATATTATAAGATATTGTTTACATCTATGTACATAATGTATTATATAATACATAATGTAATATAAAATATGGTATATAATATAACTGCATGCCTATGAATATCACTACGTATAATGGTGTTACCAAGCACATGATTTCCTCATACTTACATTGGGTGTGGGCAGTTGTGATTTGACATGCATGGTTATGTGGGAGTTATGGTAAATGGACACATTTATATTGGTGTAGTCATTTTCTACCTCTTCTTGGATCTAAAACAAGGAACAATTCATACATGAATACACCAGAGTACACAGAGGATTGTCATGAGGACTGAACAGCCAACTGTCTGGTCTATCTGAACAACTACCACCAAAGTTTAGTATCGACAAGATCAACATATTATTAGTTAAATCATTTGAAGCATTATGAAATATTAGAGATAAATAGGAACGGTACCTTTTACTAGACTCTTGCTAATGTGCACTTTTAATCTTATTGCTGTAACTTTGAATTATTTATGTTCTGTGATATTTATTGTGTAACTTTGTGATGCATTGTGTGGGGCATTCAGAGTATGCATAGTATGCTAGACACCTGTTTCCCTACAATTTCCGCTCCTCAGGGGATGAATAAACTACCATCTATCTATCTATGTATCTATGTTTCTATCTAATAGTTACATAGTCTGATGATGCCACTCTTTTGCATATAATTACCGTGTTTCTGACTGCCATGTTTACCATGTTTCTGACTGCCACTCACAACATTGAGTGGCAGTCAGAAACATGGCTCGGGTCAGTTTGGTCTCTGAAAAAGTGACCACATTAAAGTGCACATTATTTAGTTGACATGGTGTATTTGTGCTGTATAACAAGAGACCAGACTCAGACTCAGGACTCTCAGTCTGCACTGGTCTAGTGACATGAGCTGAGAGTGTTAACTTGTGTAAGTTAAGTCTTGTGTTTCAGAAGTCTGGTTCTGGTCCTGCTCCACACAGCTCTCCTTAGGACTGTGTGAAGACGATAGAGAAGAAGCAGAGGAAGAAGACCTCCTCTAAGAAGGCTTCTTCTGCAGAGGCCTCCAGCACTAAGGCCCACATTGTCTCCAAGGGCCAGACTAAAAAGCCTTTCATGGCTCCTGTCATGAGGAAAAGCCTCAAGACCTTCCAGGTCATCCAGTACATGACTCCCAGGGTCCCAGTGGCCCGACGGCCTAAAGCTGCCTGCCCTGTGCCCAAGCCTGTGATCAGGGATTTCACTGACGAGTGCTTGGCTGCAGTTTGCACCAAAATCATGAGCAGGCACTGGCCTCCCCCTAAGAAGGCCATCCTGTTCTATGAGGACCAGGACCCCCTTAAGGTACAAGGACATTTCTCTTTTTTTTTATAGACACAGAGTATCCAATATGAAACTTCTGTTTGCTCTGTTGCTTTTTCATAGATAAAGACTACTGCAGCTTCCATCTTCAGGAAACCTGAACAAAATCCTGTTGCCTCAAACAAGAGGTCAGAGAGTACATGCCTCAAACACAAGCTCTCCCAGCCAGCACAAGAGCACTGCAGAGCTCCTGTCTCAACACTTCCTCCAGCCTGAGCTCCGAAGCACCGCTGTCCATCTGTGGATCCTCCTGTCTCCAATAGGCAGTATGGAGCCCCTCCTCTGAGGAAAGTGCCCTGCAAACAACGTCTGAGCACGATGAAGAAGAGGTTGCCTCTTTTCCTCACACTAAACTGTCCCGTCCAACAAGACCATGGGCACCTGAGTCTGCAGTGAGACAGGTCTCCCTCTCCCACAGGGAGGTGGACTATGAGCGCATGGAGAGACAATGACTGAGGGAGATCTTCTACCACTGGATCACTAAGCCTTTTCACACCTGCTACACCAGTGCCGTCATTAAAGATAGGGAATTTTACTTCTATGTGGTATTAACTGCTAACACAACATTTTAAATAAAAATCAATAAAAATATGGGTCTTTGAAGCTTATTTTATGTTTGCATTGTGGTTTTTCATGAGACACGATCTTATACCTGCTCCCAGCTAGGCCAGTGACATGCAAATACAAAATTAGACATGTTACACATACAAGAATGAAAGCCTGTGTTCTGATGAGGACATTTACAAAGATTCTGTAGTATAAATTCTGGATTGTGGATTTTTCAAACCAGTAGCAATAAAACAATAAAAACTTATTGCTTTAGAACTTTAAAAATTCAACTGGATATCAGTCAATTAGTGCCAGTTATGGAAAGTATCAAGTTAAGTGAGAACTCTCTTATTCTTCTTATTCTTTAGAGAATGCATAAAAAGCAGAAAGTAAATATTTTGTCTCGACCTAAAAGATACAAATGCAAATTGGTAAAGCAGCAACACTATAGTCCAACCAAAGCTACTATAAAATACACTACTAAATAATGTAAACTTTTACTGTTAGAACGATTAGAGTAGGTTCATTTTCCAATATGTAAACATGTGTCTGTCTATACTCACATATCACTTCTTCATTGGCAGTGGCATGATTCAAATGTATGCAGCTGCACTGGCACGTAACACACAAATTTGTATTGTTTCAACATCAATCTTTATCATTAAGGTGACTGTCACTCCCCAGTAACCCATGTATTTGACACAAAACAGGGCCGGATACAGCCAATGGTGGGAATATGCTTTTGAATGCATGAATGAACTTCTGATTCCAATTAGGAATATTAATAATGAAAATATATGTGCAAAGGGTGATTGGTACTGCTTTGAGACGGATAGTTGGTCATTAAACTACAATATGAACAATATGTTGAGCTACCTAAAATTAATTATGTAGGAGTTCAACAGTGAGCTGCTTTCCTAGTTCTCGAAGGAACTAGGGAAGAAAAAAAATAAATAAATTATATATAAATTTCATAAACTCATAAACCTTTATTTTAAAGTTATTAAAAAGTGATTTAAACATTTTGCAGAATTTCACTTTTTACATTTGCTCTTTGGACTTAAAACAACAGTGTTATGGATAATTCCAAAGTTGCTTAGCCTCAGCAATGCTTTTGAATTCTGAATATTGAATATTTTGAAAAGTCTATGGGAAAAATCTGTGAAAAATGTACTTCTGTAACCAGACCGGACTTTGAAGTGGGCGGGACTGTTGAGTTCCATACAATGAGGTTATTTCCAGTCTTGAACAATTCCATATATTGTATTTGTTACCCTCTTTTTCATTGCAGTCTTTATATTGAAAGAATGTATTCATTTTAAATTTGAAAAATTTCCACCATGTTAAAATTTCCTGTGCAAATATTTTTGAATTTGAATTTATGCAACAAATAAGGGAAAACATAGTTGTGTTCTATTCTGTAGAAAAAAACACTGTGAATACGAATGACTCTGTGTACTGTGTACATTTGGTGATTTACAGGTCAAATAAGGCTGAATTTAACTTGTTTTTACTTGGAAAAATACTCCTCCAGCGAAGGAGTATTTTTTGAGGATTTTTTTGTAATTTTATAGTTACTTTATCTGGTAATTAGCTACTTTCATCACAAAGCAATTATTTTGGCAGAAAAGTAACAGGCAACTGTAACTAAATACTTTTTTGAAAAGTTACCCAACACTGTTTATTACCCATATTAAATTTTTTAAGATGTTTTTTCAACTTGCTAAAATCCTCTTTACTTGTCCCTAAATATAAACCTGGTTACTGCACCTACAAAAATGCAATTGTCCTGACCCCATATAGGACTAACTGCTCAATACTGAAAATCTCCATTAAAAGTGATGTAGAGCCCCCTCAGCTATGGCCCTGCCCCGTGATGGTCTCTGAGAGGGGCCCACACTGACCCTTCTGAAATAACAGCAGCCATCAGTCACCTGCAAAATACTGGGACTTGTGTGTGATGAGATGTTTATGCATGAATGGTCAAAGTTCAAATCAAAACTGCTGTAAAAATCTCAGCAGGATTTGTGGCAGACGGAAAACTTCTTGGGTTTTAAGTAATGTCTGTCTAGGCTCCATATATGTTGCTCAGGTTATTTATATCTCCCTGTCTTCTGTCACCTATCGCTGTCAGCCAATCACAACGCTGACACTTTTGAATCTCAACCAATCACCATTCAAATAATTCATATAAATACATTGTCACTGCCTTCCATTGTTGTGTTGTTTCAACTAAGTGTCTGTTATACCAGGTTTTGAAGCACAATATCTGTCATTCACTCCACAACACACTTTACCGATAAAATTAGCAAATATAAAAACTCAATACTGCGGTAACTATAGTAGTTTTCAGTGTTGACAATGTTAACAGCTGTTTTCTGCTTTTCTGAGGGAAGCAAAAGTGATAAACATGCCTGATTTTTATCTACGGTCATACCACTAATATTGAACCTGGAAAATAAAAAGCAATAATATCCAAAATTGCAATTTCTAGCGTGTTTTCTTGTGTATCTCCATGAAGAGAAGCAGGTAATGCCGTCAGCTCAAGTATAGGTAAGATTTGTGGACACTGGACAGGCAACCCCACAGTAAAGGGCAATTCATACTTCATCAGAAGTAAAACCTTTGTTCTTATATGTAGGGCTGTGCAGCGGGGCACGGTGGTTCTGTAGAAGAACGTCTGATGAAGTTTGAGAAGTTTGTTCTTGTTCTTTATTTTTTATTATCTTTTTAATTTAACCATTATTTAAACAGGAAAGTCCCATTGAGATTGCTAATCTCTTTTTCAAGGGAGTCCTGGCCAAGACAGCAGCACAGTTACATTACACACAGACATTTCAAAACATCACGGAAAAGATTCTTAAAAGCAATTACAAATCACAGACTTAATTTCCAAACCTTTCAACATAGATTTGAACTGAACTATTGAAGTCAGTTCTTGTAATTTCAAGACTTTTTGTAAATGATTCCATGTTGAAGGCGCAGAATATTGAAATGCCACTTTACCAGTCTCTGTGTGGACACTCGGGACAGAAAGAAGCATGCAGTTTTGTGATCGCAGAGCATAATGTCCATCTGTTTTATGTTGAATATAGGTACATAGATATGGAGGGAGCAGACCCATAATCCCTTTGTAAATGAACATGTACGAGTGACATAGCCTGCGAGTGTCCAGTGCTGCCCAACCAACACATGTGTACAGTTCACAGGGGTGTGTCCGAGGCTTACCGTTTGTGATAAATTGCAGAGAGGCATGGTAAATGGTTGTAAGAACAAACTTGTTACGCTTTATGAAGTAAGAATTGGCCTTAAGAATGTATGTGTTATGTATTTTTGAACAATATGTTTAATTGCATGCTGTGGAACATTCCAGGCAAAGCAATAACATCTCTATAGATATAAACAGGTTCATTAAACTTTACATTTAAAAAGGTAAAATGTTCACATCTAGCCTTTAACACTGTAATATCTACTTGAAATATAGCCTACATGTTTGTTTGTAGTTTTGTCAGATGTTCTTTCAACTTGGTGTGGATTTTGTTATTTTCATTCCCCATGGACCTCTACTGGAACTAACAGCTGAACTAATAAATTATTTCATGTTATTCAGTACTAGATGTCACACTTGCCAAACATTTGTACTTTGCCCAAACAAAACTTTATCCAATTGATTTCAAATAAAAACCCGCTTAGCTTAACTCGCGCAACTAACTGATTCTGCCCGCTACACTGGCTTTACACAACTCGGGTCAGGTCTTGGTCAGACGCTGCCCTACTCAAAGTGCTCAATGTTTTTATGCAACACTGCCAACAGATAGCTACGGATAATACTATTTTAACCATAGCATCAGACATACTCCGGGGAATAGAGAGATTTATGTTTTTTTCACAAAGAGGAATGCACCGTCTGACAGGTCCTGTCCACAGACCTGAATGAGCGCAGTGATGGGAAGCAGGATATAGTCAAAACACATGGACAACCTGTGTGAAATCAGCCTGCTTTTAAAGATGACATAACATAGAGAATCAAAACCACATTTTGGTCCAGTAAGATCAAATGTCTGGACCGACGATAAAAAGGCAATGGGAAGGAATAAATTCAGGTTGCATGAAAAAGGTATGGCTCATAAAGGTAGAGTTAGTATTTCACAAATCATAAACATGACCTATGTGTCCCCAGATACAATGTAAACATGTTCAAATTTAATACAGGTTTACTGATAAAAATTGTGATGCTGACTTCATTCTTCATCACAAAAAAACCACATGCTGGCCAAGGAAGGATTTGATGTGATTCTCAAGACAATTATCCAATCAGAAAGCAGAATAAGCCTAAAGTGAGACTCATTTCGGTTGCCAATTTCAACACTGAAGTCCAGTTGGTTTAAACCTAAAATCCCTCCATCTGACCCGAATCTTCACTAATACCCCAGCACCTGCAGTCGATCAAAACATGCTCAAGCTACCTCATGTTTAGATACACAATTTATTCTTTCTTTAGGAATTATTACAGCAAATCTTGAAATCGAAGAAGCTACCTTGTTTGAAAGAGTATTTTAAGCACTACCTTTCAACAGCTCTGAATGCATTTTTCGGAGATTTCTACATACCTTTATTCTGATTAAATCAAGGCAATCAAGGTTGATCTGTTGTTGTATGTATAGCCATTTTCCATTAATAGTGCAGGCTGACAGATAACCATAACACAGGCCTAATAACAAGTGAAGGTAGTGCATTTTAAGGGGTGCATAAGGCTACTTTACATTGGAGCTCAGCCATCAGAGCTCTTATCTACACTAGCGTTGATGCTGGACGTATGTGTGTGAGTGATGTGCTGCTAACAAACACAGGCTAAAGGCTAGCGTACACCACAGATCACTATCAGGTTTTTATTCATGGGAAAATCTGTGTAATATTGTGAGACCTCAACTCAAGTTTTTGTGAAAGTAAGGTGAGTTTATTTTAAATTGCAAAATGATAAATATTTACACAAGAACTTTGCTGTTGCTGGTTTGCTTTTATTGGCCTGGGATCCAGAACACATGCTTCTCCAATACTTTATGAAGATGTAAGTCACCTGTGAATCTCAGGTTCAGATGGGCGTGATTGACAGGTGAACTAGCCAATCAGGGACATGAATGATCCATGTCCATATCAGAACAAACATGGCTGCTCATTGTTTCTGTACAATGAAAATATGACTCTTCCAGGCCAAATAAGAGTCAGGTATGTGGAGATGCAAGCCCCTTCACAGTAAAGATTTGATTTGTAGCCAATTTATAGCCAATACCAATACTATAACATCTCTTCGTTTTAATGTTTCATTTTCTCTCTCAAATCACTTTCTCTCTCAAATCACTAAACAGCTGGTGATAAGCTCCATGTGGCAGCCCTCTACAGTTCACCACGACAGGATCCAGTCAATTATACTCAATGGCCACAGCATGAGCCCATATCCCTAGAGGAAGCACTACCACGGTTTATTTCCCTATTTACCCAAGTGCAGTTAAAACACATTAGAAAACATGTGGCTCATTGTATGTCCGCTATTTCTGTAGTGCTTTTTCCTCATGCAAACAAAAGCATCCGCAGCAGGTGGTTAAGAATACTAAGTATTTTTGCTTCGAATGGAGTGGTGGGATAATGATTCAGACAACATATGTATTTGAGTTTTTAAAATAAATTGCAAATTACATCAAAGATTTTATTATTTCAAATCATTTTTGACTTCCTGTCACCTGTCACTTTCAGCCAATCAAAGTTTTAAACTAAAATCATCACCACTAAATCATCAATGCAGCAGCAGAACCATTAGCCTCCTCAGCCTCTCACTCTCACCTAGTGTAATTTTATGGGTTTCAGGTAGGTAATTATCCTAAACACCAAGAATAGAAAAATGTTTTCCCAAGCAAATTTCTAAACAAATGGATCATTCTCTCTTCATCACACTGCATCTCTACCTGCCAAAATCGTTGACAATCAGTTACAGCCAATCTGCTGTCAGTAAAAGCAAGTGGTTTGGATTTGAGAAAACGTTTGAGGAAGACTTTGACTTTTTTTCTATTAAATGTCTTTTGTCATCTCAACCAGCTCAACCATGGATACTATACTACTACTTAGACACAGTATTCAGGCATTAAAGCACCTGTATTTCTTCTGCTGCTACCGTCCATTTCAGTGACACACAATGACACACAATGACACACAATGACACACAATGACACACAATGCGACAGGAAAAGCAGCAGCACGTACGGGTCTCACGCGAGACAGGAAGCAGGTAGTGCTCACAGATGGGACACAGAACAGAGGGGCGCTCCAAAACAGGAAAGAACCAGGACAATCGGGGGAGGTTTACTCACAGATTGCGTATTGTTGAGTTAAGAGTACTGTTACAGCAAAATAATATTACAAATATAACAAAGACAGTTTTTAGCAAAGCACAAAATTAGAAAGCATAAATTGTCTATTATATGCCAAGCTCTAAGAATATTTTATTCTTAGATTATTTTACATTTCATTTGGGGAGCTAGATAAAATAAATAATTCCATATTAGTTTTTTTTAAATCACTACAGGGTGCTAATGATCCATAGTAAAAGAAAAATTTAAATCTGTCAACTGGATAAAAAGTTGTAGGAGTGAAGACAGGGTGCTAACTACATGTAAACTTGTTTACAACAGCAAACAAACAAGTTACGGGGTGGGGGCATTGTGAAAAATGCTTTAAATTAACTTTTTAAGTGAGCACCCACATTGAAAACCTTAGCTCCAACCAAAAATGTCTCGCACTGCCCCTGATCGTAACAAGTTGACTATTAAAATAATGAAGACAAATCTCAAAATTGTAATTTTGACCCTAATTTTTTATTTTTTAAATCTTTCTCTGGTTAAAAAAAAATATTAAAAAATCTCTGTACAATAGAAATAATCACTTGACTAGTTAAATAATGAAATACTCATTAGTTGCAGCCCTACATTTGATATTCCCATCTATTTAAGAGTTGTTACTAATGTCTCATCATGTTTCTAATGTTGTGATTGACACAGGATTAGCATTGTCATGTCATGTTGTCTCTTGTCATGTCAATCTTTAACTGCTTTCAACTAAAAGCAACGAGTCATCCAAATATTAAGGTACAAGGTCATCAATGGGCTAGTACACGTATCAAATAATGTATTATTTAAAAAATACTTGAAACAGCAAATGCAAATGTACTTATATATGTATAACATATTATCCCTATGACTACTACAATATATGCAACACTTAAGGTTTTCAACAAGAAGCAAGTGTTTCCCAAAGTGACAAAGGAATCTGTGCACTAATACCTTTAAAATGTAGAAAACAGCAACAGAAAAGAAAGAGAAATACTGTCACTTATATTGAACCACATGGCATCAAACTTAAGACTAAAGATGGGAGATTGATAGGTCGGGCTTTCAATGACACAACAAGCACATGTATTCTGGGAATATGAAGTGGTTTTAACTGTTATAGTTTTAAAATGTTCGTAATTGCCATATGACTTTGAAAACTGGAAAAAATAATGTCTACAATAAAGAATCATTTCATATAATTCAAGAGCAAAGCGTCAAGATGCACTAAACAAGGTCAGACGACAGATCACTCTGCCAGCTAGTGCCAAACTCTAGTTAACCATGTCACCCAAATGGATGAACAGACGCAGGGAGCGCATGATCCACCCAAGACAAATATAGAAACCAAATCGTTTCTAAACTCACCAAAAGTTGTCTTCTCGCGTCTGCTGATTTTCTGACTTTCCTCCGGGGTTTGGACAGTAGACAGTAGCGGACCGTTGCCAGTAGCTCCGTTCACGATCCGAGACGTCACCTGAAGTTCTCCTCTTCCATATAAACACAGTCCACATGTGCGCAACGCCAGACAGACAGCGCGCAGACAGCCACTCCTCCCACTGCCCCTCTGCACGGATTCACCCTGAAACTCAGAAAACAGTCAACAAACCTCTAAAAACTGCATTTATATTAAAGGTTTGGCCATGGATGGAGGGATAGACTCAGGAAATTGATGCGTAAAGATGAAGAATAGTTATTTTCAATTATCTCCCAAAACGCAGTGAAAGCGAATCATTAAATTAAGCAAAAAATGATCATTTTAAGGATATTTTTTATTCGTAAACCTATTTCTTTTTAGGCTGTTTGGTGTGGCACATGAAAACGTGGGACATTATCTAAATAAATGGACAAGGGCTATGCAGGAACACAGCCCAAAATAGGCCTACATAATACCCAATCAATCATTTATCTTGATTCCTGTAAGTTTTAACTTCAAACCAACTGTGTTTATCAAATTTCAGGCTGCAAAAATGTTTATACATCTTAAAATTACCTATGTTTTATGGGTATTTTTACGTTTACCTCTGAAAAACCTCGTGTCTCTCGGAAATGTTTTGCGCGTCAACGTCTTCGTATGGTTTTATCACACCTCCCTCTAGTGGCGACCTCTGTGAAGTGCAGGTTTGATTGAAGCAGTGGGTGCATTTACATGGCCAGTTAAAAAAAAATCTGTAAATCTGTGAGCAATTACTAAAGAAATCATATTCACACTCACATCAGATTTAAGTGTTAACATTTGAATAATCTAAGTCCAGATATCAAACAGTGATAAGATGTGTGTGTATGTAAACATAGTCACTGAATTGAGACATATTGGATTAATTAATTATGATCTTTGGTCCTATTTGCTTTTTAAGCATTTTTAGGCTACTCGCTTATAGGCATATTCCAAAAATAGGCCTAGTGAGTAGTCGCAAAGTATAATTGTGGTTTTTTTTTTCCCCATTCCCAATTATCGCCCTAAACGCCTTGTTAAACCTGAAGTAAATGGGTCTACTAATCTTGTGTCTTTGGACAAAACACTCACCATCACTCTTTTTGTTCAATGCAGGTTTGGGATGCATCTTATAGAAAAACAACCACGCAACCATGGCATAATACTACTTGAGTAGTTTAATATGAAGTACATATTACAGTATTTGGGTTGTTGTTGTACAATGCGTCTGGACAAAATGGACAGAGGTAGCTAGATAAAACACAAAAACCAGCACAGACTTTTAAATATATCTAGCTTAAAAATCTAACATAAAATTTTACAAAAGCACTTCTTTAAAAATAACTGATTCCAAAATTGTTACGGCATAGAGAAACCTCACAAAATAGTAGGAAAACATTAGAATATTGAAATGTTTGATTATATATATTTTTTTCTTTTTACATTGTTAAACATAAACCTATTTTAGCAACATTTATAGCACAACAAGTTATCCATAACTTACACACAATATTGCATTAATTGTTCCATCACTTGACACCGGTCTGAAGAAGATACACTGGTTTTGAAAAGAAGTGGTTTGTAATAATGTTACTGGCTACATAAAAATCCACCATTACAGTTACTTTATATTTAAGATGAATATATACTTACTATCACATTTAATAGTAGTAGTAGTAATAGTAATAGTAGAGAAAGTAGTCCATGAAAGGAATAGTGGAAATCTTGTAAGACCTTGTTACCAAGCTTTGAAAAGTTTTGTGATGTGATACTTCAGATCTACTTGTACTTACTAAACATTTATTAGATTTGTAAGTATGAAAATATAAAGAGGATTATATTTTGTTAGTTCAATGTCACATATTCAAGGCACCTGTGGCAATAGTGGTCATACGTTCAAAAAACAAATAAAATAATGAACAACAGAATAAGTCTGTCCATATTGGAGTGTTTGAAATTTTGTGGAAAGTAAAAATATTGCATAAAGCTTTTCTAGTGTTTCCATATGAGAATAATGTAATATTAGTGTATATTTGTTATAAAATGGTACATGCAGAGGGGTATTTGGCAGCGTGGACTTGGTTCTCCACTCCGTAAATGAAGAAGTCGAAGTCTTTCCCATTGTAGGTGTAGGTTGCATGAGTGAGAGGCACCATCTCGATTGTCTGACGCTGCAACAGACAAAATTTTTAAAATGTAAGGAGTTAGTTTGAAATCAAGTGCCTGAAGGAAAAAAATAATTTACATGTTTACAATGAACATTATCAAGTTACACTGGGTCACAAGCTAATGTACTAGTTGTGCTGATGAAAAGCCAGCATGATGTAGAGGAATCACTGCATTACTGTGGTGCCAATGGTAGAAAACCTTTTTTTAATAAACCAACTGTGTAAAATAATTACAAATATAATCATAAAAGTACAACAGTGCACTGTGTAACCTTTCTGTCTTTTAGAATGTTCCACCGAATGGCATTAAACTATTCAAAATTACTTAATTGGGGAACATTGCTGTAAAACCTTTTGCAAATCATCCATTCTAAATGTGAGCCTCTCCACAGATATGACCTGTAACTTGACCAGGTGGTGCCACTTGTTTCTTTCCATTGCACGTTTAAGATTTAGCATTTTGAGGGGATTTCTGAACTGTGGCCCCTTTTGCATAGGCAGGAGGTCATGGACTTAGATATATTGCATAATTACTCAAATATGGTGGCATGAATGAAACAGAACCACATATATGTTTGATGAGATTCTTCATTCTGATTAAAATTTCAAGTCAATTTAGCAGGAGGCTTTTAATGTTTTCCAAGATACAGAAAAGATGAGACTTGTATGAGTCTGTACCTGTTGCAGGATGCGGCTCGTTGAGCTGAAACGGTTAAAATGTTCACTTATCAGTTTTTGAGAGACATCACAAATTTCCTGATCAGGGAATCCTTGGATTGGATAAACCTGGAAGCAAACATCAAGTGACTGTCACTTACATTCATATCGATTCATTTTTCATCCACTGTTAATGTAATCTAAAAGTACTTTCAAAACATAAATAAAACATTTCTTTACCAGTACATTCTCATCCACAAAGAACGGGTCTCCGGTCACTTTCTCAAACTTCTTGTCCGGAAATTCAGGTTGACGATCAGGAATAAAGTTATGTATATTGTTTTTCCTGCTCATAGACAAATAATGATTACATTTTACTGAACAGGATTCACATGACACTTAATACTTTATGATAATACTGAATATACCATGTGATTGTGAGCTCAATGAAGTGCATCAGGTTCTGGTTGCCATTACAAACACTGCAGGTTTTGGAGCCATGTCCATGACATGAGAGGCACCTGCAGACAGGCAAAATAGCAACGATGAAAACCACACCCCAGACAAGGGCTGAGGGGAGTATATCACACTACATAGAGTGTGTATATAGTCTGAACACTTATATTACATATGAAGTACCCATTGGTGTTGTTTTGCCTTCAAATATTTTTATTCCATCAGACATAAAATTGTACCTTGTGAGAATGACATTTCCCATTGTTTGCACCCAGTCAGACAACTGCATTTACATTACATATTCATATACATTACACACACATTCATGTGTAAATGAACAAAACATCCACTCCAGTCTATGCAAGCACAGGAGCAGGACAAATTTAGCACAGATTGGAACTGACCACAGCTGATATAATTTCATTATGTTGTTAAGCAAAGAGCAGCTGCTCTGACGCACATTTGTACACACATTTATACGTGGGCAAGGTGGGTGAAGTTATAATGCAGTGTATAATGCAACTGGCACTGGCAAACGCCAATGGATGAAATAAAGAGGGGTTACAAGGCAGCACAGAGGTGCAGATAAATTAAATAAATCCAAAAAACTGACAATAAACCGGAATTAATTTAGTGTTTACACTAGCTTTAGCCTCGTCTCACAGCGCCACAACCTTGGAATACTAAATGTCTTTTTGTGATTTTCTGAGATCAGCCTTATGGGAATATAATTCAGGTATGATTTAGGTTTTATTTAAGTTAATATAAATTATGCTGAGGTGACGGTCACATAGCAAAGCCCTGTCCCTAGACCCGGAACATGGAAACACAACTTGACTGTGGTTGCTGCTGGTCCTCCAGAGATTGGAAGGTAGTACCTCCAGCAGTCCGCTTTGAAACCCTAATAGATTTTCAAAACTTATTGTATAAAATTAAATTAATTATATGGGACTTTTCTTTTCAATTGTATACTATTTACTTGTGCATATTTCTGTAGGCTACTTTTACCTAGAATCTGATTCAGTAATACAAGGGCTAACTATGGCCTAAACCAAGACCATCCCAGCCTTGAGTAAAAATATGTGCATTATAGCAAAATAGCAAGTTACAGCATTTTATAGAAATGGAGATGAAATTTTATGGAAATGGACCTGAACCATACCTTTTACGTCCTCGACCCCCACAAGAAGAACAACGCTTATTTCTGGATCGACCGTGACCATGGCAAAAAGTGCAGCGTTTCTGACAACAAAAACATGAATAGAATATCTTTTGTATAAACTAATCTTGATAGCCTGTTTCCTAGTAGTACACCAACAACACAATAAAGTGGTTAAACTAAAGTGGTTATTTTTTGAAAGCTTTGACAGAAACCAACCATGCCTCGTCCAAAGCACGATCTACAGCGAGTTCTTCCACAGCCGTGGCACGTGTGGCAGTTCTGAAAGAGCAGAATTATGTCTTAATACAACAATGACCAGAATTGCTAAATCTTTATCGTTGCAGTCGGGAGTACCTTCACAAAGGAGGAGTGAGGCACACGGACCTTAACCACCATGTCAGAGAACCTCTGAGGTAGAGACACTGGGATGTCCCACGGACCAGGGCTCACACCGAACTGAGGCCCATCCACTGCTTGTCCTGTGAGCAGAGGCTAAGGTTCAATGTCATCAAAAAATCTTATATATCCTTTGTAGGGAATGCTAAGTAAACTCTGTTAAGTGCATATGACAGGTTAGACTACTAAATTCACTAAAATGTAGTTAACATAATTATATTTAAGATGTTGCCAAAGACTTAGTTTTTTCCCTAATTTGACAGTTTTGATGAAGTTAATGAGCCACAACTGATGCAGAGGTAGTATATTTCAATGACTGTTACGTAGCAATCATACTGTAAACAAAGGCTATAGCATGTCTAGTCTACATGTTATGAGTTAATATAATTAACTGAGATTCAAGAGCAAGACCACACCTCAACCACACCTTCTGCTTCTCTCCAGCGAACCACAGTTCCAAAATTATCCAAAAGCCCTATTGATACAAACCTATCCCTAACCCTTCCCTCTCATCCCGTGCATCTTGTTCATCTTTCAGCCTGAAGACCCTCCTATCTTCAGGCTATACTGAAACGGCTGGGCTAACTGCCTGAGACAGAGCCCCATTGTGAGTCTCTACCCAGCTTCCACATCTATTCATATCAATAAATATCTTTATCGTATACCATTGTTGTGCGCATGGTCCTTGCTACTTATTATTGGACAACTAAAACATATGGCAATGGCATTATTTGGTTAAATGAAGGTTTAAACTGACAGGAAATTGTGATCCATGCACGTACATTGTCGCCTTTTAGATTAACTGAATTCAGCGTTACTTCTTGTGACTTTTTCTTCAACATTTCTTTACAAACTCTTAAAATATAAAACTATGATAAGTATTTAGCACAGGTTTTATCCCACCAAACAAGGTAAAACCTGTCATATGCATTTTTCTGTCTGTTTTCACGTAGAAAGCATATATTTCCAAGACGTCATGTTTTGAATTTAAATGTGGCTAAGGTGGTTGTTGATCTCAGAGTGTTTAGTTTAGAAATTTGAACAATCAAATGATCATTGATGTAGTACAGACGTTAAAAACTAAATGAGAGCTTATGGATAATCCCACTAAATATATTTCATTTTGACTGTGAACTCTCAAGAGGGAGAAAGACAAACACAAACGTGCGCAAATAAAACAAAACACAATTCCAGGTATGTTTTTCAAATTTAACTAAAGAATAAAGTTGTTGAAAAAACTCCAAACAGTTATCTCTGTACAGAAAGCAGAAGTTTTACCATGATACGGCTCAAATTGCCAGGCACTGGTTCTGGTCTCTGTATAGGTCTCCAGTCTGTACTACAGGAGAAGACAGCAACAACAAGGTAATTCAATGAAATTAATTTCTTACATTTTATTTTTATGAATATGATCATTATTATTATAAATATTCATATATATACCCTGTAAACAGTGATCGCTTTGAGATCTTTAAAGGTGAGGTTGCGGGCTGGTTTGGCGCTGTACCTCCATTTAGATTCGGCAAACTTCACTAAAGCTTCTCTGGCCACGTCTTCAGACACTGTAGGCACCCTAAAGACACCAAACACTTAGGCCAGAACATTATGATCACATGTCTGCTGTGGGATTTACTGTGGCGCCATATGGAACAACCCAGGGCAGTATGCTGTATTGTCAAATGATCATGCAGTGCCAATGGAATATCTACATAAAAATGAAATATACTCCAAAATATGAGGTTTTCAGACAAGAGAGAAAAGTTTTGCCACTAAAATATGATAAAGTAGATTAATATGAGTAAAATGTTCAATGTTCATCTGCACCCACAACTTAACACTGCATTGATTCTCTGGGAGGCTTTAAAACGACTTTGAGGTCTATGTAGAACTTGTTTGCTGTTAAGATTGGCAGCCCCATGCAAAATAATACAATCTGAATGATGATGGTGAAACCTGAAGTAACTTTTGGAATAATGTGCACAAAGGCATAAATGAAAGATTTTGCTTTGTTTCCACAGAGATGTGTTTTCCATGGAATAATCCGCAGTACGCCATTAAACTTGTATATCTAACAATTATTCATTTTTTTCTTCAGACAGTTTTTTTTTGTTGTTTTTTTGGCTGCTGTAATACTTATTGTAACTTGTGTACTTCTAAAACAGCTCACAATACACAATATATTGACTTTTGACATTTGGCTTTATCTGCCTGTCTTACCGGACATTAGGCACCAGAGTATTCCTGTCCTGCTCGGGCTGGGGGTTGTAGGCAGGGGGTGGAGGATACAGTGGGTTATCATCTGATAAACATAATGAAAAGCAGAGATTATATTCAACATGAAAATACGAAAACCGGAATAGAGCAACATTCCTAAAATAATAAATGAGAATAATACCTCCTTTGTAACCCTGGTATCCGTGAATGACATCCAGCCAGCCAGGAGGGGGCGCTGAGGGTCCCTCTTCAGGTATGTTGGGATCAAAGGTGCCTGGGAGAGATAATCCAAGGTCATTTTTATTTGTTTAATTTGAACAGCCACAGTATTTTTTTTATTAGTATTATAACCATATGGTAGGCCTAGACCAGGGGGGGCGGGATCTGTATGTATATGGATATATGTATGTATATATATGTATATGTATGTATATATTACATTAGAGATTTGGCCTGCAACATGTAGCAAAGCATGAATATACAAGGTTCATTGTACAAATTGTTTTCCAAATGCATTAATTCATTTAATAATTTATTGATTAAATTTCAGTTAAATAAATACAGCAGAAACACTTTGAAGGTTTACTCTTACCTATTTTAATATAATATGGTCACGTTCAGCGGACCGGATTAATAAGACTAAAGGGCCGTGTGTGGCCCCTGGGCCGTAGTTTGCCCATGTCTGGCCTAGACTATGCGTCAGGTTGCATGTGATTAGAATCCTGCTTTGTATGGGCGGTGAATGGAGATGGTCTTTAATAGAAAGTCAAACAGAAGACACCAATGCATAAATTATTATCACACATCAGTCAGTCTTCACTGTACAATGGTCTTATTTTTTGTGCATAGAGAGATGTGCAGCCCCAAGCAATTCACAAATAAGTGGCACATTCATGAGCGATTAGTTCCAAATACTTAATTTCATTTGCCATATATTCACTATGATTAATGACACAGAGAATACACAAGTGTAATTGCAAAACTGGGCTGCAGATATGCAACTAGGGCAGCAATCGAAAATGCAATCTGAACGCTAGGATCGACAAAATAACGAAAATCATATACTAATCAATACTAAAACTAGTATAGAAACTTGATACTCATTTGAGCAGGCAGGTATGAGACCACATAGACTCGTATACACCCACTATGGAACATACCAGGATAATGACAGAGGGATTACACAGATATAAACCGAGGTAATATAAAAGAATGTACTGTGATTTAATGCTGAAAATCACATCCTGTTGTACAGTGACTATTCGCCTGGACAGAATCCTGTTATTAAAACTAAAATAGCAAATCCAGTTGCAATCGCAATGCCTGTCAGAAAAATCACAATTTAAGTTTTCCCTAAATCGTTCAGCCCATCAACATACTACTGAATATCTTACATTATACAGCTTATAACAAATATCTACAGTAATCATGAAGGTGCCCTGAATGGAATATTTTGGTATTTACTGACTTCTCCATTCTGAAATGCATGACCAGAGATTTTCAGCGTATTTAAAGGGCACATTTTTGGAATGC
This sequence comes from Periophthalmus modestus, assembly GCA_019594935.1. Lineage (NCBI taxonomy): Eukaryota > Metazoa > Chordata > Actinopteri > Gobiiformes > Gobiidae > Periophthalmus > Periophthalmus modestus. The sequence continues at coordinate 30,082,200 of JAIEZT010000013.1, read as the reverse complement.
CAAGCACATAGTTAAAAATTCTCTGCTGGCTTCTAAACACTCATAAATAGCTTGATGCTAAATGCAGCTTAGGCTTGTAAGCAGAGATTTGCTGTTAAAGCCCCACTGTGTAACTTTTTGGCCTTAAAAAAGAGTAAAATGAAAACACGTTTTGTTTTGTTTTTTTGGTTTTGTTTTTTGTTTTGTTTGTTTTTATATTTTTGCGTCATTGAAATTTAAAGTGATAGTATGTAACTTTCTGGAGGTGGAAATAGAAAGTTAAAAACACAGGAACATTCACCAAACACTATTTCCTCCAGGCCAAACAAGTTTGTGGAGATGCAAGCCCCTTAGAGTAGAGCTGGGCAAAAGAAAAAAAAACAAAAAACATTAAATCGATAAATCAAATTTGAAGTTCAAATTGATTTGTTTGGATTTTTATTTTCCCCACTTTCGTGCATTGGAAAATACATTGAAAATGCAAGAACAGCTGCTCACTGCAGTCACAGGGAGCAGGGTTTAGCACAGGGCCGCACACAGGGCCGTGCCGCACCGGCTGCTTTGAAATCAGTGACATCAAATTAAATGTTGGGGTTGCATAATTACTGCAATAGTTTGTTTTATCTCATTTATAAAATATTTCCCCAAAGGCCAATGGTTCAGTATGATCAGTGAATACAATCTGTTCAGTTTTTACTATTTTCTGAAGTTTGCAGAACATTTTTAGAGGAGAAGGAGAAAAATGAAATCTAAATCAAAAAATCACATTTTTTGAGAAAAAAAATTCACAATTTAATTTTAAAAAATTCACAACTTAATTTTTAAGCAAAATCGCACAGCCCTACCTTAGAGAGAGAGTTTTTCAGTAAATAAACATATCCATGTTGAAACAATATGCAGAAAGTTACACAGTGTTGTTTAGAAAACAAAACGACTGAAGACTTCACAGCTTGACAAAGGGGAGGAGCAGTTGGACAGCGTTATGTCAGGGGGAGGAAGGGAGGGGACTGCTCCTCTTCAGCTCAGATCAGGAAACAGGACAAAAACAGGTCAAAAGCAGGGAAGACTCATCAAAAACAACTGTGTACGGCTTATAATATTGCAGTTTACGTACATATCTGAGCTGTACAGGATTTAGTAAAAAAAAAACAACAACAAAATAAAAAAAAACATTTCTCATTGTGGATGCAAAATAAATAAGTACTTAAGTGTTTCATTTTGTGTTTTTATGATATACATTTACAAAAGGGTGCGCTGGGTTAATACAATTTTAGAGTTATTGCATCAATGGCATAGAATAGTTTCAAGATTATTGTTTATGGTAAAATTGTACTTACTTCAAAATGTGTTATTTTGACAAGCCTACTAGTGTTGCCACGAACATTTCAAACTCAATTTTGATATTATGGAATAGACTTGATACTCAATACGGATTCTGATACCACAAAGATAATTGAAAACACTCTTTCTTTAGACAAAATAATGTGATTTTCAACATTAAATCATAGTACCTTCTTTTATATTTACCGTGTGGTCTTATATCTGTATATTCCCCCAGTCGTGACCCACACTCCACCCTGCTTGGCCTTCCCTGCAGGGCCTCTGCTGTCCCAGGACATACAGTCATGATAAAGATAATATCAGGCTGAGGCCCTGTGATGCTGTTTCTACAGTCACACCATGTAGACTGATTAACAGAAGGACAGTTAGACTGTCCAATCAGAGGAAACCAGCCCTACTGAAACTAATCTGAATCTTGCTGTGGTCAATGTCAGATCTTAATCTAACAAATGATTTTGAATTAATGATTATTTATTTATTCTTTTAATTTTCTTTATTTTATTTTTTGTTTTAAAATCAACTCAAATCAACTCCACCCAACTTCAAAGTTGAATCTGAAACACGAGCAGACAAAAAGAGTGGAGGTGTGTATGCATTTTTAGAGATTATTTAGTTATTCACAGATTGTCCTTTGGGGTGTTTTCATTTTTTGAGTATGTTTGCTTTAAAACAATCACCCTCCATACTCTAATCATATACAAACCTCCTCAGCACTGCCTAAGTTTTATTGATGATTTTACTGAGATGCTTTCAGTCGTATCCACAGAATTTGATGGTTTAGTCATTAGTCATTAAAGGGCTCACTTCTGTCCTTGAAACCTTTGGTCTGACTCAGCATGTCAGTGAGCCCACCCACAACAACGGGCACACTCTTGACCTGCTCATTATAAAAGGAGTAAATATTTCAAATGTCATTCTGGTGGATGTTGCTCTGTCTGATAATTTCTGTGTCTGCTTTGACCTGTCTGATATTCTCAAAACACATCCTGCAGTTATTTGAAGGAGACACATTAATGGAAATTCATGGAAATGACACACTTTGTTCCAATGTTGATGACTTGTTGAACTCTGTGACTTCATGTGTTTTGAATGGCCGGTTAAGACGCAGCAATAATGTGTCCTAACATATCTATGCAGATGACACGCTGATCTATGTCTCACTGGCAGCAGGTGAATATGGACCAGTAGATTCACTCTGCCACTGCATCCAACAGATCAGTGTGTGGATGCAAAACAACTTTCTCCAGCTAAACTTAGACAAGACTGAAGTCATAGTCTTCGGCCCACAGAAACATAGAGAAAGTGTCAGCAGTCACCTCCAGTCTCTCTCTCTAAAACCTTCAAATCAGGCTAGAAATCTGGGGATAAAAATGAACTCTTTAACAGCCACATGAAATCAATAACATCTGCAGCTTTTTACCATCTAAAAACATTGCAAACATCAAAGGTTTACTGTCAAAACCAGACTTGGAGAGACATATCCATGCATTTTTCTCCAGTAGGTTACACTACTGTAACGGCCTGCTCACTGGTCTCTCCAAACGGGCCTTAAGGCAGCTGCAGTACATTCAAAATGCTGCTCGAGTCCTGACTAGAACCAGGAAGTACAAGCACATGCGTCCTGTGCTCAGGTCTCTGCACTGGCTCCTGTGGCTCAGAGAATAAACTTTAAAGCAGCTCTGCTTGTGTGCAAGTCTCCCCATCAAGTACATTTCTGACCTGTTAGTGCCATATGAACCATCTCACACTGAGGACTTCAGGGACCAGCCTCCTGCTGGTGCCCAGAGTCAGGACTAAACATGGGGAATCAGCATTTCAATTTTATGCAGCTAAAACCTGGAACAGTCTTCCTGAAGATGTGAGACAGGCCTTGACTTTGACAATGTTTAATCCAGGCTCAAAACAGTTTAGCTGCGCATAAGACTGAAAGGTTTTTATTCTGCACTTTTCTCCTTTAATCTTAATTTTATGATGATTATTTGTGATTATTTAAGTTTTGATTTGTTGTATTGTGATTTTAATGCCATTGTTATTCTGTAAAGCACTTTGAATTACCTTGTGTACGAATTGTGCTATACAAAAAAACTTGCCTTGCCTTGGTTCCATAGTGGTCCATGGGCATATACTAGTCTATGTGTCTTATACTTGTTCTGATACAGCTCAAGATTCATCATGTGACAATTTTAGCATCAATACCTGCTGAAATGAGTATCTAGTTTCGATACTAGTGTTAGTGTCAGTTAGTATCTAATTTTCAATACTTTTGACCCCCCTAAAGCCTACATTAAAATGCTCACAACTTATCTTGGAATTTTCCAAGTAATGAATGAATGGTTTCAGTGTCACTGTTTTCTGCAAATCAATAGGACCCAGTATAGTCAGTCAGTAGGATAGTCCAGCTGTAGAGTTGGTTTAGCCCTTTTATATCCGAGTTTAATCCTGTAGTTTCATTTTTGATGTTGCGTGGTGTGTAGTGTGTGCAGCCTAAATGAGAGAACATACAAAAATACTTCACTTGCTTTACAAACTAAAAAGGTGATCTGTCCTGCCAAAAGGACGCTGATGGAAATTATTGGTAAGCAGACCAAACATGAAATTTCGCTTTGCAGATTTTCCCGGCAGCTTGTTTGAGTTGGGACTTGCTCTGGAAGTACTATAGTAGTCTATATTGATCCATCTATCTTAAACAAACAGGGCACACCTCAGCCTCAGAAGTCACATGCAGATGATTGAGGAGTTTCAAAGGTCTACAGTAAAGCTAATATTACAATCCAGAAAACCTGGATAATGTGTTTCTGTAACTGGGAATGGCAATTACACATGGATACTCACAAGCAATAATAAAAATCATGAGACACACACACGCAATTGTTAAACACATAAGTGTTAGCAGCAACTGGCTAACACATAAATTGCATTAGTCAGTTGCTGCAGTCTTTTAGTTCAGTCCAAAGATTTAATGTTAAGGATTTATATGAAACAACAGAAAGGAGCAGTTACTGAGTTAGTTGAAGATTTTGTGTTTTTTGTGTTTTATATGTAAAAAGGCAGATTAAACTCATCATTCATAAGTTTAATGTGTCTTTATTTTAATGTATTGTTTCCTAGTACTTTTTCTGCAATCTGCATAGTTGTTTTTGCATGAACTCCAGTGCAGTTGTAGTCTTGTGAGTAGGGATGGGACAATAAACAATAATTTCGTTTATGGTGATAAAAAGGGTCAACAATAATTGTTTGTGGGATATTTCATATAATCCTGATCATCGCCATCAAAGAGAATCGCCATTAAATCACCAGAATGTGCAGAAAAAAAAGCTACTTCTCCCTGATGATCTCCTCTAGATTATTGTTCAATTCAATTCAATCTTTATTAAGAAAATACAATATCTGGTTCATAGTGAACAGTAAAAAAAAATATATATATATATTTTTAAAATGTATTAATTAAAAATAAATTACACCTTATAATGTACATAAACATGAACATCAATATCTTGTTGTTGTCACTCATAACAAAGTACAGTACTATAGTTGTTTAAATATGGAATCTATGCATAACATTAAAATAATAATTATTCATATCCATAATATTTTAAAACTGTCAGCAATTTTAATCCTTATCGTGATATAATCGTTAATCACAATTATTTTGGCCATAATAATCGTGACACCAAATTTCAAAATTGTCCCATGCCTGCTCCAGAGTGCAGTCTGGGTCAGACACATAGAGATACATAAAGGTTTTGTGAACTTTTGCCACACCTCATTTTTAGTCAATTAATCGATTGGCAGGACACATCTTTAGTTGATCAAGAATTTCTTTAGTTGACTATAACAAGTTGACTACAAATAAGGAGCAAACTGAATGTATTTGATCTGTACATTTGCTCTGTCTGCTCCTTTTGGGCTTTGTACATATCTATGTAATGGTAACATATATAATGCATAATGTAAACTTGGCTAAAATAAAGCAAATATTTTATAGAGCCGTTTCTATCAATGCCATTAACATGACTAAGACTGCAAACAACAACTGAAGTCGATTAGTCACTATTTTCTTTTTTTCTATCGTGGCAAGGCAAGTTTATGAATAAATAAATAATAAAAATAAGATAATAAATAAAAATATTGAAATAATATGTACAATTACTTTAAAAAGAAGAGTGCAAATAAAATCCTTTCAGCCCTGCACAGGTAAACAGAACCGTTGTGAGCACAGGTTTAAACATGGTCAGTCAGAGTGGAGGCCTGTTGTGAATTGAAATAAATTAAACATATAATCTGCCAATGGGGGCGTATTGATATAGAATATTTACAATTAATTTATTTATTTAATTTATAAAAATTTAAAAATGCCGAATATATATACACGCATATATATACGTTTTATATAAATTGTCTGATTTTGTAACAATGTTCAATGTTTTCTTTTCACTATTAACTTCAGTTTATACTCAAGAAAACTATTATTAACAGTCACAATTATTTCAATAGTTCTTTGTTCAGGATTATTCAATAAATAAATGCAGTCTTCAATATGACGTAGCCCAAAACAACACATTTATAATTTATGTAAAATAAATGTAATTTTGAATTACAAAAAATATTGATGTTAAATGTCTTCAATTAAAAAAATGGAATTAATGTTAATATGCTTCTAAGTTCTAATTACACTGTTAGTAGTTTTTGTACAAATTGCACAATAGCATGGTTGGTACAGTTGTAGGTTACAACTGTACACCCAGTGTTTATCTATTATCTTCAAATGAGTTTGATTTAGTTTGACCTTCTCGACTTAATGGGCTCCAGCATTAGCCCCAACAATCTCTCCTTTGGGAATATAGTAATTTCAATTGCCACACTATACAATTTAACAATAGCCTCTTGATTGAGACACCAACAAGCTGCGCTCATAGCAGCCAATGTTTTCTATTATGTTTGCTTCAGTCCTGCTGTCTGCTGATAAAAATACTACACAGAAACAGATTATGTCACACAGTACACAATGCTTTTAGAGGTGGGATAAAAATATAAGCGAGAAGGTGTTTCCCAAAAAGATCTGAACCGAGATCGACCCGAAGCGAGAATGGCATTTGTGAGATTGGGACTCATTATAGGATCAAAATACGAAAACAGGGAGGAGACTAACAAGGAATGTGCATGGGAGACAATGTAAAGCAGCTGGATGAGGTCCGCTACAGTTCGTTTTAAGAGCACATATTATGGACAATGTAACCATTGTTGTCTCTCATTAAAAACATATTTAGAGTTCTATTTTTGCTTCAATCACGCTTGTTTCACTAATGCATTAAAAGTTGTGTTCTTCAAGCACTGAAATGATCCCTTCACATTTTGCCAGCCCATAAACCATTACCACACTTGAGCCATGCAGTGGTAAAATTGCATGGATCGTATTTAGCATAGCATTCACGGGGGATAAGGACATAATTTGTTTACTTTCCCATAGCTCATTCCATGCAGTTGTACTTGCTTTGGCTGGAGTGTTCCACAATATGGCCAACATTCACTGTTTTGATTCTAGTTTATTCTTATTCTGTGTTTTTCTGAGCATAGAACTGCATTAAACAAACAGACACATTTCCCATCCACTCCTCCTATTGGTCAGCCTCCATCAGCTTCTGAGTGACTGACAGGTGACGTCTAAGGTCAAGGATTTTTTGATAAATAACCCGCTCTTCGAAGGGTTACCCAAAGACAAAGAGACAATGCAGGAGCTGAGTCATTACTGCTGTATTACAACTAAAACCTAACCAAGTATAGGACAGCATAAATTCTAGCTCCTCACATCATTACCTTTAGATTGATAATGACCTCTGGAAGACAGCCAAAACTTTTCAATTTCAAGAAAGCATTGTATCTTAGAAACCCTTTCTGCCACAGACCACTCCTGGACAAAGGAGCGATTACATCAACAAGCCAATGCCTGTCCACTTCACTAGGCCTGTAGATGACTAAAGACATGTGCAACAATTAATCTACTAAAAGGGGGCAGTACATGGTGCTGGAAAAAAAAAACAAAAAAAAAAAAACAGCAACTCAAAATTAGAATCTTGCACAAAAACAAGTAACAAGACGTACAAGTAAACAGTATCTACAAAAGTGAAAAGGCGAAGTAAACTGTGTTGTCACTCCTAACTATCTCCAGAGGTCTCTCTTGTAATTCTGAACCTCACTGGGACGTCCTGGTTAAATAAAGGTCAAATAAAAATTTAAAATGCATTCTCCTCTGTTTTCCTTTCTCATCTAGTGTTCATTAAAATCCTTGTAATGCTAATGCTTTTTTTTTAAATGATCAGTTAGTTTACTTAAATAAATACAATCACCACATGAAGTGCATTCATTCATATTCAAAAACAATCCCAGCATACCGGACTTGTAGGCATCCTTTCCTATTTCAGAAAACAACAATTTTCACTTCTTCTTCTTCTTTAGTAGGCTATTAATTAGGCCTTTTACAAGCACTTACATACAGCTGCTGTTGCTTCCACCATGATGCATTTCAAAACATCAGGAAAAATCATGACAAAATTACTATTACACAGTTATTATGAAATAATATTGAGTAAAATTAATGTATTCAATTTACTGAGTAGGAAGGTTTTGGTTTTTTTTTCACCTTCTGAGGAGCTTTATTTGTGTGGCCATTAAAGATTCTGATTCTGATTCTGATTCTGAACTACAGTGTGACCTCTGCATGTGCACAGTAAGTTTGTGGATGTATTTGCATTCTGTGGAAGGAATGTGCAAAATTCTAGATAATAGGGGTAAAACTGCAAAGTATATTTCTTAAGGTCCGGACGGAACTACTGAAGCATGAGATAACCTAAAACTCCCGTTTAGTTTCGAGACAACAAGCTTTCAGACAGGACTGCACGTGCGTAAAACTTTTGCATTAAATGTTTTTGATTTTCAGAAGTTTTACTCACCGAGATCGTCGTCTTTTTCGTCCATAGCTGCACCAAGGTGCTCGTTTGAGGGAAAACATAAAACTCTGTGCGTAATCCCTAGTCAAGTGCCGCCCCAGAGTCAAGAGGCAAAAGACAACTTCCGGATTACGCCTACAAAATAAAAATAAAATGCGAAATATTAATTAGTTTAAACTAACCAATACTAACTTTGTATTACTGTTCAAATAAATAGGCTAACTCCCTGGTGTTACAAGAACAAATACTAAGTTTAAAGCTAATATTTGCTCTATACCATGATGTTTTGGGTCTAGCAAGCACTGTGATGGCCTTACGATTTGACAGCATTAAATATTACAAAATATTGCGATGCTTTTATGCCATACTGTTTTCATTTTGTTTTATTATTATTTTATTTTTATTTATTCGCACAGAAACCTTCTATATTATACTTTAGTGAATCCTGTATCCTGTGTGGTAACCATGGTGATTCTTTGTGCCTTGACTAGTCATTCCTTCTTGCTGACGCCCACTCGGGTCTCTAGTGTTCACAACAGGCGGACCCACCCCTCACTGAGCACTTTAGTTTTCATTAGTGACATATTTTCTGCGCTTTTCTCCTTTAATGTTAATTTTATGAAGATTATTTATGTTTTGATTTGTTGTATTGTGATTTTAATGTCTTTCTTATTCTGTAAAGCACTTTGAATTACCTTTTGTGTGAACTGTGCTATACAAATAAACTTGCCTTTCCTATTTTCATGACACTATTTTACTGTCCATAAAACGCAAACACTAACACACTCCAGTGCCACTTTACTGTCTTGAAAGTGTGACTATTTAAATGTTTTAAATCCCGTGATGATAACATAGATCGCGTTGTATCTGGCGCGTGAATTCAAATAACTTCAGAGGCGATCAGCAATGTTTAACGCGCCAGACCAGCAGGGGGCGCTCTTTACGCACACACAGTAGAAACTTAGACTGGACTTAGCGCGCACATGCTCTTGCATTTTATACAAGTGATGGGACTTTCGGCTCCGAAACTTTTCGTTCCGTTCATTTTGTATAATTTATTTATTTATATGACAGAAGCCAGTGTGAGAACTCATTTTATCTACAAACGTTAAATTCAAAATGTTTCAAATGGTGAGTGTGGGAGTGTGTTTACCCTTTCAAATTATGCATGATCTAAATGCACTGCATAAATAATAATTTTAAAACTAACTTATTATGGTCCCAATTTTTATTTATTTATTTATTAATATCATTATTATTAGTATTATTATTGTATATATATATTTTTTTTATTATTAATTATTATTATTATTATTTTTTTTGTGCACTCGTGTTGCCTGCTTTGATTCTGTGCTGATTATTGTGCCGGTTCAGTGTTAATCAGTATAAAAATGCATAAAAATTTGAAAAAAATAAATAAAAAATCGACTCTTTTAAAAAAATGAGATCCGGATTCAACCGTTCAAAAGAGCCGACTCGTTCACGTTCACGAGCATCACACCACTATTTTAGACTATTCGATTAATTTCGTTTTAATGTTGATGTGTTGGAGTCCACGTGATTTTACAAAGTCGTTTTTCATTGACGTTTTTGCCTGAAGGCTGACTATCAACGAAAAATGCAGACTATTCACTTGACGTTGCCCAAAATATCAGTCCTCCCACCAATATCAAATGAATATCAAATACAGAGACTGGGGGAAGACAGCAGTTGAAGCACCAGGGCGCACACATACAGACTCACAGCTGCGTATGTCTCCAGACCTGTGCGCACAGACAGGAAGCGCGCGTTTCATCTCAGCGCATTTTCACACTTTCTGTTTTTACGCAGTTCTCAAGCTACGGTCAGACCCACAACAGGCCTGATAGAAGAGTAAAACTGAACTTACTGGATACTTTGTGCACGCCTGAGAGATGGCTTCAAGAGGCTTGGGTCTCTCTGAAGGACTGGACCATGATGTAAACCAAGAGGAGCTGGACTTTTCAGACCTGTTTCTGTATAACCCACCAGAGGATTTTTCTATTGGTCATGACAATGGTAAGGTCAATATTAAAATAAAAATAGCCTATTCAAATTGTGTCTTACATTTATAGGAGATACTCTATTTTGAGCTGAGCAAAATAGTCCCAATATGGTAACAAACAGATGGCTTAATAGAAGCCTCTATAACTAATTTTCTATCAAGGCAAGACAGTTAATAACTAAAAATGCTGGTGAATAATTTTGTATTTTATTTATTTTATTTTTTTGACAGTGAATTTGAGTTTATTTCCAAATTTGATCTGATATAATTTGACTTTTTATACAAAGGTGGAGCTGTGAAGGTGGCTTATTCATTTGTAAATGTACACGTCATAAACATCATTTTATTTAGACTTTTATGTACCTGCAATGACAAATGGCTATGACCTTTCTCACTACACTAAAATGTAGTGAGAAAGATAAGTAGGTGTATAAACAGAAGTAACACAGGGCTCATTTGTAAGGCCAAAGAGCTTTATGGGCTGCCTGGGTTGTCCATCAACTATCTTTCTTATATTTGATCATTTGGGAAGGGATAATGGAATAAGTTAAAGGAGCAATATGTAACTTCTGTCTTAGGGGGTCCACCATGTGAGGGTCCTCTGTAGAGAAGTAGTTGCTCTTATGTTCCTCAGTATAATATTAAACATATTAATCTTCTATGTATTCAATTACTTTTAGACTTACTTTTAGTATTTTATTGATAAATAAAACTTTGAAACATGCATTCTTTCTAGGGATGGTACAAGGTCTCATGCCACACGATCTTGCAAGATAAAATTGCCACAAGATTGTGGCCACATGAGAAATATTATCTTATGACATTTTTTTCATTTTTTTACATTTGGCTTGGACAAAAAAGAGGATTAAGTACACAGTTAAACCACTTGACAGGCTTTAGTTCCAGTAAGCGATGTTAACTGATAAATGATGAACTGAACTGCACAGTTTGAATTATTATTATTATGTCAAAATCTCGCTTTGTCTTCTCATATAACCAGTCTGTCTTGTCTTGTCTAATGGAAATTGTTTCTTGTTCTATCCCTAAGCCATACCGTGTAAGCAGTGTGCTTCACAGATCTGATCTGTAACTTGGCCTGGTTGTGTCACCTGCTTGTCTCCATGTATGTTTTGTGCCATTCTATGGAAGAAATAGGCAAAGCAATAACATCTTTATGGAGAAAAGTGGCAGACACTTCATCTGAAAAGTTACATAGTTCACCTTCCCTATCGACTTGCCATATATTAAAAATCATTTCTATTTGCTTATAATTGTGTTGATTTGGTTAACAGATGACCCGCATGGCCTTCTCCCAACCCACTCCCACACCCCTCTGCTGGTGGACTGTCCCAGTGCTTACCACCTCTCCTCCTCACCCCAATTAGAACCAAATCAGAACCCGACCGGGGAAGGCCAGACCCAGTTCTCCTCACCCATGGGTCTCTCCTCTCGCCCCTCCGACATCCCAGCCCCTAGTCCCAGGATCGAGATCACGCCTTCCGGAGACTCCCTAAACTCCCAACCACACACCCAGAACCTGGGCTCCACAGCACTAGGTGCATACAGGGAGTGTGCCAGCCCCGCCAGTAGTAACTCTTCTACAGGATGGCCCACGGAAAACTACTCCCCTCTGGCCTCACCCTGTCCCTCTCCGTCCAGTGGTGCAGGTATGTCAAGATTCATCTGTACAAGTGGGATTACACTGTAGAGGACATGTCCCCATACAGTTATAATAACACTGAAAGTTACTGATAAGAATTTTAGAAGTAACAAAAATTAGAAGCAATATTCCAGCTTTTTGAGTCTTTCTAAAAATACTCATACTTAGGTTTGAGTTATTGCCAAAATACAATAACAACCGATACCAGTGTGCTCTATTAAATTCAAATCAAAATGATACAAAGAATTTTTATTTTATCAGCTATTTTGCGATAGCATTGTGTAAACTGAATTGCAAATATTGTGAGATGTTCAGCATCAACAGCATTCCGACAGCTAATTGGATTCATAGTGAATTAATAAAAGAGATATGATAGAGAGTTATCAGGACTAGACACAAATAGCTATACCATGAGTCAGTCTTATCATTAAAGATACCTAGAAGTCCCCAGGTGCCACCATGCTAGTTTTTATACATCCGTCTTTTGCTATTTGATCAGATCTAAACTACAGGGTTAGCTGTATAAAAACTGCTAGCCCTGTAATCTGAAATGTGATTCTTGTATTAGTTTGTCAGTTCATATTTCAGTCTTTTTCTCAGTTCTTCTGTATGTGTTTAAAATGTGAACTTTGAACAGAATCCCAGATCAAGTATTAGTGCATCTCTTGCCAAAATGTCCAAAATGGATCCTGGAAAAGAATGTTTCATTGAGTAAAGTTGATCACAGTGTATTGTCAGTTGACAGTCAATACACAGTGTAAATAAAGTTGAATTACACTTTCAGGTTATGGCCTGTCTGCTTTGGACCTCTGCCCTGGACTTCAATCTATCCGCACATCATCCACCCACTCCACCCCAGGCGGGTCACCCCACAACAGCATGCCAAATGACACCTTCCTTGTCCCCCAACAACCTAACCTACCCCCACAACCGTCCCGCTCGCACCACCGCTCCCGCTCCTTATCTCCACAGGGCAAACGCTCTTACCACCACCTCAACTCCTGTCCCGGGCCCACTCCCATCAAACAGCGCTCCCGAAGCCCAAGTCCCAGTCCTGTCCCGTCTCCCAATGAAGGGTCCTATTACCTCCACCAGTGCCAGGCCACCACTCCCTTGCTGAAGGAGATGTTGAGCAATCCCAGTAATTCCATAGTGATGCCTTCCATGATGGTTCACGCTCCACACAGGCCCATACAGAGACAGGATTGTGTTTACGGGGAGGGGTTCGAGTGGAGCGGAGTGGAGCTGGACAGGGGAGTTAGAAAGGAGGTTAGTTCATTTGTATAATTTTTCAAGTCACGAGTCTTGTTCATCACAAAGGAAATGAAAGTATTCAGTAATTTTTAAATAGGTCTGTAGTAATAGCACGATGCAGTCACGCAGTGCAGCAAGTGTAGACATCAGGGCATTCAGCACCATACTGGATCTGTCAAACAGTGTTTTCATGGTTTTACGCAGACTTAGAACAGGCAGAGATAGTTACATATGCAAAACCTAAAAATACTTATTAAAATTACCACACATGCGGACTGTTTCAGAAACTTACAAGGAATGTTTCAGTTGGTAGAAGATTTCTTGGAGTCCATTATATTTTATTTGTGTAATAAACATTTTATGCAACACAAAGCCAAATTCATGTTTTAAAATGCTACTGTTCCTTTGTACAATATATTTTTTCAGCACCTGGAATAGTTCTGACATTTGAGCAATTTGTGCATTTTTTTTTTCTTTGGAGTTTACATTTGTTTACAGTAGCAACCTAATGACAATATGGCAGAGGGTGGCATATTTGTCATTTGTCAAAAAATATTACACCTTTTTATTATTGTAATTCATATTTTACTATAGTATTTCTGGCTTGATATCCATCTGAATTTTCAGCTTAAGACTAGTAATGTTAAGCATCAGTTTCTGTATGAGATCTGCTGTTTTCGCTGTCTAAATGCTAATTGTTTGGGATTTTATAACATTTTAGTGAGTTGATTATTTGTTTTTGCGTTACAGGGGAAGTCCGAAACCTTCTATATGGTACCTACAGTGTGGCCAGCTCCTCATCCCACTCACCATGGAGCGTTTAGGTTTGCTGACTCCCCCCATCATCACAAACTACTATCGATATGTATACTGTGATTTTACCTTATAATTATCATTTATCCTATTCTTCTGCCTTGTGCTCCAGTGTGTCCATGGCCCCCCTGCCCTCCCTGGAGTGGCAGCTGCCCTCTGAGTTGGAGCAGTACAAGCTTGAGATCCAGCAGCACCCCAGAGCTTTCCACCGGGCGCATTACGAAACTGAGGGGAGCAGAGGAGCAGTGAAGACAGCCAGTGGAGGACACCCAGAAGTACAGGTGAGAATACAAGGTGTAAAATGTGAGTTAAAGGAGATATACTATGAAGGGTTAATTAGAGTGTTCAAAAGTATTGAAAATCAGATGCTAATTATTACTAAAACTATTATCGAAACTAGACACGCATTTGAGCAGGTATCGACACTCACAAATTCACATTCACGGGACAGAAATAGCTTTAGAATGAACTCGAGTTGTATCAGAGCAAGTATAAGACCACAAAGACTAGTTTATTTAATGTTGAAAATCACACTCCAGTCACACAATTTCTTAGTATTGAAATCGACTTTGAATTTTCAGCATCGTGACAGCACTAGTATTAATTGCATCTTTTTTTTTTTTTTTTTTTTTTTTTGCCATAATCATGTTGTATTGTTAAAGAAAAGTTTTCATATTTAGTAATTTTGCTCATTGAAAACCACACTATTAACATGAAACAATATATTTTCATTAATGAAAATTAACATTGCTGCATTTTAGAATCCTACAAGTCTTACTTTTTAAAGATATTTACCAAATGCATCTAGCTGTGGGTGGGGATAACATGAAACATCTCTGAGTCAGCCTATGCTATTCATCACATCTGAAAATACAAACTTAAACTCTCAAATTTACTGTCTCCTCATCTCCTCCAGCTCTTTGGGTACTATGGCTCCTCTCCGCTCAAACTGCAAGTCTTCATTGGTACTGCAGACGAGAAACTACTGAAGCCCCACTCGTTTTACCAGGTCCACAGAGTAACGGGAAAGACTGTTACTACTCAAAGCCTGGAGAGAGCGATCAACGGCACCAAAATATTAGAAATCCCCCTGGAGCCCAAGAATAACATGAGAGTTGTGTAAGTAGACAGGTACAACACTTTCATTTGCCTAAATCAGAGCTCAGACTAGAGTTGCTGCTCCTCCACATCAAGAGGAGTCCGCGTGGGGGTGACTCAGACGCCTCGTGGACGCCTCCCTGGACTGGTGTTTCAGGCATGTCCAACTGAAAGGAGGCCCCGGGATATTTCCAGCATGCAGTTCATTCTATGTGCACTGGTAGATCACTTTTCCAACTATATACCTACTATCAGTACTACAGTTACTACCAGCTACCAGTTATTACTCTGCAAATACCAGTACTACTTCATACTGCTCCAGAAGCTGATAGGTAACTTAATTTTCTTGAATGCAGGAGTAACAGGCTCACTTAAATTGGCCATTTTCACCTTGTCTTTCTATAATATTCTTTTGTATTGTATGATGATTTGCTGATGCGTATTTCTAGGATTGACTGCGTGGGGATTCTGAAGCTGAGGAATGCGGACATTGAGCTACGAAACGGGGAGACCGACATCGGCCGTAAAAACACACGTGTGCGTCTTGTGTTCAGAGTGCACATCCCTGAACCTGGTGGTCAACTGGTGTCACTGCAAGTCTGCTCCCTGCCCATAGAGTGCTGTAAGGAAGTACTGTACTGTATATTCAACTTAAATCCACAGTATGTAACTTCTTTTGCCAACATAGAAATATATGTGTCCTTGTGGGCTTAGTTGTATAGTTTTAAATTTCCACTGAATCATGCAGGTGATGTGCTACCATTAGAAAGTTACATACTGTAGCTTTAAGAGTGACACGATTAGTTAAGTTCTCAAAGCAGTTGGTTTCTTGGATCTTTAAGTGCAACTTAGAGGTGGGAGAGATATTAATTTATTAGTCTAGTCTAATTAGTCTATGATTTTAAAAAAAGTCAATAAACAGGATGAATGTTTTGATGATAATTCTTGCTTTTTAATCAAACCACACCACTTAACAGTAGGTTTGGTAGCACTTGTAAAGCCATTACAGAATAAGTAGTTGCAGTTCTTTGTTTACTTTGACCCAGCCGACGTGGCTTCTGCATCACAGTCACCATCTGTTTCCTGTCTCCAGCCCAGCGAGCCCAGGAGATGCCCACAGTGGAGAGACAGGACCTGGACAGATGTTCGGTTCTGGGAGGACAACAGATGGTTTTGACCGGACTCAACTTCACCTCAGACTCCCGGGTCGTCTTCACGGAGAAAACACAAGGTGAGTCATTTCACACAGCTCATCCTGAGACTGCAGATTTGAAAGTTACTTGGCAGCCCTAACACAAATAAATGGTTTGGTAATGAATAACACTAATCTGTTATGGGTTTAGATAAATGTTAAAGGTTATTGGTTAACCTAGAATGTTCCACAGCGTGGCATTAAACTTGTCTATTTACCATTTAGTAAATTACATGCATTGTTTTGGTGACAATAATTCCTTCAAATTCAAGAGCTAAATGTCCAGTTACATTCCATTGTGTAAAAGCCAACGTATTTAAAATTTAACTTACTTTTTGACATGGTCCTTGCAGGTGAATGTAGTTGCATACAACCAAAAACAGCCGTTGATTTCACACGTGAACATTCTGTTCTGTTACTACTATTAGTACTTTTACTATACTTACCATCACTACTAACACCTTCTGCTATTATTATACAAGATACAAATACTACTACTGTTCTACTCACACTAGTACTGCAGTAATTGTTGATTTCTTAACTCCTCTATCATCATAGTTGTCATTATATCCTAAATTATCTCTCGGTAGCGTTAGTAACTTCTTAAATGCTGACTTTGAATTTGGTCCTTGTTATTGAATGACATGTGTCCAACCACATAGTATCTATAGATTTCACTGATAAGTATTTTGTTATTTTCTCAAGCTACAATACACCCACTCCTCGTCACACAGTTCACATATTGTCAGTTTATTTACATAGCAACCGTCGCACTAACTTTCAGTGACACAGATATGAGTCTCTGGATGACATATAGGTAATTAGAGCAGCCAAACATTTACTCAAAAGTACTGTTACTTCAAAATAATATTACTCAAGTAGAAAGACAGAGTAGTGGTCCAAAAATTTATTGAAGTTAGAATTTTAAAGTATTTGAGGAACCTACTACTCAAATAAGAGTATTTGAACGTAATGTATAGGTTGAAGTTAATGTAATTGGAAAAAACAAACATTAGATAATGCTCAAAAGGAAAGGAGCGGTGCAGAAACACATTCAAATGTCACTTAGACTGTAGACTTACTCACAGTGGGAATAATTACCAAAACTTTTACTATCGTAAAAGTTACTGTTACACTGTCAAATATATTTCATGATTTTAATAAAAAGTTACTTAAGTAAATGTAATTGAGTACTACCCCCCTTTGGATACTTGTGACTTTTGTTTTTCTTGTGCAGCCCGTAGCAGGCCACATGTTGTGTGAGTAGGATAGGTACAGTCGGCTCTGTGCTTGCTCCGAGGTTAGATGCAACAGGATGTGGTAAGACAGATAAAGATTGAGAATTGAAGTTTTTGTAGAGTGGGTTGTAACATGCTAAAAAGTCAAATGGGAATGAAACAGATCTATGCTCAGAGCTTTTCCACTTGTCATCACACAACAGTTTATTTTCAGTCTTCCCTCCTGACAGGTAAATATCAGTGAGCAATTCACATGCCTATTTTTATGTAGGTAATTTTGTCCCAGTTCTGTTAAATCGACTGCTTTTTTTTTTTTCATTAGTTGACCAGTCAAAAGATTTTTTTTCTTCATATATTACAATAATAATAAAAAAAAAAATACTTTGACAAAGATAGGTCTCTGGATAAAGAATAAGTGTTGTAATTTATTCATTTCACAAAAATCACATAAATTTTGTACTAATATCATATGTGTTTTGGCACATGTTTTGGAGTCTGAATCGTCCAGATAACAATACCATTTACTACAACAGTTAACGATTATTTTAATTGTTAAATCACAATTATTACAATAATTGTTGCAACCCCATTACCGTGGAGTTAAGTAGGATGACCCGTGACGTGTCCTGATTTAATAAACTACGATGTACTTACATTTTGTGACCATGCTAATCCCATCCTATTACCAAGCTTCTACTGCTTATATATATATTTTTCTTTTTTTTTTTCAGATGGAGAGCAGATATGGGAGGCTGATGCAACAGTCGACAGGGACAAGACACAATTTGTGAGTTAAGTTCTGTCCCACTCATACCATGCATAACCTCCATTAAAAAAATGTTGCTTTTACAATTCAAATTTTCCTTTGAAACTTGCAGAACATGCTGTTTGTTGAAGTCCCTCCGTATCGAGACAGGAGGATTTGCCGCCCTGTTAAAGTCCACTTCTTTGTGATCAATGGGAAAAAGAACATGAGCCAGCTGCAACACTTCACCTACACTCCGCTCATAGGTACTGTGTCTTTTTTGAGCAATAAAATGTCAGTAATTGAATAAGGCAAGATACATCACTTTAATGCCATATTGTGGAGCATTTCAGGGAGAGCAATAACATATCCAAGGAGACATGCAGGTGGTGGACCCTTGGTCTTATAGACAATAACAATGAAAGTACCTTTTCTATAGTATGTAACCATCTTTATGAAATTCTCTACAAATGATGAATTTAAAAAGCACTCTATATGTAGTTTTACTTTTTTGGAGTACAGATTGAATTACATTTGCTACAAAAAATTAGTTTTACTATTAGATTGTGACAGTTACCTGCATAATCATCATCAATTAACCTTGACATCCCCGTTCATCTGGAGCAGACGAAACATCTATGATTTTCAAGTAAAAACTTATAACTTTTACTTTTTCTACCGTCTCAGTCTCTTCCATACACCTACAGACTCTTAGGCTTGTTTCATTTCGGTTTTTCACAAACTGAAAAGCACCCAAATAAAACAGAGAACATGTGGGTGATAGTGCAGTGTTTGTCATTAATAGAAGATACTGTGGTGGCTCCCCAGAGTCAGATTTTCACCCCCATAATCAAAAAACTACCTTTTTGTTCAGAATACACCAAAATATTATATTAAATATTGTATTGAATAAAATTATTCACATACCTTAGTCTTAGTTTAAATCTGTGGGAAACATTGTAGCTGGTGTGCTGGTAAGGGTTTGCCCTCTGACCAGAGGCTAGAAGCTTCAAATCTTTCTTTGAGTACATGTCCTAATAATGTGGCTGGTTTCAAGACGTAGAGTTGACTTCACATGGATAAGTCACATGGATACTGTAACATCTATGTAAGTGTTTCTATAACAGCTTGCTGCTGTAAAATGTGCTGTAGACTATTGTGGAGGTTGTAAAGTTTAATAATGACAATTAATTTAGGCCTGTCACAGTTTTGAAGTGTGATCTATTGCTGCAGTAAATATCACCATAAACTATAATTAAACCCCAGCACTCTCCCACTGTTTTCCCAAGACAGAAAAAATGTAGCAAACTGTTTACTGACTTCAACATAAGCTAATGAGCTGTAATAAATAAGAGATATGTGCTTCATTCAACCTTCTACAACTTACTCATTATATTTCAAGAATAAGAAAAGGTTTCTCAGAAGTATGAATGAAAGTATATTGGACAATTAGTAATTGTGAGGGCTGCAACATTAATCACAATCAATTCAAAATTGTCACATTTAGCAAACTGCAAACATTGCAGTTATTAAAGTCACTTCCTCCTAAAAAAACCCAAACCCTGCTAACCCTGTAGTTTAAACCTCTATAAACATGTTCTGAAATCTATATATGAGTCTTGTATTAGTTTAGCAGTTCAGATTTCAGTCTTCTCTCAAAAAGTAAATGATTCTGCTGGCCTTAGAATGTGAACTTTGAACAAATCTTACGATCAAAGCATACGTCGCAAATCTCGCAAATTGCAATCACAATACAGAAAAATCATAATTACATACATTTTTTTCCAAACTGTGCAGCCCTAGTACCAACACTTACTCAAGTAAAATCCACTATAATATGAATCTTTTCCTAATGCATTTCATTTGATTCAAACTCTTCTCTCCAGCCATTAAAGCTGAACCAGTGGATGACTACCAGGTGAATTACAGCTACCAAGAAAACCTTGCAATGTCTGGCCTCTCCATGAAGTCCCTTTACCATCACACAGAGCAGGATAGCACCCTCCAAGTTCTGGGGGTCTCTCCTACACTGTACAGCCATCTTTCCACTGTAGACCCTCGAATCCATGGACTACTACCTGATCAACTAGACACTTCTTATCACCAATACCTGTCTAACCCTTTGCTCTACCACAAGCAACGCTATAACAACAATTCTCCTACAATATCATGTTCAACCGCTCACCAAAAAACAACTTTTTCCAATCCCTGTGACACTAGCCATCATGGACATGCCATAGGAAGTTCTCAAGAAATCAAAAGTTCATATCAGACACTGTTGGGGAAGTCACCACCTTCTAGACTGACCCAAGTCTACAGACCAAAACCAAGCAGCGAATCGACCAATCAGGGAAACTCAGGAAGAAGTGACCAGGAAGAACCAGAAAGGATGACCGTCAAACAAGAACATATCAGCTACACTTATCTGGAGGATGGTGAGTAACAACAACATAAAAAATATTTTCTGAAATCTAAATGGGGTAAAAAGGTTTCAGAAATACTGCAAATAAAATAAAATGTAAAGATAAATAATATATGAATAATAGTATATAGAGGTTACTGTTTGGACTCACCAGATGTGGACATAATTTGAAACTTTAAAAAATATATATATGTCTTATTGGCTTGGCGGAAAGAGCATTTACCCCATAACAAGAATTTATGTCTGTGCACTATGTTGTAATCGATACAGCATAGACTTGGCTGTCTCAATTGAGCAAAATAACTTCCTTTTAATTTACTCTATAGTGCTTTTGAACTTTGCTTTGGGTTTTTTTTCTAACCAAATACATTTTTAGAGCGTAGGTTCTTTACTGAGCAATACAGTTAAAGGTGTTAATGATGAGGTGTGAATACGTGGGCACAGTACAGTTTTTATTATGCTCCGGTTTTATTCATAGACATTTGTGGTTAAGCGGAGGGGGGGGGGGTTGTGCTCTCGAGATGCACCCATGCACTCTATCTGCAACTTCCTGTCTGAAAATCATTCTTTTGTACAGAATGGTTGTTCTGTGCATCACTTTTCTGATTAAATACATTACCATAAATAGATTACAAGATATTGATTAAAACACTAACAGCAACAGCCAACATAAACTTATTTTCTACAAGAGTAAAAAAGTAAATAAGTAAATCAAAGAGGAAGTACATTGTGTAGGCAAATGTGGCAATGTTGTTCTTTGTTCTGGTCACAAAAATAGACACACCTTGACAGCTGCTGTGGTAAACTGCAGATTTTAATATTAAGCTTGAAAATTGATAGTTTGATTGGTCAGCTTTTATTTTGTCAATTTAATAATGAATTTATACTGTATTTTAAATTTGGAATGTCAGGCAAAATTTCCTCATACCGCACTCTAATAATTTGAATGTTTGCAACAAATACAGTGAAAAGTCAGTTTTTACACTTTTACACTCAATTTTCCTTTTTTTTTTTTTTTTTTTTGCACACCAGAATTGTGTTCATTTATAAAAGACAGACCTCTAGTGGACATAAATATGAAATGCAATTACAATTAACATTAAGCCTACATTCAATTTCTCTTGTCCTTAACATATAATCTATTTCCTACCATAACCTTACATATAAATATTTTGTTTTTTTTTTTTTTCAGTGAATGACATCATAAGAAGAGACCTCACAGACCCCAATTTGGAATAACAATTTTGAATTTTTGTACACATTTTCCTTACTTTTCATTTATAAAATATATACTGTAATATATTTTGTATCAGTATTTTTTAGTGATTATTTTTCACAAGCATGTCTATATCTCTTCTCATATTTTGTAAACTAGATTAAATATTTTTAGTATATTTTGGTGGAGTTTGTCTTCTGTCCACTTGGGGGCGCTATTTCCTTTCTTGTGTTCGCTGCATACGTAACTTCCGGGACTATATTTTCCTTTGTAGCAGACTCCCAAATCCGCTGCATCTCTTTTCTAAGTATACTTCACATTTTGACTAGGTTTTTTATAATTTTTTTTTATTAAAAGACATTGTGCGAAGTTTTTCTGCCAGTTGTAAGTATGCATTTGTCTTCGATTACATATTTTTTTCATGTATTTCTTTAAGATTGTAGCTTACTGTACTTAGCAGCTGTGGTGTTGAATGTAATTAGCAGATCTTTGGTAAATTATTATTATTATGACTCTGTTATATTAACTTTAAAAACATATGTTAGGATATAAGTTAATTAACATAGTAAAATATTAAAGATGACGTGCAAACCAGTAGTGCCATAATCACTTAAGGAGGCTACACACCATCGAAGTAAACTCACTTTACTGAGTTCAGTCATGTTTAACTATGTATGTTTTCCATTTGGATTAAATTGTGTCAAATCTAAAATTGGCTTTGAAATGCTCTGGCCGAGACTTTTAGGGCATCAAATTATTATGTTTTTTCAATGGTTGAGCAATTGGAATGCAAAATTAATAATATAATCTAATTTTATGATGGAAATGATGTGTATTATTTTCATTAAGATTATTGAATAGCTTAGTGTTCTGGTGGAATATATGCTGAAAAAGTTAATCAAAAAATTGTCCCCCTCATTTCATGTTCCATTTTTTTCTTTTTTCAATTTTATTAAAAAATAAATTAATATGGCTTTCACTAATATTAATTTCCTGAACAGAAACAATACAAACTTTTAATCACTGCTATTTAACAAATAATTGTCAAATTTCTTCCTCCAATGTCTGAGCTCATAATCTCATGCGTTTACTGATACAGGATTGGCTGTGGACCTCTCCATTAAAAAGACCCAAACCGATCATAGACAATTAAAAATGACTTGGCTAAATTTTGATTTCAATTCGGATTCAATTAACTGAACAGCCGTAGATTGGTGTGATTAACTTTTAGATCTAAATCATATATAAAAACTCAAAAAAAAAAAAATAAAAAAAAAAAAAGCTTCTAAACCTTACATTTTACAAAGCATAAACATGCGTATTATCTTGTTTACAAAGGACAATTTCAAACACATAGTCCACCCTCAGAGCAGCTGCAGCAGCATGTCGGAGCTGGACCTGTCCCCTCCGGAGGTCCCTGAGCCCACCTTTCTGGAGAGTGTGCTGAAGTATGGCCTGTTCTTGGGAGCCATCTTCCAGCTCATCTGCATACTCGCCATCATCATCCCCTCATCTAAAGGTCATGAGCAGGTCAGTCTGGGTAGATACTGAATTAATGACTAATATGCAGTAATAAACTATCCAATAGGGAAGCTACATTCTCACACCATATTTTCATGGACATTGTCAGCATGTTGTATTGTCTTTATATGCATTATTTTGGTACTGCAAAATGGTTAGAATTAAAAGAACTACGAGGGTCCATAAAGTTGCTTTACAATTTTAAAAAAGTATTACAAAGGAATTTTATAAGATATCTTATCTCATTTAATACACCTCTATATGGGCACCTCAGATGTTCTTGGTGGCCCACTCCTCTGTCTAACACTGTAGCGTCTCCATAAATTTATTGTGCCATGCATGAATTTACAGGCGTGATTGTGGATCTCTTCCATACTTTGTTCTATAGTTTCGTAGAGTCTGCAGATCCGATTTTGTCTCAATAATCCATGATATGTGCCTTCTCAGGAGAACTAGCCATTTCTCATGGGTTCATTCAAAAGGATGCCTCTTTAATCAACAGGATGCCTGACAAACAAAAATGTAATGTGATTAAAAACATTTTAACCAGTACAATGAGTACAAAGGCAATTGATAAAATATATTAGTTAGATTTGGTCTGTTGTAATTAAATCTGTAAAATTGTAAATAGACTTTATGGACACCCTATATGTTGCTTCAGTCCAGATCATTTTGATATTTTTAGGCAGAAATAGGGACAAAGAGCTTCCTATTGTATTTTATTTAAAGATAAATACAATTTTATTTGCACAATAACAGCTTCCCTTGGGTACACTGACAAGCTTGCCAGTCTGTGCCAATGGCCTCTGTAACCACCACCAATCACTCACTCACACGTACACACACACCACTACACCCACTACTGGGCATAGTGGGTGAAGTGTCTTGACCAAGGGTTCAATGACGTCTGACCTTCTGGTTGGTGGGAAAACGCTCAAACCACTAAGATGCTGCCGTCTTATTTGGTCATAATTTTCTAAATGACTTGTAGCCACTTAGCAGTTTACATCTGTGATGCAAAGAAAGCAGAGAGTAGGAGACATTAATTTAGTGGTAAGTGCAGGCTGTGCGGCTGAAGACAGGGCCATTAAGAGGTTACTGTCACAGTGTCTATAATAACAGCTGTCAAGAGACTCCCATTATAGACAAGAGCCTGTTAATCCACTGTGTAATTATTCTATTTTCACAGATTTCTTCTCACTCCATGTCTGTGATTTATTCTTGCATACATTAGCTGTCATTTAACCTGAAAAAGATCAAGTAATAATTTCTCATTCAATCACTGTGAGCCAATTGTTTTTAAAGGTGCTCTATGTAACTTTTCTGGTGGGGAGTACGTCACCAGCTTGGCTCCATGTTGTTTTTATTGCTCAGTATCCCCATGGTATCAGTTTGGCTTATCATTAAATACTCGCTAGATTTGCATGCTTCTAATTCTTATCATATGAAAATAAAACTGTTACATAATTAACTGGCACTAGTGTATTAGTATTTTTTACCACTGTATGATAAGAATGCTTTTGTTAGCTCCACAAAAGGAAAACTGCAAAAGCAAAGCAGCACTAGTTTTGATACCACAGTGATCATTTTAAAAGCTTTTTTAGTCAATACGGTATTGTAATTTTCAACACAAAGTAATAGTATTTGTTAATTATACCATGTGGTCTTACACTAGTTCTAATAAACCTCAAGAGGAAACAGTTCAGGAAAGGTCCAGTTTTATCCAGTTTTGTGATTTTTATTTAATTTTTTTCCCCAGTATGGAGTTAGTGAGTATCTAATTTTGATATTGGTTTTAGTATCAATTAGTATCAGATTGTTTATGCTTTTGACAACCTTATATCCAAATGGGCTCATCAAAACAATAAAAAAAAAAAAATCTATACAAAACTTTTTTGTGCAGTAAATTGCTAACATATTTTAATCACATTTGGACTTTTGATTGTAATTATATGTAAGATACTGTAATACCACCTCATTAGCAATCACTTAATTTCCTCTGTATTTTCTGTACAGGAGGAGATGGAGGCCACCGATAACAAAACTGCAGCAGAACAAATGAAGAAGTCTAAAGGAGCAGCACCCCAGATCCGACAGAAACCAAAGAAAGAGAGCAAAAAGAAGAGATAGACTGTTCAGCGTGTGTGTGTGTGTGTGTGTGTGTGTGTGTGTGTGTGTGTGTGTGTGTGTGTGTGTGTGTGTGTGTGTGTGTGTGTGTGTGTGTGTGTGTGTGTGTGTTAGAATGAAAGCAAGAAAGAGAGGTGTGTGTGTAAGGAGTGCTTTGTGCGTCATCATGATCGCGTTGGTCTGTTATTACTGGTACCACTATGATAACATAAAACACTAATTTCAGGCTGAACTATTATTTACTGTTCTTGAGGACTTTATTTGTCTTTTTTGTGTGTACGCAGTGACTACAATTTCATTTTTATTTGAATAAACAAATACAAACATCATTTGATGAATTATTTGATTGCATAACTGGTCCTTCTGTTAAAAGGTTATGTTGCAAGTGTAAGAATCTATATGTAGCCTTAATAATAAATGATTCTAGCAATTTTATTTCTCAACAAATATATGTGGTTAAATTAAAGCCTATAAGGAATGAATTGGTATTGGATTAACTAGAACAGCTCACTCTGCAGTAATCTTGACCATTTCTTGTCTAAAACAACATGATTACCCATTTGGACTATTACATAAAGCGTAAATCCTATGGTCCTGTTGTGCACTGACACCTCTGCCGTGCCTTTTTACGCCATCAGCGCGAAAACGAATCCTGGCGCGGTGCTGCTGCTGCTGCGTAAAAAGCGTAAACCCATCACCGCTGCGCTCGGAGTGATGCAGTACGCCGTGGTGGTGCCATTCCCCCTCACGACGAGCCGTATCTCCTCTACTCCACACTCACCACTCCTCCTCGGCTGTTGTCCGCTGGTTTCCCCCCCGGTGGACAGACAGGCTGTTCGTCCCCGGCACAGCTCGGTCCCTCCGCCCCCTCCGTGCGCCTCGCTCTTTCCCAGGAATGACCGCCTCCTCCTCGCGGTACCTTTTTGCCGAAATCCCCTAAATGGGCTTCGTGGCTGGGCCGAGGTTTCCACAGCAACTGGCCATCCACTTCTCTCACTTCTCTAATGAGGACAGCCGTGGGGATTTAACAACGCGGTTCCTCGCTTCTTCTTCTGCCGCTGCTGCTGCTTCTGCCCGTCGTCTCTGATTTTTGGGCTCGATCTCAAGACCCGTCCAAAGGTGAGACGACTCAATCATGCGATGGTCCAAAATAGAAACCTACTCTATTTCACGCTGGATTTCGCCTGTGCGTATTTCCCTACACCAAGCGTTACGCACAGTGTCCATTAGTGACTTGTGTTTTCATTGTTGTGTGGCCAGTCTGTCTATCAATGGAGCATGTACATTTGGCCAGCGTCTGTTTATCAGGGTTTACTACTACAGATAGCAGAGAAATTGGGAGAAAAAACGTTCGGGAAAGCTCACGTTTTTCCCTCTTTTACGTCAGCTTGCATCTGATAAAGACGCACGAAAAGGACTGCGCAAAGGATCATGAAATAAATCTATACTCGACGTTCAAAATGGAGCTGTAGAAGCACCTGTTTTGATCCGTCAGGACTGCATATGAGCTTGGAAAACATAAGCTACGACATTGGACCGTGGGACCCCCGTGTTCCCATTCACAAATCCATGTTTACGACAGAAATTCTGGAGCGATTTGGCGAAAAAAGGCCTAGTTTTTGTCCATGCGTTTTCCCCCAGTAGTAAGATGTTCCCTGACAGACAGCTGCTGTTTACCCCAAGCAGAGAACACCCCACCCTCCCCATTGATTCTTGGAAAGCCCATCACCAATAGAATAGGACGTTCAGATAATAGCATTTTAATTATACAAAAAGCCAATCTTGGAGCTGAGGTGTTGGTAGGGATTTGGACATGTGCCAACTCATTTGCATAAATCAGTTGGTCCGTTTTCGCTGTGAATGAGACCAAAGACCAAGACCAGTGCGTTTGTGTGTTATGGGAAACCCCGTGATGGGAAATACCTGTGGATATGGCCAGGGAGAGTACACTTCATCAACAAGCAAGCCTATATGTATAAATATGTCAACAATGTATACTTGGGTGGAAATGAAATGCTTTTCCATTTGCCTATTGTCCAAAAACCCTTGTTGTGCCAATAGATCACACTGCTTTTTCAAATTTCCCCATGATTTTGTGTTAAATCATGTGTCTTTTCTAAACGCAATAAAGGCCCAAATATGTGATTTTTTGTGGTCAATGGAGATAATAAGTAGGTCTATACAGTTGCTGAATCGAGGTGAACCATTGGCTTTTAGGTGACTGTGCAAAATTAAGCAGTTATTTATTGGACTGGAATGAGTTTGGTAAATGTTACAGTACTACGCAATTTATAAATAAAAGATCTAAGATTTAAGGAGAATAGTTGTGCCACTGCTATTTCAAATTTTCCCCATGTTAAAACAAACACTTTTTGGCATTAAATCGTATGTTTTTTGTAAAAGCAATTACTATAAATACTCAAATATGTGATTTTTAAATATTTTTTGCTGTCAATAAGAATTAAATGGAGTTAATAAGTACATAATACAGTTGTTGAATCGAGATGAACCATTGGCCTTGAGCTTTTGGTTGATTCTTCACTGTGGTAAGTAAGCATTTATTTATTAGGTTGGACTGAGTTTGGTAAATGTTACATTCCTATGCAATTTTTATGTAAAAGATCTAAGATATAAGGAGGATAGGGATTGCAGATTGGCTTTTGATTAAAATATCATGTAAGATATGCAAATCAGTCCATATAAAGTGGGTTCTTTTTACTGTTATGGGTCCTCCAGTTTTCACGAGGCTATTTAAAGATGCACTATGTAACTTTTCTTGAAATGTTATTGCCCAGAATGTTTTACACAGTACACCTGACATCAAGTATTCTATGGAGTTAAGCAAGTTGTACCACACTCACAGTAAGAATGCATGCTTTTCAAAGTGTTTCCTTGTAACTGAATAAGTACAAGATAGATATGTTAAATGCCATACTGTGAAACATTCTAGTCATAGCAATTACACCTCAGTGAAAACAAGCAAGTGGCACACCCTCCATCCGAAAAGTTACGCAGTGCACCTTTAAGTTTCTTCCGAAGAAACCAATGTGGTGTGTTAAGATGATGAGAAGAATTTAAATAAATGAGTTCTGTATAATATAGGCCACTATACAAATATACGGATTAAAATGGCGTTTTCAATCTAAGCAATCCTTTTGTGTTCCAGTCGAAATCATAATTGCTTCAGCTTATAGCATTATATAAAAATTGTGCATGCGTGCCTGTCCATATGCTATCAAAACCCCACATTTCCGGTATGAAGTATGTCGCTATTCTTCAGTTTAATTTATGATCCCTATAGCGGTGAGTGCTGTGTAAAATATGCATTTGTCATTAGTTTAAGAGAGTGCCATGGATTAGTAGAGTTAATCATTGACTCGGCGTATGGCACCAGAGGAATGAAATGGCACTCAGCTCCGCCCCTTGGCCCCACCCTCTCCCTGCCTTGGGTAAATTAATCATGACAGGATCGCCATAGCTCACAGTGCAGCCAACAGTTCAGTATGGCAGGAAGAGAGGGACAAAAAGGAAGTTAGTCTTATCAGGTGACAGTGACTATATGTGCTTCCTTATGTGGTGGAGATGGGGAAAATGTCATGGGAAGTGAACATGGATAGATATGATGACGCTTTATTTGTCATTAAGTGTGGACTTTGTAGACATGACTATAAAGGAATTGTGTGGATCAGATAGAGGTCACTTTGGTTCAGCCTGTTCCCATGTATGTTTTTAAGGTGGAAAACCGGGGTATAGAGTTCATAATATCAGATGGAGACCTGTGTAACTCTATGGGAAATGTATGTTTTTATTTCGAAAGATATAACTGAATATAGAATCTACAAATGTCAAACTTTTTTTATTAATATTTTTAACTATTTTTTAAAGGTACACTATGTAACTTGGTGGCACATCACCTGCTTGAGTGCATGGAAATGGAAAGTTAAAATCATACTTTGGAACATTCTCCTGGGAGCTAGATGAGTTTTAGGAAACAAGCAGTGAGAGTCAGGTTTGTGAAGATGCAAGCCCGCTCAACGCTGAATGTTTTTTCAGTGCAATAAACACACACAAAATAAAGAGCATTACTCTTAAGTTTGGTTAAAAAAAGTTCCATACAGCGGCTATGAGTTCACAAATTTGCTAAGCTTGTGAAATTCTTTAAAAAGACAACAGTTGTGCCTGCATGTGTCGTTGGATAATGACACTGCTGTTATGATGCCATGTTAATATAACCTATTGAATCCAGTGCTCTACAGTGCGCAATATGAAACAATCAAATGGAAATTGCTACTTCAATTTACGCAGCTATCAAATCCCATAGCCTGCAGTTAATAGAATGTACAAAATATCCCATCTTTCAATGAAAACACAATTAACCCTGTAGTTTAGACCTCTGCAAACAAGATCTGAAATGCATGGGATTCTTGTATTTGTTTAGCAGTTCATGTATTGGTCTCAAATATTACGGCTCTTACTCGGTTTAAAATGTGCACTGTGAACTGAATTTTGATTTGAAAACAGCAAATATAATGGCAATGCCCAATACTTATAAAAATAAAACATATATATATAGATTCAAGCTGTAAACAGTACCTTTTTATGTAGCTGCTGTTTAGTCACATTTGTGTGAACTGATTGATGTAAGCCAATTGGTTTGTTAACAACTATGACCAGATTGGATTCAATTTAAAATTCACTTAGAAATTTTGAACAGGGCTGTTTCTCTGATAAAACTCTACCAGATCCTTGTGTGTAGCCTGCAATATCTTGAGTAACAAAGACATTGAAGACTTGGTACATCACATTGTGAAATGTTGTAAAAACCGTTTAGTAATATTGCAAACATTTAATCAAAGCGTACACTCACTGA
This sequence comes from Periophthalmus modestus, assembly GCA_019594935.1. Classification (NCBI taxonomy): domain Eukaryota; kingdom Metazoa; phylum Chordata; class Actinopteri; order Gobiiformes; family Gobiidae; genus Periophthalmus; species Periophthalmus modestus. Next base: position 30,051,757 of record JAIEZT010000013.1, on the reverse strand, counting down.
TAAAGTTCTGCCAGTATATGTGGCAAACAACATAAATATAACAGATGGGTCACAGTTCTCTTTCATAGTTTAAATTCAATTCAAGTTTATTTATCTAGCACATTTTAAAACAACTTCAGTTTACCAAAGTGCATCACATAAAAGTCAACAAAAAACAAATGTACAGATGATGTGATACAAAGAACAATTAAACACTCACGTCGTGTCTAGCTAGTATTAAATGCCAGGGAGAAGAGGTGGGTTTTCAGTCTAGTCTTAAAATGTGACTGAGAGGATCTGACAGGCAGAGGGCGCTGTTCCATAGTCTGGGCACTGCCACAGAAAAGGCTCTTTCACCTTTTGTCTTGAGCCCTTTCTTCGCTGACCTCAGGGCTGTGAGTGGCTCCCAAAGGACCCATAGAGTGCAGACATTCAAACACAATCAGTAAAGTTTTGAATTGCACCCCATATAAAATAGGGAGCCAGTGTAGGCCTGACATGGTCTTGTCTCTTAGTTTTTGTCAGCAGACGAGCTGCAGCTTTCTGGCCATTCTGTAAGCGCTGTCAGGAGCTCTGGTCCAATCCCACATACAAACAATTACAATAATCCAGACATGACTTTATAAATGCATAGATTGCTTTTTCAAAAGCTGCCTGTGGAAGCTCAAGGCTTTACTTTAGCAAGAACCCTCAAGTGAAAGAAGCTGGACTTTATGTCAGAGCTAATGTGCTTGTCCAGTTTGAACATCGAGTCCAAAATCACACCAGGATTCCCCACTGCAGGGCAACAATATGAGGACATTGTCAGGCTCAAGCAGTGAGTTAATTTGGCCAAACACAATCTCAATTTTATTTGAATTTTAAGTTCAGGAAGTTTGTGCTCAACCAAGTCTGCACATCCCTGAAACAGTCCTGCAGAGCTTTGGCGGTGATCTGGTGGTGATCTGGCTGTCATTGGCGGTCACTGGCAGATATATTTGAATGTCATCTGCAAAACAATGAAATGTGACATTGTGATTTCTAAAAACATCACCCACAGGAAGTATGTACAGAGCAAAGAGAGCCGGCCCTAATGTAGCACTCTGAAGCACACCATACTCTCTAAGGGACACACAGAGGAGGAGTACTGTCCTAGGTTCACAGAGAAAACTCCTGTACGACAGATTCAATCGAAACCAACAAAGTGCAGTACCTTTTAATAATAGGAAAAAGTCATCAAAATGTTGTATATAACCAAAAGCTAAAACAAATGAATAGCCAATAGATGGTATGTGAAGCGTCTTTTCCTACAGCACTACAACATTATGCACGGGTCGGCGCTAAGATCGAACCATCTACCTTCGGGTCCGTGGGTAATTTCTCCAACGACTACGCCACCGCTGTCCCATTCAATATATTTGTGAAAATAGCCATTAGACATACCCAGTTACCCTCTGCCTGCAACTAAACACTGCATGATCCCTCTAATCCCTCTGCCGTAACATTACACAACACTCCAGCATCCCTTGATTGATTTTAAACATCTTTTAACAGCATAATGGAAATGTTCCCTTAGGTTCAGCACTATTTATACTTGAACTGTATGCGGGCTTGCAGCTGTGTACTTTGAAGTATATATATTCCTCGAGCGTACAGTGCACTGGATGGTGATTCTATATGGCACGTTTCCTCTTTGTTTTGATCTCCAGGAAGCATACTGGCTCTCTCCTCTTCCTCCTCCATCTTTCTCTGCGTCCTCTCTGCTCCCCCCCATGGCAAACTATAATTTTCCCAGTTTGAATGCACAGTATAGTCTGTCCTCTCTCCCTATCCCTCTCTACCTGTCTACTTCTCCCACTTTACCTTCTCTCCCTTTCTCCTCTCTGCTTCTCCCTTTTTACCCCTCTCTCTCCCTCCTCCTTCTCTCCTCTCTCTCTCCTTCTGTCGCTCTTCATCTCTGCCTCTCACCTTTTCACCATCTCTCTTTCACCATCTCCCATTTTTCCTCTCTGCATCTCCGTTTTATCCGTCTTTCCCTCTCTACCTATACATTTCTCCTCTATCTTGCTCCCTCTCTCGCTACCTCTCTCCCTGTACCTCTCTCCCTCTCTCTCCTCTCTCCCCCCTCTCTCTCCCCTCTTTCTCTCTCCTTCCATCCTTCTCCTTTTCGCACTCTCTCCCTTTGCATCGCCGTGGGAACCAGCCAGTACTGTCCTCTGTTATGACTCACCGATACATCTTAGGGCCAAGCAGGCTTATGGTTTGGAGCAGAAATGAGCAGCTTCGGGCTCCTGGGGATTAAAAATGTGAGCGGGTAGGTGGTGTTACTGGAAGATGGGTGAGATCAGAGAGCATTGGAAAATTTCCTTCAAGTGGTTGGTTTAATCAGAATTGCAAATGCGGTAATAACATGCAAAGTCAAATCATGTCCAGTGAGGCTTTTTGAATCAAATAAAAAAAAAAAAAAAAAATGCGAATTTTTGATTTTGCATTGTCTGAATGGGATATGAAGACATGACATTTTGCCCAGATAAATATAGAGAATTGCTGTCAAGAAATGAACAATGCATGCAAATCTGTATAAAAATAAACCCATGAGAAAGTTAATGGTGCACTGTGCCAGTTTTCTGTTAGAGTCTCACACCTGTTTGTCTCCCCGGAGATGTTATTCCTATGCCTGGAATGTTCCACGGTATGGCATTGAACTTATCTATCTTGCGTTCATTCAGTTGCAGGTGTTTTTATTGCTCAAAAATACCTTGAAAAACATGTATTTTTACTGTGAGGGGGGTCACCCCTGCACAGATGCGACCTGCATTTTGACCTGCTTGTCTCCATGGCGATAGGCACCTTTTTTTAATGGGATACTTTGAAACCTTGCAGGAAGAGAAACATCTCTGTGGAGCTAGGAAGGTGTTGGACCCTCTTCTAAAAAATTACTTTTATTTATTTATTATTTTTTTATTGTTCGGAAAAAGAAAAAAAAAAGAAGAACACACGTTGCATTATAAAAAAAAAGCCATTGGTTGTTGGATACTGATCAGTTTTAGAATATAGGCACTGATTATGCTGCAAAATTGATTGTGGAAATAAATTAAATCTAAGCAACAACATATATGCACAAGACAAGTTTGAGAATTTATACTGTATTATGCTCAGAATCTGATTTATAGCATGTGGTAGCCAATATTATCTACCTTTTACATAATCTTGAGCCTGTTCCAAGCTTTGATTTTATAAAGGGTTACATAAGAAAGACAGATTTGCACAAATAATAATCATACGGTTTACCATTTACTAATGAGGCCTTTTTCGATTGAATCATCACAACATGGATCACTGCCCTAAGTATACATGTCTTTGTGTATTTCCTCTCTAACCACACGTGAAATTGAAACTAGCCCGATTAGTTCTTGATCACATTATAGAGTAAGTTGATGAGTAATCAGTAAAAGGATGTTCTGTTTATTAAGGCCAATGTGAGCACACAGGAGTGGTTTGGCTTTTTAAAATGACTGAGAAAAGTGCTAAGCTCAAAACGTGACATAGAGATGGAACAGGTGACAGGCTGGTGGTGTCGCTGTGGGTTAGGCATGTGTGGTGGTTTAACCTGTATTTGAAATGCTCTTTTACTGAATAAAAAGTTTCGATGTTTTGAAAAGCAAAACTGGATGACACAATTGCAATGTAATAATGTGGTAAAAAAAAAAAAAAAACCCAAAACCTTTATACACACACCTGCACCTGTTTTAAATGTTTTATATGGACTTGTATACTTGTTTTGTTCGTTTTTTTCTGCCTTGTATTGCATTTTAAACAGGGCTCCCACGAAAAAGAGACCCCGTGTGCTCTCATTGGGTTTCCCTGTATAGATGAAGATAAAGAAGGAGATTTTGAATAATTAAATACATTTGTGCAGCGTGATTAAAATGAGACTAAACATCTACATGCACCCACAACCACATTTCAAGAACAGCTGCTAAACTGGGCAGTACCTGTGGACTAAAGAGAATGAGGTGGCGGGGTCTGGGGGTATAAGGAACAGTGTGATTGGTCTAACGGGAATCTACACTTCAAACCGCCTCTGGAGCCAGCTGTTTGTAATCAGAAACACCTGGGCAGTCTTGCGTGATGTCACCAACTACTTGAAATTGCAAAGTCCACTGATGGAGTTGGAGTTATCCCTCCAGAGGTCTAATTTGGCCCACAATAAGGCTCTTGGATTTTTTAAGACCAATCTTTTTTTTATTCTATTATGTATTGAAAAGATTAATTAGATGAAAAGAGGCAGTAGACAGTCCTATTTATGTAAGTTGTTACACGTAGCTGTAGGTTAATTGGTTCACATCCAGTAAGAACAGATTTTCGAATAAGAAGGAGAACTTTTGTTGAAAATTTGACAATATTCTTGTTCAATAATATTTCAATGTTTTGACAGAAGCAAGCCTGGGTCCCTCTATCCAGCAGCTGTCACTCACACACTACACTGAAACATATAGGCAAAGTGAGTGAAGTGCCTTGCCCAAAGACACAATGACAGAATGCACTGTCCGAGCCGGAGTCACAGTCACACTAACTGTCAGAACCTACTTTGTGCAAAAAACAGATTAATCATTGTTTCGATTTTCAAATATGTGACTAAAAACACTTATAATGCCAATATATTCAATCACTCAATGTGTACTTTTAATTGTCAGTTGGTTACTAGATTCATATCGACATAACCCATCGCATCATACTACAATTGAATAACTTTCTCAACATATTCAGATAACGTATTCTTCCTTATATAATGTCTGTCCGATTCAGTACCACGCAGCCATATACACTATACTTCAACTACAAACCCCAGTCTATACAAGACCTTCCACCATTTCTGTTGTATTATCTTTACTATGTACCCACTGGACGTCCCTTCACACATTGTATTTGACCAGTTTCATAGACTTGGTAAGCCTCGGTCAACAGCCCCTGTGATGAATGCTGTACTGTGGACTGAGCAGTGCTTGGAGTCCATTGTAACACATGGGTAAAGTCTATTGAGAAGCACCAGTGAATGAAAGCCAGTGTTTGCCGTGAGTCACTCTTCTAGCCTCTTTTCCCACAATTCCAAGCGTTAGTCACAGGGGGTGCTTGTACTGCCCAAAGGGAAAAGGAACAGTAACATCTTGGCATTAAGGCTGTCGAGATTAGTCTGTGTAATCGTGACTGGTCAGTGATCGTAATTGTAATTCTGATGTGGATTATGCAGACTCTAGAACACAAGCCGAAAGAATTTTAATTAGATGTATTGCTTAAACTAGACATATTGTGCTTGTGTCTGCTCTATAGTTCAAATCTATGACACCCGTGGATCATTATGTTTTCATTTTGACAATTTAAATCGCAATATTCATCTAAAACGACTTAATAAAAGAATAAAGACCACGTTAGAAAACATAACACGTAAGCGTCATGCGGCTGTCGGCACCTTCTATGGAAAGCTGCACATCACGCAGAAGATTTTTTTTTTCTTTATTTGTACCATAGTGACTACACAGTGCTGCCAAATATCACAGATTAATAAGATAAAATGGGAGAACAAAGGAAGCACAGAGCAGTGGACGTGCACGAATGACTCCAAATACAAAAGCTTAATACACTTTATACATAAATAGTTTTTTTAAATCTCAAAATAACTTTACTAGTGAACTAATAAATAAGATAATATTCGCCGACTATAGCTGACGACAATTTTCAAAACAATTTGAAGTTGCATCCCCACTTACACAGATTTTATTTCCTCCAGTTCTGTTATGGCTGGCTTTCTCATCGGGAACAGTCCATCTATTGCAGATCAAAAAGCTCGGATTTTCTTTAAAACTGGTACGATAAAGGAATGGCTGTGCACACGCGAGGGCACGTAACCTCCATTTCTTCTGGGAAATGCTCTTTACTCCATACACAAATTTTCAAAAGAACAAATTTTGACTGAATGATTTTGCAAATACAGTTTAAAAGAATTGTTGTTGCACGAGAAGCATAAGAAAGCAACCGGAAGGCAAACAATTTCATCAAATCAGAGACATTGTTGGATGAGGACAATGTGGAAATTGCTTCTGTCTGAGATATTCACATTTCAGACGGTTGTTTCTCTGTCATGGTTCAACATCAGAATGAAAGAAGAGGTTTAGCGGGCAGGGCAAACAGTTCTTTCTGAAAACATGTTCTTTATCTTGGTTCACACTCACTCACTACATTCCTTAACAAATGACTGGGACAATAGTTCAACTGAGACAGAAAGTTTTAACCTCATTAATATCGCATAAAATGTATCTATCTCCATGGAGAAAGTTGCAGTGTTGGATTTAATGAAATGTGGAATAATTGCAGTCATTTATTTTACTAATCAAAAGAATATTAATATTGTGAAGTCCAGATGAATAATATTTAAGAGTTTGCTTAATTATGAGTTGAAAATTGCATTCCCCCTTTCTCATCTTGTTTTACACTTCTAACAGAACTAAAACACGGACAACCTACATATTCACCTTGCCATACTGTTCTCATATGGCTACAGTAATCTAATCTCCGCCATTATACGCTCTCATGTTCCTTTTAGCCCTGTTTGATTTCCTGTTTTTTAAGCGGACCATATTAGGGAAAAGGTTGAGATGGCTGAGCTCCTTGTTTACATTCGCAGACTCTCTCAAGGATACTGTGGTGTGAGCAGTTACCATTAAGATAAGCAGAGAGAGAGCAGACATGACGCTGCAAGAATCCTAATAACATACGTTTGTGTCGGGGCAGGTTTAAAATGATTTGGGATTAAAATAACTGCCCGTGGCGATTGTTATGTTCACCTATACTCCTCTTTCTCAGGTTGTATTTGACTCGACGCTGAATAGTAGACTTAGCAGAGTGGTAGAAAGTAAATAAATGCGAAATATTATTAGTCTGTCACATTCTCCAAAGCTCAAAATGCTCTGTTCCACCTTGTGATGTCATGAATTGGCAGTTTTCAAGTTAACATCTACCTTTTTATTTTTAGATTAGTAGAGATGGGCAATTCACAAGGTGGAACAGAACAGAGTGTTTTCTGTTTGAGAGATGAACAAAACACAACTCCAGGTCTTTTTTTGAAGAGGAAAAAACATAACATGGATGGAAAATGGAGTAATATGGGCCCTTTTTAAATATGTGAATCTTGAAGATGTTTGAACGAGCCAACACATATTCATTAACACTTGGAGCTTAAATATAAAGTCTGACTCGCACTACAATGTTTATTACTGAGGCTATGTGGTCTTAACCTGCAGTAAAAAATACTTCTCATTAAAATCTGTCATTAGGGCCAACAAAAATTGGTGTGAGGGCTGCATCTGGCCCCGCGCCATAGTTTCTGCATAACTATTAACTGCTGCGTTTCAGATGAAATCACAACATTGTATATGTCAATGATATTTAATACAGATGGGAGCAGCTAAAATGGATAGTGTTCAAATGCAGATTTTTGTTGTAATATGGCTAGTAGGGTCTATACACCAAAAGTATTGATCAGGCTTAAAATGTGTCAAGTTTCCTCTTAGATATTTCTTATGGATTTGCTATGAGATCGATTGGAAAAACTCCCTTTTCCCATTCAAACCACCGATAGTTGAAGTTTGAATTGCAAGCTGCAGGCTCCTAATGGACTTTTATCTATTTTTAAAAATATTCCATGCAATTACAGGATTTAAACCTCCAGCTCCTAAGCCCATACAAGTCCTTATACATATACATTTTTCCATATAGTGACAGTTTCTCATTGCTGCTAGCGCCATTCGATCCTCCACGGTGTATTATCTTGCCTGCCAGTCTAAAACCTCTATATTTCTAATTCTGATCAACCATGCAAGAAACCCTATGTTACGCGCGCACTTTAGCACCGAATCAAACACTCTTCTTCTTGTGTTCCGTCACCCGTGGGTCCCTGTGACTCAGTGCTGCTCAGTAGGAAGCGCTGCCCCCTGCTGAGAGAGATTACATCCTGGCAGGAGTTGAATCGGAAACCCCATAAGCGCCCGTATACGTGTTTTGTGTGCGTTCGTGTGTGTGTGCGCCTGATTAGATATGCATTCCCCCACACATCTCCACAGTGAGGAGTCTCATACCTGTGTAATTATGTTATCCATGCATATTACACTTAAAACACCCACAGAGCCACAGCTGTCCGACCGACCACAACAACCACCTACGCAAGCCAGTGCTACTCGTAGTTCCCTCTTCTCGCTGGGAATAATTGAATTGTGTAGAGAAGTGGCTGCATGATAGTACTAGTGTAGTGGGGAAATGAATACATGGATTGGGTGCGGTAAAATGTTGTAGGCTCCCACTGATTTTTTTTTTTTGTGTGTGTGTGTTTTACATTTGATTTTATGAATTCAGAAATGTTTCATGTTGCGCTACTTACAAAATGTACCTCCTATTGCCAGAGGTGGGTAGTACGATAGATAGTTACATTTACTCAGTTACATTTGCTTGAGTAAAAGAAATTGTACTTTTCAGAATACTTTTCTAGCAGGATAATTTTACTTCTGCTTGAGAAATATTTTTATTGAAGTGACAATAGTCTTACTACAGTAAACGTTTTGGTTCCTCTTCCCAGTCTACAAGTGACAAAAGCTTTATGTTGACAATATAAAATGATTTAAACGTTTGTGTTTCTTGCGCTGCTCCTTCAGATATGATTTAGTTTGTCTCATTTTTGTGTCTGTCTATCTGAAAATACCAGATTTTGGGGCATATTTAATGTTTTCTCCTTGCATTTACTTTAGCTTCACATTATAAATCAGTTGTTATGTCCAAACAGTTGCTCTTGGACCACTACTTTGTACATCTACTTGGTTAATATTATTTTGAATAAAATTTTTGGTTACTCTACCCACCTCTGCATATTGCTTCCTTATAATTTTTAAATTTACAGGCACAATTTGTCTTGAACAAAAAGAAAACATTTTTTATTGTCTCAAAGGAAAATGGTAAAATATAGCCCATCTTCCCATGTCACCAAAGCACATATTTCTTTCCAATATCGTGCAGTGAGGTAGATATTAAGACTATCCATTGGGACCTCCTGGGATCACCTCCAGTGGTGGTATGTGATGGATGGGTTTCATGACCAAAAGTGAAGGAAAAAAAAAAATACTATAGTATATTCTCCTATTATAAATGTTGAAGGTACCAGTATTGACTAGAATATCAGTGCAGGAGACTTGGACAGACTTTACTGTCATTCAGATGCACACAGAACGAAATTTTGTTACAATTCTGCTCCACACAGAATAAGCAGCTGCATAATATTACATTAAGTGCTTTGTTTTTAGATAAAAAATTCAGATACAAGTGATGTCGCGAGCCAGTGCAGCTGCAGTGGAACTGTCACACATTTGAAAGTAGTAGTAGTAAGTAGAAAGCAGTAAGACATCATACTATTCCTATGATCATAACTACAACTGCTACTTGTAGTATATTTAGAATTATAGTGATAAAAAGGGCAACTTCCTTTTAGCATCAAACTGCTGGCATATGTGGTCAATGAAATCTGATCTTCCAGCTGTTGGTCTTATTTAAATGCCAGTCATAATGCGTTATGAGTTTTTGAACTTTCTTGACCATTTTAAAGGACACATCTTTTGGCAAACTTCCTATGTACAGTATTTACTATGATGGACAGATTATATGGTTAAAAGTGGGACAGACCAGGGCTTTGTCTGAATGTCCACACTATTCCCTATATAGGACACTATTTAGGGCTCAGTGTTCAGTTGGTGAGAAATACTGCACTCAAAATTTCCTACAATGCACCTTGAAAAATAGTGGGCATCAGTAGTCACTAGACTGGTCAATGTAAACCACATTGTGTTGAGAGAATTGGAAAAACAACACCATAGTGACAGGTCTGTAACTGTACATAACATGACTGAATGAAAGTAGATGGAAGCGCTGGTTTATCACACTGTTGATCCCTTATTATGGATAAAACACTTAAACAGTTTCTAGCATTACCCACCTACCTTAGCTCGAGCTGTTAAGAGAGAGAAGTTCCACATCTTAGATTAATAAACAAACTCGTTATTGTATGGTTTGTATGGTTATTATGAATCCATAAATATTTGTGTGCCAGTCGATTCTGATCATTACTATTATGATGATGATTATAGAAATCAAGTTTAGCCTTTAGACTTTTTTACACCCAGACCCAGAGTCCAAATCCAAATCGCTCTGTGAATGAGACACTACATGGTCTGATAATGGGTGCGGGGCTATGAAGTGAATGAGGGGCTAGGTACGAGGGTGGACATTGAGCCCATGTGTTTCTCTGGTTAATCTGCCTGTCAATTACTCGGTTTGGATAAAAAGCACATTTTTGTCTTGTATAAGTAGTTCTTGATGGCCAGGCAACGCAGTGTCTTAAAAAAGTATCTCTTGTGGAGAGGAGAGCCCACTCACAATCAAAATGCATGTATTTCAAGCGATACATTTACCAGTACAGGATAAATGCAAGATACCTTTAATGCCATACTGTGGAACATTCCAGGCAAAGCAATAATATTCCCGTGAAGACAAGCGCAATTGCTACATATTAAACCTTTTGAAGCAATAATTAAATGCTATCATACTGTTTACCATTTGAACAATAGACTTGGTCCAGTGCAGTGTTTGCTTCAGGTCACAGTGACTCACAGTGAGAGCAGTTATTTCAGTCTGCAGTAGAGACAGTCACAGGCACATGAAACAGCCCTGTTCCTCTGTGAACACAGTACTTCCCAGACACCAGTGGGTAGTACTTTGCGTGTACCGTGTGTACTTGTGTGTACTGGTGTGTAGTTGTGCGTCGAAGCAGCTGTTCCCCTGGCTCTGGGATCAAATCTCTATCTCACATCCTTTTTCCGACACATGTTACATCAGTGGGAGCCTGTCCAGCAACTGTTTGAGAGAGAAGGATAAGAATCAGAGGGCTACTGACCGGAAGTTAATCCATTAATTAGGAACACTTCAAGATGTTGTTATGAAGGAAATAATGCTACTCAGATCACTCTTAGATCACCATATTGTAAATGTGTTGACTGTTCATCATTTGTGAGATTAGTACATCTAAATCTTGTGTTTTAAAATGACTAAGTTTAGTTCCGATGATATACAAAGGGAGATATTTCATGACCTAGCATAGTGGCAAAGTAGTTGGCACTCTTTACTCACAGCAATAAGGCGAGCCACTTCAGCCCTATTGATTGCACTGGATTGATTTGTAGAGGAAAGGCATCTGGCATTAAAAACTGCAATCTGATGACTGTATCTATTAATGATGATGAAAGTGAAGGTACACGGAGTAGTTTTGTTTTATTGAGACAAAACTTACCTCAAATGTTTTCCTTTTGCATTTTCTTTTCAATATTAACAAAGCATGCCCATGTTGTACCTTGTTCCTTATATTATTGTCACTGAATTTCCCATAATGAGGAAGTGGTGATTACCTGCAGGAGGGACTTGTCCTTGTCAGGTCACCAGTGTGCCATTTACTATCTAACACGTGCTTTGTCTAAGGCCTTGTTTCTTTTATTGATTCCAGCTGATTGAATCAACAGTAGGCAGCAGTGACCTTGGCGTGTGTGTGTGTGTGTGTGTGTGTGTGTGTGTGTGTGTGTGTGTGTGTGCGCGTGTGTGCGTGTGTGTGTGTGTGTGTGCGTGTGTGTGTGTACGTGTGTGTGTGTGTGTGTGTGTACTGTGTGTGTGTACTAAGTGCTGTGAATGAAACCTTGACTGACTCCTGAGGTGAGGTACATATCGGCCATTAGGAGACACTGCTGGCACGTGTAGAATAACTGAAACAAACAGCAATATGACTTATGAATAAAAATCTCTACAATCTATACATAATTTGTCTTGAAACATTTTTTATAGTAAATTTAAATGTCTAAATATAAGACTGGTGTTGCTTGTGTAATTAAAAGTTTTTTGTTTTGTTTTTTTATATATAACTTAGTTTATGATAAAATACATTTGTGCCATACTTTGTTTCATCCAAACACGGCAAAATCATCCAGAATCATTGCCTGGCAAGCCTGTCCCTCCTATTTTCTGTTTGAATGCAAAAGGGCTGGGAGCAAACCATTTTTTATTTTATTTAACCTTTATTTGACCTGGAAATTCCCATGGAGATTAGGAATCTCTTTTCCAAGGCGTCTTGACTAAAACAGCAGTACAGATCAAATGGTACATCAGCAAACCTTTTTAGCATTAATTTAACCTGACTTATTGAAACTAGTTCTTTTTATTTTCCAGTGCTTTTGTGAATTCCAGGTTGTGGGTGTAGAACACGACAAATAAAGAACTGTTAAAACTGGAACTATCTGATCCATACACTGTGTATAGATAATGTACATCACAGCTAAACTGCTAGCCTCCAAGTTTCAAATGAGAAGAGGGCATGGACACACTTTCAGCTCCACTGACTCTGACTCCAGTTCAGTTTAAATTGAAAAACTGTCACTGTCTTTCAACAACTGCTGCTCATTTTGGTGTTAAAATGTTTGAATTAACCTGCTCTACATGATCCTAGTATTAATTCTTAACATTAATAACAGACAAATCAGGCACCTTCTTTCCCCAAGGTTGCTTTCTCTAGCATTAGCAACAGGTTTGATTGACAGCGTTGCTAAGTGCCTGCTCCCTGCTAAACCAGCAGTGCAGGGGCGTTACCTTCAGCAGCCTCGCTCCAGATTGACTCTTTGGTTGCTATGATATTCTCGCTTGGAATTCCAGATATGGAATTTGGCTCCAAATTCACTTCTATAACTGCACTATGGATGACATCACACTCCCTTAGTCCACTACTTTATACAGTCTATGGCCTGCTAATTTGTTGCATGTGTCTCTCCTATGCAAAAGACATTTCCACTTCAATATCCTTGTAACACAGAGAACAAAATGTATAACTTCTATGATCGTACAATTACCGAGTTTAGTCCTTTTAGAGCAGAAATATGCACCACTTCTTTTTACTTGTGCGCTTTATTTCAAATTCTACAATACAATTCAAACTTCCCATGATAAACAAAAAGTGTGTTAAGTTATAGCCCTCACGTACCCTTTCTCTCTATCCCAGGTCTGCTCATGGGGGCGGGCAAGAGCAAGCCGAAGGAGCCCGGGCAGAGGTCCATGAGCCTGGACGGGACCATCGGCACCGGCTCGGACAGCGGACACTTCCACCACCTGGGGCCGGCCAAGCAGACGCAGACCCCCAACCGGAGCCCCGCGGTGGGAACGGGGCGGAGGGGGCACCAGGGTCAGAACCAGCACGTGCCCACCAACACCCCAGAGCTCGCCCTGTTTGGGGGAGTGGACCACACGGGCACGATCACATCACCACACCGCGGGCCGCTGTCAGGTGAGGACACAAGGAAGTTTATACATTGTGTAGTAGCAGTAGTTTAGTAGCCAGTAGTTGTAGGTTGTAGTAGTTGCAGTAGCAGCAGCAATAGTAGTTTAAGTGGTACTCGTTGTATAGGTAGCAGTAGTTGTATAGCCAAGTGGGAATGGTAGTAAAAGTAGCAATAGTTTTTTCAGTAGTAGTGTAAATAAGTAGCAGCAGTAGTAGTAGTAGTAGCAGCAGTAGTAAGAGTTTCCTAGTTGTATAAAAAGTAGTAGTTGCAAAAGTAGCAGTAGTAGCAATAGTAGTGGCAGTACCTGTTGTAGTAGTAGAGAAGTAGCAGTAGTAGTGGCAGTACCTGTTGTAGTAGTAGTAGCAGTAGCAGTAGTAGTGGCAGTAACTGTTGCAGTAGTAGTGGTAGCAGGAGTAGCAGTAGTAGTGGCAGTAGTAGTGGTAGTACCTGTTGTTATAGTAGTAGTGGTAATAGTAGTGGCAGTAGCTGTTGTAGTAATTGTAGCAGTACATGTTGTAGTAATAGTACCAGTAGCTGTATACGTAAAGAGTGGTTGTATACATATGTGTGGCAGTAGTAGTAGTATAAGTAGCAGTAGTAAGCTGTAGTAGTAACAGTAGTACTGTAAGTAGCAGTTGCATTAGCCTAGTTGTATAAATAGCAGCAGCAGTAGTAGTAATAGTAGTAGTACAAGTAGTTGCAGCAGGTGTGTAAGTAGAAGTTTTAATCTTACCTTGGCTCTCTGTGCATTGTTGACAATGACGGCCAACACAGTTTTTTCAAATGTAATTTTGTTGATTTCTTAAAAATAGACATAATATTGAGAAGTGAGTTGTTAATGTGATGTATTTGTGATGAATATTTAGTATCCTGTTACCACTGAACATATTCTTAACACCTGCACTTTTCTCCATTGGCTGCAATTCAATTTTTCGCACGGTCAATTTAGTTTATATCGAGCCTAGACCACCTGTTTTAATTATCCCCAACTTTCGACTTTCCTCAGAAGATTTGCAACATTCCATTTGACACAATTTACTCTGGGGCTGTTTAAATATTCATGACGAGGGGGGATCTGCGGTGGTCTTAATTAAAAGCTGTTTATCCACTGTCAGTGCAAGTTAAGGTGTGTCCAGGATTCTCTTCTCATTAGGCGGTAATATGTCTGGACAGGGCAGATGGCCGGGTTCACTTAGCTCTGAATATATGGGACTGCAGCTGTTGGGGGAACCACGATCAATATTTAGAGAGAGTTAAATCAGGTTTGCATGTTTCATTATAGAAAGTTGAAGCCAAGGAAAGCTATTTTTTTATATTGTCATGTCCTTATAGGATGGTAGGTTTTGGTGGTTTGAATATTTGCTATTAGAAGACAGTAAATGGATTCAAAGTATGAAAGATGTACAGATAGATGTTCTGTTTTTTGTTTTTTTACAGAGAGATTGTGTCTCCTGTTCTTATCTTTAGTAATGTTTATGGATGTGGGCTGAGTTTACTTCTGATTTAAACTTTGTATGGTCCTATTCTCCTGGTTTAGTCCAGATTTAGTTCTGTGTTTAGTCTGGGTGGACATTTATCACACTGTGGGGGCTAAAAAATGTTAACAGAGTCAATTCATGGAGACCTGCCTCCCATATGGGGAATAAAATCAGTTCCTCATGATGTAAATCTTTATCGTAGACATGGTATAAGTCCATATATGGGTTAAAATAGGTTATGGTGAAAGTTTAGGTAAAGGTTCAGCAAGTGGTGGCTAAGGTTAGAATCGGTCTCCAGGAAATGAATGTCAATGTAATGTCCCCAAAAAGGATGTTTGTGCAAATGTACCGGTAAATGCATATGTCCAAGTCTGATTCAAATGTGAACTTGCTCTTTGAAAGAATATATAGACTTATAATTGGCTAAAATTACCTTTGGGCTTTTAACCATGTTATAATGTTGGTCTTCCATCTAAAACTGTTGGAGTGTTTTGTTTCAGTTCTAGTTCAGCATATTCAGTCCATCCCTAGACCCTCTGTTTCACCTGCTGATTTCACAAAGTGGTGTCATTCTTTTCAGGAATCAATACACCTTTGCGAGACTCTTTCTGATCATTTCAGCCCTCAAATTGCGCACAACCAATTCTCGCTTATGATTGGCGTTAATGACTATTTCTCAAATGTAAGGCGTCTTGTCTTGCCTTGGTCTTTCTCTGGGCGTGGTAAGGCATCCAGGTCACTGCCCATATCATGTTCCAGTCCCCATGTATCCTCTGTTTGGTTAGCATGCGGCTAATTTACCAATAAGTGTATCCTTCGCAGCCTTATTACCCATCATGCCCCGAGGTAATGGTAAAAAAAAAAAAAAAAAGGAGAGGACCATGGATCTGTATTACTTGGGAGTCAACTTAAGTTTGCTTGCTTGCTTAAATTAATCACTGACTCTATAAAATTCATTTAACAATTGATTTCACATTGTGGGGCTCACTTGTATTGTGGGGGGGTCATATATTAACAAAAAATATGTGTGGACCCTCACACCCACACCAACAATCCCCGTCCCAGAATAGGTGACCCCCCCACGCCCCTTACAATATTTAATTTCATATTATTTATTGGTTAATTACTTGACTTTATTATAATAATTATTTCAATTAAACTTCAGAGGCAGTATATTATTGTTTGCCCTTAGGAACATTTGAACATTTTCATCCCCTTGGTGTTGCTGCTGACTGCCGCTGAAGCCTGATCCATTAGCCTCTGTTTGAGCTGAGGCAGGACACTTGGTTTGGATTGGAAGAACTTGACTTTGGAGGAATTGACTTACGAAGCAAGGCAAGGGAAGGTACCTTGCATTTAAGAACCAGCCATTGTTTTTATCCTTTTTAGCTTGTGCCGTCAATGGAATTAGTGTATGGAAAACAAACAACAAAGGGAAATCAGCAAGTGTCTGATGTAATGTAGGCTAATGGATGCACAGAGACATAGCAAAAGATGATGTTTAAACCTCTCAATTGGACAAATCGTTGTAGGAGTGAAGACATTTTGCTGCTCATCCAAGCCGCTTCTTCAGTTCTGGTTAGATTCTGGTCAGAATAGGTGGAATAAAATAGGCCATTAAAGGTTGAATAGGGTCGTAAAGGCTGAAACTGGAGACGATGGCTGTTTACAGTTTCAGTGTAGTTAGCCCCTCCCTTCAGACATAAGGCAGTGTCCATCAGCAATCAATCATCGGCAAAGACCAGAACTGAAGAAGCGGCTTGGATGAGCAGGGGAACATCTTCACTCCTACAACGATTTGTCCAGTTGACAGATTTAAACTTTGTCTTTTGCTATGGATCAGACTTGGATGACTGAGGGATTACACAGATACATTACAAACACTTTAAATTAACTGCTTCAGTGCAAGAATAATGCTAACAACCTTGTTTTGTTACAGGGGGGGTGACTACATTTGTGGCCCTGTACGACTACGAATCACGCACGGCCTCCGATCTGACGTTCAGGAAAGGCGATCGGCTGCAAATCGTCAACAACACGTAAGCGAGTTCTGTTTCATAACCTTCCCAAATAGTATGCTAGCGGGCCAATTTAGCATCATCAACAACAACATGTGTGAGTAAGTGACTGAGAAAGCCCCAGACACGAAAACCCTCCATCTGTCGCATTACGCAGTGTCGTCTAATGATTCAACTCCTCTATTTAGCTACATTTCTCATAGTCTTCTCAACACCAATTACGCCAACACCCAAATTACCTGCTGTGCACTTGATATGAAAGCAACTTAAGATGCCAGAGAACTACAGAAACAAAGAAGGTATCATTTTCAGCTTAATTTGAAAAAGAGTTGTTCAAAAAGTATGCGCAGGCTGGTGGTAGATTCAGAACGATGGTGATTCTCTACGTGTTTTTCTATGATCTTTTTCCATATCTTCTGCCACAGTGTCTGCTGCTGTTCATATAGTGTTGAGTATGGGGCCATGCAGTTGGGGCTGGTAATGTGATGGGTGTTTTTAGCAGTATGTTGTGTAAGTATTTTAGATTGTAGGCTATTTTTTGATATTTCTGTTTCTGTTTTTGATTTGACTAAATATTGAGTAACAATATGCTTATTATCAATGCAGACTTCTCTAAGTTCATATTACTGTCCAACAAGAATGCATAGGGTACCACTACTGAATGATTGGAGCATGCTCCATCCATGTAAAATAAAATAAATATTGGCCCAAGTAATATGCAAAATTCTATATAATTTTAGGTTGAAAATGTTTTGTTTTTAAGATAAGTTATAGGTCAGATCCACGGAGAAGTAACCTCGCTCAGAGCACAAATGTAAATCTTTCAATATATTTTTGGTTAAAAAAAAAAAGAAACACCTAATTCAGGGGTGCCCACACTCTTTTGACCGAGGGCCATAGCTTGAAAAATATTCAACACAGAGGGCCACAGTGGTCAATACAGTAGATTATTCAGATGGTGCATTTAACATAGCTTTGACTTCATACTTTAAATAAGACTTGAAATATTAATATTAGGTCTGTATGACAATGCAATGTGATGTTTGTTATTTAGGTTATATGGGTAGGATTTCTCAAAATTGCCGTAAAAAGTACTGATTATGATCAATTGGGCCAGTTCACCTGAAGGCCCGAGGGCCAATCAAAATTGGTATGAGGGCCGCATTTGGCCCCCGGGCCATAGTTTGGACACCCCTCACCTAACTGAATAAAGATAAAAAGGCCAGTACCCATTTTTTTTTTATATTTTATTTATTTTTTTAATGTAATGAAGTAAAGTTGGCTTTGCCCCAGTACAAATATAATGTAAAACGGTTCTTGAGGTCAAAATCACCATAAAACATTTTATTGCCGAAGTGCACTGTTAACATTCTAGTTGGCCAAACTCCGTTCTGGTCGTGAGAAGCACTTATAAACTCATCATGGTGAATGATTAGGATGGTAGGAGTGTATTACAGAAGTGATGCAAGTTTAAAATGAGACGGCACCTTTTTAATGCAGTACACTGGAACATCCCAGACAAAGCAATAATATCCCTGGAGACAAGCAGGTTGCGTTTCCTTATACCAGAAAAGTAACATAACCCCTGATTTACTTCAATGCTAAAAATCTGTCCTTCACTTTAACATGGTAATATTGATGTACCCAGAGCTGTATTGAATCCTCCTTTCACACTTAACCATTAGAGAATAGAGTCTGCCCGTGGTTCCTGCTGCCTGGCCCCATACTGCAGCGCTCCCGTCTCAGTGCTATGCTAGCGTTTGGTTTTGTTGTTGCTTGCTGCCGCTGCAGTGTTTTGATGTGTGGCTCTGTCTTGTCTCTCTTTCTCTCTCCTCTTTTCTTCCTCCTCCTCCTCCTCCTCCTGCGCCACGGTTTGGTATCTCTCAGGAAAAAGTACAGCTTCAGGTCAGTAACACTCCCCACAGTAAACAAACACACAACCTTTTGTTTACAGGCAGTTTTTCTTATATTGAAATATAGCTGTGAAAATATATGGGTGTATGGTGAAACAAAAGGTTGTGTTTGCCTTCCCTTCTCCTCTGAGTATGTCTAGTCCTTGTGTGCACTTTAGATGTAACATAACTTTTCTGTCTGCATGCGTCTGGCATTTGGATTTTAAAACTTTCTGACTGGTGTTTATAGGACGTATAGGCAGTATGTGGCATGCTATTTTGAATAACTACAAACTAGATATGATTGAATATTGAGATTTCAATTAATTCATGGAGATTTAACCGGCAACTTACTGGCTTTTTAATTTTGGGTACGAGTAAAGATAAAATTGCCAAGTCATGTAGTCATCAAAACATTAAGTAAATTAGTTGTTTTTTTATTTTATTTTACATGTTTTACTAATTATGTAAAAGTGACAGCATAATCTTTAAAGTTCCCAGAGAATAGACAAATGAGTTTGAAAAACTAAATAACCTTTTTCGGTAAGACGGAAGAGACACAAACATTGAATACCAAGGACGGTTTATAAATTGTTGTTGACTTAGACTTTTATCTACACTCAGCATAATTAAATCAACATTTAGAAAATTCAGAAACATAAAATATTTATTCATGTTTGCAGCTGGATTTGGTCCTAAACCAAACTTGTGTTATGCACCTTATGAGTCATCACATAAGCTGCAAAAACAAATCAAACCACTATTAATAAATGATGAACTCCAAGAATGGAGACTAGTGCTTGTGTGTTGATCTGCTCTTTCTATATATGAAGTATAGCATTTGAAATAATCATACATAATTTTTCCAAGGATATTTGAATCCATATTACACAGTATTCTATATGACTATTTAAATATTGCGTTTCCCTCACAGAGAAGGAGACTGGTGGCTGGCCCGCTCCCTCACCTCTGGACAGAGCGGATACATCCCCAGCAACTACGTGGCCCCATCGGACTCCATACAAGCTGAAGAGTATAGCATTTCATTTTCTATTACAAAATCATATAAGCACTAATGAGATATAATGTAGAGTTTCAGTGGTTTGCAAACTGTATTGTGAGCCTGGTTTCGACTAGTTAGTTCCTTGTAGTCCTTGTTTATCATTTATCACTTGACTTGATTAAATGCTTAAGTTTAGACTGGTTTAATTTTGGCTTCAACTTGGTTTAACGCTGGTTTAGAGCTGGTTTAGAGCTGGTTTAGAGCTGGTTGCTGGTTTAGAGTTGGTTTAGACCTGGTTTAGTCCTGGTTTAGTCTTGGTTTAGTCTTGGTTCAGTCCTGGTTCAGTCCTGGTTCAGTCCTTGGGTAGTCCCGGCTTAGTCCCGGCTTAGTCCCGGCTTAGTCCCGGCTTAGTCCCGGCTTAGTCCCGGCTTAGTCCCGGCTTAGTCCCGGCTTAGTCCCGGCTTAGACCTGGTTTAGACCTGGTTTAGTCCTGGTTTAGTCCTGGTTTTATCCTGGTTTAAACAAGGTGTAGTGCTGATTTGGTCCTGGATTAGGTCAAGTTTAGTACTGTTTTGACCTGGTTTTGACCTGGTTTTGACCTGGTTTTGACCTAGTTTAATCTTAGCTTATGCCGCTTTGATGTGGATAAATAATTACAACTTTCTGAGCAGAAATTGCTCATGAACACTGCACCAAGTTTGCTCAAGTTGGAGAAATGGGAATTCTAGACGTAGCACGAATAATCCATGTTGTGACCTGAGGGGCGTTTGATTGGTGGGAGTCAAAAAGAGTTCACAACAAATTAGATAGATTGCAAGATATTTTGCATCAAGGGAACATCAAGTTTGGTAGAACTACTGTGAGCAACTTCTGAAATGGTTTCTGTTCAAAATATTGAGTCAGAAACCGATAAAGCGTGAGCTCAGCCTCCCACCAAAAGTACATAAGCGCACACAGGTCAGGTGCACGAGAACCAGCCTTGGAGAGATCTTCATCCCATAGACCTGGTTTAGTATCTGGTATAGTCCTGGGTAGTCCAGGTTTAGACCTGGCTTAGACTTGGTTTATTCTTAGTCCAGCCATGGTTTGAGTCCTTGTATTACTGTACACTGCTCTAGACTGTTTAGTTGTACTTCAGTCCTTCTTTTGGTCTTATTTTGTTCTACTTACTCTTATGGTTCAGGTAGATCCATCTATTAAAAACATTTTAAAGTGGAACTAAACACCTAAACCTTATTTGAAACAGAGATGATAGACTGGAAAGTACCTGTAGGACTAAAGAAAAAAGTGAGGGGAAAGGAGGTGCACAATAAGGAACAATTTGATTACTTGATTACTTGATTACCTTACTGCACCTGCAGCCAGTTGTTTGTTATCAGAAACATCTAATCAGGGCAGTCCTGTGTGATGTCATGTAGTACTTGAAATTGAAATGGCCACTGCAGATGGCACACATTCTATTTAAAACTATTTTGACCACAGTAAAATTGTCAAAAAATAACTAGACACAGTATGTCAACACCATGTAGCCAGATTAGTGGCTAAAACGTTGATTTAGTGCTTGGTTCCACTTTAAACTCTTGTTATATGCAGCATGAGAGCCATTGTATTGCACTTTTAGTCTAAATACAGTCTTTGAGCTCAATAGTAGCTTGTCTGTGTCTGAGCAGCCTCTCTTATTGGCAGGTGGTACTTTGGGAAGATCACTCGGCGGGACTCTGAACGGCTGCTCCTCAACCTACAGAACAGAAGAGGGACTTTTCTGGTCAGGGAGAGCGAGACCACTAAAGGTAACTATGGTAACTATTTCAGAAATCAGACTACTGATGTGTTGATTTTTAGTGGGGTAAAATAATGATGAATATGCAGATTTTGTGGTGAGGTTTTAAATGGAAAGTAGCTGGTGAATGGATCTTGATTACTAATAGAAATAATAGGATTCAATAATTTGTATTTTTCTTATGGCTATTTCTTAGGAGTGGCCTAGTTCTAAACAACAAACAGGAAAATGCAGTCTTCTTTCTTCAGATTTCCAAGACTAAACAAATAAGGTTGTATTTGGAAGGCTATCGGGTATTTAAAGTAACAGGAAATAATGCCAATCTAAAAAAGCCAATAGGGATGAGCCTATACACATATATATACAGTCATAAATCACTAGTACAGACTGATTCACATATTCATTTGGCATGTTTGGAACTGCACTGAATAATTTCTTTCTATCTATCCACTGTATTTCTACCATTGTCTAAAAACATGTAAGGGCATTGTACTTCACATTAACAAGTGCAAAATCAGTTAATGTGTGAATGGAGAAAGTGATGCAACTACCCACAATCCCTTGAGTGTACTCTGAACAGCAGAAGTACTTCAAACCAAGTGTCTCTTAAGGGGGAGCATAAGAAAGGGGGAGAATCTGCTAATTAAGTGGTTTGCTGTTTTTGACACACGCCCTTAGCACTTTTTTATGTTTTGGGCTTGTCTTCATGAACAAAAACACCATCTTAACTTTTGTCTCTGAGGAGAATAATGAACACTGAAAAAAGTATAGTGAAGTAAAAATGGTTGGGATTTTGAATATTTAGTACATTAAACTCATTTAAATGTATTTACTTACTAGATGGTTTTTAAAACGTAATATTTTGTACTGGAGTGTGGTTCTTTTGTCAGTACAAATGACAGGCCAGTTGGAGATTTTGCGGACTGAATTTAGTAATTTAGTCATTAATATAAGTATAGTAAGTATAAGTATAGTAAGTATAAGTCTTAATTGTTGTAACTACCATATTTTCCGGACTACAGAGTGCACCTTAAAAGCCGCATGCTTTAATTTTAGAAAAAAAACTTGTACAAGCCACACCGGATAAGTAGTAATATGAAAAATTAGCTCAAAACGGTTCATTTGCGAGGGACCACTAGTGCAGTTTTGCATGCTTTTTTTTTTTTTTTTGCAGTGTATGCAGGGGCGTGTTCTGCGTCCTGATTGGCTAAAGGACGTGTGGTGTCTCCTGTACAGGACCGAATGTGTTCAGCCAAATTTACCAAAATATTCGATGCTGCAGCGTGACTCTGAAACAATCGTGTTGGACACCTTTGTATTTGAGGACAAACGCCTCCGACACGCATTGTGGACGCTCTGGACGCGCGTCCACAAAAGACTTTACATGTGAAACAACATAAAGAAGGAGGAAAATAACAGGAGGACGACAGCAGAATAAGTTTGAACAAGGAGCAAAAAGGGCTGTAACCTGTGGATGGAGTCTGCTTTAGTTTGTGGATCAGTGACTGCAGGAAAAAGAACATTACGAGACATTACAGCGGGGCCAGGACGAAGAGGCAGGGACAGAGGAACTGAGAAATACACCTGCAGTCACAAAACATATATGTTGATGAGGGTTAGTACAAATGACTGATTTACAGTAGTTGTGAGAGTGCACTAGATTGATCATACAATTTCATTGGACCTCTGTGAACTACTCATCAGTTTTATTGGTCTACTGTTGCTGGGCAAAACGTTTTTTGGCGCCACGGAAAAAAAAAGTATAATCCGCACTGCACCATAAGCCGCAAAAAGCCGCTAAAAAGTAGAAAAAAGTATCGGCTTGTAGTCCGGAAAATACGGTGCACATGGCCACAGTAGCTCAATTGGAGTGTTTGTCCACTGATTCGAAGGTTATCGGTTCGACATAAACATCTTTGGTTTCAGCACTCGGATCTACTCGCCCACAGGTTGGCGGTGCGATTACAGCTCCCACAGATGAATGCTGTCTTTGTGTCCTTGGGCAAGACGCTTAACCAAACTCGCCCCCAGTGTCTGTGTACACTGGTGTATGAATGTGCGTGAATGGGTGAGTGTTTTTTTGATGTAAAGCGCTTTGAGAGCCTTGAACGTGGAAAAGCTCTATACAGGATAGCGCTCAGGTGTTATTTAAAAAATAACATTACTCATCAAAAACATTTTGATGAGTAAACCTAAACAAAAAATCATGATTACATGACATCTTGATTATTTTAACAGCTTCAGTCTCAATTTTTGCATTGTAGATTGATATTTTTAGTGTTTCTTTTAATAATAATTAAATAATGACAAGTCTTATGTTCTTATCCGACAGTTGTACTTATTACTCAAATCACGGTAAAATCAATTGTTTACAGTATCTTGAACTCTAAATTGATAACATTAGATTCTGCTTTTCATCAAAATGTACACTGTGCCGACTTTTTTTAAATTTGATAACCACTCTGTTGAAGATAGCGGTGAGTAACTAGGTCGAGATGGTAGGGTGCTGTCTCCCCATGGCTCCGGAGAAAGAAAGTGGGAGAAGTGGGCGGAGCTTTGGCAAGAGGTTCATGGGGCCCTAGGGTGCCATCTGTAATGGATATGAGAGATGAGCTGAGCAGGGAGACTGTATGAACTGTGTGGATCTGAGGGGGCCACCCGTTTGACCCATTTCAACTCAGACTAGTTTGTTTCTTCATTCTGGATAATACATTAGCTTATTGTTGTTTCATAGTGCATATGAATTATTTCTAAAGTCAAGCTTAACAACATAACAAAATAGGGAGAATTTATAATCTGTGATGCCACTATGATGTCGAACGACTTGTAATTTTTTTCACAGAGATTATAATTATAATTATTTCTGAAGTTGCATAAAATATGCACAATAATGAGCTCTATCAATAAGGTAGAGTCCGTATATTATCATTAGTCTCATCTTTTGCATTTGGCCCATCCTTCACTGCTTTTGCAACAATTTCCAGAACTGCACGGTGGCTGAGTGGTTATGACTCTCACCTCATGGGAAGGTTCCAGGTTCGACTCCCGAGCTGCACGTTCCTCTGTCTGGGTTGATGAGGAAACTCGAGAGCCCAGAGGAAACCCAGCCAAAGTCCCCAGCAGCATTAAAGGATGGGTCAAATGCAGAGAATGATTTTCCTACCTTAACAGCCTCAACCTTTTCTTTTCAGGCCTATAATTGAGTTCATTTTTGACATTATTTTCTTTATTTATTGTCATGATAAATGACTATACACAAAATATGCATGCATTATATCCTACTAGCCAAGGTGACTAGTGAAAATAAACACATTACTAGCTAAATGTTTATCTACCTGCATTTGGATTTGTCTGGTGTTCACATAAATCCTTGCTAACCATGCTATGATGCCCCCAACATTTGGAGACATTTCCTTCACTGCAAATCTGTGTAGTATTATTGAATAACAGTCAAATAGTGTTAAAATAAAACCCAAATCTCCAGTTTCCTCTCACTTTCCCTGTCACCTGTTTAGCCTGTGTCAACACCCTCCCTCTCATAGCAGGTCGTCTCGTCGTGGTGTCATTTACCAGGGTCACTGGGGCTTTCTCTTTCCCTCTCCCAGCTGTCCGTGTCGGGACGTCCCACCGAGCAGCTGTCGCCTCTGGGATGAGCCCTGCTTTATGACCCCCTCTCTAACCCCCTGTCTGTACCATGTGTTTTTCCTCTCTTTCCAGGGGCGTACTGTCTCTCCGTGCTGGACTACGACAACACCAAAGGCCTGAACGTCAAACACTATAAGATCAGGAAGTTGGACAGTGGGGGGTTCTACATCACCTCCCGTACACAGTTCACCAGCCTGCAGCAGCTCGTCTTCCACTACCGCAGTCAGTAGTTTAAACATATTATTTGGCTATGTGCAGTGTATTCATGGGTTTCCTTAACCAAGAAATTACTTCAAATATTAAAATGGTTTGGTTTTTAGTTATTAACTGACGGATTTAATATTTGCTTAGTTTGAATTTTGATACAGTTTGACTTTTAATGAAAGGCATTTTGTATATTAAATATTAGAAAAATATTACATTATTCATCATGTTTGTTAAAAAGTATTTTTTCCTTATTTTGTGCAATGTCCCAGAAAATATGGTTCAAGGTTTTGTCATTGTAACATTGAAAGAAGCATGGCAAAACTGAAATAGTTGTGTTAATCATTTTAAAAACGCATTTCTTTGCTCAAAGTGATTAGATATGTGTCCATTTTACAATACTATATTCATTGTAGTTGCTCCCCTGTCCTCCTTTCTCTAGAGCACTCCGATGGGCTGTGCCACGCCCTCACAGATGTGTGCCCTGTGTCCAAACCTCAGACCCAAGGCCTGGCGCGGGATGCCTGGGAGATCCCCCGAGAGTCCCTCCGGTTGGACCTCAAGCTGGGGCAGGGCTGCTTTGGAGAGGTCTGGATGGGTAAGGACTACTACTCCTGCTGCTGTTATTATTTCACACATTTTTTCAACAGTGTTTCATCTCAAAAAAGTCTAAACAAACCAGAGTTTATTTATGGAGCACTTTACAACAACACAGCATGTCCCCATGTGCTTTATAGCAGGGGGGACATATCAAATACAAATCAAAGTTACATAGTACAGTCCCTGACAAAAGTCTTGTCGCTTATCCACTTTGTAGAAACAAAAGCTTATAACCTGATGTTAAATTAATCGATTGGTTTTAGAAATGTCTCATATGAAAGCTAAAACCCTCCCAAATTATGCTCAATATACTAAAATAAATTTGCTTCACTGAAGAAAGATTGATCATTTAATGAACACAGAAAGATCAGATTTTGGCAAGGCATATGTTGCCTTGTCATATGATGCACCCAATCCTAGATTCCAGCCTCACCTGTGATCAGTTACTGATCAATCAATTAGTGGGTGTGTATAAAAAGAACCCCAGCACACCAGACCTTCACATCAACTGCAGCTTGACCTTTGACAACATGCCTAAGATCCACCCTGAGACCAAAGCGTTAATTATCAAGAGGCTGAAGACCAGATCCACTGCTGAGGTGGCTGACACCTTCAATGTGTCTCAGCATCAAGTACAAAGAATAAGAAGACTGGAGAGGTTTTTGACAAGCCCAGGTCCAGCAGACCCCACAAGACAACTGCTCGGGAGGACCATTTGTTGATTTGAAAATCCAAGGCCAGCCCCTTTTCCACTGCAGCAGAGCTCCACCAGGCCTGGTCACCTCAAGTCCCTGTGTCAACTAGAACAGTTTGTAGAATTCTGTCTCGAAATGACCTCCATGGTCAAATCAGTGCACAGAAACCAGCACTAAACAAAAGGCAATTAAAAAAACCACATGGCATTTGCCAAGGCCCACAGCCTGTTAAAAGGATGGACACTGGAAAAGTGGCAGAAGGTGGATTTCTCAGATGAATCCTCGGTTGAATCACAGCCACCGCAAATATTGCAGGAGACCTACTGGAGCCCGCATGGATCCAAGATTCACCCAGAAAACAGTTAAGTTTGGTGGCGGAAAAATCATGGTCAGGGGTTACATCCAGTATGGGGGTGTGCGAGACATTTGCAGGGTGGAAGGCAATATCAATAGCCTAAAATATCAAGAAGTATTAGCTACCTCTTACATTCCCAACCATAAAATCGGTCAAATTTTGCAGCAGAATGGTGCTCCATTGCATACTTCTATCTCTACATCAAAGTTCCTCAAGGCGAAGAAGATCAAGGTGCTTCAGGACTGGCCAGCCCAGTCACCAGACATGAACATCATTGAGCACCTTTCTGTGTTCATTACATTATAAATTTTTCTTCAGTGAAGCAAATTTATTTTGGTATATTGAGCATAATTTGGGAGGGTTTTAGCTTTCATATGAGACATTTCTAAAACCAATCGATTCATTTAAAGTCAGGTTATAAGCTTTTGTTTCTACAAAATGGATAAGCGACAAGACTTTTGTCAGGGACTGTACAGCTATGAAGAAACGGAAAATAGAAAAGGTGTGTTACACAAAGGCAATTTTTTCAGAAAAGGCACGTCTCCCAGCTTGCTTATCAGAATCAGAATCTTTAATGGCCACACATACACTTATGTGTATGAATGTGTTATGTGATTGGAGTATTAGTTGGCCACACTTCAGTAAGGGAAGAATCCTCTTTAGATCTGAATGATACAAGATTAATGCATTATCATTGCATTGCGTTGTTCCATTGCTGCCAACCTATGCTTTTTGTTGATCGGGCATTTTCTAAGACACAAATATACTTTACATGTCAAAAATGGTTCCTTGCAAATTAGTTTACACACAGTATGGTAACTCTTGATACTATATGTGTTATAACACACCTACATGTCTGTCCAGGTACTTGGAATGGTACAACGCGGGTGGCCATCAAGACCCTGAAACCTGGGACCATGTCTCCTGAGGCCTTCCTGCAGGAAGCACAGGTCATGAAGAAGCTTCGCCATGAGAAGCTAGTGCAGCTGTACGCCGTGGTGTCTGAGGAGCCCATTTACATCGTCACAGAGTTCATGAGTCAAGGTTGGAAACAAAACCTGTTCTAATGGACAAGATACTGAATGTGGGGTCTATGTAAGATGTAGCTAATATTAGCATGCACATAAGATAAAAGCAATATTTTCTCAGTGATTTGAATACTGAAAGATTCCACCAATACCAATACTTGTCACACCAAGCTTATAAAATGTTGTGGCTAGATTTTCTTTTTGATGCAGTTTTTATTATATTTTTATGTGCATTATGTATGGTGGTTACACCCGATTTTCTGTCTTACAGGCAGCTTATTAGACTTCCTCAAAGGTGACGCTGGGAAGATGCTCCGTCTGCCTCAGTTAGTTGACATGGCAGCTCAGGTGAGGCAGCATACATTTATCAGACCTAACATTATGGGCACTGACAAGTAATGATTTTCACCAAGTTGGACTAGGGCCAGATTGTCAATATGACAAGGCCAGGGCATCTCCATGTGGTGTACAGTCAGCCTTTTTAAAAGTGACCCAAGAACGAAAGTGTTTTTAACTGTGTTAATGTTTCTTCATCAGAAGTGTGCGTAGATTTTAAAATCCATTCACTTTTACTTAACTTCTAGAAATTACTTGTATACAATGTATACAGTGTAAAATACTTGGACCAATGCGTCCAAAAGTACTTCAGATAGCCTGTCTAACGCCCTTTATTGGAGGTTTAATTATGTTTGAAAACACAGGTGGTCTTATTATCATCCCTGAATATTACATAACAGCATGCCTTAATAAAGTCCCTGTGTACTTCCCTGGTGCGTGTCCAGATTGCTGCCGGAATGGCCTATGTGGAGCGGATGAACTACGTGCATCGGGACCTGCGCGCCGCCAACATCCTGGTGGGGGACAGCCTGGTGTGTAAGGTGGCCGACTTCGGACTGGCTCGACTCATAGAGGACAACGAGTACACGGCCAGGCAGGGTGAGTCATTCACCATACACTTTTTAAAATGGCCCTGAGTTAAAGACCAAAAATGTAATGCCTCCAATAAGATGGTTATGATAAATGTTTATAATTGTGTATAATGTGAATACATTTTAACCAACCAATTATTTCTGTGTAGGAGCCAAGTTCCCGATCAAATGGACAGCTCCCGAGGCAGCTCTTTACGGTCGTTTCACCATCAAGTCAGATGTGTGGTCATTCGGAGTACTCCTGACTGAACTGGCAACTAAAGGCAGAGTTCCATATCCAGGTAATGAACTGAGAATACTTTTACAACATAACCATTAACATATCTCCTCATCTGTATTTACTCAACCGGAACTTTTTCATATACAGCCTAGACTTTATATTTCATCTACACTCGGGCCTTTTGGGACTGTCAATTCAAATTAGTTTTATTGATTTAAAGAGGAGGTATTATGCCAAGTCAACTTTTACCATGTTATGTTATGTTGATGTGCAGTAGTTTTATCAGTGGAATGCACACAGATTGTGATGTGATAGTGCTCTGAAGGGGAAGTGAACACAAAGGGAGAGAGGACTCAGGGCGTCAAAAGCAAAACTAAAACTTATTTAAAATGTTAATGTTATTTTTGGACGAATATAGCATTTTCTAAACAATAAAAGGTAACATTTTCATTTTTATATCTGTTAGCAATATCCTGGAGACTAACGGGTACCAGAGTTACATAGTGCAACTTTAACTCACTGCACAACAGTATCCTCACATAAATTGTTAACTTCAAATCGTCCCCTCCGCAGGGATGGTGAACCGCGAGGTTCTGGACCAGGTGGAGCGGGGCTACCGGATGCCCTGCCCGTCAGAGTGCCCCAGCTCCCTCCACGAGCTCATGCTGTCCTGCTGGAGGAAGGACCCGGAGGAGAGACCCACCTTCGAGTACCTACAGGGCTTCCTAGAGGATTACTTCACCTCCACCGAGCCTCAGTACCAGCCAGGGGAGAACCTATAGACCACTGGACCCACCCCGACCTACTCCACCCTACCCCACTCCTGTCCATCTCCATCTCCCTCCAAATCCACGTAACGGAACGATGTGCACTAACTAACCTCAGAGGAACCTTGGAGAACTGAATTAGTCACGGGATTCCTCTCTGTGCCATAACAAAACATCAAACTATTTAGCATTTATTGAAGCACCTCCATCTTGTCCAGATATTTTGGGGATGCTACAAACGTTGTGGCTTTACAAAGGGAAACTCGTGTTGGGAAAAAGATTATGTTTGCCATTATATTTTTCCGGAGCAAACCAAATCAGGATCAAGAAGAGACAAGTCAAATTTATGGTTGATTTCCATACAAAAACAAACAAAAAAACACTGCCACAATGGTACAAGCCTGTCTGAATTCTGATTTTAAGAATTTCTCAATCGTTTCTTCTCAAGTGCTGCTTTTTAACTAACTGCATCATGATGGCATTTCTTATTTTTGTGGTATTAACAGGCATGACAACCAACAACCATTCATCTAATGCTGGGTACTTTTGAGGTTTCTTCTATCTGCTATTCCCGGCTTGTAACTCCATAACGAAATGATGCTGGATCAGAAATTAAACATTTTGAGCAGGTATTCTTTGTACTGCTTTTTTTTTTTATTTTTATTTTTTAACACTGAAAATAGCACTGCAGTGGTAATAGGGTGAGTAGTAGTAAGTTATTAATTTTGACGTAAGCTCTACTAAGAGGCTATCAAAGACCTAAAAGCATATTTTGTTTTCGTGCCAAACGCATATCCTTTTTTTTTTTTTTACAGTTGTTCATGTATATAATGTTTTCATATTTTCTGGTCTGTTTCAGGCAGCGGTCCAATGTCTCAAAATGTATTATTTTATTTATTGCAGGATATTTAACTGGTGCCATTTGACAATAAGTCTACCCATATGAATGGTATAGAAATTTGTATTTGTATTTTTTTACATTTATAATTTTGTAAGAATTTGAAGATTCTTAAGACGTATTGGAGTATTAACATTAGATTGTTCACGAGGCCTAAGAATCTTTAAATCTCATTAACTAAATTATGTGGAACTTGTTGAATCAGATCAAATTATAACGTTATATGAATATGAAACCTGGGAACGCCTTGGGGTTCCATTGGAGAAGCTGGAGGACGTGTCTGGGGTGAGGGAAGTCTGGGAGTCCCTGCTTAGACTGCTGCCCCTGCGACCCGGCCCCCATAAGCTGAAGAAAATGAATGAATGGATGGATGGATGAATATGAAGCTTTACAAAAATATAACCATTTACGACACATTGAAAGATCTTTAATAGGCCTATGCAGTTTAATAAATTGAACTGAATAAATCTAAATAGTCCACAGTTAGAAACTGCCGACTGTCTCCATAAACTATTCATATGAGTAGACTTACTTTAACATGGCACCAATAGACCCACTGGTTAATATTTATACGCTAATATTATGCAACCAGGCTGTCCCAGTGAAACTGTAAAACGTCCGAATCAGGTAACCCTAATATACTGTGTCTAGGAGAGATGTTGTTAGCCAGTTAGCATGCTAATTGTGCCGTTAGCCATTGGCCAACTTTGTATTATGCTGTGCTTTTTTACATCCATGTGTTTCCATAGGGTGAAGAGAGAAGACGGCAATCGACATATAGTAACGTTCACTATATAGTTTAGTTTTTGCACTCCTATCACTTATCACTGTACATAATGGTCATTTATCAACTTGGGTTGCACCACTTTTTCAAAAGGAAATGTTTTTTTGGTCTTTTTGTTAGCTGGAATCAACAAATTCATGGGTTTAGTTGGACACAAAAAATAGATTTTTCACAAATTTCTGACAAAAATGAGCCATGCAGCAATACATAATAGAATTTAGCCACACAATCTGAAACATGCTAACTAATTAATTACTAATATGGATGCAAAGAGGTTTTCTGATGGGGCTTTGAAAACATAATGGACAAAGATGTAAATAGTATTATGGAGAAATGACTGTGACGATCATGTTTTTGTAATTTTGTTTCAGTTTATTTTCTCAAATGCCACCACAACTACGTGTTCACTGGATAACCTACTGCTTTTCAATATAGGCTTCACTATAATATAGGCCTAAAAAAAGGTGACTGGCTCGTTTTACTGCCAATAGCCACAATTTAGCGAGTTAAGTTTTGTTTTTGTGTTACTTTTCCTGTTATGAAAGACATTTGTAGGATTTTTGACCACTGAAAACAGTTTTGGCAAGTAGGGCTAGGCTCTATTTATAGAAATAAAGCAAAAAATGAGTTTACATGTGTTCCATACTAATGCATGTTTGACCCCGTTTCTCAGCCAAGTCAACAGTAATTGGACAGTGCTTGGTAACATGGTTGAATTTTTCTTAATCTAACTGATATGCATATAAACAAATTAAACTAATTTTGGACTGAAATGTTTATTTTAAATGACCTACAAACTGTATATTTACATAGTTTTAAGTGACACTATATTGTAAAGCAGTAGTTTTTTATGCTAAGAATAAATTAGGGCTAACGTAATGTTACTTTTTAAACCTCAACTTTGAAATTTGAACCCTTGCAAAAAGCCTTTTTTCAGAAAAATGTTACTCACTTTTGTTCCTTGTTTAGTTGGGAATACCCCTTTTGTTCACACTGTAAGTCACTGGGATATTGTGGAAGTGGCTATACTCATAATTATGAGTAATGTTGATCTGGTTTTCCGTGCCATAAAAAAACGGCTTATTTTTTAACATTTTTTAGAAGTGTTTTTGGAAATCTATGCAGTTTCGCTCTGGCATTCCTGCAACGTTATGGCCATTTTGTTCAAAAAGTCAAAACACAATTGTTAAAGAAGATGGTGTGTGTTGAAGCATTTTGTAAGAACTTCTTATTTTCGTCTTGGGTTTT
Source organism: Periophthalmus modestus (assembly GCA_019594935.1). Taxonomy (NCBI): domain Eukaryota; kingdom Metazoa; phylum Chordata; class Actinopteri; order Gobiiformes; family Gobiidae; genus Periophthalmus; species Periophthalmus modestus. Next base: position 30,018,852 of record JAIEZT010000013.1, on the reverse strand, counting down.
GGTGTAACAGGACTGAAAATGGGTATTGTGCCACTTTATGTTGATCTTTAAATGTGCAATAAATTATATTTGAACAGTGTTTTTTGATAAGAGTGAGTGCTGGTGTGGCTCATGTCCTTGAACTCAGTAAAAGCATTCATCATGTGGAGTGCTGATTCACGAGAGAGATGTTGGGGAAGTCTGGCTTGTGATTGGAATTTTAATAGAAGCTACTAGTGTTTCATTTGACTCTGTGCTTTAGTTCCATCTAGTGGGGACAATACACATAGCAGGACATACCATATCAAAAGCTGCACAAGTTAATCCTTTCCACTCCTCTTGACCATAATTCATGGAGCTAGCCATCTTACGATCTGGAGACGTGTACCTGGGGTCCACTGCTGAGATCAGTGGGATTAAAGGATTGGTTAGTTTCCTGTGGGGAGGCCAAGGCCCTATAACCCAGGAGTCACAAAACAAACTGAGATTCAGTTTGAGAAAAGTTCATCCTGGGATCTCTTTTATGACAAAGTTCTACTATAAAAAGTATTATTTCTTATTTTTCACAATATCCCAAATAATTATGTTATCTATGTTTATCTCAAATAAGAATAGCCTAAATGCCCGGGAGCATAGGAGCCTTTAAAGAGGATGGTATCACAAATATAATGGACAAGATAGGCCTATATGACAGTAAGTTAGATCTGGATATCAAGTTTGGTTCTTTCCAAAAAGCATGTTTTTAGGCAGGAAACACAAAAAAATCAAGATCAAGAGAGCTTTGGTCCCTCTGCTCCACCTGAGGTTTCTGTCCTCCTCTGTAAAAACCTCTGCGTAGCCGTATGAAACAACTCTCAGCTCTTTCTCTGGTGTGTGCTGGTGTAATGTGGTACCATGACACAGACCCGGCAGTAGGATGTCTGTTCCCTGTGGATAAGCCGTCTGTGCAGCACATGACCACTTCCTTCCTGGTACCAGTCTCTGACCTCTGAACTTTGACCCTGTCGACCATTCACCCATAACAGTGATCATAGTGGGGCTGCAGCTTCAAAGTAAAAAAAGCAAATGTTCCTCCACTTCAGGTGCTGCAACAGGTGGGGATGGTCATCTGTGAAACACTGTGAGGTCGTTACACTTGCCACTGTCACTAGGCCTGAAGGTATTTTTTGTGTCTTGATAAATTTGATCTGTTAGACTAAATCATTTTTGGTTAGGACCCACAATATAGGGCAAAGTAAACAAAGTAAAAGCATTTCAAAGGTTGCAATGATAAAACTAGGCTGTACTTCATTCAAACCCTTATTTTACAGATATCCACCCTGTAAATATGCATTTCAGTACCATAGATATCTCACATGTTTTCATTACAATAGTGATACATTGACTACCATTCAAGTGAACTCCATCAACTGAACCCTATACTTTTTACAACTGACTCCTATCTTACCACTAGAAGGCACTGCTCAGCCGCACACTGTCAGTTCCATGGAGGGACAGATTGTGCCTCCACCTGCCGCAGTGGCCGGCCTCTTGACCACATTAACCCGCGCCTCTCGCTCAGACAATCGGATGGATGACTCTGGTTTAACCCCGTTTGGCTCTGGACCCGGGTTAAATGCATTCCCTCCTCCCCTGGGTTTTCTCTGTCACAGCACGACTCTCACTAATCAAACACAGATGAGTTTCTATTGGTTTAAATCAGAGCCACAAGGAGCGAATCAGCAGCCCACTTTCCCCCTCTAATTAGAAGAGGCCATCGCTACACTTTCCTTGCATTGGATATTACCTATTATATTACCTAGGTTAATAGTCACCAACGCCCAACAAAATCAATACTAGGGCACTATCATTACTTTAAAAGCTTGTGATTCACATTTCTATTCCTAAAATGTCTCATCAACTTTCAATGATATTAAAGGCGCCCTTACATTTATGTCTTAAAAATGTGAAAAACACTTTACTTCATTTTCATCTATTTTACACGTTTTGCATTGTTGTTATTCTTCACTTACCCAATGCGTTCTGACCATCCTAATTATTCACTGAAATGAGTTTATAAGTTATTTTCGCAACTCTCAGAGACCAGAGTGCACTTTTGCCATGATGGTAAAGATAAACAACTAGAATGCTAATGCACACTTCCTGATTACTGGACAATGAACACTTAATTAGATGCAGAGAGCGTGCAGGACATATTTTGACTTCAAGAGCAGCTTATAAAGCTTACAGTATATCTGGGGCCCCATCAATTTTGCTCAAGTACATGGAAAAAAATAGGGTGCAGGGCTTATAAATGTGCACTGCATAGAATAACTTTTGTGTTTTTCTGTTGTAGTTTTTCACTACTATGGAAATATTTTAGTTTGACCTGAAATGTTCCAGAGTATGGCATTAAACACATCTGTCTCTGTGTAATTAACTACATGGCATCGCCAGAGCAATTTTTTAGTATGTTTCTTGGCAATTGAAATCCCTGTAACCCTGTAAAATAAATGGGTACATCTAATGCCATGGGGACCTTATAATGACACGCTATGATGATGATGCTGAAATGACAACAGTTGGATTTACCAGACCAGGCAAACTGCATTTAAACTACAGTAGCTTCTCCTGTGCTGCACATGTGGATGAGCTCTCAAATGCAGAATACGCAGACAGAGGAATGGACTTTTGGCCCTATTGTCCGTGCTGACAGTTAAACGTGTGTGTGGTGTTTTCCTCATGTACAGTAAGTGCGTCTCATTTATCTCAGTCATGTCTCATTTCCATCTGTTCAAACACTAAACTCCCAGACAAGCCAAAAAGGCATAACCAGGGTTATGATAATAGAATAATGGGACATCATTATGTTGCATAGATTATAATGTCCCACAATATGGCATTACACTTATCCATCTCCATAAAGACAAGCAGGTGGTTCCACCAGGTCAGATCTGTGGAGTAAGAATGACTGTTTTTCAAGGTATTTTTGAGCAATGCAATCAATGCTAGATCTATATCTTTAATGCCTATACTGTGGAACTTTACAGGCAATGAAGTAACAACTCCATGAAGACAAACAGGTAACATAGCCTATCTATCAGAAAAGTTCCGCAGTGCACCTTTAACCACAATTAAAGCCTATAGTGGCAGGGATTTTAATCTATTGTTTTTGTAGTTACCACTTTTGTCTATAGAGGGCACAGTAACTGTTATTACTTTACACAGTCCATTATTATAAGATCACAGTGAGGATATAAGCAATATAATGTTTTTTTTTCTTTTAAACTGATCCTCCTGTTCTCCCTCAGCAGCACACTTCAAACACAAGCAAAACCCAGCGCTATTCCGTCCTCTCTGCTGCTCTGGGACGGTGGTAACGATTCCAGCAGGCCTGCAGTCAGTCAGGAGGGTGGATGGCCGCAGGTGTAGGACGAATACTATTAGGGGGGGCACTGTGTGTTGTTTCGGGGGCCCATAGTTTGCCAAATATTAATAATAACAATTTTACATATAACAATGTTAAAATGTCATATGATAAAATGTTTTAGCTTCCAAACTTGAACCGAGCCAGTCTGTTTTGAAGTGAGACATCATAGGAGTTTATTTATATCTGCTATCAAAGCTTAGCAGGTGTGCAGACTTGAATCAATCTTTTGCTGTGAAACATTGCTGTGCGTTGATGACAGAGGAGGCTTGGGTTTCTCTGCCAAGTCCCCACAGGTTCGGAGAGCTCTGTGCCGTGAAGTTTTTACTGTTAGACTGATATCAAGTCTCTCTGGCGGGACAAGGGGAAAAACGCGTACCTCAGACCACGTCCCAACTTGTACACGGGACAGTTTTGATACGCTCTGAGTACTTTAGTGTTTTTGGGTGTTTTGATGTTGAAAGAGGAGAAGATTTTATCAGTTGCGGTGTAAAGTGTATCTCACAACATCACCTTGGTTATGGAAGTTTGTTTGTGATAATGCCGCACGTTGCTAGGCAGATGTCTCCTTTCATGTTTGGGGTAAAGATACATTCTTAAAGTCTCAGGTTGCTAAGGAAGGTACCGAAAGAAAGATGTAAATGCCAATGTATACAATAAGACAATTGAAAATGAAACTGAGAATTGTGAAGACGTCTGCCAAGGCGATTTTAGTATCTCGCGATGATAATACAGTGCACAAAACAAATTGAAAGATCTAACCACAATGGGACTGTTAAATGATGATGTCACCTACGAGTTCAACCAGCAACTTCACAGCTGATTTCTCGCTTTGATTTTTGTTTTTTTTTACTTTTTGCCACATAAACTGTAAAAATGTTGTTTTCTATCAGCTGATGCATCTTGGAACCCGAGCTGACATCACGTTTTTTTTCACAACCTTCACAAGATACATCAACCACCTGAAGTTTTCCAATTCTCGAGGCTTCATAATCAGAAGTACCTAGTTGAATGATTAGCCCATCATCCTAGACATGGGGAGAACATGCAAACTCCATATAAAAAGACCCAGTGCCTGGAAATTAAACTTCAACAGCTTTAACAACTTTGCCACCAACTCATCTCACAAATGGAAACAATCGATTGAGTCATTTGGGTGTAAAATAGTAAACTTCTTGAGTGGTGATTCAGTTTCATCGGTTTATCTGGACTGAAACAAACTGAATGAACACAAAAATCCTTATATGTCAAAATGATTCACAATATACTGAGTGTGGTTAATGAGGTACTGACAGTGCATAGTGGTCTGATTTTGAACTCCTTTTATAATATATACTGCACTGGGGCCAAGCCAGTTTTATTCTACTACATAAAAAGTTCATAGCACATACACAATAAGTCCCACATGTGAACCCCACATTGCATTGTCCTGCCGTGTATTTTTCCAATGGCATTATTCTGTTGTCTTCCTCTTCATTCGTCCAAATTACAAGTCATAAATCCTCCCTTTTGTCTAACGTTTGAGCTTTTCCACTTTAACTCCTCATTCCTCCTCCATAGCCACATAACTAAGAGGGGTCTGCGCCAGGCCCCTGGTGTAGGAGGGCCATAAAGGGGATTTACAGCGACGCATTCAAAATATACCTTGGTTTAAACACTGTTAGGACATTGAACGCTACAAGGGAGTGAAGTCATACGGAACAAACTCAAGGTCCTAAAGGTTGCAAATGAGTGTAATTTTTGGTAACGCTCCAAGTTTAGACAAATGGTGTCAGGAAGGGCATCTGATGTAGAAATACCAAATCAGTCATTTACAATAGCGTGTAATAATTTGGTGTAGTGATTTTTTTTTCTTGGGATTGGAATGAGAAACATGTTTTTAAGTATATGTTGCAATATGGATACTAGCATACAATCCAGCATGCCTTCAGCCCTCGTATGAGACTGTATTATTTTGAATGAATCTTAGTTACCTAATGTAACTGTAGTTCTATGAGTTCTATGAGTATGTGTACTATTGTTTAGTCTCCACATACACGTATACGACAATGATACACAATTTTGATCACACTAATTTAGTCAAACTTGAAATAAATTGCTATTCTGCTTATTATGTGGTCTATTTTACAAATTGTACAACTTAATAAATGCATACTACTGAATATTAAAGGCCCCATATTATGCTAAAATTGACTCTTGTGAGCTTTAAACCATGTGTTAATACTATACCTTGAGTTGTGTTGTGTTTCATTCACACATGTTTGAGTTTCCCTTTATTATTAGTCTGTCTACATCTACCAAGCTCAAAATACTGCGTTCTACCTTTTGATGTCACCTGTTACCTTTTGTTCAGTAGAGTGGCAATTCCAGGGTTATCCAGATGATTCTAGTAAAAGTGTATGGAGTTTAAAAATACAGTGGAGCTCCTGTACAGTGGAGCACTTCCTGTATAGCGTTATATGGGCCCCTTTACATTGAGTCACCGATCTGTATTATGTGACACACTAGAATGGTACAAAACATTGAAATCGAATATACCTTGTTCCTCCACATGCTAACTTGTGCCGTCTGCAGTTCCTATCTCCTCCTCTCTACATCTTGCTTTCACATTGACATTGGGGCCTCTCTCAGACGGGATGCTCCTCTGGCTGCTCCTCTGTGTGATCCATCAGACTCTATTGGCTCATTCATCACATGCTCCAGTCTCCGTTGGTTCATTCATCAAAAAGCCCACAGCTGCAGATCCAGGCCTGAAATGATACTGCCTCTGAGTGTGGGAGGTTGGGTTTTCCAATGCAGTACCTTCCCCAATGTCATATTATTAATAAAATACGTACATACACAACATAACAAATGCAATAGTTAATTATTACACAATTTCCTTCTATGGATAATAGAGTAGTTGCAACCACACTGCAATATTGAGACAATGCATTTAGTTTGAGCATCTGTTTTATTTAGAAAAGCTATGAAATGAAATGCTCAGAAGATCATTTGCTTTTTACAGGGCAAAAAAATCATTGCAGCTCTGATAGTTTTTACTTTCTCATTCAATGCAGCAGAGCAATACAATGAAACACAATCGGTTGAGGTCCCGTAGCATGAGGCCTCATTGCTGATCTAATAATTGCGAAGCTGTTTCTGTAGCACCATATAGTTCAATGCCTAATCATGAAATAAAGTCGAATTTGAGTTATTTTCTATAAGTATTTACTGGTACTTACCACAGAGAGGTGAGTACAGAGATGTTGTGTAAGTGGCTCTTGAGGTTAAAATAAGTCCTTTGTGTACTGTCTGCATCTGATAATAAAGCATTTTATTGTCTGGTAATCGACAAGTGTGTGGTTAGCATGCTAGTTGTTGTTAGCTTTACCGGCAAAACTGTGGTCTGGTCTCTCAAAGTTGTGAAAAGGGCTTATAAAGTTATCACGGTGAATAAGTAGGACAGTAAAATCAGGAATAGTGTCTTTAAGAGGTAGCAAGTTGTGAATGACTACCTGCTTAGACAATAAATACAACTACTTTTTCAGATTAACTTTATTGCTCTTTAGATTCTTTAATCATGTTTTCAGCCGCTCTGGCCTGTCTCCTCTAGTTTCACATAAATGTTAACATGTGCTCAACGCAAAGCACTAAGCCACGGAGACAGGCTCAGGGCCATCCTCAAGGTGAACAAGCCACTTCGGCTAATATTAGACAGGCAGTACCAGGGGCCAATACAATCTACCATGACCTACCTTTGGCTGACCATACCTCCATCCTGACATCTCCATCAGATATTAATTACATGTGTAAATGGACTCCCAGTGGACGCATTTTGTCATTCTGAAATAACTTACAGAAAATACTAACTGAATATATAAAAAACGGTGTCTCTTCTGGCTTGCACTTGCCTTGCCTATTCCCATCCTGCTTTCTGAGGGTGGATATCTCGACCAGCTTCCTCGACACTCCATTAACTTGCGAAGGCTGTGCACTTCCCTAAGAGATGTTTTGGTCCAGTTTTGGATGTCATCACTCCATCGTCTCCTTTGTCTTCCTCTCGTCCTTGTGCCATATATACACCCTTCCAGAACATGATCCAAAATCATGGCCAATGTACTGTAGTTGTGTTTTTTGTACAGTTGATATTAGTTGTTACAGAGTCCCAATTTCTTCAAAGGCTGACTCATTTGTTCTGTGGGTAGTCCATGGGTTCCTCAGGATGTGTCAGTAGCATGTGCTTTTGAATTCTTCAAGTCTGTTGATGTCGGCAGCCTGTAGGGCCAATCCTCACATTGATGGAAGTCACCAAATCCATTTCTTTTATTAAGCCATTTTAGATCAACGTTGACATTTAAAATATCCAAAATATCACATAATGAGCCATGCTATGGGTATTATTTATTATAACTACATAGCACAACATGCTTTCTTTATATAAAAGTTTCCATTTCTTACCTTAAATGTTATCCAGTGAGAATTTTAAAAAGGCACAAAATACCATTACAAATGACTTCACTAAGGAATACCTGAATGCAAGAAAGCAGGTCCCACAAGAAATGAAACATGTAACCAAAGTTTGTCTGCCTGCAAGTCTCCAGCTGACATTAATTAGCCCGTTGATGTTTTTATGGCTCTATTAGCACTCGGACTCCCAGAGGACACATCCGTCTTACTCTGGGACTAGCATCTGGTAGTTTACATCTCTGTAGTTTTCCCTGTTTATCTCAGTATACTGACAGATAGATACAGAGATACACAAACTCCTGTAAGACATCTGTCAACATGATTGTCTTGTCTCCCACATAAGTGACCTCCTCTTTAGTGGGGCGCACTTGATTATTGACACAGAGTTCCCAGACCTGCTTCAACGCTTCAGCTGCCTGGTTTATAACAAGTTTTCATTACCAATTAGCTTTACAAATAAAGTGAGACAGAGGAGCTGGCACAGGGAGAGCTGTGATTTATGGGGCTGGTGTAAAGGTAAAGTAACAGTTTTATGTCGATATACGGCATAGATACCCTTATTTATCCTCATACACTACAAGGATTAAACAGATCCTGGCTGTAGTTTTGTTTTTTGAATGGTCATCATCTGTATTTGATCCTCTGTATATGATACTATGTATTTTTAGTTTATGAAATGTTTTATTTTTATAACCAACAATCTAATCTTTAGTCATGGTACCCTATGTTGTTTCGTAGAGAAATTTGTCCATTTGACCCAGACACATGCAGAAGCATACTCCACACAGAAAGGCCTGGGTGACCCGGGCATCAAACCCTGAACCTTCTGCCTGTGAAGCATGAGTGCTAGCCACTCAACCACCATACACCCATATTTGAAATAGGTGCACTAGGTCCGCAAGGGTGGCTCACAAGGCTAATAAAGTCTTTCAAACCGTTGTGCCCTGTCACACTGACCTCGAGTGTAATAAACTCCTTGACACTTCCACAAGGAGTCTATTTTTCCCAAACACCGCAGCGATCAGGAGCAGTATTCAGGTTATTAGACATGAGTTATTGCGTGAGCTCATGTGATAACATGCTTTGGTCAAATACGCACCTCAGTACATTGTAGTTGATGTAACAAGCAAAGTGAAACCCGCTCAGTGTACATGCAGAACCCAGTTAGTTAGTATAAACCTGCGTTGAGGGACACACTTTTAGGGACATGACTCCTAACGACTGCATTAGGTGTCATTCTGTAGTGAAGTGTGTCCTGTTTTACTGAAGCCCACAGCAGGAGTACACTGTTCACTCACAGCACAGAGAGTCCTCTCCTCACAATACTGCCCTCCCTCTCTGAATGAAACACAACACTGTTCTGTGAACTTTAAATAATGATATGAATCAATTAAAACAAAGTCTGAACATAAACAGGACCATATGTCTGAAGGGACCCAGGTCGTGTTAAAAATGTAAATACTTCACAGGAGGATACTACTGCATTAATACAATATGTAGGTTGTTACTGTAAAGCCAATGCTAACATAAACTACAGTGCAAAAAGGCTTTATAGCCTAAATACTAATTCACATTTTTATGTACCGCCTTTACACCTTCAAGGCGCCCCAAGAGCTTTACATCAAGCAACCGCACAAACATTCACACACACAGACTGTGGGCACAAGGTGGTTTAAGTATCTTGCCCAAGGACACAACAACAGCATTCATCTGTGGGAACTATAATCGCACTGTCAACTTGTGGGTCAATGGATCTGACTGCTCAAGCAACGATGTTTATGTCTAGAGCGGGATTCGAACTGCCAACTTTCAAAATATTGACAATAAACTAAGAAAAATGACTATAACAACCAGATTTTGTGTTTGTGTAAATTAGATCAGTTTGTGGTGCTTAACGTTAGCATTAGGTTTTAGACAAACTACCCAGCTGGGTGCTAACGCTCTCACAAATTGAATATAATGTAACTGAGCCGATCTGCTGTTAATTCCATTAGTGTTTTAGTTATGCATAAATCAAAAGCATACTGATAGCTTGTTGAAATGTGCGTATTATTATTGGACCAGTGGGATGAACCTCTGCACTTGCATAATTTAATTTACAACAATAAAGAAATGCTTTGGTGTAGAGTGTTTTCAGACAGTGTTGGGTCCCCTCCAGACCACACTGTGCTGGTTTATGTTGGACAGCCGATTCACTAGAGAAACAGTCCCATTGAAACACACGGAGTTTACTCTGTATAATCACTGAGGAGGTGCTGATATGACAATGAACTTTTGCTCCGGACAAATTGGAATACATCCTTTCTGTGGAGGGTCTCGGGGACAATGTCATGGTTGATATAATGTCACTTATTTAATTTTATGTTATTTCTTTATAAACAAAAGTGTGAGCGGTTTATGTACAAGAAATATTAACTATAGTCTAAATCTGGTACGCCCAAACTGTGGCCCGGGGTCCAAATGCGGCCCTCAGACCAATTCTTCTTGGTCCATATTACCTTAAAGAGTACTTTTTACTGTATATTTCTGAAAATCTACTTACTGCCCATCTCAAATATTTAATGTGTCCCAGGATGTAAGCATGAATAAAAGTCTAGTAGTTCAATCTAACTTGTAATACACACACAGATTTGAAGTATTCACTGTATTGGCGACCAGTCTGTGGCCCTCAATCGGCCCTCAGCTTTGTCTGTGTTTTATGTGTGGCCCTTAATGAGAAAAGTTTGGACAACCCTGGACTAAATCTATATATCTATATATTAGAATTGATTTATTCACACAGTTTCCATCCATTTCACAACTTCTGACTTCTCCAAACCAGTTCAACACCTGCTTGCCCCCATGGATTCCACTCCACGTTATTTCCCTTGTATAAAGTTCCACAGTATGGCCTTAAACATATCTGTCTCCGTGGGGACAAGGAAGTGGTGCTACCAAGTCAAGTTACATGTCAGATCTGTGGAGAAGCAATGTTTCTAAGGTATTTCCATAACATCTCCAGTGAGACAAGCAGGTGGCGTCTACTAACTAGTTCCTCAAAAAAAAAAAAGTTCCTCAATGCACCTTTAAATAGATGTGTCTCAAGTTTTTCCACTATATCTACTATCCTGACCTAAGAGCATAATAATAATAGTGCTTACGAGGTCCGCCAACACTAATGGTACTTAACGCTAGTACAAAACATCATTTTGCCTGAACTATCCTGTGCTCCATGCTAAGATCCCCTCCACCATAACAAGGGCCCCTTTGAGCTGTCCACGCCCGCCGTCGGTGCACCTGTCGTGGGATGTGTGAGAGCGAGCGCAGCCTGTGAAAGTGCAGACACATGCGGAGCTTAGGCACATTCCTACGTCTAAACACACTCATGAATCAGGCTGACCCCGCCCCCGTGACCTCAGAGCGGATCGGAGGAGACCAGGGGAGCGAGGTGTAGCGGCTCAAACTATGTGCCCACTTACATAGTACAGGCTTTGTGAGAGGTTTATCTGCAAGGAGAGGGAAGCAGATAGAGAAGAAACATGCTCAAAGTGGTTAGGTTGGGTAGATAACTGGAACAATGCTTTTCTATGGTGGGTGTTTGTTTTGGTGGAGCGGAAGTCAGTAAAATTGTCCATATGTAAGAGTGATTAGTTGTAGACTCAGATAACAGCATTTCAACGCAAAACATATAGAAGTAAGTGCTTTTGTTGAAAAATACACCAAGTTGCACCTCTGACATTCATTTATTTTATATTGTTTTGTAATACTATCTAAAGGTGCACTATGTATCTTTTCTGTTTCATGTTACTGCTTTGCCTGAAAGTTCCACAGTATGTCATTAAACGTACCTATCTTGCATGTACAGTACTCAATTAAAGGCGTTTTGATTGCAAATACCTAGATAAACATGTATTCTTTCAATCAGCGTGGTCACCTCTCCACAGATCTCACCTGTAACTTGGCCTGGCAACACGAACTGCTTGTCTCCATGGAAAAAAAAAAAATTATGTCATGAAGAAATGCAGACTTCCATCAAAAAAAGTTACACAGGGACCTTTAATGCAGAATGAAAAATTAAAACAAGTTACTTCAAAATAAAAATAAGGCTTGTACATGCAGTCGTTTATTCTATCTATTTTTTTTATTTTTTATTTTATTCATCCTCAATGTGCGTCAACAATATTTGTCTAGTCCTTATGTGAAATACCACTTTTTGGAAGCAACGCTATTATACAAACACTCATTTATCACTTCACATTGTAAACGTCCATGTTGTTACCCAATCCACCAACTCCTTATAAAATATCTCGTTATATAATTTTTTTATTTACTGATTCCCAAGATAAAGCGATGCCAGTTTAAACTATGTGCTCTGTTGTAACACTATGCCTTTTAAGAGTCCAGCTGGTGCATGTGGGCTTCAGTGGACAGGCCTGACTGACACGGGCTGGATCCCTTCCCCTCACACTCCGTCCCGGGCCACAATGTCAAATTCCACAAGGCTCAGCTACCTTACCTGCAGCAGATATTATGGAGCACATGGTTGACAGGACGGAGGGGGTGGTCGCGGTGGGGAGGGGGGCTTCTACAGATACAGAGAGGGTCCGGGGGTAAGGGGAGCGGGACTGGTGGTTAAAGGTTTGGGATGTTCTGCAGGTAAGTGTGAGCTTTGAAGATATTTAGCGGTTCTGTTTTGGAAAGCTGTTTGGTACTCTGACATAATGTTCCCTTGTGAGAAAACACATGCCTTAAGTTGTGTTTGGTTTCAAGTGGAGCTCTTACACCTGTGTTCTCTGGCATTCGACGTTGCACTAAGTATTGAGCAATAAATGTGCTGTATTCTAGTCTCATCTCTCATTTCTCAAAAAGTCAGTCCCTCGTGCTGCATCAGAAATGAAGAAACTAATTGAATGAGGGTGAAACATATCACTCTAAAAATGTTGTTGGTGAAAGAATTTAAACTTTTGCTATCATGAGACAATAACAGATTTTCATGTTTGGGCTGCCTCGTGCTCACACTGTATTCATTGTTTTTTCTACAAATAATCCCACTGCTTTTACTGAAATTTGAACAGTTTTAAAAGCCCTTCTGCGGACTGATGTTGTGAATTAGCCTAAGATATAAACACTGATATCTGCATCAGATTACTGAATTGTTAATCTATGTTTGTTGTATCTGTCTTTATTCAAATAAACAATCAAATAAAATAAAACATATCACTACAATGCATTTCAGTAATTATCAAAATGTTGTGACATTGTCAAAATGACACCCTAAGATGCTAGATACATTGTAGTGCATACTTTTGGGTCTAAGAAGTGTTTTAATTTGGGGACACATTTACTCAGGGTTTACACTAACTGCAAAGCGGCAACTGCACTGCGTATTTGACCAAAGCAGTGCAGTTTAACATGGGGTGACGCGATAACACGTGTCAAATGACTTGAAAACTGCTCCAGACCACTGTGGTGTCTGGGAAAAATAGACTTCTTGTGGATTCTTTCCGCAGACCCGTGCCCCAACCGGACCCGCACATGCACTCTGCCAAGGTCAGTGTGGCAGGACGCATTTTAAAGACTTTCTAAGTCTGGTAGGACCATGTAAGTCCCAAACCGCACTTCCAGGCTGTGTACCCGCAAACTTAAGCATATTAAGATACTATCTTAGAATATACTTAGAAAATATTTTAAAAGAAATGTGAATTGAGGGGAGACAAATGTTGAGTCAGAAATCAGAGTTGAATTACCATGTGATTGTGTTTGCAGTTGTTCAGAAAGTGAAAGAAAAGAAAAAGGGATCCAGAGTACACACCTGAGTTCAGATGGGCATGATTGACAGGTGGATTAGCCAATCAAGGACCTGCATGTTCCATCCATATCACAGCTGCTTACAAGGAAAAAAGAAAAGAAAAATATATCACATCTTACTGAAAACATTGCAGATTTCTGCAAAATCAATGAGCAAAGCAATAAACTCTGTTAATCTAAGTTGAGGGAAGTTAAATTTTATTCAAAATGATGGATTATCAATGAGGTCCTTTGTTTCACATGCGTCACTGAAATAAACCAATCTGACCGAATGCTTGTGTTTGAGCCTGGCTAGGCGCAGCGGAGGGAGCACCACCCTGTCTCCTTGACCAGACTGATATTCCTCTGTGTAAAAAATACAGAGATATCGCTCTAGACTTGCCAGGCAAACAAACTTTTTTTTTTTTTTTTTTATATGAAGAACCATAATATAGCATTTTCAAATCTTACATATGGCTGACTGCTCCACACTGACATCTTTCAAGCCGTCATTTCATAGTTACAGTAAAATAGTTTAATAGATTTATTTTGCCTATCCAGGAAATTAGTTCTGACATTCGTAATTGCTCTCAGCAGAATCATATACAAAATATTTCACAAGTCCCATTTAAGCCCTTTTCAAAATATTTTCCCTGGACTCCACTCTAATTTTCTGACCTTGGTGTGTCTACAAAATATGAAATGGAGCCTCCATTTTGGATCTGTTAAAGGTAATGTGTGTGTATGAGCTCATCTCGGAAACAGCCCTGCAATGATCCATATTAACCACACATTTCATTTTAACTGTTATGTTGAAAGAAAATATAACACGCTCTTATTTTGGCGGGGCAGGCACTTCTCATGAACGCTGGTGTACTCCTCTGTGCACTTACGACTCTAAGTACGTCTCCTCCCGAGTCAACAATCTGTAAAATGTAAATGAATAAAATAGTTTGTGAGAGGAGGGAAGAGAAATATTTTGTGACAAATTTCAGATCATTGGTGGGAAAAGTTTTAGTTCTACTCATATGATAAACGCGCTGCAAGTTCAATTGTCACGGCAGTTTTCAAATGTTCGACAATCCATCTTGTCCATGTTTGGTGTGGAGCAGAAAGCACATTTTTTCCATTCCATTAATACTCGCTAACAAGGTACCAATAATAATACTAATTTAGCCAAAAACTACTGTAATGTCAAATGGCTGCTGTGATTGGCTCAAACTCCCAAAAGATATCAACAGGATCCGCTCCTTATTTATTCAAGTTTTTCATTCAGGATTAATGAAGCATATCTATCTATTATATTGTGTAGAAATCATTTGTGCCACAATTATCAGTTGGTTATAATCAAGCCAGTTACTTATATCAGTGATTGTTAAATGTATTTGACATTTTTATCTTTCCAACCACTGTTTGTTGTGATAATGGGCTCTTGCCAAATTCCAAAATGCTCTTGAAGACCACTAGGAACCCCTTGTCAAGAACTGTGGGTTATAATCTTGGTGAGGAGTACCTAACTGGAGGACTGTTATACTATTATACACGTTTTAGGTTCATGGAAAAAACAAACAAACTGATTAACCAGAGAAAACCCACCCGGACTGGAAGACCTTATGTTTGAGACAAGAAAAGGATAAAGTACTCTAACATGAAACAGGAAACTGTTACTGTGGTTTTGGCTTTTGAATAAAATACATTACAATAATAAAATTATATGAAAAGCTTTTAAACATGATTTATGACAAGACTTTTTCAAAAATTGTTTCTTCCGTGTCCCATTTGTGGTCAAAGAAGGGGATGTTATAGTGTTTTGGGGACTACTCCATACTACACACAGATGTACTCTGGTTCTGTCCAGTAACAATAAAAACATTGAAGCACTTAGCATTGAAATGTGGGCAGTGTTTTGCAGGACAGAGGATTATTTGTGAGTCGTCTGTGGATGCCAAATGGATCATTGTGATGGTAAGTTTGGCCCCAAGTTATGTACATAGAAGACGCTCGGCTGGAGAACTTTCAGATAGTATTTGTGATAAGTCTTTTGTCCCAAGGGTTAGACACAAGGCAGACATTGCTGTTGTAGAATAAACTGTAGTAACCCGAGAGTTAGATGAAGAGAGGCTGGAGTTCTAACACAGAAGAAGTTTATTTACCACCAGTTCAGGACTCAGAAACACGAACCCTCAAGACACTGTGATTGCATTATCCACCGCAGTCTAGTCCAATCTAGTCTGTCTCTTCATCCGTTGTAGGGAGTGTTATAATTCTGATGACTGACTGAGGACTGAGCTGGCAGAACAGAAATGCAAATGCAATTCAACAGTACACATGGTCGATCAGAAAATAGGTGCTAGGAAACCTGTGCAGCAATGTAATTTGAAAAACCCAACATGGAAAAATGTCCAGTTCCATTTTGTTATGAGTAGGATTTGGCAAGCAAGAATTGTATTTGTCTCACATCACAAATAAAATATAGGAGAAAGTAAAGTCCTACAGTAGATGACTTTGGATGTCTGAGGTAGGAATACAAACTGAAACTGGTATCGAATAGCGGTGCCAATACTAAAAAATTATCTGAATCAGGATACATCGATTCAGTGGATATTTTGATTGAGCCTTGAACTGGATGTAATAAGGCTATTTACAGGCTGATTTTGTCCTAGAATATCTGTGAATTTAATGTTTGCCAGGTATAGGAGTCGTTTATTTACCATTAGACATCCACTGACATGGGTTTTTCATGACCGATAAGCTCTGTCAACATGTTTGGGCTGATATATAGGGCCAATTTTGATTATTTTCCCCAAGTTATGCAATTTAAATGTACTACAAACTCACCCCAAGGCCCTTTTTTTTACCACAAACCTATAAGCAAGCTGTTATCTTTTCATAATAAAGTGTAAATATCAGCCAACAATATTTCGGTCTGTCTATTTACCATCAGAATCGGACCCAGAGACATAAAAACTCAAGGTATTTTCTATTAAAGTCTCACAACATCATAAAACATAAAACTGAGACCAAGTTGACCAAGGATAACTGACAATATTAGATAAGCCTTAGATAACACTGATCACAAATGAAAGAAATGTTACCAACTAGACAAGAACTTGTTGCTGATCAGGCTATGGCTATAATTTAATAACCTAAAAGATATATTTGAAAGAATATTACATTGGAAAACCACTGAAGTACTGTTACACGTGAAAGCATTGTGATACTGTAAAGCTGCAGTCAGAATTTTGTTGGGATTGACATTTCTTCTGCAATACAATCATCAAATTAAGGCACAATATATTTATTTAAGTTGCATTGCACCTCTTTCCCAAACCGAACACTGAGAAATTCCCATGCGTTGGTCTGATAAGGTCTAAAAACAACACAGTTATCTGAAAGGCTGTTGTTTTCACGTCAAGTTCTTCACATACACTTCTCTGACCTGCACTTTCCCTTCCCATACCCCCCACTCTCTCCCTTTTTTCTCTCTCTCTCTGTCTCTTCCTTTTCTCATTCCCCTCTTTCACCCCTGCACCTTCACACCCGTTATATTGGGGACTTTGATGTTCTTTGTCAGCACCACCCTGTCTCCTTGAAAACAGACTTCAGGGTGGAGTGCTGGACCAGAAAAGACACGCAAAACAATCATTAGTCCAATTATTGTTAGTAAAGAGATAATCTGCCCCAAGTGTATCTGATTTTCAGCCTCCGTTTGGCCAGCATCACTAAAGACAGATTTCAATTTCTGCTTTCATTGGAACTCAGGAGATATCTCAAAATTTTAAGAAAAACAAAATGTCTTATCCCTGCTTATCCCTGCTGCCTCTTTACAAGTAATGAAAGTTATTGTGCATGACTGTCTGGGTTATTAGTTGCATCTAAAATGTTTTCATTTCCTGGTCATTGTTCTTTTGGCCCCCCTCAGCCTCCTTAAGCCTGTGTCTTAAATCCACTGGTAATGATGCAAGCTGCTACTGTGGACCCCGTGAGACCCTCTAAATCCAGCCCAATCTGCTTATCTGGAACTGGACCAGGCTCTGACATGTCTCCCCTGTCCCTCACACCTCCGGCCTGACCTTAACTGCATTTGACCTCTCACCTCTTCTCCCAGGGCAATCTCCTCGCTTTCATTTTGAGATGTTTCAATTGTTACTTTTTTGTTCAAATCGACTTGTTTGTAAAAGGTCACTCATTGCTGTTTTAATGCTGTGTAGCTTATTGTGTATGGGTACTTCACAAAAACAAATCTGTTCTAAAACAATTAAGGAAGCCATATCACAAAGAATTAATTTAATAATTATCACATTTTTTTATGAAACTCTTTTAATTTGAGACATTTTAACATGCCCTGTTCGGTCACCCCACTGAACATTCACCATAAATGTCAAAAAAAGTTAATAAATTACAAAATTAACTACAATTTTAATTAGTTTAAGATACTGTGCAACCCAAACTCAGGACTAAGACAACTGACCAAGATTAATGTGGTTTTAACAATCGGATCTGGACTCACAGCACGCTCTTGGTTTGTGATGGATGTCCTTTTCAGAACCACACAGAGTCATAAGTGAGTCCAGTCCCTGCACCCTTCCTGTCCACGCTGTCCCAAAACTCTGCCCGAGGAGAGAGGGGTCCCGTCTGAACCAACCCTCCAATCTGATAGTAAGGATGGTAGAGAGACTCATCCATAAACGTCAAGTCTCTGGCCCCCGCTGTTAATGCTAACAGCGTACATGGCGAGGGTTACCGCTTTATGGGGGTCGGCTGGAGGAAAAAGTCCAAAGATGAATTGTTGTCACTGAGGAATGCAGAGCAGAAAGACAGAGAGAGTGATGGTGTATTTTGTTTGCACTATAAAATCCTTTTTCACACTTTTTCCAGAGTTGAAAACACATTATTCAACTGAGCAAAAAGCTGTAAAACTGGAGCGAATAATAGAAGAATAGAGACCTCCAATACAGTGTGTTTTACTTCACTGAAGAGAATGGGGCTTGCCGACTCCGCATATCCAAACTTAGAAAAAGGTTGCTTTACAAATGGAAAGGTTGGAGTAATCCTACATGTTTGGCTGTTTCTCCATAGTTTAGCACAACATACTTTAACTCATTAGCCCTAATTCATTAACCTAGATTGGCGCTTACGATCTACTTTTCAGCAGGCAATCAGAGCCTGTGCCAGGTCCCTGTTGCCTAGTGACTATTCTTGAACTGTAAAAATAGCAGAGGACAGCAGTACAGAGTTTGTGCAAACTTTTTCATTTACTTACCTTCAGATCACTCTGTGGACTGAATTACCTACTCTGATTTAATGCACACATGGTTTTTGTTTCATTTAGACTGTGAATATGAGCGCATTGACAGGCACACAGCCCTCCTCGTAACCTCGTGTAATTGTTTTCATTATGATGTTCAATCATGTGACTCTTCCACAGTCCTCTGGCCGCTTGTAGACTTAAAATATTTCCTTGAAAACAGTAAGTGTGAAATGTCTCTGTCCCATAGACTGTATAAAGGAGTGGACTAAGTGAGTGTGACGTCACCCATAGCTTTTAGCTTCAGCCAAATGAAGCTTGCCCAGGCTATCAGTTATAGGGGTGAATTTAGAGCCAAGTTCCATATTTGGAATTCTGACTGTGAGTATCATAGCAACCAAAGGGAAAATCCAGAGCCAGGCTTTTGAAGGCAACTTCTTTTTCCCACCAACACCGCTGGTTTAGTAGAACCAAACCTGTCGCTAATGCTAGTGGGAGTGACCTCGGGAAAAGAAGGCACCGGATTTGTCATCAATGTTGATATCGAAGCCTGAAGTGCACCCATGCTTACTTCCTATTTGGAATGAAGCGGCCAGCACAGGGGTGGGCAAACTGCGGCCCAGGGGCTACACATGGCAATTCAATTCAATTTACGTTTCCCAAAAGATGGCGCACTTCAGCTACGTCAACTTTGTTCGCGTGTATTACTCTCTTATTCTCTTATCAGCCCTTCTGCAAAAATGAGCTTATCAAAGAAAAGAAAAGTGGATAGTGAGCGCCAAGTGTTTAATATAGAGTGGACAACAAAATATTTTTTCATGAGTCCAACCAAAGTACCAACGCAAGTTTTTTTGCCGGCATTCAAATTAGCGAAAGCTAGCAAGCCTTTCTCCGATACATATATATCCTGGCCCGGCCCCTCTATCAAACTTTAGAACTCATTGTGGCCCGTCTGTCAAAAAAGTTCCCCACCCCTGGACGAGCAGGTTAGCTGTATGCTTTTATATATATACAGTCTATGCTCTGTCCTTAATATGAGTGTGAGACAAATAATCGTTGCAAAATGCCCTTGTGTCTGTGGTCTGTGTGCTTGGTGTCATCTTAAAATCACTAAAGATTTTAAAAATCTATGGTGTACAGTAGGCTTAAGTATGGGTAGGACTAACAGCTATTTCTGAAGCATATTCTTTGCTCACGGTTCAAAATTTGGACACAGACCCTTTAGTTTCCTGCAGGGATCTGTGTATGCAAAAGAAGCAGGCTAGGCTACAAAACAACTTGTCATTTTTAGACAAAACCCCATTTTGCAGCGTTATTATAGTTGGATGAATGTGATCATGTGAGGGGCTGTAATTATCACGTACTATCAAAACAGGTTCAAATGTCCTCAACTCTTTTTCGAGCCAACCTAAGACAAACTGTTCAGTGAAGAGGGAAGTCTCTACCCTCCCATCACTCAAACAGATGAAGACTTTAGCATGTAATTCAGGAGAGAAAGAACCGCTTGTACACTGTAATTTCCTCATCAGGTGGCTATCTTAGCGGCGACGGGATCCAAACCGCTACTCAAAAGGTAATTAAACTTCACTCAGTGCTCTATATCTGCTCTCAAGTGGTCTGCTGCTCTTCAGGTTTCAATGTTTTTAGCATTCATTCACTTAATTTTCTCCATAGAGATGTTATTGCTTTGCCTGGAATGTTCCACAGTATGGCATTAAACTGATTTGATCTTCGTAGTTGCAGAGAGAGATAAGTAGGGCTAGTTACAGGAAAGTTGTGTAGAGAGGTGACTATGCTTACAGTAAGAATACATGTTTTTGGAGCAATAAAAACAGAGTTACTGCACAACCTGGGAAAAATACAGAAGAATATATGTTTTTTTTTGTGAAGAAAATGATGGTACTTCAGAAATTGTAGAGTTATAGTTAATTGTGCCCATTAAAATAGTGATTTCGATTCAACTGGAATTAATCTTGCAGCTCTATTAAAAACACATGTATCTGATTAAATGCAAGATGAATTAGTTTAATGCCATACTGTGGAACTTTCCAGAGAAAGCAACAACACCTCCATAATCTCAAACCCTTTACAACAAAATAGGTTAAAATGGTTGAATCATGTAAAGGTAGCAGTGTAAAGTAGAATTCAAAATTTGAAAATGAATTCAAAATTTGAAATGGCTCAAAGAAACATTTCACAAATTTCACATTTCATTGGCTATTTACAATTTACTGCTTCATGCACGAGTTCATATTCATGTCAGCAGAAATTTCTGACCTGTTAGCACAAAATATTTCACCAAACTTCACTGTTATTATCATTTACACTCACAGTTGGATCCAATGGGGCGACTCCATTGCGGAACATGCGTAAGCCTATCCAACAAGGGAGTCCATTCTTTGAAACATCACTAAATTTCAGGCGTAACTTTACCCCCACCTCCCTCCTGTCCTGTATCGCGGCCGTGCGTCTCGAGGGGTCCCACACCACAGTAAATAACATTAGGGGTCTGGACCTCCACCTGCCCGGCCATCATTCCTCTACTACACCCCAGCCATCCTGCAGCGGGACTGGGGAAAAACATGTAACCTCCACTGGCTCCATGGAGAGGACAGAGGGGAGTTATGGGCCAGTGGAGGCTTGGACATAAATTTAACCCGGTAAGAAGATGCCTATTTGTAGCAGGTCGTACATTGTGGGACGGGTGCACTGGGACTGGCTTGCACTATGTAGCTCCTGCAGTGGTCACAAAAAAAAAAAACAGTGAATTGGCTACTGTATGTTCTGTTGTCCTGATGGTGCATGTTCCTGATTGTAACAGGCAATGTCTTGTCTTTGGCTCTCACTGAAAAAAGAGACGTCACTGTAATTTGCCATGATATGAATTTGTAGCGCTTGTCTCATTCAGAAGAAAACATTTAACTTCTTTTACCTCTGATTTCACTTTCAGTTTAGTGCTTTGCTTGTTGATTTGACAGAATTCGTTTTTATTTTGAGCAGCAGAAAAATATTTTAAGTTGTTGACCTCCAATCTTTTGATAATGAGCTGTGGCACATTGTTGCAGTGTGGTAAGTTGATACATCCATCCATTTTCTTCCTCTTTGTCCAGGGTCAGGTCACAGAAGCAGCAGTCTGAGCAGGAATGCCCATACTTTCCTCTTCATGCACACTTCCTCCGGCTCTTCCAGGGGGATCCCAAGGTGTTCCCAGACCAGACCCCAAGTGTAACCCCCAATTTACATCAAAGCAGAAACAGCATGTGAGTTTTGCTGCTGTATTCTGGAGACACAATATTGAACCACAATAGTTCTATGTTATGTGATTCCCACACATAAACACATGATGGAGACTGCAGTCCCGTGGGGGTGACTGGGTGAAGGATACTGTCAAACCATCAGACAGTGGAGTCAGCTTCTAGACAGTCTGAAATTGTCTGTAGATTTGATTTTAAAAAATGCACATAAAGATTTTTTTATACTAGTATGTAGGAAACATCATGTGCTGGACATAGGGATATTTTATTGTATTTAACTGCTAATGTTAATGATGAACTGATAGTCTTATACTGTAAAACTTGCCTAAATTCAGCTCGGAGAGTGGCCCTTCCTGCGATGGGTGGCCGTCCGGTGCCACGGAATCACTTATGACCGTCACAGACCATTTTGTCAATAAAAACTGGGAAGTAATTTCCCACGTTTTACAATTTTAGAGCCATTCAGGAAAGTCACACAGGGACTAACATGGGGAGTTAAGTGCTTTGCCCATACGCTGAACTTGAACTCACAGCATTCTTTGAAATTGACTGTTGGCAACTGTTGGGTCATATGAGATGCATTTCCAACTTTCTTAGGTGTAGCACAACAGCTAGCCTCGTATTCCACCAGAAACAACATCAGTTTATGCTCCTGCAGTTGCCTAAGCACAAATTGATGCTGTGACAGGGAGGAACAGTGTGCACTCTGGATTTACTGAGCAGCAACCAGCCATATCTGCTGAGTGTAGTGAGACAGAGAAATAAGTGTCATTAAATGTTGTAATAGTAATAGCCATCATTTATTCAATCACGTTGGCTGCATGGAGACAGGTTTATGGTCAGTCAGGTTTCATTGGCCAAACAGTGCACGCATTTGTTTATTTATGTTTTATTGTTCTCGAAAATTCTGGTCTACCTTAAAATACTGTGTTACAATCATGTCTGTCTTCCCTTCATATATTACTCCACAAGTCACAGTTTGGTCATCTGCTGGGGTCAGACATTTGGAGGAGTGACTTATATGTGCCCTCCTTGATCCTGTCTGAAGGTCTTCTCTCCAACCCCCCTCCCTCACTCCACCCTTCTCTCACTCTGCTCGTCCCGGGACTAGCTCTTTCTCTTGCCAAGCACCTGTCGGCACATATGAAATAAGACGAGCCTGCTTATCTCCCACACCACATCCTTCAACATCCAAACAAATTAAAGACGTGGAGTGGCACTTATTCTGCACAATGATGATTACAATCAGACATGCAATCTGCAATTCACAGACACTTTGAACCAAAACCTCCGGTCTTGTTGTTTTGAACAGCTGAAGAGGTAAACTCTGGCTTCCTGTGTCTGGTGATGGTAGAGTATTTTACAGTACATCCATACTTACTGATTTGTTTTATCATGGGAAACATAAGGTAAACTTTATTGAACCCATATAGGGAAAAGGGTCCTCCACAGATGAACAATCCTTCTAGGCTGCTGGGGCTGGAGTAATTCAGCTGGAATGGACCCATCTCCAGATCTTGAGCCAGCCTTGGTCAGGACTACATTAGCTGGGGGATTTCAGATATTGTGCATGCTTTAGGTTGAAGGGGGAAAACCAGAGTGCCCGGAGTAAAACCACCAGGATACAGAGTGGGACCTTGAACTCCATAGCAAATATAAAAAGCTACATACATGGAATGGGTAAAACTAGAAAGGCAAATTGTTACTCATGTTAAATTCTTGTTCCTGTTACAGATTTGTAGAGGGAGACAAAGTTTACAATTTCAGCATTTTCATTGAATTACTTAGATACTTTGTCTGCATGTTTATTTTTTTAGATCAGTTCAATCTGGGGTGGATTGAAAATAAAGTAAAGTAGCGAAGCATTTTAATATAAAACTCGTGTGCCGGATCGATATCGTAATACTTGCTATAGTATTACTTAGCATTAGATCAAAAACAAAAATCACTGGTATCACACACTGTCGAAATGCTTGAATGAAACAGAACAACTCCAGAAAGAAAGGCATTTAACGGTCAGTTTAGTATATATTTGGCAGGGCAAGGTAAGTTTATTTGTATAGCACAATTCATACACAAAGTAATTCAAAGTGCTTTACAGAATAAGAAAGACATTAAAATCTTCAGGAAGATTGTTCCAGGTTTTAGCTGTATAAAACTGAAACGCTGATTCCCCATGTTTAGTCCGGACTCTGGGCACCAGCAGGAGGCCGATCCCTGAAGTCCTCAGAGTGTGAGATGGGTCATATGAGACTAACATGTGGTACTTTTGTGCTTAGGTCATGGAGAGACTTGTGCACAAGCAGAGCTGCTTTAAAGTCTGTATTAGACCTTTTAAGATTGATTTAAAAGCTATATTAAAATGTCGCTACTCATTTGATATGAGTTTTGATTCACTCATCGATCAAGAACTTAACATTCATTTCACAACTACAGCTATAATTAGTCTCAACTAATCGTTTGAGATTTTCTACTTGCATGAAACTACTCAGGAGCCCTCAAGCAAACCCAACCTGCTACGATGATGTACGGGGGCAATTTATAAGCACTAACAACTTTTTATGGACCGCATTAAAACTGATTAATGTGCTAATTTCACTGCTCCTAAAGTTGGTTGTGTGGGGAATTTGTCAAGTAATTAAACTGTAGTGGACGGGAGTTAAAGACCGATCCAAAAATGGCGTTGTTCTTCTCATGGGGCCAAACGAACAAGCTATAAACACAACACTGACATTTTATCGGTCCATAAACTTGTCAAAAGGGAAATATGTTACTACTTCATATAACCTGCCAAAAACGTATGGCACTGTATTATTGGGTTATTTCGAAGTCCAAGAAAATAACATGGCCAAAAATTTAATTGTATGAATGAGTCACCTCAAGCCTTTCTGTGCATGGGGGGGGGGGGGCATTACCTGTTACAATCATAAAAGGTCTAAAATCGGATAATAAAAACATACATTCAAATCTTAAAAGTCGGGCTGGGCAATATAACAAAAAAAAAGTTTTTATTCCCGCCATATTGGACAATCATGATTTTAGATTCATTATAACCAAATAAAATGGCTTTTAATATTTATTTCCTGAGCAAGAATGTTGAAGGCTGTGTACCTGATTTTTATGATCTTAAAAACGTAAAAAAAAAAACAGAACCAGTTCATTTTAAATGTTTTGCAGTGGTCCAAAGTTATTCCTCACTTACCTTGAGTATTCTGAACATCCTAATTATTTAGTTTATAAGCTCTTTTTGCAACTTTCAGGGACCAGAACTATGCCAAGATATTCCGTCATAGTAATGCTAACAGCAACTAGCATGCTAACCACATACATCCTGATTGCTTTATGTTCTCAAAAATCAAAAATTCTTGCACCCAAATACTAACGACGCAACAATTTAATTTGACAGTAATAGACCCTTATGTTGAGGCAAATACCAAGTTGTTTTGTGTTACGCTGTTGTCATTTTGCGTCAAATTCAGTTCAAGTGCAAGTACAGTAGACATTTCCATTGTTCACTGCGTCAACATCCAAGAACTCTTTCCAACCTCAGGCCTTTGAGTATCTGCAGTGTTGTCTTTACCCGTATTTGAAAACGTCTGGCTGTCCCAATAAACCTGGTGATTTAGAAGTCCTTGAAGCCTGCAGCCAGACCACCATCCCGGGACTGAAGGTGCTATCTGTGTTTGGGATCAGCCCTCACCTCAGCCACCCTGTCTCTCCCCTCTCTCCCCGCTCTCTCCCGCTTGTCCCTCTCTGATGTGGGACAGAGGGACCAGCAGACCTCACAGAGACCTCTGGAGGAATGTGACAAGTCATGGGACCAACACAAGCCCGTCCCGGTTTCAACTGGATAGTGCCATAAAGAGGAGGATATGAGACACAATACAGGGCGTCCGGGTCACTCCAAATACTGCAGGTGTCTTTGAAGGACCACGGGGACAGCAAATGCGCCAGTAATATCACATGGAGATGATTGTATAGGTAATTGGTGTAATAAATGAACTCAGCTGCCCCAGGGCTGGCAGAAAACATGGCAGCCATTCTGTGCCAATTGCCTCAACAACCGCTATCAGCGCCCGGCCCACTCAAACAGAACAGGCAGGTTAGGTGTGAAGAAGTGTTTTGCTCAAGGATACGCCAACAGCATGCACAGGCTACCTAAGATTTGAAGTTAAGCACACAAACATTCCTATCTTTTGGCATTAATGGGCGATACCAGTGTTTCGATCCAACACCAAGTAATACTATAGCAATAACAAACTGATACTGATACCAATGAGTTTTTGATTAAATTGCAGTGAAACTTCAGAACAGAATCTGACCTTGACATAGAGAGGCTGAGTATTGATAGCGCACTTTTCAAAACAATATGACAGAAAAACATTTGAATCAAGGAGTTGTTTTGAAGCAACTTATCCCAGATTTCCCAGCCAACGCAGACTTGTTCATAACAGACCGAAGCGCAGGAATGGTGTTATTATTTCACGTAGATTAAAGATATCCCAAGCGTGTTACATAATGCCTTGCTTTCTGGGCGGTTTAAACTCAAAGACAGTGCTGATTGCGTGTCATATTGGTCATAAATCATCTGGGTGTGTGGGTGGGAGCCGTGTTTTGCATGTCAGGCTCCCATTTGCAGTGTGGGACCCTAAAACCTCTGCTCTTCATCTTCTTTTGAGGTCAAGTAAAATAATATGCAGACAGATTTGGGACAGACAACTGATATGGATGGCCGTGGCAGATGACATGTATGTTAATGTGCGTGCAGCGGCCTGTGTTATTTCAAGTGTTTTGTGTCTCTCTTGGGCGCAGAGGAGACCCATCATCAGGCTCAGATTACAAAGCGGTGGGGATGCTCGCCCAAATCCGGAGCCGGGGATGAAAAGACGACCTAAAATGGCAGCTATGTCAATAACACGCCGGTCTCTTGCATTGACATCTGCCTGCACCAGTCCGCAGACGCTCTCATCATTAAGTCCACTTTATGGGAGAACACATGTGATTGTGCTTTATTATAGGCAAGTTAAAGAACACATATTATGCATTATTGTAGCTTTAATTCCCTTTAAAACTGAGGTACCCCACAAATACTGAGGCCCCCCACAAATACATTGCATCTAAATTATAACTAAAAAGCATTTATTTAATACGAATAAAAATCAATTATTATTGTCATATCCATATTCCAATCCTTTTGAGGGGATTTAATTTGCCCAAATATTGGCTTTGTTGACATGACACTCGGACCAGACAAAGCTCTGGGAACGCCTTGACATCTGGTCCTTCAGGATGAGAATTAATTTGGAGTTGTTTTTGCTCTGATTTTCAGTTATATTGTTTGGAAAGTTTACTTCTGCCTTTGTGGTTTGGGTTAGCGCACATGATTAGCGTATTGTGACTTGTCTGAGTAAATAGAGACAGCATGATGTAGCAAAACCAGGGTTATACCAACAACAGTGAGTCTGACTGGGATCTGTGCAAAGCCTGTCTGTAACATAATAATGTTTAGCTAGTTTTCAAGTCACTTATCAGAGAATTGTAAGAACCAGCTCAGCATGTTGGACCTGGATAAAATAACAGGATCACAAGCTAAGAAGGAGGCAACCTCCCATCTGGACAACTGCACTTACCACACTTCACACCTGTAACTTTGTTGAGGATGCATTTCATGCAAAAATCACTCTCTGAGATTTAAAACATGATAATATTAGGGTTGGGTATCCTCAAATAGACTCCAGCAAACAGCAGAGTACATTTCATACTATAACACCATAGTTTAAAGGACACATATGCAAAATAGACTTTTAACCATGTTATACTGTTGTCCCCTGATCAAAAACATACCTGAAGTTGTGTTTTACTTCATTTAAGCTTGTTTCATAAATCCAGTTGTCTTCTCTGAGCTCTCAAAAATGTTTCATTTGCATTTTACCTGGAGTTGTGTCACAGATAAAACATGGGCTTCTCTCCCACACAGTTTTTAAACTCATAAACCATCACCAGAGTTGCTCTGGGTTCACAATGAACACATGGCTCTAGCAGCAGCAGCAGTAACATTGCCTAATGGCTTAATTAGTTTATTTTCTCATTGTTTGTTCCTGTTACTGACAGCAGAGGGAGCTCTAATGCCCAAATGCCTCATTGGAACCGGAGGTATAGTTTGTTTTTCAAACCTACATTTTAAGTTAAATGTAAACTACTGATCATAGGGAGACCAAAAAGTATATGTTCATTAAAGGGCCCATATTATACTATTTTCTGATCCATGTTATGTTGTTTCCTCATCAAAACAATACTCGGAGTTGTGTTTTGTTTCATTCACACATGTTTAACACACAAATCTTGCATATTTAGCCTGTGTTCATCTCTCAAACTGAAAACACTTGGATGATTTCAGCCCTAGAATTCCCAGTCTCTACTGAAAAAAAGGAAAAGGTAACTGTTAACTTGAAAACTACTGCTTCATGACATCACAAGGTGGAACAGAGCATTTTGAGCTTTGGAGATGTAGTCAGACTAGTAATAAAGTTGCTTAAGCATGTGTGAATGAAACAAAACACA
Organism: Periophthalmus modestus; assembly: GCA_019594935.1. Taxonomy (NCBI): domain Eukaryota; kingdom Metazoa; phylum Chordata; class Actinopteri; order Gobiiformes; family Gobiidae; genus Periophthalmus; species Periophthalmus modestus. The sequence continues at coordinate 29,990,189 of JAIEZT010000013.1, read as the reverse complement.
ACTCTAGGTATGTTTTAGATGAGGTAACATTTTAACATGGCTTAAAGCTCACAAGAGCCAATTTTGTGTAAGATAGGACCTTTAAACTTGATACAGATTTACACTGTAATCCTGTGCCCTCTGCTCCATGCACTAAATATCGGCAGCTAAGGCCTCAAGATACATTACTGACACATACATTATTTAAGTTACACAAAATGTAATTACAGGAAATAACAAGAATAAAAACTGTACAAAGTGATTTTAATAATTCATAATTGTAAATAGACATAGATTAACTTGTTTTTTTCAGTTGTAGACGCTCTGTGATGTTGTGGTATGCAGTTATGAGCTAAATGATGTGGCAGTTGTTAGTCATCTGCTCCTGATCAGTGCTTCTGGGTGTGCTGGAGACTGGTCAGGACTCCTCTCTGTTTAAGTCTGACATCTGCTGCATGTGTCCCGGGACTGAACTATTACACAGAGTTCAAGATCCCCATTATCTGCGCTAAGTGAAATACAATGTTATTTCATACAATAGAATTCTGTTTTGATACTGATTGTTTAGTCATTTATAAAATATAGTCGTTTTTTTAGTCCTCCACCGTGTTATTATGGTCTCAGATCATTTGGGAGGAAGTTACTATTAAAGGTAGTATATCACGCAAAATTGTGAACTTTAAGCCATGTTAGAATGTTGTTACCTTCTCAAAAACACACCTGGAGTTGTGTTTTGTTTCATTCACACATGTTTGAGTAATCCTTTATTATTAGTCTGTCTAATCAGGGTCGTCAAACTTAAATGCACAGTCGGCCAAAATTAAAAACTGAAACAAATTCATGGGCTAAACTCAATATTTACTTAAAAATTGATACCGACGACAAGCTCTGATGCACATTTGCTATGATCTCAGGGGCTAAATATAATTAAATCGTGGGCCAGATTTGGCACTCGGGCCTGAGTTTGACATATGTGCTCTACATCTTCACAGCTCAAAATGCTCTGTTCCACCTTGTGATGTCATGAAGAGGTAGTTTTCAAGTTAACAGCGGCCTTTTAAACCTTTTAGCTTAATAGAAACTGACAAAACCAGGGCTGAAAATATTAAAATGATTCTAGTGAAGGTGTATGGAGTTTAAAAACACAGTGAAGCACTTCCTGTATTACCACATGATGACATCAGAATCAGAATCAGAATCAGAAGAAGTTTTATTGCCATTTTCCGTGGGCAGAGCTCACAGACTAGGAACTTACTTCGGTGATAAAGTGCGACATACAACAACACACACACAAAAAAACCACACTAAATAAATACAAATAAGGGCATGCAGGAGGTAGAAATATATACAATAGTAGAAATATATACAATAGTGGCACAAGGTGGAACAGAGTGCTTTCCGTTTCTGAGACAAACCCGGCCTAAATATGCAGGGTTTGTGCGTTAAACATGTGTGAATGAAACAAAACACAAGTCCAGGTACGGTTTTGATGAGGAAACAACATCACAAAAATAAGAAATTAGCGTAATATGTGCCCTTTAAACTGTAGCATGCATATTATTTTACATTTTGTTCACTGCAAACCACAACATATAACAATAACACATATAGAATGATTAATATATGCTTAATAAAACAAATCTCTAAACTGGCATGTCACATATAATTGGATTCCACACCTAAAAACGTGTTGAGTGGTTTACTGGAAATAGCCGCTCACATATTTTAAACTCACCCAAACTGAGATGGACAGGTATGAATGCATGTGTCTGTATGTCCACCAGTCTTTTGTGTACACATGGCCTGAGACGTCATAGACCCACAGAGCCCTAAACATGTCTGTGAGGATTCCTGTTAGCCATGTGCTGAGGTTAGCTTCCCCCAAATCTCTATGATGACAGACAAGAGAGTAAAACCAACATACACACTACACACTGCTCTATGTGCAACTACCAGACCACAATATTTCAAATGTTCAATGTTAGGAAGTGAATCAGAAAGAGGTGGCAGAGTATTTATGCAAAATTATACTTAAAGCTGCACCATGGGACTTTCCATGTGCAGAAAATTACTTACCTGTGTCTGTGGGTGTTATTGCTTTGCCAGAAATGTTCCACTGTATGGGATTAAAATTAACCTATATTGCTTTTATTCAAATGTAGGTGTTTTTATTGCGCTGCACTGTGAATGGGGTCACCTCTCCATAGATCTGATCTGTAACTTGGCTTGGCAGATCCATTTACTTGTCTCCACAGAATTCAATAAGTTTAATGCCATATCATGGAACATACAAGCCAAAATAAACACATAAACACACCTCCACAGAGACAAGCAGGTAAAGAACTTTCCACCAGTTACATAAATGTGTAATATTGAACTTTCCTGGTAGGGGATCTGTCACCTGTTTGTCTCCATGGAGATTTTATTGCTTTGTCTGAAATATTCCACAGTATGGTATTTACTTAATTACACATGTTTTTATTGCTCAAAAAATAGCTTTAAAAACATGCATTGGAGCTGTGAGTAGAGGCCTTTTTTCCACAGATCTGACTTATGTAATGTGGCTGGACAGTATCAATTGCTGCCATGGACAGGGGCGTCGAACCAGGGGGTAAAGGGGGGTAAAGGGGGGTAAAGGGGGGGTAAGGGGTACTGTTTACCCAGGGCCCAATGCAGAAAGGGGCCCCTCACACAAGTCTACAATGAGCATTTTTCACAAGACCAAATGTAGTGCAGGCCACCCAAGATGATTTTTACCTAGGGCCCAGAATTCGGTGCTACACCCCTGGCCATGAAGATACTTTTTATGCCATAGAGTAAAACTTTGCAAACATCTCAGTGGAAACAAGCAGGTGGCAAACTCTTCACCAGAAAAGTTACATATAGAGCCCCTTTAAAAATCTAAAATTAAACAGAACTTTTTTTTCCGTCAATTAGAATGTTTTATTTTTACAGCACAGAGCCAAATTCACTTATCATTAATCACGCTGTGTCATACCTCATGCAGAGATGAAAGGTCGGTACTATGATGTCAGTACACATTACTTCATGCCTGTAGTATGTGTGTGTCCACAGTTGTGAGACTTGATGCTAGACCTCATGACATTCCTTTTTCTCTCTTTGCAACGTGTTCCAACAATGTACAGGAGCTTTGGATTACACCATATCACCTCAGCTCATGCATTTAAGAAACATCAAAACAGCATTTATCAGACCTCACCTGGATACACCACCCAGAATGCACTGACAGTTGGTTTGTTGGTTTGTTGGTGACATGGGATGGGTGCCCAGAGGGAGTATAGGGGTGCCTTGTTTGTTGGACTGGGTTTGGAGTTAGAGAAGGGCAGATAAAATGGAGGATGTGAATGTGTGATGATTAAAGAGCAGGTCAGATCAGAGGAAGGGCTTAGCTGAGGTGTGACAGGAAACGGATAAAGGGGAGGGCATGTTTTTAAAGAGGACAACTCTAAAGGGGGCCTACTCTGTTATGGCTTAGATGTCCTTGTTATGGAGCTTCAAGGCCCCTAGTTCATTTTAAATGCTTTGCAGTGGTTTTAACTAATTCCTCACTTACCGCATGCATTTGGAGCCTAATTATACACCATCCAGTTTTGCTGGACTTAACCTTAAACACTACACTACACGCACTTAATAGCCCTGTCCACTTTTTTTCTTTAATTTTATATACAATTATTGTGGTGTTTAGTTAACACATAGCCCCATTTTATTTAATTAATTTTATGGGAATTAAATGGGAATTGCTAAGCTCTATGTTACGTCACCGTAACACTAACACTACCCTAATCCTAACTATACCCTAACCCAGACATGGGCAAACTGCGGCCCGGGGGCCACGCACGGCCCTTTGGTCTTATTAATCCGGCCCACCGAACCTGACCAAAATATTGTAATGCGTTTATTCTGAACAGGTCGGCAATAATCGAGCTGCTGTTAGCCACAGCTCACGCTGACTTCCAAACGTGCTCTCTCTCTCTCTCTAGACAACTTATTCTCCACTCTTAACATTAAACACATGCATAAAACATCCCACAGCGCCCCCTCATGACACAACAGGGATAAGCAAGAACACACATTATACAGAACCATTACAATATATTAAAATAGGTAAGGATAAACTTTGTTCAATTTACCTTTTCAACAACTTGTTGATCTTTTGGCACTCAATAAGTTTGAGTTTTTCTGCTGTGTTTATTTAACTGAAATTTAATAAATTCATTATTAATTTAATGAATGCATTTGGTTAACAATTTGTACAATGAGCCGTGCATATTCATGCTTTACTACATGTTACAGGCCAAATATCTCATGTAATATATACATATATATACATTGGCCCGGGCCCTCTGTCAAATTTTAGGACCTACTGTGGCCTGTGTGTCAAAAAGTTTGTCCACCCCTGACCTAACCCTAACACTTAACCTAACCTTAACATAACCTTACCTAACCACTAATCACAACCTAACACCTAACCCTTACCCTAATCCTACCCTAACCTGATCCTAACCATAACCATAACCCTACCCCTACTCTAACTCCACTTTAACCCTAACCCACCCCAATCCTAACCCTACCCTTAACCCTTCCCTAACCCGAGCTAAACACCTAAACTTAAACCCTACCATAACCCTACCCTAACACCTAGCCCATATTATAACCCTAACCTAACCTAAAACCTAACCCTTACCCTAACCCTAGCCGCCATAATCCTACCTTAACCTGATTCTGCTACCCTAACCCCACTTTAACATCTAATCCTACCCGAACCCTACCATAACCCTCCCTACTCTCATAGGTGGCCGGGCCTTTCCAACCACCACCAATCATCCTCACACCATACTCAAACAACTCTTGCCAAAGGGTACAACAACATTGGCACTGATCAGAGCTGGGACTGAACTACCAGCCTTCCAGTTATAAGGCAAGTCCTTCACCAACTAGGCTATTGTTCAAGTTGTACTAACATGCGTATTCCCAAGTTAGCTTTGTTCACTATATCACAGGATCTAAATAAGTGCATGTAGATTTTACCTTCTGCAGGAGCCAAAACTAAGTCAAGTGTTCACATGCTGCTGTGTGGGACATGTGCCTGTTCAAATACACCACACACTCTGAGGCCCACCATCGATGATGACTCCTGCTCTCACAGAACTATCATTTATACAGCAATGAGGAATTATTAGATTAATCAAATGAAACAGCATAAAAGTGTTGCCAGGTGCTCTGAGCTGCAGCCAAAGCCCCACAGATCAAGGTTAAGTGAGGATCAGAATTCTGTTAAAAGGGAGAGAAGATGAGAGGGGATACAGAAGAGGTAGTAAATGTTTGGGCTCTTAGGGAAAATTATGCCAGAAATGGATGATTAATTTGACTGAAAATTGGTATTCAGTGAGTTTAAAATGTAGCAGGGTCTCTACAGTAAGGAGGCCAATAAATATCCATAATTACTTTGATACTTTGACTTTTTATCATCATTAAGTAGATGAGGTGCCTTCAACCAGAGTTAAAGAGTGGCAAAAGTGTATCACACTGAAAATTTAAAAATACATGCCTTCTTTTGTCTATTTTAGACATTTCCCAATCACAAATCACTATATTAATCTAAAGCGACTTCATAAAAAAGCAAGTCGAACAATTTTTGCTTGCCCTTTTACTGTATGATGCCATAAATGTCATCAAAAACTACAGACCAGACCATGCTGTTGGCGCCTCCCATGAACAGCTACAGTTCACAGTAGCAAGCAGTGGATTTTTTTGTCTTCGTTTGTGCCAAAATGGCTATGTGGCACTGCTGATTCCTCCACGTATTAATATTTAAGAAGAAAAAAAACTAATATCAATGTAACCTTACCCTAACACCTAACCCTTACTATAACCCTAACTTAACCAGATCCTAAACCTACCCTATCCTAACCACACCCTCACCCTAACCCACCGCTAAGCCTAACTGTACCCTTAACCCTACCCTAATCTGATCCTAATCCCCTAATCCTTACCCCCAACCCTAACACCTAACTTTAGCCTAACCCCATCGTAACACCTAACCCTAACCCTACCCCTAAAACTACCATAACCCTACTGCTGTTTCCTATTAAAAAAAAACAAAAAAAAACACAGAAAAATACAACATACGACACTAAATAAAAGGTTTAAAGGTAATTAGGGCATATACATCAATACAAGTTTTTAAAGCAACATCGTGTAACTTTCTGGCGGCATGTCAGAAAGGCATGTCACCACCATGATTCCATACAAATAGAAACTTTAAATCTTACTCAGGAATAGAGTCAAGTTTGCAGAGATGCCCATGCACACTAAGGATGCATTATATCCACATTTGTCAGTGCCACGAGTCTTTATACAAGTTGCACAGTGAGGGTTTAAATATAGTCACAAAATATGTGTAAACTTTCCAATCCTTTATCACTGATGTACTACTGAAGACATCTAGGAGACACTACTTCCTTACTATCACCTGATCCCGTGCCTCTCTTTGCTCTATGCCCTGAGATAAGATATATATAGTCCGCAGACATGTGTGCAGTGCTGGTACATAGTCTGTGCATTCCTCAGAGGAGCCTGCCTGGATCAAAGAGTGCGGCCCCCAGGCACTGTGCTCCACGGGGCCGCCATCTTTAGCCCCTGTCTGTCCCATCTCCTGTCCCGCACCGTGGGGTATGTCCCAGCAGGCTAAGCACATCCCCACAGGCACTGATCAAACATTAGATTAAAGCCAGACAACTACAGGCAAAAGACTTTATGTGAAATGGTTTGATTTAGAGTCAGTTTGCATATAAACTTTCACTTAAAACTTTTCTTTCTGTGTATTCATTTTTATTATTTCAATGAATGAAGTCCCATCTATAGATTTTACGGGGAAAAGTAAGGTTGTTTCACTAAAATATGTTTTTCTTCAAATCTGGCCTGATGAATCCGCAGTCACATTTTCCAGTCTTCTACTTGGCAGTGTACCTAATTTGTACTGCCTTAAAAAAGTGAAAAACTAGTCGAGTTCATTAGTTCATTTTAAATCGTTTGCAGTGGTCCAAAGTTCCTTCCTAAGATCCAAATGATTCACAGTGATAAGTTTATAAGCACATTTCACAACTTTCAGAGGCCAGAGCGAAGTTTCACCATCATAATGCAAACAACTAGCATGCTAACAGTGGACTTCTGTGGTCTGCGGAGGATTAAAATCTATTGTGTTTTTAATGTCTTTCTTATTCTGTAAAGCACTTTGAATTTCTCGGAGTATGAATTGTGCTATACAAATAAACTTGCCTTGCCTTAAAAAAAAAGGAAATTAAAAAAACTGGTGCAACTAAGACACTACAACACTATACAAGATTCCATTTGTAATTCTTTTGGTATCTAAATATGCCAACAAAATTTAAACAAGAATTCTACAGATTTAAGTCCTGGAAATAAACTACATGCAATTTTAAATATATCTATTTTTTCTCAGTTATATACAGAAAATGTTTCAATGTCATGCGTCTATTTTTTTCCTATTTACCTGCACTGTCACCCTAATAATAGTTGGTTTAGCCCGGGTAAGAATGGGACCCAAATAGAGATGCAGAGAAAGGGCAGAGGTGACGTGGCTATAATTTTGGCTCATGACAAAGTGAGACGAAGTTGACAAGTGTTAATCAAAGTCAGCCATCTTAAACTGCTCCATTATCAACAGCTAATCCTTCATCCCGAGACACAGGGGGCTGGAGCCTGTCCTGTCCCGGTCAGGAGGAGGTAAGGACGAGGGGGGGGGCACATGGAGGACCTCTAATTAGGCTATTGTGGTGAGCTAATTCATGAGATGTATGAGTGGTGTAACGGTGTTGGAAATAGATACATGGAAATATCAAAAATTATGTGACTGTTTGAATTACTCTTGATGATTACACTACACAGATATTTTCTGAAGTATAACAGCAAGTCTATTGGGATTATGTTGTCATTTTTGGTTAGCCCAAATCTACGGAGATGAAAATGCTAAACATGTAATGTAAACCAGAAGTAACCCAGCCACTTATTGGATGTTTCATGGTTCTTTTGTTTCCCTCTTAATATAATTTTGGCTAAAGCATTATTATGGATGTCTTACATGCTTGCGAGAAAGATTAAAATCAAATTAGGTAACACACTATTTATAGCACACACCCAAATATGAAAACTGCATGTGCAAAACTCCTCCCAATTAGATCACCAGTTAGATAATTTAGCATTTGTTTCAACCATGCAGGTCCAACAACAAAAAATTAAACAAAACAGTGAACTGAAATAAATCAACGTTTTACATTTTGCAAAGTCAAGAAAGGATAAAATGTTGGAAACTATCAATGTAATGTCTTCAGTGTTACCTCTCCATATCATCATCTTGTTGCAACCTCCATGATGACTGTAAATTGCAAACAGCTCTGAGAAAATACATTTGGGAAAGCTCTTCCCTGTTTTATTCATGAGTTGCAGATAAACAGCGGTGACTGGTCTTCTGCAAACTTAATGGAACAAACGATTTACTTTGAATAGGGTTCCAGATGCACGTGCGTTCAAAAATGAAGTAGGAGGACTTGGATTGCCAGGCTAAAAACAAGAAAAGGAAACCCCCCAAAATCTTATGAGAAAGTCCACTTTTCTCACATCTTGCACGGCTCAGACCTTGACCATTTGGCACAACACTGTTAATATAAGCAGAATGATGCATTACTGGTGAGCCATATAAAACACTGCAACGGCGGCGGATGACTCGGGTCTAACATATGGAGAGCGCTAACCTCTGTCGGAGTGCCAGGTCTACGGTCAGCCCACCGCACTTGAGGAGGATTTCTGCCAACTCAGACCTGGCAACCCGCCTTCCTGTCCGCCCTTTACCTCTGCAGTGGTCAAGAGTGTCAACAAGGAGCCGGGCCAACCACATGTACAGGCGATGAATCAGGCTGACCAGATGGCTATAGTAACTGCGTGGGCCTTTCTTATAGTGTGAGATATAAATTTGTATAGGAAAACCAGGCTGAACACGGTTTTGGGGTTAATTAGCAAACCAGGCAGCTCTGCGTCACAGTTCATTAACACACAATAAGAAAAAATTTATTTTGATGGCCTTTTAATGCACACAGTTGTTTAAGTAGAGTTGGAATAGGATAATCCCCAACAGTCACAGAATATAGTGAGTAATTGTGACATGTTGCATATGTAGACTGCTATTTTTCATGCCAATTAAAGCAAATTGCCTCTCTTGTTTCTTCACTGTTATTTTAATTTATGGAGCTCAATTACTGCTGTAAGAGCTCAGAAGCTCAGACGGCCGTCTTTGCTTTGCTTCACTATTGTAGTACTATGTGAATCAATACTAAAGTACTTTCATTACTGTTATCAATATTAATCCATAGGTATCTCTATTCATTAGTAATATCCAAGCACCGCCCACTTTTACTTCAGTTTTCTAAGCTGTACATAAAGTATTTGTTGTTGAGTTTGGCAGCTCGTCGCAGCTTCAAGAATAAGGTCAACAGACAAACAAAATTAAAAGAACTTCTGCTAAATCCTTAAAATGCAAAAGCTCTTGTGTCCTTCTTCACTGGGACCATAATAAATAATGCATTAGTCTTATATAGCGCTTTTCCAGACGCTCAAAGTTGCTTTACAATTTGTGCATTATTCATTCACTCCACACTCGGTGGTGGTAAGCTGCCCTGGGGTAAACTGACAGAAGTGAGGCTGCTAAACTGCACCATCAGCCCCTCTGACAATCGCCAACACTCACACACACACTGACGTTTTTGCCACTAGCGCCCCACTGTGGCACCTGGTATTCACAGTGGTCCCCTATCATACTGAAGCATGAAAATACCATTGATGCATAAAGCGTGACTTTGTTACATGGGGAAGAACAATGGTTTTGAACATAGTTGTTACAGGTGGTGTTCACTTCGCCATAGTCTCTTCATGTTTTTTTTTTTTACATAATTGCCATAAGCCTTTTCCTACCAACTTAAGTGGCTGAAAACTCCCCACATTGTATAATACTGTTTTGGGGTCCCTGGACAAAACATCCATTGCTCACATCAGTCATATGATGATGATGGTTGGTCAAGAAGGTCATCCAAGAAAAATACGCCAAATCGATTCAGTGTAGCAACCCAACGGACAAACAAACTGTAAAAACTGCATGCGTTAAGGTTGATTTCAGTTACTGCGTATCATTTATTTGGAAGTCTCAACCATTTAACACATCCAAACTTTAACAAATGACAAATCCACTTACCCCTGATCTTCTTCAGACCTCATGTGGCGAACACATTTGACAAAAGTGCAGACACATGTATTTCATCCTCGCTCCAAATAAAACCATTCCAGCTCTGACTTTTGTTTATTTGCGTCTACTTCGAAAAAACTCTCTCAGCTCATCCAACAGAAGCATCTTTTTCCCCGAACGCCGTATGCAGCCGCGAAGCCGACTGTCAACAGTTTTGACTGGGAACATCTCCTCTGGTCCAATACAAACTCTACAGGCCTTGCTCGGAGAACCATCCTCAAAAGATGGAACATTTTTGACAACATTTTTGACCTCCTGCCGCGGGCTTGACACAAACTCACGCTGCGTTCGCTGACCACAGTCTATTTAGAGATACCAGAGATGTCAGGGCCTCCTTATGTCTGCGCACAAAATGATGATAGATAGAGGAGCGGTGGAGTTGCAAAAACACAGGTTGAAATATTTCTCCCAGAGTCAACTTTGAAGAATGAAGAGAATAACAGGTTAGAGAGAGAAAAGTAGAAATCGTTATCGCTAAGTGTAGCAGGAGTCTGGAAATATCGGAGAAGGATGGGGTGACGACACAGTGAAGGGAAAATTTCTTTAAAGTAGTGTTCTTTAACGTTTTGTCACCTTAGATTAATAGTTTAGTAGCGTAGAGTCCATCTGTTGGTTGGATTTGACAGATTCATCAATGCTGTCAGTCAAAGGTTAGTTACATTTGTGTGCATGAGTACCTAGCCGAAAAAAATATCCCGCAAAGGTCGGGACTGAGCCTCTAAAAGTGAGAAACAAAATCTAACAGTGCAAAACTATAGAGATGCATTAGCCCAAAAACAATAAAAAGTTAAAAAAAAAAAAAAGGGCTTTGTAACAACCCCATAAACTGCTGGGTCACTACTGGTAAATACATTTATATTAGTGTCTCAGAATATTTTTGAATAAACACAAAATTTAGCATCTAGCATCTTAAAAAACAAAATTTTGTTACTTAGGTAAAAGTACAAATACTGGAGCAGAAAAAAAAACAAAACAAAAAACTCAAGTAAATTAAAAGTATCACATGAAAAATCTACTCAACTAAAAGTATTAAAGTACCTGTTTAAAATATGTTTAAACAGTAAAAAGTAAAAATATTTTGAGGCCTTATAAGGCTTCAAATATATAAATTTTGATAAAGAAATGCACAAAGTTTTTTTCAACAGAAACAATGGAATCAATCTTTTTATTCTAGCTGTTTTTATTTGTACATTTGTTGTTATATTTTACAATCCCAAGCTGTAATGTGCATGTTTTAGGTTGATGAAGGGACCCAGACCACTTCGGTAAACTCAAGAACAAAACAGAAAGGCCCACAAAGCCCAGGAATTAAAACCAGAACCTTCTAGCTGTGAGGTGTCACACTCACTTTACCCCCATCACAGGGCAAAACAACCACAAGTCGGAGCATTGCCAAATCACTAAAGTCTCCATCACTAAAGGCAACACATTAAAATGGCAGAAGTAAAAAAAAATGAAATCATGCTCATAAATTTCAAGGTCAGTTTGACGCCACCACCAAGTTCTGAGTCAGATCTGTGGAGAGGAGCCCAGTTACAATAAGAATACATGTTGTTTTTGAAGTACTTTTGAGCAAAAAGTGCGGAAAGGGACACAAACATTCATGATAAAGTAAGATGTGCAAAAACAAAACGTATTTATATATCTTTAATAGTGTTCTCTTGTCTTTACCTTTAAGTTCTATTTTGACTGATACGTGTTCGAGTAATCCTGTATCGTCCTGCATTTGAGGCTTAAATTCAAGAGAAATGCTTTGTTTTCACCTACCCCTATCTCCGCCCACTTTTTTTCCACCCGTTAATTTAACATCTGTAAACAGCCATTTTATATATACACCTGAAAATCCTTACGCCCAATTTTACTGCCGTGAGACTAAACACTCTTCATAGTAATGTTTCTGACTGTAAACCTCCGCCACTATAAGTGCTAGGCCTACGCGCGGCTCCTGGCTCCCATTCATCACTGCCCTTTTGCACCTTGCTCTAAAAGCTCCCTTGGGCTTTTAGTTTAGGAAGTCTCCGGCCCTCCTCCCTCTCCTCCCCTCCCTCTCTCTCTCTCCTTTCTCTCCTCCCTTCTTTTCAGCTATAAGAAGCAGACCCGCATGCTTCACCCGGGACAGTCCTCCTCTAGACTTGCACAAGGGAAGACAATCGTAGTATTTTGTGAGATCACTGAACTCTACAGGTTTTTCTGCTATCTATGCAAGCATGGACTCCTAAAATCCAGGGATAAAAACAGCTCATTAGGAGGTGAATTTCTTGGGATTATCCTGCGTTTTTTTGGGGGGATTTTTGAACACGTTTGGGTCATGGTGGTCGCGTGTTGACAGAAGAAGTCCCTGTGTGCTGGGTTTGCGTGGGATCAAAGTTGTTTTTATCCTGAGCAGAGTGTGAATGAAGAGAAGGGGAGGGGAAAGCATGTCGGCTGGAGACTGCAGTCACCTGTTGAGGGGCGCCTGGCTGCTCTGCTGCTGCCAAGGTGGGTGCAAAATAATCACATGTGTTTAAAATGTCAAATTATAAAAACATATTGGATTTGAATGTATATTTGTGTGAGTGTCCCTTGTTGGGATATACAGAGACATTTTCAGGAAATGTAAGAAAAGTGCATTTAATTTGAAGTAGTAGTAGTAGTAGTAGTATAGCAGTAAAAATAATGCAGCTATTGTGTTCAGAAATCATCCCTCTCTTAATTGAGTTCATTTATAATTTTCAAATGTATAATCATAGCAGTAATGATGGTGGCCGTGGTGGTAGTAGTCACATTCATTTATACGTCTATGGTTGTAATAGTAACAGTACTTTGAGTTGTTCCTGATATCGCGTAGTAATCAGCTAGTAGTTTTCTTTTATATTTTGCATGAATCTTTGTTGAGTACTTTTACAAATATGTGAACTTAACTTGTTTCTCGCTTAGCTTTCAAAATCAAAGTGCCAGTGACATGGGTAGATGCATGTACAGTAGTAGTAATTGTCGTACTAGTTGTAGCAGCATGCCAGTAATAGATTTGCTGTGAGATTGACTTTGACTTTGAAAGAAAAAAGAAAAAAAAAAAAAAAACACTTTTAAAGGGCCTATATTACATTATTTTCTGATCTATTTCATAATGTTCCCTCATCACAAACCTGGTGTTTTGTTTCATTTATACATATTGAACACACAAATCCTGCATATTTAGTTCACTCTGTTCTACCTTATGATGTCATGTGGTAACAAAGAAAATGCTCCACAGTGTTTTTAAACTCCATAAACCTTCACTAGAATCATTTGGATGATTTCAGCTCTGGAATTGCCTGTTTCTACTGAACTAAAAGTAAAAGGAAGCTGTTAACTTGAAAACGACCACTTCATGACATCACAAGGTGGAACAGAGCATTTTGAGCTTCGGGGATGTAGACAGACTAATAATAAAGGGTGTGTGACCGAAAAAAGCAGACAGATATATTTTTGATGAATTCTAACAGTGTACATCACTTAAAATCTAAAAAATTGCCTCTGAAAACTACCTTAACATTAAATCTCATTGTTAACTTTATGCTATCATCCTAATTTTGTATACAGTTTGTTAAAAAGTAGCATAGATCAGTCAACAACAGATACACAGACAATATTACCTTTGCACGTATGATCACCACCGTATTTCCACAACAAAAACACCACAGCTTTTATACTTGAACAGCACCACATGGTTTCAAGGCTCACACAATAACAAGGATTAGCGCCGACTAAACTACAAATTGTCTGGAAGCCATTATGTCATTTGTCACTATTGGAGAAGTGAAAACATTTAGCTGATGTGGGTTTTCATGAATGGTCTGGACTGTCCCTTCTTCTTCAAAGACATCACAGATCAGCGGAGGAACCGGGAGGACAATAGTTGAATGGGTGCAAGAAAGCATGGCCCTGGAACTAATGTTGTGATTACGGTAAATGGTTGTAAAAACAGGAGGCAGACATTACTTAGGCCTTGTACACTGAGCAAAGACGTGATTATTGAGGCGATGTGTCCCTCTGAGGAGGAAATAAGACCAGTTTGCACAGTCAAAGCTGGTTAAGATGATGGGTATAGGAGAGAACATCTGTCTATGGTTAAATATTATTGTGCAACATCAAGGCAAATTGTGCTGCAGAGTTTGGGACATAATGGTTTATTTGGAGATCATTTTAATATGATTATTTTTGGTGCTTTATAATAACTAAACCTTAATTAACCTTAACTACACTTTTTTTTCCTCCCACGTATTTGAGCAAAATGTGTCTCACTCCATTACAGCCGCTGTGTACTGTCTGTGTCTAATTATAAAGCTTTTTATTGTCCAGGAATAAGAATAAGGAAGATCATTGTTAGCATGCTAGTGGTTGTTTGACAAAATGTCGCTTTGGCCTATGAAAGTTGCGGAAAGTGCTTATAAACTCATTGAGGTGAATAATTAGGATGCTCAGAATGCATAAGTGAAGAAGAACTCTGGACCACTGCAAACTCATTCTTAAAAATAAACTATTTGTTCATTATTAATTAGTTCATGCTTTATTAAGGCTAATTAAAGTGTAGTTATCGTAAAATGGTATCTTTTTATTTGTGTGTCGGGTGTTAATCTTTTATTTAAATATACAAAACTAAATTCAACCCTTGAAAAATTGTTATAACCAAAAGGATAATTAATTATTTTTTTTTTATTTTTTTTTTTTTAAATATTTTTAGAATTTTATCATTATTGCATTAAAATTTGACTAATCTGATATACAATAGGCCAAAATCAAAGTTAAAACCAGGACTACCCATGACTAAACTGTATTTTAATCTGACAAAACTGACTATCAATAAAACTAAACTAAAATTGGTACTTTCAAAAGAGAGGCCTATACAGAAATGTAAAATCCGCATTCACAAGATTTAATTAACTCATCTTTTTTCCCCCACATATAAACGACAATTTGTGAATTACTTGAAATGTCTATAATGTTTATTGGATATAAACAACCCCTTACAACCTCATTAAATCCAACATATATTCTTGCAGGCGTTGTCAGGTCAACCTTTACCAATCATTTATTTTCTATGTAAATCTACTACGCAACAAGAAGTACGTATGGGTTGCTAGTACGAATACTGATTCTGACTGCTGTTGGATATTTAACCCCCGTTTACAGGTCACTTGGCTGTCTTAAGGGGCCAATCAACTTAAAACAAAAACATCTTGAATTGGTTGAGTTGAAAGATCACAATACAAAAGGTTAAGTTGTGGAGGGCTCCGGGTGGTGTCCCATTGGAGTCGAGTTGTGGTTACACTGTGGTTCAGAGAGAGAGAGGAAGAATTTTAAGTCAAGATTTAGATTTTTTGTTAATAGTATGGTATCAGAATTTGCCATTTTTGCATGCATTTGCCATTTTTGCATGCATTTTTACTCTACATAACACCTAAAAAATACTGTACTTTACCCAATTCTTTCCACCCGAGTCTTAAAAATGTGAGAAAACAGAAGTGGTTCACTGTTTGCAGCGGTTCAAAGTTATTCCTCCCTTTCCTAACACCTTCCTTGCATCCTATTTATTCAGGCGTACACCAATGATTTTATAAGCGTGTTTCACAACTTTCAGGTGTTGAAGTTCAGAGTTTTGCAGTCAGGGTAATTCCAACAACAACTGGCATGCTTCCTGGTTCCAGAACAATAAAACGTCCCATTTTGATCCTTCCTAAGAACTGCTTTTACAAAAACTGCTGTTGCTACTTAGGTAAAATAAAATGTACTTTCACTTTTTTAACTATAATTTCACAAAAAAACTGCCGCTTTAAGCAAAAAATGTAGGTTACATTTATATGCTAACTTTTCTTTAGAGTAGTAGACAAAAAATGGTAACATAATTGTTCTGTTTTGGGTTTTTATTTTTGGTGCATTACTGACTTGAGCTGAGCTTCAGCCACTATTACTTTGCCTGGAATGTTTCACAGAATGGCATTGTTTTATTGCCAAAAAAGCCCTCCAACAACCTTGAAACACATGCATTCTTACCGTCACCAGGCTCGCCTCTCCATAGATCTGACCTGTAACATAGCCTGATGATGACTCATGCTTTTCCCTGGGGAAGAAAAGTTACATAATGCACCTTTAACTCCTCAAAACATTAATCCCCTATCTGGAATGTATTCTCAAACTGTTTTTCCCATTCTTGCAAACAGATTTTAGCCTGGGCAGTTTGGCTAATTACAAATTGATGTAGTCCCACTCGGAAAGTCGAGTTGGAACTGTGAATGGGAAGGTAAACATATGGTTATTCAGATATCCAGTAATGACTCATGCTTTTGCTGCTACATCCACCCCAAACTGCTGCTTAGTGAAGACAAGGTAACTGCAGCCAATTTCGCTTACATTACACGACCCAATTGGACACATTAGCTGGAAACCGTTAGCAACCCACAGCCTCCGCTAACTCTATTTTCTAAACATAAAACCCACGATAATCCGGTAATTTCGGATGTTTTGCCATTTGACCCGTTCTTGTTCCGATGTGAACTTTTTGCACATTTTGATGAACCCACCATAAATCTGTTGTCCAAACCAGACTTTTGGATAAAGGTAAAGTTGATGTAATCTCGACTTAAAGACATCAATGGACCATCAACTCTGCTTGTCTGTTATCAGGGCGAGGGTTAGACTTTGGTTTTCACAGTGGAGAGATAGCGCAATGTTTTTAAAGGAATAGGCCATTGAATCTTCCATATCATCCACAACATAATAGATGAGGTTAGCGCAGCGGTATGAACTACTCTAAAGTGCTTCTTGGCCGAGCACTTAAGGGTTCATTTCAGTCCACACGTGTTTTCTTGTTGATGTTTGTATGAAAAAACTCAAATTGGTAATTGAGATGTTATTGTTACGCCTGGAATGTTCCTCAGTATGCCATTAAATATATCTATTTCTATGGAGACAAGCAGGAGACATCACTAGGTCAAGTTACAGATCAAATCAATGGAGAGGCGACCCCGGTCCCAGAAGAATCCATGTTTTTGGGAATAAAATGCGATACTGGGCAACATTCCAGGCACAGCACATCGTCATGGAAACAAGCATATGGCAGACCTTAAAAAAAAACAAAAAAACACAAAACATTTACGTAGTACGCACTACCACAGATTTTTAAAAAGCATAATTTTAAAACAGCTCGATCATGAAATTCACAATGAAGAATTTATCAGATTTTTTTGCGAATATTTCACAACAGATCATTTGAGATCACTTTTGGTTATATTAAAGCTGCGGCCTTGTCCCATATTGCAGTCCGCTGCTCTCTCACTTGGCAGCAGTGATCCCTTTTGTAAATAAACTAGGCTGTGGGCTTAGGCAGCTTTACTTTGTGATGAAAAGACAACAGTAGCCCTCCACACACTGCCCCGGGACATGGGGATAGTCCCGGTCAGAGCGTTGGATATGGGGTTCATGACTGCAGAGACAGGGGGCGATGCAGGGTTAAAACAACATGGCACGCTTCATGTTCTTTGAAAAGCTCCTTAAATCAAGTTGACCTTCACCTGACTTTGGTGACTAGGCGAAGGCTCGAGGAGGGAGAGAGTGAAGTAAAGGGATGCGGCCAACCAGGTTAAAACAAGCTGAAAATATTATACCGGGGATTTCAGAGTCAGAAATGCCTGTTGTTGCGCGATGTGAAATGTGGTCGTGGGGCTGAATGGCGTAAATTGGCAGCCTCACTTCCATCATTCTGTCCCAGGGCAGCTGTGGGTACAAAGCAGTAGCGAGTGAGGAGTGACTGAATAATGAATAGTAATTGCGCTGTGCAGATCTAATACAGTGTTATTATCATGATCAATCTTCTCCATATGTTTGATTTAAAGAGTTTGAAGATAAAGGGCAGTGATACCGTCTCAGCTCTGACCTCATACTGTCATTGTGTCCTTAGGCAAGACTATAGACTGTATACAGAGGAAATTGGAAGTGAGCATGGGCACGAATCAGCTCCATCGACTCTGACTCCAATCCACTTTCTATTGAAAAACTGTTGCTGCTCTCTCTATAACTGCCGCTGTCAAACTCATCATTTTGGTATTGAAATATTGGTATTAACCCGCTCTACATGATCCTGGTGTTTTTATTTAGATATCGTGTCCGTAAATCAAGATACAAACATTTGCAAGTGTTTTATTCAGCAGCCTCGCTCCGGATTGGCTCTTTGGTTGCTATGATACTTGCGGTCGGAATTCCAAATATGGAACTTGGCTCCAACTTTGCTCTCCGTGGTGGTATTTTTTTTATTCTGAGCTGTGCCAAAAATGTAGACGCAATATCAGCCTCTGAAAAATTTCCACATTAAAAATCAGTCCAGGTATCTTAAAAACACGTTCCAAAAATGTGCCTGGCAAAAATCAACAGCCATAAACTATGAATAATGGCTGGCAGCTCACTGTGAGGGATATGTCTGCTCTTTTCACCTGAGTGGTCTTTGTCCCACAGTTTAAGCCCATATCCTCCCTGTGGCCCGCATCCTCCACTAAACTCCATTCACCCCATCAAGCAGACATGTCGTGTGCAATTGAGAATAAAAGCAGGAAAGACACGGGAATGTGAAATCCATTGGGGGAAATGAGCCGTTCGGTTTGGAGCTTGTTCATGGATGGGATGGGTGCGGTAATTCAATATAGATACAGTACTTTTGTGTCACTTGTGAGATTGGATATTTTATGAGCAGTTTTTTTTAACTTACTTTTTGTAAATAATAATACATGGAAATATAGTCAACTATAGCAGCAGACTTTTCAGTGGGAGAAAGGAGGCAGGTTTAGAGACACTCATATTTATTTTTTCCAATTTTATGATCTTTTTTTTTTGTTATTGTGTCTGCAATTTGTCAATTTGAAGAGAGAAAGTGCATTTTGAATTGTACTGGAAATACAGTTGCTAATGATTTAAAGGAGGCATATGCAAAATGAGCTATTTTCCTCATTATAACAGCATCCTCTCATCGTGCATTAACTTACACAGCACAGAGTTTTATTTTTGATTTATGCTAAGTCATGTATCGTCTTTCATATGAGGCTTCAAAAATTCCAGTTTTCACATTATTTGTCAAAATAGGTTTCCAAAATGAAACTTAACCCATATAAACTAAAGACTATTTCCAAATTAGCACTCAATCAATATCTGTTGGGTGAAATAGTAAATTGCATTGCATCCAAACTTTGCTAGTTAGTTGGGAAGTTAGTTCATGTATTGGCCTCCCATACGATAAATGTCTTTTGAACAAGGGAGCTGCTCAAAACATCACAGACCTACAACCACATACCAAAACAATATGCAATCGTGCAATCATAGTGAAACATACAAAACTCCCATTACTACCAATCATCTCCTCAATTGTTTTAAATAAACAGCAGAAACAGACAAACTCTAAATGTTGTATTGAAACCAGAAACCTGAGTCAGTCTGGTGCTGTAAAGACGATTATAATCGTGCGCGATGATCACGATTATGAAAAAATGCCACGAACGATTAATCGCGGGCCGTTTTTTTTAATCACGATTAACAATATTATCGTATGTCGTCCCATCCCTTCTCTCCATATCAGCAATGCAGGGCTATGTTAATGCAATAGTTTAATACTTTGCGCACAAAGTCTTCAACTGTTGACAGGTGAATGCTTACCCCACTGCACCACCTTTCAGACATTTTCTAATTAAGTGTATATTAACAAATTACTAACAAACCCATGAATAAAATTTGCAACATTAATTATATTTCCATTATTTCCCCTCTCTTCCCACTTTGAATAAAACGTGCATATCTATAGTATAGTTTGGCACAAGCTCCTCTCTATAATGAAAGAGGCACAAGGTGGGCTTAACTGTCAGCGTGCTGCAAATCCCAAATCAAAAGAGTCGGATTTGAATTTTGTTTTCTCAGCACAGCCCTATATAAAGCCCTACATAAAGCCTTACATAAAGCTGCATATATCCACCCTGGGGGGATGAGACATGGAGCAGTGTGCCAAATCAAATGCTAATCACCAATGCAAATAAACAGGTAGTAACAGCCAGGAGGTCTTCTGCTCAATGTGGTCCTATTCATGTGTGCAGTCTGTAGGAACACATAGACCACACGCACAGAAGCAACAGTGACATCCAGTGGAAGCATAGAGGTATTGCATGAGGAATTTTGCAAACTAAAAGGGGCAAATCAAAGAAAATATCATGTAATGGGGTGTTTCCTAACAATTTCAGGTTAGAAAAATCCCAAGGCACACCACCAAACAAAAATGTCACAAGACGAATTTTAATCTATAACATATTTAATCACATTGCACTGCTTCATGGAGCTTCGCCCACAATACACCAGACTTGTTTGTTGTCCATTGAATTTAAATGATGACTCGCCTTTTCAAACTGTCAGTGAGAGTTCAGATGTTTCAGTCTCTTCTTTCATTGTCATTTAGTTTGTATTAGTTGATATCTGATGGGTTTAGTCATAGTTTAGTGTCATTAAAATACCTTTAAATAGATTTGTAATTGTTGCATCTGTCAAGACACGCCAATCAGGTGAAATTGGGTAATCAGTCATGACACACCTGATAATTTCTCACAGCAGACTGGTTGGGAAACACTGATGTATTTTACTCCTTGAAATGTGTAAAAAGTAACACTTAGAAATCTTAATAGTATAGTTAAAGAAGTGAAGTAGTTACAAAGCCTGAATCATTCTTAATAAACTATCTATTCATTATTAATAAAATCTTTGTTCATGCATTATGAAGCTATTAAAAGTGTAGTTGTTAAAAAGTAGGACGACAGCAGCTCAGTTGGTAGAGTGTCATATCCACTGACCCACAGGTAGCGATGGGACGATATAAAATTTAGACTAACGATTATTGTGGCCAAAATAAATCGCGATTCAGTACCGGGAGACAGGGTCGGAGACGGGAGTCCAGAGCAGTGCAGGGAGGCAGGGCGCTGAACAGGAACACGAGCAGGAACACAGGCAGGAACACGAGCTGAACACGAGCTGGACACGAGCTGGACACGAGCAGGACACGAGCTGGACACGAGCTGGACACGAGCTGGACAACAGGCAGACGAACAGTGAAACAAGCAGGTTGACGTGCAGTGAGGCAAACAGACGATCTTGCACCGAGAGGAGAGTCCTGGCTCCTTTTATTCTCCCGCAGGTGGTGTTGATTGCGCTGATGGGAAGCAGGTGCGCGCGGGAGGAGCCAGGAACTCCGCCCAGCTCCAGAGACAGGCAGGTGAGGGAGGGGCAGAGCACACACATGAGGAAGGAGCAGGCAGGGATCATGACAATTATAATATTTTTAGTTTGAGACTGTATCTTAGTACGGCTTGTACCTTATTTTGAAGCACGAGAGAAAAACGTGTTACAGACTAAACAGTTAGTCCCACCCACTTGCCACACTCTGATGTTGAACCATGACCAAGAGACAACTGTCTGGGATACTCACATGCGGTTGTTTCCACATAGTTCTCATCCAACAATGATTCTGTTAAAATTGTCTATCCATGACAGTTGCTTCCTTATGGTTCTCATCCAACTAAATGCTTTTTAAAATAGCCAATATCAGTAATTTTATAAATTTATGTTTTATTTATTTATTTTTGCACAATAGCTGCTAGACAGAATTC
Source organism: Periophthalmus modestus (assembly GCA_019594935.1). Taxonomy (NCBI): domain Eukaryota; kingdom Metazoa; phylum Chordata; class Actinopteri; order Gobiiformes; family Gobiidae; genus Periophthalmus; species Periophthalmus modestus. The sequence continues at coordinate 29,968,235 of JAIEZT010000013.1, read as the reverse complement.
TATGACCACACAATCTACGTCCAAAGAAACTAACCATGTTTGAATTAGTTCATGATTCATATTTATAAGTGTCCCAAAACGTCAATACTCCACAATGAACTTCACTGTATTAGACGAATGGAAAGAATAAATCAAGGCTAAGCTAATGAGACATGACTGCTGCGTATGAGAAGTGCACCAAGTTGACACGGTTGGGGTTTGGACATTATCATCTGCATTACAACATCGCGGTCAGAATAAACTGGCTTTAGACTTTAACCAGCTATGAGCAATTTTGTTTTACTAAGCCACTCTTTTATAAGTCCTGTTTTGTAAGTGCTACCATATGTACTGGAAAGAGAAGAGAAAGCAGAATGACAAGTGACCTCAAGAAAGCATAGGAACAAAATGGACCAAAGATGTAACATTGCACAGGCGGGTGGGATGACCAGAAATGAATTGGATTCCAGATTTGGGAATTGGTGTAGTCCATTGAGGAGCCAGCTGGGGTCCATTTTGTATAGGCCAGATGGAGTGGGAATATTCATAAACAAAAATAAGAAAATTGCTGACATGTTTTGCTGTCAATGGTGGTAAAAAAAAAAGGTATTAATCATGTCAGCAGGGTGGGAAAAGTTTACAAGTACGAATTTCATATTACAAATGTTCCTATTCCCAGTCCAATTGAAGTAAATAAAAAAAAAAAAAAAGGATCTAAATGTACAATCTTGGGGGTATATATTTTACAATAATAACAATAACACATTTGTAGTGTGCATCTGAGAGCATACTTCAGTGTCAATGAGATCTTCACCTAGATAAAGGTTAATAAATAAAACTGAAAAAATGTGGCCTAAGTCTTCACAGGTATAATACTCCCTACAACAGAAGTATAGCCAGGCTTGACTGTACTAGACTTGAGGGTTCACGTCTCCAGGTGCTGGGTCCCGTGCTGATGTTAAATTAACTTTTCCTGTACTAAAACCCCTGGTCATGCCACTTTTTCCAACTCCCAGCTTACTAAAGTTTATACAAGTAGTAGCTTTACCTGTAAATGAGGTTGGAATTGGGAAAAATACATGCACATAATATGACAAACCATGAGTTCATACCCAAAGACTGTGTTTTCATTTTGAGTTGTCTTGAGTCATTTTTGGGAAAAAAAAAAGTTGGTTTGAAAAAGGTCCAGGGAGAATTCCTTTATGTTCTGTCCAGTACAAACATCTTTAGCCTATAAACCAGTATCCTCGTCATTTCACCTGTATTTGATAGGAGCAGGAGACAGGCAGGAAATGAAGGACCAGGAGGGGGCAAGAAAAGAGATGTGGTGCATTTTATATAGTTGAACCTCTCAGGCACCCATAGTTCACAAATACAAAGTTATTTTACTGTCAAAACTAGGCTAATTGTTTCCTTACAATAATTTAAATCTGTACTATGTAACTTTTCTTGTGGAGATTTCTTTACCTGGATATTTCAACAGTATGGCATTAAACATATATCATGCATTCCCATTGGTTACAGTTACCTGGTGGCATTTTCTGCTTGCCTCCATGAAGATAAATATGTCTTATGCCATACAGTGGAAAATTACAGGCAAATTATTAAAGTGGGGCTAAACACTCAAGGTTTGCCCACAACCACATTTCAAATAGAGCTGCTTACTTGGGCAGTACTTGGCGGAACTAAAGGGGAGAGTTACGGGGGGAGGAGCGGGGTCTGGACATACGAGGAACAGTCTGATTGGTCTAGTATAGCAAAGTAGTAAAGTATACATACTTCTTGGTGATGTCACATAGTACTTGAAATTCCAGTGGCCATTGGAGGTAGCCCACATTTAGCTAGAGATGGTGGACTCTTCAGAAAAGTTACATAGTGCATCTTAAAGGTTTAGTACATAAAAAATAAAGATGCTATTGCAAATATATGACCCCTAAAGTACCTTTTCTAGACTGAAGTTATGACAGGTAATTCATTCAATACAAAGCTTTGAAAACTTTCCACCCTCATCTTTCCTCTTTACTCTGGTTTTGTGGTCTGTGGGCTATGCAGGTGAGGAGATATTTGGGAATACCTCTGTCAGTAGCTCATACTTCTGCGGTCGTGGTCACCATATGGCAGCCATTCCAAATCCAATCATAAAAACACGAAAAATATCCTTCGTCTGACACTAACAAGCTTATAAAATCCTCTGGTATCCATCTTTTTTGGAGATATTTCCACAAAAAGCCAATCTTTCCTACATTTGCCCAGGCATAGAAAAACAATAAAAAAGTCAAGGCTACAGGTTAGATTGTCCCAGTGTGCAGCTAAAGTGGAGTGTGGAGAATGTAAGTTTGAAGTTGCAGTTGTAAAAGTGTCTTAGTACAGAATGAGCAGAAAGTGATATGAGAAAGAAACAAGACCAGATGGAATATAACAATACAGGGAGGAATGTGGGTTTAAGAAAGTGATATGCAGGGTTGGGTGCTTAAAAATAATACGCAGGCTGGAGTAAAATTATTAGGCTATTGCAGTAGTCAACAAATACTTCTATAGCTATATATTTTCCCCATGTATTTTAGCAAAAATCTTTCTTGCCTCAGTACAGATACTTTGGGGCGACAGTAGCTTAGTTGGTAGAGTGTCCGTCCAACAATTCCTGCTCTCGACGTAAACATCATTGGTGGAGCAATCAGATCCACTGACACTCAGGTTGGCGGTGTGATTCCAGCTCCCACAGATGATGCCTTGCAGCGGGAAAAGTGCTATATAAAAATCTGACCACTGACCATATAGGCAGCTCTTAAGGTCAAAATAAGTCCGCTGTGGGCTGTCTGCATCTAATTAGAAAGTGCTTTATTATCCAAGAATCAGGAAGTACGCGTTCAGTTTTTCACTTTTTCAAGACAAGTACATCTCTTTAAAATTGCAGTGAATTTTAAATTACTTTAAATTAATCATTAAATGTAAAAAGAAAATGGTCATAAGATGTTTAATGTGGCATGAAGAGGATATTCACCAATATCAACTACAAATCTGAAGATATAATTAATACTTAGAATATTATGTTTTGTATTAGCTGCTGATTGCTAAACCAGCCACACAGGCTTGACAGGTCTACACACCAGATTCCTGTCATAACCGACCACATTGGCAGAAGGAGGAGGGAGAATTTTTACATTCACTTTCTTTTATTTTGGACACAGTTCATTCACTTATGAATGTCAGGCTCATTTTGAGAGAGAGACTGATGACCTCTTGAGACAACAGTTATTCAAAGTGACTGAGTGGTTGGCACTCTCGCCTCACAGCAAGAAGGGTTCAACTCCCAAGGGTGACATGGACCTTTCTCTGCTAAGTTTATATGTCTCCCTTCCGTGCTTGAGTGGGATTTGTCCGAGCAAAAACAAAACAAGCACAATAGGTCAAACCCTCCAGTGAAGGTAATCCTAACCAAGCCAAGATCTAGAGAGGGGTCCCCTGCTCCTTAGTTCGCCCCAAGGCACACAATAAAGTGGGCCTTCATGTTAAGTGTCTTTCCTAAGGATACAAGTACGGCATGCAATACTGTTTACTGGGCTCCAGCTTTCACCTTTTTGGTTATAGGCCATCCACTACAAGCACAAATTTGATCATTTGTGTACAAGGGGGTACTCTTTGCATGTACACACCCACCCCATTGCCATTTGATTTTACATTTGGGATGTAACTGAAACTTTTACATTACCCAGGCCTGGTGTCCGTGTTCGCTCTGCAGCCATGAGGGTCCAATCAAAAAGACCTCACTCTAGTCTCCACGGTAACCAGAACCTCCCCACACAACAACTCACGCATTTGTATGATGGAATAAAACATGGTGCTATGGTCACTGACAGGCCGAGGGAATACAGATGTGGATGTGTCAGATCTGTAAACGTTATGCGATGAATGCAGTTTTCATTTGAATTAACGTAACTGTCATTGTTTGGTGAAACCCAAGCAAGCCCATTCATCATTATAAGAGCCAAGTGAATCGTATTATCACCAGATGTTTGGGGACTGGGAGTCCTGCTGTTCTCAGTGACCTACATGTGCTATTGAAGTTGCTGAAATAACTAAGATACAATTGTAAGCAGATATGCAAGAGAAGTGAAGAAGAAAAAGTAAAGAGAGGGTAAATGCAAGTACATTTGTGCCTATTATGGATCACAGTTGTACCAAAAAATGTGTTTTTAAGTAAGAAAAGACATAGTATTCATTCATTTATTTGGATATGCGACATGCGTGAAAGTTAAGTTACACTCTGTAGCGAAATTTGTCCTCTGCATTTGACCCATCCTTCATTGCTGCTGGAGTAGGGGACCCATCTCCAGATTTTAAAAGATTTTTCCTCCATTGTGTGCATGTTTTGGATCATATAAATGTTTGTTTCTTGGGTTATGTCATTTACAACCAGGTCTACTCCAAGAATGAAATCATTCAAAACCAGAACAAAAGAAAAAGTAATAATTCAGAACAAAAGTTTGACTATTTATTTTTTTTTTTTTTTTTTTAATTCAGCACTGTTTTGCTCCAACAGCAAATTTAAGATACAGAGTCATGCAATAATAAGTTACGAAAAAATTACTCAAACTGGACCAAACCAGCAGCATAAGTCAGGAATATTGAATACTGCACAAGAAAAAAATAAATGTTGGCTTTCAATAAATGTTTTATGTCAATGTTACTTAATTGTTTTATGTTAACTGTACAAATACATGGTAAACAGATTTTCGTAAATAAACATAAGAAAATTTTGTATCAACAAATCATGGAAACAGATCATAACATTTTCAGAAAGTCAGAAATTCATTTTGAAGTGTGTACATTTAATAACCAAGTGAATATGTGAATATGGTTTGCAGCAGTCCAGATCTCTGTGTTGCACATGTTGGTTGTTGATTACAGTGACAAGCCAAACCGTCTGCTCTTGGTCTGTGGATTGTTACTTTAGACCGTCTCTCTCACCACTCATTACATGGAAAATGAACCGAAATTACAGCTCGCGGTCAAAGTGTGTTTATGTATAACACAAGACGTGACTGAAAATGCCTTCACTGTAGTATGATGTGGTTAATAGTCTTATTGCTTTGCCTGAAATGATCCACAGTGTAGCATTATTTATGTATCAATCTTGCTCCTCTTAAATTACAGGTGTTATTATTGTTAAACATATACTTTACTACATACTTATATACATATATATGTGTCGCCATATATACAGATCAGACCTGTAATGTGTCTTGGTGGTGTCATCTTCTTGTCTCCATGGAGATAAATGAGTTTATGATCTTTAATGATTTTTAATTAATTTGGATGATTCCTGGTGTAAATATAAATGATAGTTTTCTACCAAACAAGTATTAGTTTGTGAAAAAATATGAAAAATATGTTGAAAATAAGTGAAATTATAAAACCACAAAGTCAAATCATGAGCCTAATTATTATTTTTAGTAAAATCTTTAGCAAACTCTAACTGTGGGTATTAAAATGAGCTAATCGTAAAGCAATAACATCTCCCTGGACGCAACCAGATGGACCCCAGGAAAGTTACATAATGGACCTTTAACTGTGTACTTTTTTTTTGTGTGTCCACAGTTGTCCTAGTGGCCGCGTCTGGGAGTAAACTTTGGGAAGTGCCCTTCTCATCGCCTAATGTGAGTCACAGTGTTCAATGGGAGCCCCACTGTCAACATCATCAGGACAAGGCAAAGATCACAGCGAATGTGCCCCCAACTCTGGACGGGACCTGGGTGTCTACAAGGTAAATGTGAACTGTATGCAAATTATTAACAATTGGAAAGCAGGATGTATTTTCAAAAACGTTATTCTACCACACATCCTGTCATTGTGTCATTGAGAAAGATACCACAGCAGTATGGGGTAACAGAAACAACAGTCATATTACTTCAATTAAAACTTAAGGTACTACACCACACCACGTACTACAGTTAAAGCCATACTAGATTTGACAACCAGATTAAAAAAAAGGTTATCTGAATCTGGTTGCAATCATGGCAAATCCTTGAAGTTGTTATAAAATAGCAAAAGATCTGGGATAAATATGCATCTAGTTCAGATTAGTTCATACATGGTCGCCACATCTTGGTGTTACTCATGGTGTTACTTCTTTACTTTCAGCGGTGTTAGGGGTAGTTAACAGTTGAATGGGCTCTGGTCCTACAGATATGAACTTTATCTGCAACTGGATGCACACTAGTCCTGGACCCATCTGTAGCCTGCCCATCCTGGTTTGGTCCTGGTTTAGCCCTAGTTTAGTCCAGGCTTAATCCTGGTTTAGTCCTGGTTTAGTCCTGGTTTAGTCCTGGTTTAGCCCTGATTTAGTCCTGGTTTAATCCTGGACACAGCCCGCTCATGAGATCCACTCATGGGAGTGGATCTCTCCTTCACTGTGGTTCTCCTCGAGGTTTTTCTTTTTCCCACTGGGTTCTTTTTTAGGAGTGTCCGAGGACTGGAGACGTTCTGGGACATTTCTCCATTTCCTTGTTTTCTATGAATGTTCGTTACTCTGTCTGTTATTGACCAGTGTCAGTCTCACTGTTGGACTTTCTGTTGGTTAAATCAATGGTCTTGTCCAGCCCTAAGAGTCAACTGCTGTTGTGATTTTAGGCTTTATAAAAATAAATTGAACTGAATTTCAATCTTGTTGGGAAAGTATAATACAATCAATCCAATATAGAGCACTTACAATAGCACAGAGAAGAGTAAGGGCAGTGCAAGTTTGACCTGGGTTAAAGGCCCTGTGCCAAATTCAGAGAGGAAGAGGAAAATAATTCAGTTTGAACTGTTAGCTCCGCCCACTTAGTCTTTTCTCTCTCTCTGTTGATGATTGATAGAGAAACTGCTTAGTCAGAAGTAGTTGTTTCCTTATGGTTCTTATCCTAATCTAACTGCATCATGCTTAAATGGCTAAAGTTACATGTCACGCTTAGTTGTTAATTTATGGTTCTCATCTCATAAAATGGTTATTTAAATGTATACGCAATATCAGTCAGCTTAAATTATTGTTACAGAGAGCTGTGTTTATACCAGTGCATGGTGCAAAGAGCATTTTTCTGAAGGAGAATAAATAAAAGTCAAGTACAGGATCTTTAAAATATAGCAAGACAAATGGGATACAGCATTTTAAAAAAGTGCACATTCTATTTGCAGTTTTAGGTCAAAAATTATTTACTGACACAACAGAATTGAACCAGTAACAAGTAAACAAGTGTTGCACAAGTGGATCAATAACTGCCCATGCTGTTTGACCCAAAAGTCAATTTAGTGACCACAAAAAATCCAGTGGTTTTACCCGATCTGTGCATGAAAACCAACGCAACTAAACACCTGTCTAATTCCAGATGTGAAGTTCGACCTGGCCCCGAATTCCTCCTCCGCTCCTACACCTTCCACCCGACGCGCCACCTACAGGCCATCCAGCACTATTACACCGACAGCTCCTGCGGGGACCCTGCCTACTCCCTTCTCATCCGGGGCAAGTTCCGTCTGCGCCAAGCCTCCTGGATCACCCTTGGGGGGCACCGAGACGGACCACCACATCAACAGAGTGGGCATCGTGATCCACAGCCGGTCCGCCAAGCAAAGACTGGCCTCCCGCCTGCCCCCCTCCTGTGTGGGGGTGACCCTGAGCAAAGCGGTCCCAGGGAAAGTGTTGGAGCTGTACAATACCAGGGCGGGGCGGATGTGTCTGTCCGCTATGGGGTTCTCGATGATGGAGCTTGGGTTGGTGCGGGTGGAGACGCAGAATTTTGGACACGGAGGGAAAGTCCAGGAGATGTTTCTAGGGGATATTCACACACAGTGGACACAGAGGACGTACCACAGGCCAACAGGGTACCAGACGCCCCTGCAGAATGTGATGGTAAGGGTTTTTATGGAGCTTACTGATTTTCTGATGGATGTTGAAATGATTTTGAGTGGTTTAGTTCTCTACACAAGATTCTTTACCCATAGACCATATATAAATGGACATAGCTAACCTGCTAGCTGTCGCACCCAAATAAGATGTGAGCATGGTCGCACTTCCAGCTCCATTGACTCTGGCTCCAATTCACTTTACATTGGGAAACTATTGCCCCTTTCTCTGTAACTGCTGCTGTCACGCCCATAATTTTGGTCTTAAAATGTTTGTATTGACCCATGATCACGGTATTTTTGTTTTGCTATTATGTCTGTAACTCAAAATATGAACATTAATAATAGACAAATCAGGCACCTTCTTTCCCCAAGGTCGCTCCCACTAGCATTAGCAACAGGTTTGATTGACAGTGTTGCTAAGCGCCCGAAACAGTCTATCGCTTTACCTGATATTTACTGTCTTAAAAAACCTTGATAAACAGAACCAGATCATTTTAAACAAAGTTATTCCTCACTTTCCAAACAGCATAGCATCCATCATCATCACTGGGATAAGTTTAGAAGTACTTTTCACAAAATTCAAATGCCAGAGTTGAGTTGAGGCACTGTAACTAGTTCACAGCGCACCAGCCGTACTTCCTGGTTCGTGAACATTAAAATACTTTATAACTACATGCAGAGAGCTGCTTTTACAATATATCTGTACTGGGGAAAGTTCCATTTTTACTTCATTACACGAAAAAAGGTTATTTCCACAGCAGTTCACTGTCATGATAAAACTATTGGCTGTAGCCATATCTCATCAAAACCTGAAGTTATGTTTACTGTAGTTTCATTCTTGCAGGCTTTAGTATGACTCCACAGTCCCTCTCCAGATCTCAAAATGCTCTTTTATCTCCGGTATTCTTTTTATGTTTTTATTTTATATAATTTATTTAAAGCTGGACATGCTACAATAACAAGACACGCTGACTCAAAGACATAACAAGACAGAAGATTTAACAGGTCATACTTTGTAAGACAGGACAAAAAAATTAACAAAATAACTGTAAAAAAGCAAAATAATAAATAAATAAATGAATAATGAACTATGAGTATATGTCATCACCAGTATGTCATCGGTATATGTCATCTTGAAGCTCCTCAGTGGTTTTAAAGTTCGTAACTCTTCACAAGACTCATTCTGATCAATACTATTCTCAAATGGACGCTACCATGTATTTAACAAACCAAGCCAAATATATACATACTTATATTTATACTTTCTGCAGTGGAATGTAACAAAGTACAGGTAATAAAGTACTGTACTGAAATAGAATTTTTTATTTATCTGTATTTTACTGAAGTACATTTAACTGAAGTACATTTGACTTAAGTACATTTGGATAATTTTTACTTTTACTTCATTACATTTAAAAGCAGGTATCTATACTTTGCACTGGACTGAAAAGTAAAATGGACTTTACATATGATTGGAGGAGTTATTGTTTACCATGCTTGCAGTAACATTGCAAGATTTGGCTTTGAGCAAACAAAAATAAAACCACAAACTTCATATGAAAAATTAAGACATTGATTCATATTGCTGCTGTTCACCAAAATATGTCTAATTTTTAATCAATATCATTACATTTAACACTTTAACAAATTAACAACACTTGTGTGAAAGACTTTTACTTTTTACTCTTTAAGTACATTTTGTACTTCAGATTTTTTTCATGTGATACTTTTACTTGAGTAATTTCTTACCTCTGTATCTGTACTTTCACTTCAGTAACAAAATTGAGTTCTTCATCCACCACTACATACATTATACTGATATACTGTATACTGTAATAAATAGTTCATTCACATGCAATACCAAAGCTCAAGTCTACAAAAGTAGTTTTAAACCTTGAAAATTATACTTGTACTCGTAATCGGCTGCAGTATACAATATTTTTAACAAATACGCCCCAGTACTGTGACTAGCAAAGGCAAAAGGACTAAAGGAAGTAACAGAGCAAGGAAATACACCATTTGTAGGAAATACACCATGTTAAAATATTCTTCCCAGAACTGATGCTATGACGGGGATATTAATGTTAATAGATCTTTTACTGTTAGCGGGTGAGTGCTGGACCCAGTTTCTGTACAAGTGGAAACATGATGAATGTGCGGCTCATGGTCCAAACTCATGAAAGCCTGGATCTGAGACTGGAGGATTAGTCTAAAGGACAAGGTTAGAGTTGATAGAATGATTTATGTCTTAAAGGAAACTAGAGCCAAACTGTTTCGCTGGCACAAGGGCCGACAGAGATATTTTGGCATTGTGTTGGCGCCATTAAAATGCCTCAAAATAATTTATCCCAGAATTCTTATCACCCACCCAGTGTGCATTGTTTTAACCCCAATAAAAGTTCAGCCGCAACAGAAAGAGCATCCAGCATAAAAAATAACCAATACATAAATGTGTCTAGATTTGAATGTTTAGTTTTTTGTTTTTTACTTTAGACCAGGGGTGTTCGGCCCGGAGGCCAAATGCGGCCCTCAGACCAGTTTTTATTGGCCCTCAGGCTGCTGAACCAGCCCAATTGATCATAAGCTGTACTTTTAACAGCAAATTAAACTATTTCCACCACTATAACCTCAAACATCAGATTACATTGTGATACAGACGTAAAATTAATGTGTTTCAAGCCGTATTAATACACAGCAGCTCTGTCAGAGCTGTGTTTAAAGCACCGCTCTGCATTAATCACCGGTCTGTGGCCCTCCGCTTCGAATATGTTTTGAGATGTGGCCCTCGATAAAAAAAAAGTTTGGGCACCACTGCTCTCTTAAAGCTGTAGATTTTTATTGTCTTAAAAACTTCAAAAACAGGACTAGTTCACTAATAGTCCAATTACAGTAGGTTCATTAGGCCTTCTGATGTATTAGACTTTTCTTATGCACCTTGACATTTTTGGCAGTCTATAAAAAAACCTGGTCTGTTCATAAGAAACTAAAATATAAGAACTACGTAGTTGGCTGTTTGCAGCGGTCCAAACTTATTCCTCACTTCCCTAACGCATTCCAAACACTCACTGCAATGAGTTTCTAAGTGCTTTTCCCAACTTTCAGATGCCAGAATTGACGTTAGCTCAGTTTGTCACTGTCTTGGTAAAGCAGCAAACAACTAACAAGCCTACCGTGCACTTCCTGATTGACAATAAAACCTTTTGTAATTAGATGCCAGTTTAACATATCTTTTCCTTGTCGTTTCAGCACCACATCCACCCTTGCCCTGTGTGCGCCCTGGTCTACCGTTCCTCCGAGCTCCGCCCACCCGCCCTTCCCCGCGGACCCTCCCCTCCTCTGTCTCTGTCGGGACGATGGGTGAGCCAGCACTGCGAGACCCGACCCTCCGTCCTCTTCCTCACCCGCGACTTCACCTTTGAGCCCGGAATGCACCAATGGAGGGGCATCTACCGGCACTACTCCGACCCATTCTGCGCGCAACCAACTTTCACTTTAACAGCTTCTGGGCACTACGCTCAAGGTAACCCATCGGCCAAGATCTCTGCGGCTACTGAGTTTGTTTTCAAGGTTACCCAGGTGCAAATAACTCCGTTTGACCTTGCGACGGCTAAGCTACTCAACTCTACAAGACCAGGGAAATGCGGCCTGACTGGGAATTGGGAAGTCGGGAAAGAGCAAGACATTACAACTACCCACGGGTGCACCGCTTTGGGTATCAAACTGCCCCATAAGGAATACGAGCTTTTTAAAACGGAGCTGGACCATAGAAAACAAGCGTTGCTGTTCATTGGGGAGAGGCCAACAGATGGATCGAGCCCGGACCGGCCGCAAAAGAGGCCCACTTCCTTCCAGACACCCCTGGTGCAATGCAGTGGGGGGGTGGGTGGGGGGCAAGAGGAGAAACTATCCCACAAGCAAAGATTGGGCTCCCATAGCAAGCAAATTCAGCTACAAAAGAGCGGAGCAGAGCGGTGGAGAGAGGACATGCGATGCTGTTAGCTCTGGGTTTAGTACGGTACACCTGGGGATGTGTTTATTAGGTCCGTAAAGTCCATGTGTTGATGGATATTGTGTTCCTGGCAGCTTCTTACCCCCCTCCCTCTCTTGCAAGTTCTACCCTCTCTGTCCTCTGTCCATGTGAGGCTGTCTCCCAGTCAGAAAAAAGAACGTATCAGTGGTAATGTGACGTTGACAAGTGGTGTAAATAAATGATCCATTTGAAGTTTGAACCACTGAAATAGCGCAAATCAAATACAAAAGTCACTGACATTTTTGAAACTTCAATAGCTCCTATAATTCTTAAGTTATACTCACCAAATTTTAGCAGTAGGCAAACTGAACCTTACAAGTTTTTGGCAGTATATACAGTTATAATTGTTCACTTACACTTGAACTTGTCACTATTTAAACCAGGGGAAGTAAAAATGACCTAATTTTTAAAAATAAAGTTTTTTAAGTGTCCACCATTCCCGGTTTCGCACTTAATAGCTCTATCCAACACACTTTGCATAACATTTGAAAGTATTTCTGGGCTTATGGCTCTTATTTGATCCATGTTTTAAGTCGTTTATTGTCTGAGGTTTATTCACAAACACCTTTTTTTTAAGATAGCCCCACAGAAAGAAATCGGGACTAGTCAGGTCTGTGGAGATCACATACTGCCCCCTGTCTTTGAAAATGACTTATTATTCCTTTAATGGCATTTACACTTGGGGCTTCTCTGGTATTAAAATGTCGACGGTAAAACTGCTGGGTTTGACCCATGTGACTCAAAGTACCACTGCACAATGAAGGTTCGTTCCTCGGTGCTATATTTGCTCATATTAATGTTGGAAGGGTAGTTCTAAATACTCTAAAAAAATAAAAGAGAAATATTTAGAAACAAAAGAGTTATGATTTTATTTCATCTGTCAGTGACTTTTGGGCTACCCTGTAGAAACTGCATCTTTGTATTATGTTGGGAATATGTTATATCCTAAAAGAGTCTCTAAGAATAAAATTGAAAAAAAAATTTAAATTTTTTCCTGGATGTTTTGGAAAGTTGCTTTTGATAGATGGAATTTTATTTGACAGAATTCATTTGAAATTTTTGAAAATTTTGAAAATTTACTTAATTTTAAATAGATTTTTTGACAAAATGTGTAGAAGTCTATTTTATTTTATTCTACACAACCAGCATAATGATTAGGTTAGCTTTCTTATATAGGTACAGAGTTTTCATATAAACTGTCATCTTCCAAAACATCCAATGGCACAGTAGGTTATGTATTCGCCCACCAACCAAAGAGTTGCCAGTTCAGACCACACTCAAACCAATACCAATGTGCCATTGGGCAAGACGCTTCTCCCATAACTCCAGTTCCAACACAAGGCTGGGACATCTGCTGCTTTTTACTCTTCTCAATCCATGAACTACTTTTTCATTATTAAACATCCCCCACATGTTGACGGACACTGTTTTCCTGGCAGCTTTCCCCCCTCTCCACGTGATGCCAGACACCCTAGTAATACGCCCGGAGAAATTCATGAGACATTGAGGACAGCGGACTGAATTTTATATTTTCACGGTCTGTTGACTTCCCAACTGGCCTTCACGAGCTGCCCCGTAAGAGCTCGCTTTAAATGACTACAAACTCCAGCTGTGGACTGCTTTATTGCTACCTAAGACTAATATGTATATAGACCACCAATATGGATTCATCATGTAAGATATGTTATTTTAAACCAGTCTTGTTTGTAAAAAAATCCAAGGAGAGTTTCAATTTTTGTTTTGACTTTTCAATAAAACTCCATATGTATTTTTATAGCAATGCCACCTTCTACGATTTAATAAATAGTACTTTTAAACTGCTTTTTACGATGAAATTTTTTTATAGCGTTAAAAAGAGGAAGTATGGTGTCACACACTACCTTTTTTTTTTTTTTTTTTTTTTAATAAAGCTAGAGTGGCCAGTCAGACCCATTCCCGAACTTTGTACAGGGGTCTACAATTACAACCATTCAAGTGCCCTTAATGTTACCGACCAATCAAAACTATTGAGGCGGACTTTATGGAGTGATTAGCGTTGCTGATTGGATAAATGTACAAAACATGTTATGTTTGGAATTCTGGGTATTCACCTTTTTCCAGAAGTTGCTGTACGTGACGTCATTCAGGGTGTATTATTGTGCGTGGGGCTGCCGATCTTAACAGCAAATAAGTTCTATATGGACTACAGAGCCGTTATAAAGCCTCCCAGAGAATCTTTGCACATTAACATTGACCATTTTACATCAGAGGTGCCCAAACTTTTTTTATTGAGGGCCACATCTCAAAACATATTGAAAGTGGAGGGCCACAGACCGGTGATCATTGCAGTGTGCAGTGTGGTGCTTTATACACAGCTCTGACAGAGCCGCTGTGTATTAATAAGGCTTGAAACACATTCTGTTTAGGTCTGTGTCACACTGCAATGTGATGTTTGAGGATATAGTGGTAGAAATAGTTTAATTTGCCCAACTGGGCCGGTTCAGCAGGAGGCCAGAGGGCCAATTAAAACTGGTCTAAGGGCCACATTTGGCCCCCAGGCCAAAGTTTGGACACCCCTCTTTTACATGAATAAACCTACTTTACCAAAACTTTTCTCAGATTCTCCATTCAAACAAATGGGATTCCCATTTAAAAAGTGCCACCACAACAAAAGTGCATTTTAATAGTATTTAGAGGCAAAAGTGGGCGGCGCGGAATAAGGTCACATGTATTGGAACTTATGTATGTCTCAAGTATGACTTAAGTATATGTTTTTCCAATTGTATACCGGAGTACCCTGACTTTTGAATTTGTGGAACCAAAGTTTAATGTTGCCAAAAAAAACCCTCATCCTTCATTTATGTTAGTTTTTTCTTCAGCTGGTTTTACATTACAACTTCAGCTTTTCTGTTGTCAACTTTTGGGTTCCGTCCTCAAAGATGATGACCAAATATTGCCAAAAATTGACCATAAGGCACTTTGTATATATTTGTCTCACTTTGATCATTGTATGTGTAAATGTCTTTTGTCTTGTTAAAAAAAAAATCTTGTAAACAAACCAATTATTTATTTTACCCATTTTAAACTGTACTTTTTGGATGAGAACTTTCCGGTCTTACGTTTTCCTCAATCGTACTTTGGAGCAGTGATCTAGTATGTGTAATAAAAGTACTTTTCATAATATTTGTGTTGTTGTAGTGGTTGTGAAAGGGCAGACTGGAGACAGGATTTGCTCCGGTCTCTTGGGTTCAAACACTGTGGTTAGATCCAGGGCCCAGATACAGGGATGGGTTTTTGATAAATAACCCTCATATGGCTTGTGCATTACTTAAGAGCTTCCTGGACCAGAAAAGAACAAGGATATGAAGTGCTGGCTGTACTGTTCAGAGTACACTAGATCACATAGTTAAAATGAAAGAGTCTTTGGATGGGGCTGTTAGGAGCATGGTTTATGTTTGTGACTTTTTTTAAATTAAAGGAGACATATATGAGTATGTTTTTAGATTTTTTCGGATTTAAAAAAAATACGTTAAGTAGCATTTTGTTTCATTCTTGCAAGTCTGTACAATTTCACTGGACTCATTTTGACAGTTTCAGCAGCAGTCCACACAAAGGGCCTACAATGTGGAATTCATGACATTTAAAGGTGTACTACGTCATTTTTCTTGAAGAGGGTCTTCTACTGTACTATACTCATGCCAAGTTAAAGGTAAGGTAAAAAAATAAAAATAAAAATCACCCCACCATTGAACATAATGGATTATTGTTATTATTATTATTATTATTATTATTATTTATTATTATTATTATTATTATTTATTATTAGTAGTAGTAGTAGTAGTAGTAGTAGTAGTAGTAGTAGTAGTAGTAGTAGTAGTAGTAGTAGTATTAGTATTAGTATGGATTATTAAAATTCAATATACACATTAGACAGACATCTTAAGTAAATATAAAATGTTCAGTTTCAATCATTTAATTTTTTGTTTCAATCATTTAATTTTGTATTCAAATCTAAGACAATTATTCAAAATTATTAATAATGCAGCTCCACCTACATTACACTACTATCCTTTGTTCCGAAGAAACTACCCGATCCACTCGTTCCTCCGTGAACAAAAACTGCCTAGTTCCAAAAACATTCTCGGCCTTTGCTCAGTTGGCTTTTTCTTTTCAAACCATTAGGCAGTGGAATCAGCTTCCAGACAGTCTGAAATTGTCTGTGGATTTGAATAGTTTTATCAGAAATTTTAAAAAGTACATTTTAAATAATCAAATGTGTCCACATCAGTCTAGTTAATTGGTGCTGCTCTGTCCTCACTGTATAAACCTGCGCATAATGATTTTTTATATTAGTCTGGACTGGGGAGAACATACTGTATTGGACATGGGGACATTTTTTATTGTATTTAACTGTTAGCTAAATCTGGTACAAATCATCTTTTCTTTGTAAGATTAATGAATTTGTACATGGTCCCTGTCAAATAAAGAATAAAGAAAGAAAGAATTAAAGAAATGTGACCAACCACATTTCTTAAATGTATAAATTGTGCTACATATGGTAATGTTGTCTAATGAGGCTCTGGTGTTACTCACGTGTGGTTGTCACTAACATACAGCTTTTGGATCTCAGGCATTCTGTTTACAAACACCAGAAAGGCCTTTTGTCAAGCCTGTGATTGGATAATACAATTAAGTGGATTATTGCTAAGCTGATTTATACTGAGTAGGGAGCTCTTAAAGGAGCTCTTAAGTATTAGATGTTTTGTAAGATTAGAACAACACAACATTAGAACATTGCCTTTATTGTCGTTACATAAGGTCATATGCAACGAAAGTCTGCTGCTCAAACACAAGCATTCATACAACAGAACATTTTAAAAAATACATGTTTAATAATACACATTTAATACACATTTTCACTAACTGTAACTTTCTTTCTTCTTTATTTGTCAGGGACTATGCGCAAATTCATTAATCTTGCAAAAGAAAAGATGATTTGTACCAGATTTACTTTCAGAACTATTACATACATTAAAGTAAACAGAAACGTAAAGCAGCAAAATACATACACAATGCATACAAGCCTCATGAGAGCTACATGCTGTTCCTATTACTGTAACTGCGGTGATGGCAGTCGTTAGGCCCATGAGGTCATCCTTGGAGCCTGGAGAATGGAGAATGCAGACTGTAACCCCAAAATCCACTCACCCAAACCCCACATGAGTGAAGCAAGTCGTGCGGTCAACAATGAGTGGCACTTATCAGCTGGATAGTACGCAGGAGCTGTCAGAGAATGAGCATAGCAATAATAAGGGCAGTGGCAAAGCAGGTACAGCAGGTTTAGGGATGTACAAGAGAGTGGACTGCTTTTCATCTTGTTTTGTGGTTTCTGTTCCAAGCCAAAAAGTAAAAAAAAACAACACACACACACATTGAAGAACCATAGAAGGGAGAAACCTGTTAGCAATCAGACTGGTGGCTTATTGAATGCATCCAATTAACATAAGAAATGAGAAAAAGAAAGAAAAAAGGAAAGAGTAATAGAAGACTACAGGCCCACAGTGCTGCCACGAACATGCAAACAGGATCATGTCAAGCGCTGTATAATGTTAGCATGAAATATATGACATCGTAATGAAAGGGATTATGGGTAGTTAAAATGTAGTTTGGTATGTAATGACACCAGATGTTGACACAGTGTGGAGGCATAAAAGGGTTACCACGAGCAACTGCAGTGAATTACAACTGGATTTATGATGTAAATGTTGCATTGCGCTAGTACAGGTTTACCTCTGACATATTTTTACTGTAATGGTGGAGATGTTATTCTTTGCCTGAGATGTTCCATAGTCTTAAATTATCTACCTCCATAGAGACAAGTGGGTGATGCCATCAGGCCAAGTTCTGTGTCAGATGGAGAAGTGACCGTACTCACAGTAAGAATGTTTTTCAAGGTATTTTCCCGCAATAAAAAAACAATTGAATACATGCAAAATAGATATGTTAATGTCAGAATGTTCCAGTCAAATGTAGAACAGCTTTACACTTAGAAATCCAGAGTCTAAAAGCATTAATTTCCACATTACATAGTTTGAAGTTGTGTTTCTTGCACCACTCCTTCAGTCTGTTTTCTATCTTCTGTCAGTCTTTTGAACATACTGGATTTTGTGCATTATTTAATGTGATGTCCTTCCAGTTACATTAAAGATGTTTTAAGCTTTCCACCATGTTATACCATTGTTCCCTCGTCAAAAACATGCCTGAAGAGGTTTCAGATGTCATCCACGCATGTTTGAGTATTTTAGCAATCTCTCCCGGGCCGTATTTGAACCCTCCTTACGGATAGCTGTAATATTCTGTCCAATGCTCAACCCACAAGCCCATGTCCTCCATGCTCCCATAAATATACAAAAAACGTGATAAATTTCATTAGCAGGGTGCACTCAGATTGTGTTGTGACAGCGCTCTGAAGGGGGAGGGTGGACTCAGAGCATCAAAACTAACGTGAAACTAATAAAACATGTTAATGCATTGTTTTCAGTAAATACATTGAAATTATAAATCAGATGCTGCGTCCAGACAATTACTCCTACAATCTTTCATGAGTAATAGTTTGTGCAAATACCTATTTACTCTCTTATTATTTTGAAGGAACAATAGGCCTGCTCTTACAAACACTATCACTGCAGATTAATTTTGGCCTTGACTTCCCCTCACCATCAGGATGCAGTATTAGATGTCCCATTAGCGCGCCACAATCTTAGTAACTGTTTTGTTTTGCTGGTGTGGGTCACTGTTAGACTGTGGTTCTTGGATGAAAGGACCTGGAGCCACTGACAGATATTTTGCATAGCTTTTCAGTTGTGACCAAAATCAACATGGGAAATAAGTGATGCATGTTTTACGGTAACACCAAATATCTGAGCAGTACAGAGCAGAGAGGCCAAGATTCCATCAGTCAGCGAGAACGTGAGAAGTTCCAGGCGACGGGGTTAAGCCTTATTTCCAAACTCAGGTCACCCCAGCCACAACGATGCAGGAGAAAAAAGAAAGTGGACTCAATGAAAAACGAAAACATTGCTTTTAATAGATGAAAAGCTGTATTCATTTTGGTTGGCCTGCATCCTTGCATCAGGAAAGACATCTAGCATAAAATCAGGCTTTTAAATGAAAGAGTCAAATCAACTGTTAATAACTGGTCATTTCTGTATTGTATAGTATATACTGTACTATTATAATGAATAGGGAAAAATTAAATTAAAAAGTCCAGCTCCCTCTTAGTTCTTGAGTAGAATTCTATACTCATAACATGTCTGCTGGAGCTGGACATTCTCTACTATAGCCCACCATGGTAGTGACGATCTTCCTAGTCCCTTATTATTTGAAATTAGTTGCCATAGCAAAGTCTGTTCTCTGAGCCTCAGGAAGCCAGTGCAGAAACATGAGCACAGGATTTATATGCTCGTACTTCCTGGTTCCAGTCAGGACCCAAGCAGCATTCTGGATGTACTGCAGATGTCTTACAGTAAGCAGGCGTTACAGTGGTTTAACCTACTGGAGGCAAACACATGGATAAGTCTGTCCAAGTCTGGTTTAGACATTCTGCATTCTCTGCAATTGTTCTTGGTAAATGTATTATTTGAGATTTATTTGTAATTTTTTTGTCCATTTCCATCTATATACATAGTTTATGATTGTTACTGTGAGCAGAATCACCTTGGCTGAATGGCTAGCACGCAAAAAGGCTCGCCGCAAAAAGTTTGCAGTTCTGTCAGTTTCTCTGGGTCTGGGTGGGTTTCCTTCAGACACTCTCAGCTAAGACGGTGATGACCAAGCTAGCGCAAGATCTGGAGATGGGTTCCTTGGTGCTCCTCCTGGTTGTCCCAGCGGCCTCAAATGCAGAGGTGTGTAACTTGGCCTGGAGACTTCACCGGCTTGTCTCCATGGAGATAGATACGTTAAATACCATACTGTGGAACATTCACACTCATCGATGGAGACCTCTAGACGCTCCATCAGAAAAGTGTCATAGCGTTATTTTTGTCATTTTGTTTATGGAGTTTAAAGGTTTAAATTTCAAAAACCAAATGAGAAAAATAACTCAAATTTCCAATGTATTTTATACTTCCGTAGCACATGTTGTACATCTTTGGACCCCATTAAGCCTCTGATATCAATCATTTCAAAGCTATCTTTTTATCCATTAAGCTGTCTGGGATACCTCTCACAATACTTCAGATTAACTCCTTTTCCTTCTTACTACATAAATTACCGTATATTCTAGCTCCACCATCCAAAATGAGACAATCTTTTTAGCAAACAGGCCACATGGGACTTGTATATCCTCCAAAACAATTTCTTGAACTCTTCTTGTCATTTGGGATGGTGCGATTGCCTGTAAAATCAGGTCAGATTGCCTTATAGAGGTTAAGGTTACACAAATGATTGAAAAGGTTATTTCTGGACTCACTTTGCTTCCACTATGTTCAGCCAATTGTCCCTTGTCCAAGATTTCTGGCCTGCTTCAAATCTTATTCAAACATTTACGGCCCCACAACTGGAAGAGCAGACGGCTTGGCTTGACCGTATAGTAACAGCAATCCTTATCTGTATGCCAAACAACTATGCTCAGAAATGTATTGGGTTACGCCATAAGGACATTATACACTGAAATGCGTGTTGAAAAGCAGTTGATAAAGGCATGGGAAAGTTTGTTTTTCGCCACATTTTAACAAGTTGGTAAAATAATATGTACCCGCTTGCCAAAAGAAATTACTTCAAAGTTAACACTAACAGGAGTTAAATAAGGGAAAAACGTAATAATATCAAAGTAATAAGTGTACAGGCTGGATTGGATTAAAAATGTATGATTACCAGAAAAATATCAACCAGACATAAGTCCAGTGCTGAAGAGATGATGAGATAAATGTGTGGTAAAACTATGACAACATGAGGTCAAAGGGTAAAATGAGTTCAGGGTGGATGGGAAAACATTTATTTTTGGACACATCTTTTGTACATATTAAAGAGAACTTAAAATAATGGCTAGTTTAAAAAACTATACATTATGACAGCCTCAGTGCTCCCCATACTGTGATCTGGTGTAGCTCGCCATCTATTGGCAACAGAGGGAATTACCATAGGGACAACAATGAAACTAGGAAATGAGGAACATGCCTAAACATGTTGATGTAAGCATGAAGTAGTAATGAATCCGATTTGAAGGCAGAAATACTTTGAACATATCTGTTGTCAACATGTCTTTGATTTATGGTTCGCTTTGGAGCGTATCGGTACTGGCTGCAAGTGAACCGTACCTCCGTTTGAGGGGTCTGAAGCAAAGGGTACTGGAGGGTACTAGGACCCAGCGGGATCTGGGTTTGATACTGTGTGGCTCCAGGCATGGTGACAATGACTAAACAGATGATTGCACAAAAGAGAATACAAAGTCAGGCAAAAACAAGACGGCAAAAAACATAAAATAATAAAAAAAACTGTAACTTTCTTCTAAACTGCTGTTTCTATTTCCAGTTATGGCAACTTAAATGTTGAGCCGACATGCGCCGCAAAACAAAACATGAATGCAACAGCTTTTTCCTGTTTATGGATGCACGGCACTTGCATATAAACATATTTCCAGTGCATAATGCATCTAACATGAGCCAAACCCAATGTGTTACATAAAGAGATGCTAAAATGTGGTAGAGAGGTGCAGAGAAAATGCAGTAGTGGAAAAGAGTCTTATGTGTTCTTTAAATGTTCCTTGATCCTAGGTGGTACATGAGTCCATAATGCTAAACTGTGGAGCATTCTAGACACAGCAATGAAATCTCCTGATGACAAGCAGGTCACTAATAACATAGGCATGTGCACCAGCCTAAAAACTGTGGGAAAAACAGCAAGATTAGACTATTAAAAAAAGTATACAATTTAGAATACATGGCTACAATAAGAGTACATGTGGTGGCCATTATGAACCTCTCTAAATAACTGTTAGCACTGTATCCAAATAATATTTTTCAAAATGATCTTGGGGATGGGAAAATAGTGGCTGGGAGTCCACATTTGGCCCATGAACCTGATGTTACAAAAACTGAACTTATTTACTGGAAACCTGAGCCATATTTCGCAGTCAGCAAATAGTGAGACAGCCTACCCTTTTGGCTTTTTGACCCGCTCCAAGGGCCCACATCACGGCAGGACAAGAGGTTAATTTTCATTTACTCTGACAACATTCCTGGCTGTGTTCAGTGGCAGATGGGAAATACACCTGGATGCATATAGGAGAGTAACATTCATTGGTTTGTCCTGGTGCAGCTGTCTGGTGTGTGGGCCAAGTGAAACAGAGGGATGCAGGCTCATTGTCAGGGCTATGAAGAACTACAATAACCTTGAAGCAAGTGCACAACAGTATTTAAAGTCTGATACTGGAACAATGAAGTGCTAAAAAATATCACACTGGCACAATAAATTCACCTGAGTACTTGGAACTGATCTTGCCTGTGTTTTAATAGTGTCCGCTACTTCTGTATATGCATTTGAAATTGTGAATTGGACAAAATGCAAATCCACCTCTTATATTTTTTGGTGCTTTTTACCATTTTGTAACATTGTACCTTAATCTAGCGATCTCTCCTTAGCTGTAAGAGTCTGTCCTGTGCTCAGTCTACAAGCCTGTCACCCATGCTCCCATATGCCAATTTTCCATGAATACACAAAAAACATGACAACAACTTCACAAACCTGATGCGTTGTGCAGTAGTTTCATTAGTAGGAGGCACACTGATCGTTTTGTGATAGTGCTCTGAAGGGGGAGTGACTTGTGGAGTATGGAGAGCAAAGAAGGGGGCGTCAAAAATGAAACTGAAACTTATTAATCAAGTTAATATGTTGCTTTTGGCGAATATAGCATTTTCTAAACAATAAAAGGTAACAAGGTAAGGTAAGGTGATCTATGTAATGGGAGTAGGGAGTATAGCACCATTTAATAGACACTGAATCTTGTTCAAAATATCATCATGGATAAGACTTATTACAGAATTCACCACTTTGTAAGGCCATCCATATAATATCCAATATAAGACTTAGCATACTGTACCATACAAATAAATAAGAATTGAATTTGTAGCCACTTTTACTAGCAAAACATGGCCACTGAGAAACAAAAATCATCCTTGCATTTGCACATAATTATAAAATGACCAGACACAGTTGATAAGGGGCTTTATTCATTTAATTTATTAAGATGCTACATAGTCCAACCAGGTCGTTGGGTTGTTTTTATACACCAGAGAGACTACTTGACTAGGAATATTCATCTTCTTCTTTCAGATAGACTCATTTATTTATTTATATACATACAAAACAGTTTCTCTCTCCACTGCTTTGACACTGGTCACGGTGATCGTCAGAGACAGCGAGAATTATACAACCAGCTTGAAACCATAACTATTAGCAATTTATTTTACAAATCGTTACAATTGTGTTCAATAGTGTGAGTACCAAACTGCTGGGGTTGGCTGTATCATGGCTGGAGAGTATGAAAGTTCAATGAAAATCCTAATCAGCTGTATATTTGTGGTATTTTTATATGTTAAAGTACTCCAAAAGTACTTGTAAGATTTGATAAGTATATACTCAGGACTGCTGTGCCCTCCCTCTAAACAGCAAGTCATCCTCAACCAATCAATTCAATTCACGTTTAAATTAGCAAATTATATTGTTAATAGATTTAACTGTGTTGTTAGCTTTTCATTTATTTTTTGGTGGTAAATTTGTATTTATCTATGTGTTGATATGGTCCCTTAAGACAATAACTTGAGATTTATGGTTTTGCAATAAGTGTAAATGGGGCTGGAAGATCCAAAGAGAGCAGATTTAGGTGTATTTAGATGAACAAATGTGGAATATGGAGGATCTATGGGTACTATGAAAAAATATGGCTTAAGACTTTAGACAGTGAATAGCTTAAAGCGCTAGGCCTCCATTTAAACTATACTTGAATGGGGGACGCAAAATGAACAAAATTATGTGATAAATGACGGCGTAAGTCTTAAGACAGCTTAGAAAGGAATAAGAGACCACTTAGTGACCTGATGATAGTTTTTGTTGCCTGGGATCCACAATACACACTTCAATACTTTACAAACATTTGTGTTCAGATAGACGTGATTGACAGGTGGATAAGCCAATCAGGGACACACATGATCCATCTGTATCAAAACAAATATGGCTGCTTACGGGGGGGACTGAAAAACAGAGATATTTGCAGAATCAGTGAGCGAAGCACTAAACTCTGTTAATCTAAGGTGAGAGAAATGTCACTTTGTTAAAAATTATGGGTGATCAATGAGCTCATTTGTTTCACATGAGTCACTGAAATAAATCTGACTGCACACTACTGTCTGGCTCGAGGTGCAACAGAGGCAACCAGACTGATATCCCTCTTTATTAAAATAGAGAGATATTCTGAATTTACCAGGCAACATTTTTTATACATTGTTAAATCTTGAAACTTTGCAGATTGCACAAAAATTTGCAGTGGTCTCTTTATTTTATTTCAAAAACTGTACAAATTGTAATCTATCAACTTATTACTTGTTTTTTAATGTTGTTGTTTTAAAATGCTAATTCATACCACCTTTTTGGACTGAGAATAACTCGCTGAAACAGGTCACAAGGCAAGACTCAAAAAGCTAAACTGCTTCATTTCATGTAGCTGCTATTTCCTTAAATGCTTTAGACGTTAACGACAGACAAAAAAACGAAATTACTTAAAATCATAAAAACGCAACAAAACACAAAGAGAAACAAAATCAGAAGTGTAGTTGTGCAAACCTACAGCCAAAAATGACACATTTATTTATTATTATCACCGTATTATAAAAGCCATTAAATTAGGTTGAAAAAGTCCAGATGCAACACTCTTCATTGTGAACGCATGCAGTAAAACGAGCCCTCGAAAGGCGTGGGCGTCGTCAGTGACAGGTGAGTGGAAAAAGGACACGAGATAAGGAAATACTATGGTAGTGTTTGATACATAGGCCCAAAGAATTCTGGAAATATGTGCAAACCAGTTATTATACTGTGTTAGAGTGGGAACAGTGCATGAATGGAGAGCTCATTTCCTTCATAATTAAGTATATGCATAAAAGGTAATGCAGTCTCTTTAAAAGCTTAAGGGTGTATTATATAACTTTTAGGGTGGAGGTTCCGCCACCTGCTTGTTTCCATAGAGATGTTATCGCTTGGACTGTAATGTTTCGCCGTATAGCATTAACTTATCTTAATCCCCATGAGGTCAAGTGACAAGGTTACACCACCAATTTACAGGTCAAGTCTGTGGAGGGGCAACCTGCTCACAGAATGCTTTTGTGCGGCAAATACACATGTAATTGAATAAATGTCTTACTGTGGAAGTTTCCAGGCAAAGGCAATATTTCTATGGAGACAAGTAGATGGTAGAGCCTCCCACAAGAAAAGTTACAAAGTGCACCTTTACATTAACTTCAACATGTGCTAGCGACGCAACCAAATTCTGTATAAACCAGTTTTAGTGAAAAGACACCTTACAGTTACTTGTGTTAATATTTACTGATTATTAAGACAGTGGCAGACATTACAATGCTTACATTTAGGTCACACTGTAAGGAAATGTTGAAGGCTAGAATGGGAATCAACCCCAAAACTAGTTTACAGGTTAAAAGCAGTGCAAAATGTGTAATATAGTCTATTATGCAAAATATATAATGTATAAGGTCAACATTGTGATGATAGTACTTAGTGAACCAATTCAAAACCACATTCATAGCAATCAATAAAATGTTCAACAATAGTTACACATTTCATAGCCAAAATGATTTCCCATATGTATATTTTTT
Organism: Periophthalmus modestus; assembly: GCA_019594935.1. Classification (NCBI taxonomy): domain Eukaryota; kingdom Metazoa; phylum Chordata; class Actinopteri; order Gobiiformes; family Gobiidae; genus Periophthalmus; species Periophthalmus modestus. The sequence goes on along the minus strand of JAIEZT010000013.1, from coordinate 29,942,486 downwards.
GAACTATTGACACATGTACTACTGATAAAGTAATGTATTTAATTATAGCCAATTAATTTAAACTATAGAATCTCAAGTCCACCCACTTTAGTGTCTGAACCAACAACTTTATTAAATCGAAAAATTGTAATGATCATAACACTCTTCCAATTTCATCTCATAACATACAATATAATGCAACAATCTTGGAAATATTTATACCAAGGCAAACTACAAACCGCCAACCTATAGAGACACAGTATATTAACTTGTTTGCACTTAGATTTCACAGTTTAAATGGGCTTAGAAAAGTAGATTTTTCCCTCTGATTGGTGGAGTCAGTTTAAACTAGCCCTATATGCGAGTGTTATCCAATAGTAGTGATCATCTCTCTGGTTAGATCCCATCATCTTAAAGGGGGCTGTAGCTGGTAGGATATTCTGTACAGTGGGCCGGGGGTATGGGGCATAATACACGTACATAGCCTCTGGCCGTCATTTAGAAAAACAAACGACGTTACACTGAAATCAACATTCGCACACAATCGCACCACCACTACCTCGCCAGTGTTAGAAAATCCAAAATCATGACCATCCAAACTTTTTTATACATACAACTTTGGGAAATTGGGCCAAAATGTTTACATTACTTCGAGGCAAGACCTGTAACAGTAGATTTCTTCTTGTATTCGCATAACCTTTTGAACTATCTTTTTTAGTTATTATTTTTTTTAACAGAAATAAATCAAAATTGTTACCACCCCCACCCGCAACGATATGGCATTTCCGATTCCAAAAGAGAGCGTGACACCCAGATCCCGTGTTTTTTTGTCGAAGTTGGTAGTTTTCACCCCAAAAGCATGCGGACACTCTACAAGACCAGTTTGCCGACGATGACCCCGAGCACGAAAAACAGGACGATGAGGGCGATGGTGCGAGCGCTAAGCCCCTCCTCCCGCTTCATGCCCACTGACGCATGCTGGGACATCATGTTGCTCTTCCTCATTCGCAGGCCGTCATCCTCCTGGGAAGAGAGGGAGAGAGGAAAAAATGTGAGATTGGTATACTGTATTGATTGAATTCGGATGACATGACAATTTTTACGCATGCTAAGTTTGAGAAAAAAGATGAGGGGGTTTTATGGTATGGCGGGATAAATCAGAGATGTTGGCAAGTAGAACTGCACAATTAAAAAAAAAAAAAAAAAACTGCAATTTTTCTGGCAAGCATTGCGATTATGATTAGATTTCAAATTTATATTTTCACATTTGGATTCAGCTCATTTTTAACAGATTTAAGAGCAATAGAAGCCTGACATGTGAACTACTACACTAGTACAAAAATCCTATACATTTCAGCTGTACAACATGTTTGTAGAGGTTAGAGGCCAACAGGGTTAGCACATTTTCCATAAAAAGAGAGGATATTTTGGCATTTGAAGTGGGTATTGTAATAGCTAAATACTTGGACCAATTTGATGATGGCGATTATTCAAATTGCAATTGGAAATGTGCAGCGCAGTTGTCAAGCTTAATAATTGTATATTTTTGTATCTGATATTGAAATTTATAAAAATACTGAGATCTGATTTTCACCTTTCTCAATTTTTTTGTAACACTTTATCTGTGGAAATTAAAAGTTATAATCATAGCAATAGTTTCCAAGACGATAAGAAGATTTACTTACACTTGCTTTTTTGACCAATCTTGCTTGGACTGTTTATTGTGGAGGTAAAAGTAAACACTGAACTTTAAATTCGTTTTTGAGAGAATCCATATCTTGTAAAATTGACCTTAAAATCCTGAATAATAGAATCAGTGGTTTATCCTCATTGATTTGATGCATAAAACACGTTTCGATCCATGATATAGCTAGTACTTTCGCCAATCCCCACCACCTCACAGCCCCTTCCAACATCATTTGTGAGTCACAACACAACATGGTGATCACATCAGTCAATACGATAGGCCGGCTTTATTTATGAGCTCAGAGAAGGAGGATCTGCTCAAGTGCTCACATGAGCCTGGCCCCCGGAGGAGTGTGAAAGGCGCCAGACTGGAACACACATCATTTCCCATCAGCAGGAGGGACCCCTGTTAGTTTAATCTTAGCCACAGGAGCAGCCCAGTGTCAGCGCCTCAGGCCACAACGCACAGGAGATAGAGGAGAAGAGAGGAGAGAAGATACATGAAAAGAAAAAGGAGAGGTGCTGAAGGCAAGAACAACTTGCTTTCAATCAGCCTGAGAAGTGAATTGGGTAAAGTATGCCCTTAAAATGTTGTTATTGCATCAGCTCGCTATAGCTAATCAATAGGCTTTGTAGTCAAAAGTAAAAAAAAATATATTCAGATTACATCAGGTAGTAACTGGCAGTGTTTTTTTAAATTTTGAGTAGTAGTAGACTAGATACTAGGTACAAGATATATATTGTCTCATACTTTGGTGGAGTTAATAGTTAATAGTTACTTTATCATTGGACATGTAGCCAAGTTAATATATTAACAGTTGATGTGTTAGTTCAAACCATTGTCCAATTAGAAAGCAGAATGAGCCTCACATCTTAGCCTTTCATTTGGGTTGCCAGTTTCAGTGTCAAAATCCAGTTAATTTAAATCTAATGAACTCTTTCTGATCTCATCAAAATTCCAGCCCCTACAGCCATTCATGAATTAGTGCTAGTGCAGCCTCTGTATCTTAGTAAATGATCTCTGGAGGTTCTGAGCTTTCACATGATGCATGGCCTGTCCATATACTCAAAAAAAACTTTTATACGTCCTCTATATGCAGGTTTAGGCAATGGCAACCCATGGTTCAGTTGTGATTGTAGTATCTTTTTAAACCAGAAAGAGTGCAGGCTACATACCCTCTCTTTCAGGAATATACTCCTCAAATAATTTACATCATGGGGACCCAATTTCGAAATATATAAAGTAACTGTTTAAAGTTTTTCTGTGCAGTTCTCACCCGGATCTGTTTGTTTTCTTCTCGTAGTCGCTGTGCCTCCATCTGCAGCCTCTTGCACTCCTCCATGATCTTCTTCACCTCGCCGTCGTCCAGGGTGGAGCTCATCAGCTTCTGAGGCAGCGCGGAGGACTCGGACTTCAGCAAACTGGACGTGATCTTGTTGTCCATATCATGCTGCAAAAGAGGTTATACAAGGAAATGTTTTTATGATTGGGTATTAAATAGTATGTAAAATTTTCCGAGGTTTTCCTGACCAAAGTCCTGGCTGGTACATGGGACTGGTTAATACATGGGGGGAATGAGTAACAGTGGTCTAATGGCTGATTCACACCAAATAGGCCATGGAGCATAAAGAGAAATGAGCTTGGTTATGGACTCTCTATGGTATTATGGTGAGCTACCTCGATTTTCAAAGCACTCTTTCCATCTTATATTTTTGTGAAATATTGTTCCATATTAAATACATTTAGGCCTTTCAGAATAACTACTATATCAACTTAGCTTTTGTTCTTATGTTGCAATAAAAAACAGGTACAAACTACTTAAATATAACAACAATACTGGTCTGAAACACATGTCAACATCTAAGCTCACTGCTGTAAAATGACAGCTTACATTCAGGGCAGGCCTTTAAAGGTGCAACCAGCTTGTCTCTGTGAAGATGTTATTGCAATTTGCGTGATCAGATTTTGAATTTTAAATGCTACTGAATTTCTTACGTTGAATTATAATCCTGAAAAATGTTTCTATTTTTGCTTTGATTCTGAATTTAACTTTTTTTTTTTTATTCAAAATCGGATGAAACACTGCTCTGTTTGAAATGTTCCACAGTATAGCATTAAAGTTCTGTATCTCACTTTTATTCAGGTTGTTTTAATTGTTTAAAATATCTTGAAAAACATAATTTTTTACTGTCAGTGTAAACACCTCTCTACAGATCTGACCTGTACCTGGCCTAGTGGAGTCCTCTGCTTGTTTCATTGGAAATAGACAAGTTAAATGCCATACTGTGGAATGTTCTAGGCAAAGCAATAAATAATTCCATGGAGACAACCAGGTCTGCATTTTCCCCCAACAAAAAATTTACACAGCACACATTTAAGTGTTTGTTAAAACTCAAAGTAGTTGTAGTGAAAATAGCCCCGTCCTATCAACCCCATCTGTTTATGGGACTCACTGCACTCTGCTGTGTGGGGTCCTGGAAGATCCGTAGCAATAAACAACAAGGGGAAATGACAAGAGTTTAGATCCTAATTGTGCGAAAGTAGGACATGTTTTTGCACAAGAGACATGTCCCGAATGGAAAAAAATGACATAACGCGAACAATCGAATCAACCAATCAGCATGACGCGCTACTTCACGGTTTGTTTCCAATTAGTGCGCAGTGGCGGGGAGAAATGGAACAGTACCCGGCCCCGCTGTGTAACATAAGGGTGAAGGATTGGGAGGTCTCACCGTTTTCTCGTTCTCCGCTGGCAGCTCAAAAACACACCGCAGCTTTGAGTCCATCAGCTCCTCTGGTTTGGCCTCCTTCCACTGCCGAACACAACAGAAAAGTGTTGCTAAGGTAAAATGTACAAACTGTGTGGGATATTGTAATAATGAGCATTTTTATTGGTTAAGATGTCATGCTGTGCAGTACAAGTAAACAATATGAGAATGTTATGATATAACATCATGGACGGAAGAATACGCAAATGTAAAAAAAAAAAATGTAAAGACGTTTATGTTTTTTACTATTATGAAAGAAAAAGTCCAAATTGAGGTTGGTTTCCCCTCCAAATTCAAATTAAAAAATCTAAATGACTGATTTGGATCTTAGAATTCTGTTTTTTTTTTGTCAGAATTTAACTGCCACATGTTTATTGTAGAAGCAGCTCTTAAGATAGATACAAAGGCATCTAGTTTTTAATCGTCTGCATGTTTCGTTGTTAGCATGCTAGTTGTTGATATGATTATGATGGCAAAACTAACTTCAAAACTTGTGAAAAGAGATTTGCTACAAATAATAAGGATGCTAGGAAAGCGAAGAATACATCTGTTTTTGAGACAGTAAAAATAGTTGTACTGATATTGCAGAATAATTACATTGCAGTATTTTGCCACAGCATAAGAAATACAACAACAATCTAAAGATGCTGTATCTAATTTTTACTGTCTTAAAAAAGAACTAGACATGCTAACCTGGCGCTTCCTGATCTTCTCTGACAATAAATTGTTTTCTTCTTAGATGCAGTACAGTACACAGTGACCTCCTGAGCTGCTTATACAATATATATGTACTGGAGCAAGTCAAATTTTGCTCAAATACATGGAAAGAAATCGAGTACAGGCCCTTTAATGTTTAGATATCAGGTAAGTAGAACGTTTGGATGTTATTTAGTGGTCCTTATCAGATTCGATCTTTGTTTGCTAGCTCTAAATGTAGCGTGGCCACAATGAAGAAATATTTACACCTCTCTCCCTCCCTACACACACTTCCCCAACCTCAAAACTCCCTCTGATATAATTGTGGGCTGCACTGTACCAACAAGGTTCAGGTTAGGTCTCTGCTTTGCTTGGCCTGCCCATATATCATCATCGGTGTGTTGGTAGCCAAAACCACACATGCTAGCAGAACTTAACTGTGCTTCTTGTGTTTTTATGAGGTTTTGAGGGACTACTTACCACTCCCTCCATGTCGGTCATGTCCGGAGGTGCTAGCATGGACTGCACCATGAACTTGTGTTTGCTCTTCTCGTTGGGGTCATAGTCAAAGGGCTGTAGCATAACTGGAATAAAACAAAATGTACTGTTAGCAGGGCTGCACAATATATCAAATTGAAATTTGAGTTGGTGCAATTGGGAAAAAGTTGCAATTATTTTGAAAATATAGAATGTCCTCTGCAAAATACTACATATCCTGTCTTTTTACAGAACATTTTGCTGTGCCTGTTGTTGTTTTAGATCTCATCTCTCGTGTTCTGAAATACATGGGATCTCAGTCATCTTTCAAATGTTAAGTGGAGTTATTTTTTAAATATATATTGCAAATCTAATTGCAATCATACAGGGCTAATGGTCAGATAAACATTTCAAACAAGACCATAAAAAAGTTAATATTGCATTAGAAGCACTGATATACTGATATAAGTTAATGTAATAACCAGAACGTAAACGCTTGAACTTGTCTTCATACAAACATTGGTGTTTCATAGTTAGAATTTACACAGCTTATTTACTTATGTATTCAACTTATTTGGGTTTGTTCTTACTTGTGTTTAAAAAAGAAAAAAAAAATCAGCCTGCACTGGCATTTGTTCATATCAGGGATCAGCTTATACTTCAAGCATATCTAATTTATAGCTTCGTGGAATAAAAAATATCAAAACGAATGTCAAATCTATAAAAATGTGACTTTCATAAGACAAAACAAGACAAGAATTTCCCTTGCAAAAAACAGTCTACAGACACTATTTACAGTTATTTACAAGATTTTTCTTATCACCAGTAGATGGCAAATGTGAAACCTGCCCTCCCTCCCCTCACTTGGCCTTTGTTCAGGCTCACCTCTGCTCTTTGGTCTTCTTCTGTCAGGCCAAACTGGCACATTATCAGACTGACTCATAATATGTGAGAATACATCAGGGGCGGATTATTTACACATAGTAGCTAAATTGACATTTATTTTTTGAATATTTTTTATGCATTTCAACAATATTGTGAGATCATTGTTAAAGAATACATGATTGAGGTTTTTATTGCATTAAGGGAGTAGAAAAACATGCCCCTGTGTTATTTAATGTTAAGCTCATATGTTACTGTACTGTTCTGCACAAATGAATCCAGCTGCAGTCCAGGACCACACCTCCTCTATAGGAAAAAAGTGTCTTGTAAGTGATTTATTTCCACTCGAGTTGCCATGACGGAGACACAGTGACGGATGTGCCATTGCCTTTGGGGCTAATCTTTCTAACAGCTCTGTCCGATCGGTCTTCTTCATTTGAACGTTACATATTGTTGCAGAACGCAGGTGTGTGCATGGAATAGTACTCAGCCAAGTGGTGCTCCATTTGAAGTGATTCCAGTGACTTCAATAGTATTTATAGCTCTGACTATGATTTGTGGACCAATTGGATGATCACTTTCTTGTGCTAGGAGATCAGAAGTGGAACAAGTGGATCAAATTTGTACTCCTATAAATAACCTATTATTACAATAGTAGTCAACTGCTCAACTATACTAAATACTTAAGAACATGCATATAGATACTTAGAGTTCAAAATTATAGTTATGTTGTTGTTACCTCCTCAAAAACATGTCTGTAGTCGTGTTTCGTTTCATTCACACATGTTTGAGTAACCCAAAAGCTCAAAATGCTCTGTTCCACCTTGTGATGTCATGTAGTGTTAGTTTTCAAGTTAGCAACTACCTTTTACCATTAGTTCAATAGAGATTTGCAATTCCATGGTTGAAATCATCCAAATGATTCCAGTAAATGTGTGGAGTTTAAAAACCACAGTGGAGCACTTCCTGTATTACCACATGACATCACAAGGTGGAACAGAGTGTTTTCTGTTTGAGAGAAGAACTCAGTGTAAATATGCAGGGTTTGTGTGTTAAACATGTGTGAATGAAACAAAACTCAACTGCAGGAATGTTTATGATGAGGAAAAAACATTATAACATAGATCAGAAAATAGAGTAATATGAGCCCTTTAAAAAAACACACATGATGCATTCTTGTAGCTTGTAATTTAAAATGATATCAACATTTTAAACACACTTCATAAACTACACTACTGTTTCCAATGAGGCATTTAGGCATTGGAGCTCCCTCTGCTGTCAAATTATCCCCTGTGAATATTCTAATAAAGCCAATTGAACCACAGAAAGAGTCCGGTGACGATTTAACTTTATGGGCTTAAAAACTGTGCAGGAGACGTTTGGAGTTTGGATCATTTTTGAGTCCTGGGAGAAGACAACTTTGGATTAATTGTAAATGAAAGTGTTAATGAAACATACACACTCCAGGAATGTTTTTGATGATGGGACAGAATGATGTAGTTAAAAGCTCCAAGAAGTCACTTCAGCATAATGCAAATATGTCAAATTTCAGTTCAAAAAATTCAAAAAGCCCAGAGTGCCACTTCTGGCCCCTGCATAGAGATACCTAGTGGATGAATACTGAACTAAAATGAGCCAGAGTGGTAGTGACAAGATGGCTGACCACATGCTGTTTTGTTGAGCTGGAAAATTACCCAAACAAAATTGTCTTCTCAGCAAACCAGCGGTTGGTAAAATTTTGTTTTTTTGTTAATCTTTTTAGTAATAGCTTGCAGAATGTCTGGAAGTACGTTTTATATTCTTTTTGGATAAATTAGCAATCCAAGTGGGTCAAATTTGGCCCTGATCCTAAACTAGGGAATAAAGGGTTAAAACTGTATTGGCTATTTCAGTGTTCAGTGAACTTACAGCAGTCATTTAATGCAATGTTCATAATTCATAAAGAAGAAAAGGGTTCGCGGGTTGTCTAAGGTTAAGTAGTCAGAGATTTCAACAATAAACACTTGTTTGTAATACTGCTTTTATTTCTATTACAGAGTTTCAGATGACATCACAGTATCTGACAGACCTAAGTTGAATGGGGATGAGGGGCAGGTAAAATATGCTAATCTGAGTTACAATATAGCAAGTGTATGGGTCATTACAATAAATGTTCAGGGTCAGGGATTTTCCTTGCAGATATTTCTTATGAAAATACTGTGTATTTAAGGAACTACTACTACAACTAATACCATTATCAGTGTCACTATTGCCATTAAATTTGGGTGTGTAGTTTTTTTTTTTACTCTGGAACACGAGTATGTAATACAGTTTGATGATGATGAGGATTATAAATAGCCTATACACCAAAAACGTAGTATTAACTTGATTAATTGGCAATATACTGGGTCAATTACTTTTTCTAAGGCAAATCAAAGCTACAGTTTGGCATTGGCCCCAGTTTTAAGGGAAACCTCCGAAATGCAGTTCACTATTGGTGCAATCAGGTCAGTTCAATAATATCTCAAATCAGAAACAGATTGGGAATGTCCTGTTTAAGTCCGAGCCAATTTGCACACCCATCTACTTACCTCCCAAAGGACAACACTGGAGAGGGAGGCCGGACAATATTTTACATCTTTGAGATACGCTAATGACCGTGAAATGTCCCGACCCGAAGCCAGTCAAAATATTTTTAAATCGTCATCAACAAAGTCAGTTTTATCCAATGGTCTGATATAGGGGTCTTGTATTAAAAGTGGCAGTGATTTCCGAAACCAGGAAAAGCTAATATTTTAAAATTATGGTAATTATTTTAGAGGGAAATTGAGACCCTTTTGAACACAATGAGAAATGACAGAACATTTTTCTGGTCAGTAAATACTCGAAACTTGGCTCATTGTACTATGGCAGGAAATTGTAACAAATTCTTCTAATGTCCCAAAGGTTTCATAGTCTATGCCAACTGCTTATAGTGAGCACAAAAACATAAATCAAATTTACTTCCCAATATGGTTGCCAATAGGAGTGCCCATTGTACTGGTAAATGATCGTGATTTATCATCATTATTGAGCACAGGGGAGTAAATACAATTTTAAAAAGATGTTTAGGTCCTCCATCTGACAGAAAATTACAGTTGTTTTCTTTTTAAAAATGTTTTGTGACTTAAAATATCCGTTTTTGGTACAAAATTACTTTTTTCCATATTAATATTGTTATCATGTTATTGTTGTTGTTGTTATTGTTAATATTGATTTCTCATTTCAATATTTGTTTTAGTATCACTTAGTATCTGGGAGTTGATAGTTTTGAGAACCCATTGACTGTGCGGGCTATGTTAAGAGTGTAATCGTGTGTAGAGCGCTACCGATATGGGTTCTTTCATGACCAATGCTGATACTGATTGTTTAGGATCAAGAGCAGGATCCACAGATTATCTGATTTAAGCAGCAGGTCGACCAAAACTAAATATTGACCTATGCTGGAGATTTAAGGCCAATAGCCAATGCGCTAACAAGTGGAATATCATCTCTATTCATGTGTACTTATATCCATGAAGGTGCCACTAAGAACACAACTGTCCAGCCCTGTCACGCCCTGTCAGCCCTGTCACGATAACAAATTAACAAAGTACAATGTATTGCTGAAGAAAATATAGAAGATAAAACGATAATACTGAAAGCCATTATGCCACTGACACAATAACCCTAACTCCCATCCCCCATCCCATTGCAATAAATAAATAAACCACTTGATGAGTCACAGAAGTTATTTATTCAAACCTCCAGTTCAAATCTGATCATTATTGTTCGATCTATGACACGCTGAACGATAAACTGATAAAAGTAATATCGTGAGAGACCTACAACTGTCCAACTCTAACAACTGGTCCATTCTATTATGACTTATAAAACACCCAATAGTTTCCTCAATGACACAATACCATAGGAATCTGCTTTACTCTATGTTTATATTTCTCCAGCCCAAATATGTCTTTGATGTATGCGTCTGCTTTAGGTTCAAGTTCAGGTAAAAAGAAAAATATGACACAACCCACAGTCTGTGACACATAAGAGAGGCATGCAGGAGGCCGCACCCTGGTCATTATTGCTTAACACGCCAACCTGAGCAAAGGGCAGCAGATCTAATGAATAGGCCCAGACAATGACCTAGAATACCTGATTGTCTATTGTGTTTTTGGTCCTCTTCCTTGAATCGAATTCAATTGTTTCTGATTCTGCAAATGTACACAGAAGCACAGAAGGCTCTAGCATAAGGATGCTACAAAACAGGGCTGTGCAATGGACCAATTTATAATCGAGTTCTCAATTATTGTTCTATTCAGTTACAAAAATGGACAATTACTAACGTTCTGTTCAGAATCTACAGTCTACAAGTGTCACAAAACATTACTAACAAATTATATTAGGGCTATACTTTCTCTACAGGTTTATTTCTGAAATTATCAAGCAGCCCTAGAAGAAAATATTTTGTATTTAGTATATCTTTTGTGAAAATTATTATGTTAAGATGGTTATGGGCAAATTTTGCAAAATCACAAACTAATGCTGTCATAATATTAAAATTTCAAACTCAATTTCGATACTAAGGAATACACCTGACGCTCAATATACATTCTGAAACCGCCATGATAGTAAAAAACGCTCATTTTGGAGAATAGAATGTCATTTTCAACATCAAAATAGTACTTTCTTTTATGTTACCATGTGGTGTTATATCTGTGTAATCCCTCAGTCGTCCAGGTAGATTCCATAGTGATGCATTATGGGTAGTGATGATATGGGGTCAACGTCAACAAGGAAAGTAAAGATTTTGACATAATTTAAACATATCAGCATAGTAATAGATTGTCCAGTTCTGTTCACAATTTTGGCTTTGGATTTTATTTTTTTTAAACCACCACAAAAGTATTTTTTGTGTTTTGTGTGCAATATAATTTTGCTCATGTCTGCACACTCTCATCCCATCCCCATTAGAAACAATTACTGCATTCTCTTACAGTTTCCCATTGTTTATATTAAGTGCGGCTGCCCCTCTGAACTCAAACTGTGCCCAAAAAAGGAAGCACATTTATCCTTGGTACTAAATGTCATGTTGTCCTCAAAGTGGCATTTACACAGGGTTGAATCTGGGACAGTATTGGTATTACTGCGTTTATCCAAGTAAACTTAGTGCAGCATATATCTAAGACCCCGAGACAAATGAATGACATTTGTAGTACTGGCGTTGCCATTACCACAAATTGGTAGGATTCCTTCTTGGATATTCAATACTTCAATATTGGACAACACTAGTTTGGACAGCAGTATAGCCTTTACCTTTAATGCAAAAAGTACATAATAATGTGTTTTATGCTATTGCAATGAAGGAGGAGGCCTATCTGGGCCTTTAGTCCCTCAACATTTATAAGCTTTTAACCATGTGGTCAATCCGCATTAGCTTTCTCAGAGTTGAATTTTGATTGATTCATTCTTGAGTAATGTGCTGTGCAATCCTGTAATGTCTTGCATTCAGGTCTTGAGTGTTCTGAAAAGTCCTATTTTCACCTACCCGTTATCCCCAGCTGAAGCTCCATACTTAGATGTCATTATTCAAAAAATAAAAATAATCTGGTATACAAGATAAAAAAACAAACTAAAACAAAAAAAATGTTATCTGCTACTTATCATGGTGAACTGCCAATATCAGTTCTGAAGTTTTGAACAGGAAGTCAATGGACTAGTTTCTATTAAGTCACTTTGCGATTCAGTATCAAGTATTAAAATATAATAATATGTCTTCTTTAAACCACTATATTTCTTTGGGGTTTCCAAGTAACAAAAATTCTATACTTTTCTAACCTCATTGGCTTTGGACCAAGACAGGCGCTTCCTCCTCAAAACATGTTGAGTGCTACTTTTTGTGGACATAAGGATTTTTGGAACATCCGTGCCACATATTTTTCCATAATTCTACAACACCAGTGGGTCCCTCTGCATTCCTGGCAGCACTTGCAGCTGAGTTTAGCTTCAAAACTCGCAATTTCTCTTATAAGTCCTCAAAGATTTATAGATCCATAGGTATCATGTGGTACCACAAAAATACTATATTAATTCTGAACTCTATGCCAATGATTTCATGCCAAAGCTGTCTGCTGACATCTCTTTTGTTTGGGACTAATCTCATAAGAACTGGCTTGCTATCCCCATTAAGGCAGATGTTCAGAGAGACATCAATATAATTTTATTTTCGCCATTGTTTTCAAGCTTGTTAAACATTATTGGGCTGTTTTCTGATGCAGTGGCACATTCATCAGCATGGTAAAGTGAGGTCATTCTTGGAGTAAATTCGAAATTGCCAGTTCACGATGTTAACTTTTTCTTCGTCTCATGGAGAGATATTGTTGCTTTGCCTAGAATGTTCCACAGTATGGCATTAAACTTATCTATTTTCAGTGGAGATGAGAAGTTCTGTGCAGATATCTTGTAATTTTTCAAGACAATAATGACTTCTGTAATTGAATAAATGCAAGATAGATAAGTTTTATGCTAAACTGTGGAACATTCCAGGCAAGGCAAAATATATCTCCAAGGATACAAGCAGGAGGTGGCCCTTTCTACCAGAAACATTACATCGTGGTTAAGTAAGACCACATCTCTTGGTTCAAGCTCATAACAATATACCGTAACAGAATATTTAGAATCTAACACAAATGCTTAATAAGTTAAATCCTATTAAGTCAAAAGTCCAAAGCAGCTAATCTGGTAATATTAAATCTCTACACTGCACGCTTTCTGTACTTTGACAGATGCAACTAAGAAGTACCGCGTACAACCCTGCAATCATGCCCACCAGAACAACAGATAGATAGACAGAAAGATAGATAGAGACTACTTCATTATGAGATCATAGTTTTGGAATTTGTTTTGCAATGAAACAGCAGCTCTGTCCCATAAACACAATACAAGGACATCACACAAAGACAAAGACACAGGGCAGTTTAATAAAAGACCGTCTCCTGCTCATCAAGACATCACTGATTGTGTGGATTAAGCTCCTCATTTAGCTCCAGGATAGACTGATGTACCTATGCCTGGATGACAGCAGCACATATTCTGTGTTTAGAACAGGGCAGGAGTCAACAACAGTCTAGTCTAGCTAAAAGCCCCTCTATATGTTTTCCATTAGGGACAGCCTGTAGCCTAATAGGGGTGAAAAATGTTGGCACCTAACAGAATGGACAGTGCAGATTTGTCATGCCCCGCTAACCACAGGTCCCACTGACACAGTTCACAGGAGCTGTTGACATAAGATAGAGCAGACGGTAAAATGAGTCCACTGCAGAAATGGCAAAGGTGGCACACAGGAGAAATACTACACTGTACACGTCTCCCTCAAAACACACTAGTCCAGAATAGTGTTAAGAAAAGCTCTCTGGTAAATGGCTAAATGGGCAGTAATTTGAGGAAGCGATTGGACATAATTAACCAGGTGTAGGCCAGAAGTAATGTTAGAAAATAGAGTGGTAATGAGAGCTAATGTTAAGTTGATCTCCCACGTCTCCCATGTTTGCAAAGAGGGAGACAGAATGGGCATTTAAGCATATAAAAAAAAAAAAAAGGCAAAAAAAAAAAAAAAAAAATACAGCACAATGTTGCTTACAGGTCCTTGCCACTGTACTGCCATTGGTTTCTGAAGAAATCATGGCGAAAAAATAAAAATAAATAAATAACACAAGGACTATGTTTTAGAGCAGGAGTAACGGTTGTGTACATGAAACCATATACAGAGATGGCACATTTTGGTCTTTGCTGAAGATATTATATTCATATCTTGTTTTATTTTATTTGCACTGCTACTTGTGTACTGTTATTCTGTCTGCTTTGTATTTTGATCTAATCAAACTATATTTTATGTGTTATACCTTATTTTTATAAGTCATATATCTTATTTTTTATATTATTGCTATTGCTACTTACATATTATATGAAAGAATTATCCTAGTTTGATAATTTCGTTCACAGACAAACTTTTCTGACTTCTCTTCTGATTTACCTATTAGCTTATAATAAGCAATAATTCAAATTGCAATTTCATTTTGTTTATGAAGACCTACTTTGGGGCTCCAGCCTATGCCTTACCTGAGACATTGATGGAGGTGCCTGCATCGATGATCCCGCTGTTTGGCCGCACACAATACCGGCGCGGCGCTGTCGTCTTCACCTTAAAGCACACATTCCTGTCTGTGGGGTTGGAGAGCTTGAGGTTTGTGGTGACCACGTCTGAGAAGGGACCTGCACAAAACACAGAACAGAAATGATTGGTATGGAAGTTATGAGCAATCAAGTTGATAAGTACAGCTTGTGTTTTTATTTGCATTATAATGTGATGGTAAGGGGGTCTACAAGTGCCAGTCTTGGGGGTTATAAATCCAACAAGACAATAGAAGACTAGAGTCCCTCAAAACAAGACAAGATTTAGACATAATTAAATAAATTTATCATAATGTATTGCTTATGCATTCTATTAATTAAAAAGCATTAGTTCGTTGGCAAATTATTATAAAAATAGCTGCACTTGTCAGTCGATGTAACCTAACCCAGTGATTCTTAACAATAGGGCCAAGGAACAAAGTAGGACCGAACAATCAGTAGAATATAAAACATTAAAACCAAAGCTATATTGGTTGCAGACAAAATAAAAAAATAAAAATATCACAAGATACTTGTACAGAGGAACGGTCAAAATAATCTCAGTTACAAAGAATTTGCAGCCTTTGCGATTTGGTATTTGCAATCACTCATACTGGAATTTGAACTGAAATTTGGAGTTAAAAGCAATTAGTCAAGCAGCCCTACACTGTGGAACTTATTTTTATGCATAACATGAGATAATATTAAAGTTACAAGGAAAGGGCTAAACTATAATTGTACTACCAACAACATACTATTCTTTTATGATGTCACTTCCCTGATGATCTCTTTTAGCTACTACAGCATTTGTAGTCGAGCCATTGAGCTATTTTTGAATTAGCTCACAGCAAAAGATAAGGTTTCAGTAAATGGCCGAAGCCCTTGACACTTCCTATTCTCCACAATGACAGAGGGAAGTCAGGGCACTAAACTTAAAGGTTTGTAGAAAAGAAAAGGAATACGTGAAGAACTATCTAAAAATAAAATAAGCCTAAAGTGCAGATAAGACAACAATAGTAGTTTAATAAAAAGACACCCGAGCACCGTAATAAGTTTTAGGTTAGAAATAAATAGTAGATCATAAATGGTTCAACACATCATATTTTCTACAGCACGGAGCACTGATGCTCTGATACAATGCATGTGTTCATATCGTTTTAGCCTAACACAAGACATGTGATTTGAGTATGCAGTCAAAAGGCCTTCTGTGTAGGGCAGGGAAATTAATCAAATTAATTTGATTAATGTATATTTTTCATAATCGAGATTTTTTTTAAATGCAAAATCGTAACATCAAGGATTATTATGAAACAAGTTTACCCCTGACTTTCTTACTTGCAAAGCCTTGTTATCGTGTTATTTAACAACTAGTACTGCAATAAAAATGTTTTTTAAAAATCTCAAAATCTCAGTAAGGCATTTAAGGCAGTTTACAACTTATTAAATATTAGGATATGATAAGAATGAAAATATTTCCTCTGTTTGAAAGACAAGCTTCCCGTGTTTGAAAGGCTAGTGGTCCCTGCTCTGACTTGGATTTAAATCAATTGAAATCGTAATCGTTGAGCGTGTGCAAAAAATTTGAGATATTATTTTCTGGCCATATCGCCCAGCCCTACTTCTGTGCTATGATGCATATTGCAAACATGGTTTTAAATTATTAATGGGGCAAATTAAATGTGATCTGATGTGCTGAAATCTCTATAGAAACCAGGTCTTTACAATGTGGTATGCAACACAAAAAACATCTACAACTTTTTAGGTTTATGTATTTGAAAAATGTCGTCTACATTTTACTCATCTGTTGTTGGTCCTGAGCAAAGGACAACCACAGCGGACTACAATGGTATCATGTAATCACGTACCACTGTTTAGTAACCAATCGTCTTATTAACATCTATTGAAATGAACTGCCAGCCACATCAATAAAATGGCACAATTTATATATATTTAGAAATATATATTTATTTGATTAAATGGCAACTTAAACTTTTTTCAGTGGGATTTTAGAAAAAAGACAACCTATATTTGTAGAGGAACACAAAATCAATGTACAGGATTTGCCCACAACCTAAAACATCCACAATAACATAGGGTCTAATCATAATAAATGATAAAAAGTTAACTAGTACTTCTCCTGTTCGCAGTTGATAGTTTGTGCTTCATTTCTCAAGTATAATGTGCATTGTTTAATACGTGGCGTGATGGTTTGAATAATCCAAGTTAGAGTAATACCATGTGAGTTTATGTAACAATACTGGGCCTTGCAGGATAACATCTTGCAGCCAAATGTCGAGTTGCTCTCTGATCTCAATTAGAGTTGTGGAAATGCTGATGACCTGTAGCTAAATACACATAAACAAGCAAAGGTCGTCCTGTTTCTCTATGCTGTGAGCTGTCACGTTATTACTTGACAGCTGGGTGGCCAATAGAGCGATACAGCCAATGAGGGAGTGAGCTAATGTTAGCCCACAGCTACACTACACCTGCTAAACATGTACCAGCTTGGATTCAATGCGAGTTTTTTTTTTTTTTTTAATAATAGAAGGGGTTATAGACAATAATACCACCACATGTCAATCTTGACACAGATATGTTATAAAAGGAAATGTTTATTGAACAGTAGCTGCATTGGAACTACGTATGCCACTGCCAGATTTGTGTCACTACCTGATTTGGGTCAGACCTTTCCTCATTTGAATAAACATATATGTGAAGCCTCAATATATACCAGACCTCTCTTTTGGAAAGAGACAATACACACATGCATATAACTTCAAAGAAACATAACAATATTTTATCATAAAGTATTGATTCTTTGCCATTTCCTTTTAATTTTGATATTGCATATGTGCTAATCCTTCAGCTAATATAAGGCGTTTCTCCACCAACTATAATAACTTTCCACATCATTAAACTCGGTTAATATTAACGATATATGAAAAAGTGACAAATCTTTGTCCAGGTTAAGCTGCTGTAAAAGATGGACCACCGGCCCACGCCTGCGCATCATGGGTTTCGAGACAAATCAGGCAGCAACCAAGGACCGACGCAAATCGGGGAGTGACTGTTCTGGGCCTGGCTAGCTTAGCCTCTGGAAGCTAATCCAGGGAGCTAACTAGCCAGCTAGCTGTCACTTGACCTGCCGTCCTTATTAGAAAAGGTATCTGGCTTTTGATGAGGTGCTTTTAGGTCTCAGCGGGACCCACAGTCTCCGTGCGTCTCGGTCATGATAACACAGGAATGCCCCCGCTCCTAACCCCGTAGGGACAGGCAGTTCCCCCCTCCTTCAGCCCGAGCCAGGCCCTCCCTCTCTCCCGGGCTCATACCTCTGAATTTGAGTTCGTGCTGCGGCTCCAAGAGCAGAACCTGTTCCGGCCTGGCCATATCCCAACAGCAGCTGGAGCGGGGCGATCGCACTGCAACCAAGTCCTGTCGGTCTCCTCCCCCGTGTCGGGACGCTGTCGTAGGTGAAGTATAGCGCCGTCAGTGAGGAGATGTGTTTAATGAATGAATTAGCTGAGTGCGCTGGTCACTGGAGCTAGTACGGAGCTATGCGCTGTGGCTGTTGTGATGCAGCAGGAAGGGAGTGAGAGGCAGGCGGCTGACGTCACTGCCTCTGCAGAGCACCCAGCGGCACCACCACAGCGACGGGCACCCTGCCCCAGTCACACACTCATCCACACTGCCACTGGCAAGGGACTGAAGTGAGCACTAAAGCAGGGAAATCCAACAATGTGCACAATCACTCCTCAGGTAGAAGCATAAACCACTCAGCTCCAGCAGCCCTGTCTGTCTGTGTTTGTTGTCTCTTGCCAAAATAACATAGCTAACAGCCACAGGCAACTCAAGTTCAGCCAAGGAAATCGACAATTACTTTGCCAAAAATGTTTATAGTCACACAAACAATGACAGCACTTATTTAGTTGTCTGCCCCCGGCATAGTAGTCTACAGAGAATCAAACATTTAGTTTATGAAACAGGTGGGGCTTGGTGCTAGTGGAACTGTTATTGCTCACAGAATGTGCACTTTCAGATGTATGTAATGTTAGGCTGGGGGTAGGCTCCATGTAACTTTTTTCCTGGGGAGGTTCTGCCACTTGCTTGTCTCCATAGAGATGGTATTGTTTCGCACAATATGGCATTTAACTACTCTATCTCCATGGAGACAACAGGAAACTCCACCAAGCCAAGGTACAGGCCAGATGAAGAGGCAAGGTATTTTCTACATAAGCCTTGGATGAATGCATAGAAAAACTTAATGCCATTATGTGGAATTTTTTTGAGTTATAACATCTCCATGGAGACAAGACGCTGACAGACCCTCCATCAGAAAAGTTATATAGGCTCTGTAATATAATTACTGTAACTTATGTAATGTTCCAAGTCAAATGCTGTAACTTGGTAAGCAGCATATCCTGTCCTCCTTGCATTTAACACACCATGAAAAGCCTCTAGCTAATGGCAAATATGTGAAACATGCATCTCAGGTGTCATATCCGTATATATAGCTATGCGAGTGGACAACCAGTGACCAGTCGCTAACAACACTGTCACTGTATCCCATGAGAAGCACTTAATGTCCCATAAGCTCACACATACATCCAAATTACAAAAATAAAAACAACATTCATATTTTGTCAATCTTTTATTATTAAACAAATTGACAAGTCCCTTTTGACACAGCGGGAGTACATTGCACGTGTGTTTTCAAGCACTTTTTACATATGAAATGAATAATAACAATAAAAAGCAAGGAAAGGGTTAACTAGTGCTTAAGAGGGTTACTGCAACAACTCAGCAAAAGGCTACTGTGGTCAGAAATGCATTACAATAGTGACTTGTGTGCAAACCAATGGTATCTACACAGACATATACATAATGATAGTAACAGTAATGCTATAGATTAATCAATTTCCTAGGACCAGCCTAAGACTATAGTTTTTAATGCAAACTGACATATTTCTGCTGTTTTTATATGAGGAAGTTTTGCTAAGCTGCAAATCACATGTTTAATGGTAGAAGGAAAATAAACATGTTTTGACCTGTTAGTGGATTTTGCACTTTGCAACTTTGGCAACTGAACAATTAAATAGGCAAATGGAAATCAAAGACAAAAATGCATGTGAAGCTGTTAGTTGTGTATCCCAGCACATCTGGGTTAATTTTAGTCAGTTGTAGTTGTGTACAGTAAACTCTAAATACCTTGTTATTGGATGCAACTTAATCTGAATAGTCCAGTATTGGAAAAGGATTTATTACTTATTACTTAAAGGTTCTATATCACGCTAAATTGATTCTTTAAGTCACTTAAGAATGTTGTTACCTCCTCAAAAACCCACCCAAAGTTGTGTTTTCTTTCAGTCACACTTTTGAGTAACCCTTTAGTCTTAGTCTGTCTACATCTCCAAAGCTCAAAATGCTCTGTGCCACCTTGTGATGTCATGAAGTGGTAGCTTTCATATTAACAGCCACTTTTTACCTTATGTTCAGTAGAGATATCCAGAAAATAGCTTAATATGAGTCCTTCAACTTACACTTTCAAGATTGAAAATACTAAATGGCTTGTTAGATTGAGATGTACAGTTGTATTAAGTGTTTTCAACTACGTGAGCACTGTGGCCCTAGTAGTGCTTGTAAAACATAAAATAGGGTGAGAAATAAAAAGTGGGAAACTACATCACCCACTGAGTCTTTTATGAGTGTTAAACTGCATGGTGTCATTTAAAGGCTGTAGTATATTTTTCCATACTCGCAAAACAAAACAAAACAAAAATTCTCAGGGATAGGATTCTTAGGTTGATGAGAAGGAACGGTGAAAGAAAAACACTTGGAGAATTATTGGAAAATCAGGTTAATCTCGAAGCTAGCATATCAACACTGAGCCACCTTCATCTGACTGTACATTTGGTATGTAATGGTAAATGACAGGAGAATGAGTCCACGAGAAAAGATAGAAAAGATGAGATTTTGACAATTGATAAAACATGATTTGAGCTATCCAGTTAACAATTTTGGCCTCAGATTTTTAAAATTTATTTTATATTTTTTGTTGTCATTGTAGCTTTTCAAGAGGTGTAACTCGCCAGCATTAATAATTTTTGTAAATTTTTTGTAATTTTTGTAAACACATCGACAAGATCATTTTCCTTGTGTGTCTAGTGGCACTTTTATCTCGTGAGATCTCGTGGTAAGAGATCTTGTCCCACCCCTAGTGACTATGCAGCAAATAATACGCCAAACTGTACCGAGAATATACAGTCACTTCTGCATCTCCTATGTTTCTCAATCTGTGGTACTTTTAGGCGTCAATGTACAGAGACAGATGTTCTTCACTAGTTTCTATCTGCAGTTACTTGGGCTCATTCTATTCACACTTAAAGAGGGGGTACTTTAACTCTATGGTTACCACATAACATATTTAGATCATCATGTTACCTTTTATTGTTTTGAAAATGCTATATTTGCCGAAAACAACACATTAATATGTTTGGTAAGTTTCAGTTTCGAAACAGCAGAAAGCTTCAAAAAGTGGATTTTGCATAATACCCCCTCTTTAAAAGTCTTCCTTCAGTCGGTGCTTTTAAGGGTGCCTACAAACACGGAACTAAACCAAATTCAGAACATGTTTCAGTTTTAGTCATATTTATTCCTGTTTTGAAATTATAGGACTATTCGTTGTTTAGTTAAGGCATTACTTTGAAGGATAAATATATGATGTATTATGGGTAAAAAGTTTAAGAATCTGTCTATGGTTGTGAAAAAAATATCTTGTGAGGAACAATGCTGTTTGTTGCTGAACTTGTAAAGCTAGATGCTGTGGGAGCCTTGTTGACTTTTTCCAAGAGACAAACTTGAAAGCTAGTAGACTATCGTGCAGTGTTACTTGCCCTTGTTGGAGGTCGTATAATAATATCCAACAGCTAACACCCAAGTTATTGTAGCAAGACAACTATGTAAAGTATGGTTAAAGTAATACTCGACATGTTTTACACCAACATGCTGTGTGTAGAAAATTCATTACATTGGAAAATACAAGTTGTATAATCTTAACTTAAGCAATATCAAAATATTTAGGTGAAATATCTTACACCTGTACACATTTACAAGTACTTCAAATCTGCAATTCGTGATTAATGCTGTTACTAAGGTTGTGTGATTTGTAATGTTTTTTTCTTGTTTGCACTGAGTTTTACATATGCCGCTAGTATGTGACGTTTTCGGGTGAAAGGTCAGGTCGGGTCACATGGTTCATATCTGGCCTCATCAGCAACACGTCCTCTGAGACTCTGAGGCCTGGCGTCCGATTTTAAAACTCTTTCCTGGGCTTCCTCCAGCGGCATCTGCAGCAGGGATTCGCTTACCTGGAGAGAGAAACACAAACTCTGAATTTATGCAACAAATACATTACCGTTCAAGTTACCCATTTTGGTAACTTGAAGATACTGTACATGTAATATGCTTGAAATGTAAAACCTTGAAATAAAATGGATGTGGTTGCATTGCTATATGATATGGAGAGTCTAATACAAATTCATACAGTTCTATTCTCAAACAGCTACATCATCTACTTTTGTCCCTCCCACTCCTTCAATTGGTCAGCAAGTAACAGGTGGGTTTGATCAATTTAAACCAATGACATGTAAACTCTAACTTAAGTTACCTCTTTAAGGTAATATTAAAGGGAACATTTGTATGTAAAGTAAACTTCAAGTGTATTTTGAATTATTTGTGCATGCTTGTGTAATCCTGTATTGTCCTGCAATACACACTCATCGCCACTCACTGCTCAA
The DNA here is from genome assembly GCA_019594935.1 of Periophthalmus modestus. Lineage (NCBI taxonomy): Eukaryota > Metazoa > Chordata > Actinopteri > Gobiiformes > Gobiidae > Periophthalmus > Periophthalmus modestus. The sequence goes on along the minus strand of JAIEZT010000013.1, from coordinate 29,920,032 downwards.
TACTTAATTGCATTTATTCAACCAATTCAGATTCTGGGTCGTACGTATGTAAGGTTAAAAATGTCACGCAGGCATTTTTCACAAATAAAAACAGGTAAATTAATATCTGCTCCTTGATGCAAGTAAGCAATTTTAGATAAACATCCGAGGTTATAATAAAAAATTATAAAATGATTATTATTTTATTATTATTATATTATAAAATATTATTCATGGCTGTTAAATATAGTAAACTACCTGAAAAAGCATACATATTCCAATTGTACAGTAAATCATGAAAATTGAGATCATAACCTTGACTTTTCAGTCGACATTTTTACCATGTTGCTCTTCCCTAGTTCATACTGTACAAATCTTTTCATAACTGCCGAAATAATCATAATAGTAGTAGTAGTAGTAGTAGTACAGTAGAAATAGTAGCACTTCCAATTTATTTTTCAATATACACTAACAGTCAAAAGTTTGGACACAGTCTTTCATTTATTTTTCTTCTTTATTTTCATGAATATTTATATTGTAGATTCTCACTCCAAACTATGAATGAACACATAAGGATTGCAGTAAACTAAAAGTAAAGTTTAAATAAAAAAATAATAAATAATAACCACCCTTTGCTTTGAACAGTTGCGTGCATTTTGGCATTTCTTGACCCTGACAAGGCACAGCTGTGAAGTGAAAACCATTTCAGGAGATTTCATCAAGAGGATCACAGAGAAAAGGCTAAGGGTTTGGCGACAAAGCAAAGGGTGTTGAAGATTGTAATATAAATTATATAAAAATATATTCAGTAAGGATATTTAACTTTTTTCTCTCTACTACATAATTCCATATATCTTGCTTCATATATTTGAAGTTGTCTGTGTATATAAAATCTAGTAAGTAGTAAATAAAGAAAAACAACATTGACTGAGAATGTGTGTCTAAATGTTTCACTGGCGGTGTATGGATTTTTTGTAGTTATTGTTTTTTTATGTTTTTGTAATCTATTTATTTATTTTTTAATGTTCTATGCTCCACCAGCCCTGGTCCACGGTGCTGCATCTGTTCTGTATATTTGTTTTTTTGCTGACTTTTTATGTGAAGCACTTTGGTCAGCTGAAGTTGTTTTTAAATGTGCTATATAAATAAAATTGAATTGAAACTACACATTTATTTGGCTCATCTGTCAAAACACTGGCTGCATAATGGTAATCTGGGGATCTTAGGGCCAATGGGTCCAGGGGGTTAAACACACACTCACTTATCTCTATAAACACCTCGTTGATGTTAATGGCATTTTTGGCACTGGTTTCCACAAAGATGGCATGGATGGAGTCTGCATAGTCCTTTGCATCTTTCTCTGGTACTTCTCTGCGAAAGTAAAAAAGTAAAATATTAATATTGTTTAAAATCTACAATAATTAGGTTGTAAAGATACAAACAGGCTAAGGTTAAAAGTGCCCTGTGTAACTTTTCTGGTGGAGGGTTCACCATTTGCTTCATGCAGATGTTATTGTTTTGCCGGCAGTGTTCCACGGTATGACATTAAACTTATCTATCTCTATGAAGACAAGAAAGTGAGGCACCAGGCCAAGTTATAGAGCTGCACATTTGGAAAAAAAATATCTAATTGTGATTTTTCTGAGAAGAATTGCGATTAGTTGAAATTAGTTTAGCGATTTATGTTTTAATATTATGATTTGATTCAAATTTCACATTTGAAACACGTCCAGAGGAATTGACAAAAAGGCTTAAGTATGAACTGACAAACCAATACAAGAATCACGTTTCAGAACATGTTTGTACAGATCTAAACTATAAGGTTTGTAGTTTTATCCACAAAAATACAGGATATTTGGTTGTTTGTGGAGGAAATTAGGGTACTTTAAAAATTGCAGCCTTTGTGATTTGTTAATTGTGCCCATGTTGGTTATGATTAACCAGGCCTACCAAGTTGCAAGTTGGATCTATGGAGAGGCGAGCCTGCTCACTGTAAGAATGCATGCTTTTCACGGTATTTATTTGTATTAAAACGCTGAGTGAACACTGAATCCAAGATTGAGATACGTTTAATGTCACTGTGAAACATTCAAGGAAAAGCAACATTTCCTTGAGGAGAAGCAGCTGATGAAACCCACCACCAGCAAAGTTACATAGTGCAGCTTTAAATAGTGCTAAGCTAGAAGCCAGAAATAATAGATAATAAACTTAAAAATAAATAAAATAATAAACTTTACCTGGCATCAGTGAGGTCACATTTGTTGCCTGCGATTGCAACCACAATATTTGGAGGTCCATGTTGCCGTAGTTCCTTCACCCAGTTCTTCAATGTTTGAAATGACTCCTGTTAACATACACATAATATAAAACATAAAATAATATTGTGCTTTTCAATCAACATAAATCTTTTTATACTACTTCAGCTCACCACAGTAAATGACTAGTCTGCTAAAGCCACTCAAATGTTAATAGGAAATTCATATTGGGTTTATTCCAGATAAATGATTTGAGTGAAGCAAAGGTGCACTGGCTGACTGTAGTGTTATTCATTATAAATACACATTTTCATAAGCGTATCATCCATCCATCCATCCATCCATTTTCTTTCACTTTATCCGGGGCCGGGTCACGGAGGCAGCACTTTCAGCAGGGAGGCCCAGACTCTCCATGCACACTTCCTCCAGCACTTCCGGGAGGATCCCAAGGCGTTTCCAGGCCAGCCGAGAGACATAGTCCCTCCAGCGTGTCCTGGGTCTTTCCCGGGGCCTCCTCCCGGTTAGGGATGGGACGATATTAAAATTTAGACTCATGATTATCATGACCAAAATAAACGCGATTAACGATATTATCGTGCGCGATGATCACGATTATGAAAAAATGCCATGAACGATTTATTGCGGACATTTTTTTAAATCACCATTAACGATAGTATTGTATATCGTCCCATCCCTACTCCCGGTAGGACGTGCCCAGAACATCTCCCTAGGGAGGCGTCCAGGGAGCATCCATAAGAGATGCCCAAGCCACCTCAACTGACTCCTCTCAACGTGGAGGAGCAGCGGCTCTTCTCCTCCCGTGTGACTGAGCTCCTCACCTTATCTCTAAGGGAGTGCCCAGCCACTCTGCGGAGGAAACTCATTTCAACCGCTTGTATCCGCGATCTTGTTCTTTCGGTCATAAGTGTATCGTTCCAGTAAATATTTGTTTATTTTTTTTATAATACAAAATCCTAAATGTTAATTTATATAACAGCTCTGAACTCTGCTCTAGCAGTTTGAGACATAAACATTGAAACTGGTGTAACAAACTTTCTATTTTTATTGATTGCAAACCTGGAAAAATGTGTCTTATATATATATATATATATATAATTTTAAGTTTTGGGATGAGAACTGGGTTTTTTCCACCTGAAAAATATAATATAGATTCATGGGTGAGTGTGCTGGAGAGCAGGGGTGGAGCATAAAGAGGCAGCAGGGCTGGGGCTCCACTACCACTGGCACAGGAGTTGGACACAAATGATCCATAGCTTGTGTAAAACACATGTTACGTTTAACGAGAGAGTCCTATAGTTGTGGTAATAATAAAAGAGGTAAAAGACTCTTGGGAGATAATTCTCAGTTAGGCTGCTAAATCCATTTATTAATCGAAAATTCACCAGACTGCAGGAAATTACATCTGTTTTGCGCAGAATTTCCATAGGGGGACCTCCAGACCCCCCTGCTTGAAAGAGGTGCGCTATATCAGACTTTTGTGAAAAATGTAGGTACAAATGAAAGGGCCGGTGCTCCAGGATATCTGTAGGTCTAGTGACGTCCCTGCCTACTTTGTTCTCCAATTTTATTTTCTTAATCAGTGATACGCATAGGATTAAGCAGCATCACATAGCCATTTTGGCACAAATGAAACAAAATCTGCTACTTGCTATCGTGATGTGCAGCGTCAGAGGTGCCAGCAACACACAGCTTCACAGCTATTTGCTGATGATGTTAACATCAACGTCAGCTCCCACTGGGCACTGCTGTTTTCTAACACAGAAGTAAGCGGACTTGTCTCTTGTATTATTTAAAATGTGCATGTATAAATTATAATATAAAGATCCATGAGTGTTGTAGATTAACTATATAACAGGCTGATGCACAATATGTCTTCTTTAATAAGACTTGGAACACTCATTTGTGCAATTTGCCACATTTGGCCCCCGGGCCATAGTTTGCACACCCCTGACCTATCCTTTCAGGGATTGAAAATCAGATACTCTAGCTTATCTTTAAAAACTACTCAATTTAATTAATAGTTATTCTTCACTGTCAAAAGATAAAGACGACACACAAAACCAAATACCTCTTTTGTGATATCGTACACAATGATGGCTGCTGCTGACCCTCTGTAGTACATTGGTGCCAGGGCTCTGAACTGTGGATAAAAAGGAAGATAACAAGTATTTAACATGTTACACAATTCACACTATCATTGCAATTCAAAACCATTCTTAATAACACCTCAAACTTCGTGAAAAAGATACTAACAAACCCTTTTAGTTTTGGACCAAGAGGCTGTAAATTTCAAAGAGAGTCTTTCCACACGGACCTCACACATGTGGTAGCCATCAGGGAAAGATGAGCACAATGTGTCAAAAGCTGTTAACGTTTGGGTATTTATGGCAGACTTTACATTTGATCTTAACTCAATACATCACACAGACGCGGATAATCAAAACAACATGTGCACATTTAGGAATCCACCAGTGCTTGGGATGGGAAGGAGATGGCAGTTCATATATAACAGGCGCCTTGGTATGTCCCTGGTAAAGTACTTAGCGATTCCGGGCCAAAATAGGGTGCAGTAATTAGTATTTGAGAAGATTAGGTTCATGACAGAAGGGATATGCCAGTCATTCCTAGAAATGTTGTCACGATACTAAAATAAATAACTTAATTTTGATGCTAAGGAATAGACTTGATACTTGATACCCTTTTAGGCAATAGAATGGACACAAAGAAATAGCCTCTTGAGTATTGCCATTAGGTGTTACTACCTAAAACTAGTTCTATAGATCAAGACCACCCTAAATCTATTTAGGAAAGGTTAAATACTGTTCTGTTTATACAACATTTTCAATATTGTTACTTCAAACAAGTATTTGGTTTTGATACACATTTTTGCATTGGTTAGCATCCAATTACTATTCATGTAATCAGGAAAATAACTACACCAAATTATTTAAGATTTTGTCCTCAGGTAAGTTTTTTTTTTTGTATTTTAATCAAGTTAAAATTCAACAGATGTTTGGTTAGGTTAAACTTCAATATCAGTTTATTTACAGTCTAATACACTCTTTACATTATTCTAAGGTTGAATTACCAATTTATAACATTTCTTCAATCTCATTTTTGTTGCAAATAAGATGTCTTTCCAAATATAATGATGAATGAATAGTACTCTGCTAGAATTCAGTCAAAGTACACAGACCCAAACGTTACTGTATTTTTCTTATCTGCCACTTCCATCATTTTCGAACACTCCTCTGCCCTTCCCTTGATATACACAAACCCTGTTTCTTATCCTTCTGAAATGTGAAATTAACAGCTATGTTGGCACACGTGTCACGCATTATCTAATGATATTTATTTGAAAAGCAGCGGCTCTCCGACAGTCCTCCACTCTGACTAACCTCACTGTCCTGCCAGCTTTTTCCTTTACAATACGATGAATAAACTATCCATCTCGGAGTGACACTCTTACCTCAGTGCACATTCCACATTATTATAGTTGATATTGGCTCAAAATCCACTCAACACGATCCAACATTTGAGATATTTGGCAACTACGCTGGCTGCAAGACTACCATTCCTGTGTGGTCTATGGCTGCTTCAACCCAAGAGCAATCAAGCTAAATCCACCGTACAGAAGCCAACAGAAAAGCTCTAGTGATGCCCAATCTGCTCTGACTAATTACCATAACCACATGTTTAGTGCCTAATGAAAGAAGCGCCTAGTTTAATGTTTGTTTTGACTTAAATTGGTGGTTTTGGGGGCTCGTACAGGCCGTTGACAGCTCGGCTCATAGTAAAGGTGTCTACAGATCATAGTCTTAGCAGCTCTGTCTTACGTACTCGCTTGTTCCCATTTGTCATCTCAACAGATTTGGAGGCCGCATAAATCGGCTGAGGTTAGGAAAGCAGCCGAACTAATCCGTGTAGGCGGGAATTTGGGATGAAGATGTAGAGGGCGTTGGGTACATGGGCTGTGTGTCTGTCTGTGAGCTGATAGATTTGATTATTATTTGGGTAATTTTAAAGATTTATTTTCTTAACAGCATCATGGGTCTTAGGCTGGGTACTCCATGAGCAGGACACGCTGTTCTTTAAATCTTTTACTAATTATGTTTTATAAGCATAAAATTGTATTGGTTAAATGCATCTCTGGCTGAAGACACGAAAATATTTATTATCACAGCAGTAACTATTCTTCCTGGGATTCAAAGATTGTACTGATTTTATCAAGGAGATGTTAATAATAAGTAGGCATGCACCAGTACTAGTATCGAATGTTCGAGATCTTGAACATGAAAAGGTGCACTGTGTCACTAGTGGGAGGTTCGACCTACATGTTTCCATGGAGATATTATTGCTTTGCCTATGAGCGGATTTATCTTGCCACAGATCTGACCTGTCACTTGTCTGTACCTGTTTGTCTCTATTGGTGATGTCACAATACAAAAAATGTTGATATTATACTAATAGACTCAATACTGATGCTGATACCATGATGAAAATGACACCAGGGGTGTCCAAACTTTTCTCATTAAGGGCCAAATATGAAAACACAGACAAAGCTGAGGGCCGATTGAGGGCCACAAACTGGTCGCCAATACAGTGAATACTTCAAATCTGTTATTATTACAAGTTAGACTGAACCACTAGACTTCATACGTACATCCTCAATGAGACACATTAAGTATTTGATATGGGCTTGTTAAAGTAGATTTTCAGAATTGTACAGTATAAAGTGCTGTTTAAGGTAATATGGGCCAAGTCACCTGGAAGCTTGAGGGCCAAGAGAAATTGGTCTGAGGGCCGCATTTGGCCCCCGGGCCACAGTTTGGGCATGCCTGCTTTAGACAATAGAATGTGATTGTGAACATTAAATCATAGTATTCCAAAAAGGTTAATTTGGTTAACTTTTATATTACTTCAAAAAAGTAATGTGAACTCATAGTACTTTCTTTTACATAGAGGGATTACACAGATATAAGATCACAGGGCAGTTGTGCAGGTAGGTTCTATAGTGGTCCATGGGCTAGTCTATGTAACCTGAGTTTTAAAGATCAAATAAACAATAAAGTGCAATGTTGTTTTTATCATCTTAATTTAAGAAAATCAAGTCATTTTTATCTCTGCATGATCTAGAAAAAGCCATTTACATTTTTTTTACTGGTGATTAGATTAACGAATACTCTCCAAAAGCAGCAGCCCGACTATTAACAGGTCCAAATAGATATGACCACATTACCCCAGTTCTCGCTGCCCTGGCTACCAATCAAGTAACGTATTGATTTTAAAATCCTGCTTTTAACATTTAACACTTAAATGACTGCACCAGGGCACTTAAGTGATCTTCTATACATTATATATGTTCGAGCTTGTGCACTCCGCTCCAATGTGAAATCTCTTCTTGTGGTGCCTAGGACCAAATTTTCCACCAGAGAAGACCCGCGCTTTTTTCGGATTGTGCCACATCTCCGGAACTCATTGCCCCTTGAGCCCCGAAAAGTTAAATGTCTCAGCACCTTTAACCAACTTAAAAACATTTTTATTCCAGCAAGCATTTGGTCGATCGTATATTGTAGTATTTGGGAAATTGTAATTTAATTGATTGATTTATTGTATTGTGTTAAATATGTTATCTATGTTTTTGTGTTTTCTTTTTGTATTATTTTTTATATGTGATCTTATACTTGTTCTGATACCACTCAAGATCATTCTAAAGCTATTCAGGAAAGGTTCATTTTTGTCCTGTGAATGCAACTTTTTTAGTATCAATATCTGCTCAAATTAGTACCTAGTTGCGATATTTCATTTGTATTGATTAGTGGCTGACTTTTGGTACTTTTGACAACCCCAGTCTACACGCAGATAAATAAGTTTAATGCCATACTGAGGAAAATTCTAGACATGCACATAACATCTCTATGAATACAAGCAGTTTCAGACCCTCCGCAACAAAAATGACAAGGTGCACCTTTAGTGCTCATGTAAACATAGTTAACAGTATAACATGACGCTAGCTAAACAATTGTGAATTATCCAACATCTAACTGCTCCACTTTTCTCCAAAACTCCAAAATAGACTAAGAAGAGTAGAGAACACTCAAAGGGATAAAACAGGTCTAGAGTGGCAGCGCGTCTCAGATAAGATCCCAGCAACAGCACACCCCAGTGGGCAGAGACAGCTCCGGTTTCAGCCTCTCTCATCTTATCTTAAACCGACCGGTGTCCTCTCGGGGCTGCAAAGACACCAGGCCCCAGGAGTACCAGGGGATAAAAGACGGGGACTAAACCTTATCTGACTTCAGTGGAGAGACTGTACTATAGGAAAGCAGAAGGACATCCACTATAAGGGAAGTGATGAGAAATGTCTACAGCTGGTTGAGTCAAAGGAGAAAGTGGTCCATAAATACCCACTAAGGCCCTGTGTATGCAAAGTATTGTTTGGTATTTCAGTTCAAAAACTAGGATATGGTATTCTGAGCCCTTAATCCTGAACATGTGTGCTGGAAATCTCTTACATGTGTGAGGCAATACTGTTGCAACTTAATTTACACAATACCTTGACAGTCTGTATTGTACTTAAAGGTGCACTGTGCAACTTTTCCAGCTGCTCGTCCCCATGGAGATGTTATTGCTTTGCCTGGAATATTCCACAGTATGGCATTAAAATGATCTATCTCCACAGAGACAACAGGCAATGCAACCAGGTTGAGTTAGATTTGTGGGAAGTGAGGCAATTCACAGTAAGAAAAAGAGCTTGTAATTGAATACATGCAACACGGAGGCATTTAATGCCATACTGTGCAACATTCTGAGCAAAGGAGAAAAAAAATTCTCATGGAGACAATCAGGTTACGGATCCCCACCAACAAAGTTTCAAAGTACACATTTAAAACATTGCTGAAAAAAATCTGACTAGCCTATATTGAAATGTTAATTTAGCAACTTAAAATTATTATTATTATTTGTAGAAAGTTAAATAATTGCTGCCACTGCAACTACTACTGCTAGCTCGTAGTAGTAGAAGGTTAGGTTAGAGACACATTTAAACCTCAAACCAGACATCTACAAGTACCTTTGAACAAGTATAGTATTTAAATAGTTTACAAAAATATCTGCCCAGATTATTATAATTGGAGAGAACATGTCAATAACCCCACTTAATGAAGATTTTTTAACAATACAATCTAAACTGACAACTTTTGTCTATTATCTTCTATAAACATCCAGAAAAACTACTAGCTGTTTCTTTTATCCAACCCTGATATTACAAAAACCTCATAGTGAACTTTAGGGAAACCTAGAGAGACTCTTGAATTATAAGAATGCTTCGAAAACGAAGGAGTGAGACTGGAGGGAGTGACAGGTCAAAGTTAACATGAAGGGACAAATTATACCAGGCGACAAAATTTTCCAGTAGATTTAACCAAATTCATTGTTCTCCAAATCTCACTTAACTCAGTGTAAGGGGGGCAGGGGAATCCTAAAAACTAAAAACTCCTCAAAGGAACAGTCTCACTTATCCAAAGGTACGCATTGCCCCCTATCAGAAAAAATGTACAACTACACAACACTAAACATTTTCAACATGTTACATAGACGGTCTTCTGTCTGACAAAAATGCTGTTACTAGACTTTATAACTAAACCTAAAGTCATTGTGAAGACAACAATGTGTCAGTACAAACCCGCTCCTGTCCCGCTGTGTCCCAGATCAGAAACTTGTGCAGCTCATTCTGGTATTGCACTGTCTTCGTCATAAAGGATGCCCTGGAAAACAAGTAACAGATACACCATTATCACATAACTGGCTTGCAGTTCCATGGCTCTTGTCACAATATTGCACTTAACATAATTAATTGTATCTATAGAATATCTATAGGATCTCTCTATTTGCATGTAGGCATTATTTAGCTTGAAATCAATCTGATGAAATGCTTTTTTTTTTTTTATTTCAACAGCACATTTGGAAATATATTATGGGAGACATTGTAAGCTTAGAAAGAGAATAATACACATTTTATTATAATAAGCAAAAACATTGTTTAATTGTATGTCATCTATGCGACACACATTCTCAATAGAGGTCTACATTGTTTGTTCTTGATGTGTTCTCTTTGTGAATCTAATATGGTACATAATACTCATTAAATATATTGTGTAATGCAACTAAATATATTCAAGCAAAATTTGATGTTTAACAATTTAGGGTTACTATTTCTATAATATATTTGACTATGGTTGACGTCACTACCTCAAAAATGAACTGTAACTTCTGTTCATGTAGTTCATCAGAAGAAGGAAATGAGTAACATCTCTAATAATAATCAAAGACGGTGATCGCAAAGTGGAAGTGAGTAGAGACAAACCCGATAGTGGGGTTGATGTTTGGATCAAAGCTGTCCTCAACAAATCGCCAAACGATACTTGATTTTCCAACCCCAGTCTCCTGCAAATACACAAGAAGACAAGAATAGATTACTATATCATGATTATAACTTACAGTAGTATAATCAAACATTCTTTATAGTCAGATACTGCACAAATAATATAGATTTCTAATTAAACTGTGACCACAAGACAACATTATTATTCAGCATATTAACTATCAATTACATTATTATTGCCAGTAATTTCCACTTCGTATTATTTGGATGACTCACATGTAATTCATATTTAATGGTTGGTCACCTCATTTACAAGTTTACCATGAGGCAGACAGTAAAATGAGCCGTGCTGTTATCGGATACAGAAAGTAGACAGTTTGACATAACATTAGTCAGCGTTTTAAACGTGAGAAGAGAGTGACTTACCCCGAGGAGACACACTTTTAACTCTCTTAGTGTCATGCCCATCTCCTCTATTGAAATTAGTTAGTTATGAGGAGCATTGGCAGCTTTCCCTTGACTAGTTAGTTTTGTGGAAAAAATCTTCAGGTGGTCGTGGTTTACAGGCGATTCTACTTCATTGTGGTTAAAGTCATCGCATACGCATGCCGGATTAAGTATTCTTCTTTACAGAGTTACAAAACGCAGATTAACGAGCAGTATCCATCCTCTTGTGAATGTTGTAAACAGCTACCTGAGACTAGCACTGGACTCGCTCCGCCGCCATCTTGGATTACGGCATGAGGTCACGTGACTGCGTCGGTCGGCTTTTTTTGTTTGGACATCCACACAAAGCCCAAAGGTGTGTTTATGCTCAGCTATGTCGAGTTTGTGCCAAAGCTGATCACTGTGCCAGAAGCACCGTTTGGACGGATAAAAGAGCAACATACTCCAGCATCAGGAAGTACTTTCAGGAAGTAGTTTTCTGCCTTTGAGTGACAGCTGTGCCGCGGTGACAGCCCACAGCGGACGGACGGACGGCAGCCCGCAGAGCCGAGCCGATACTCAAGATGGCAGGTAAGCAGACTTTTAACATTGTTTTCTCCCACTTTTGTGACATCCCAGATGCTAGATTGATATTAATAATAGTATGTATGTCAGGAAATTGGGGCGTTAGATCAGTAGATTATGACTGCATTTGTGGAAAAACAAAGAGAAGTCTCTGCTTTGGCAAGTCAAGTCAAGCGAAAGGGCTGGACAAGCCGCACTAGCAAACTTAGCGATACTAGCCAGCTAGCTAAGACTCTGCTCGGGTTATAAAACCAGTGCATCTGAGGCAGGATGAGTGGAATAACTTAACTCATCTAATTGATTACAATGTCAAACATTTGTCTCTTCTAGTTCATCTGCTGTGTGAAGTTTGAGATGTGTTTATTATCGAACTGTTGTCATAGCAAAGGCTAGCGACTTCAGGGAGCTAACACTAGCCGTGGTGCTAAAGTCATTTTCAAGCATAAGCTGAGCAAGTCCTACTTAACACCTCAACAAAGATGAGCTAGTCTCACTCTGCAAATGTGATTGGGGCTGTATTTTTAAATAGACTAAATGTGTAATCCAATTTAAAAGCGTGATTAGCCCCCGTGTAAAGAGGGATATGACATTATAAGCTGTGCGAGCAGCCCTTTCAGCTGTAAACACAGGCTCCCCACATGCTGCTTGTCTTCGGGCGTTTTCTGGTCTCTTTGGATTGCTCCGATAAGTTTATTTAGTGTAGCAGGGGCATCTGTATTGCGCTTTGTAGTATCAGTTAACCTACACATTTTATTGCAGGGTTATGTCATTCATGGTATTACAACACAGGTTCATCTTTTCACTTACATTTACAGTTACAAAATGTAACTAGCAAGCTAGAAATATTGTCTAATTTCTCCCATTTCACATTTTTTGCAACACTTTCGACACCACAGAACTTATCTTAATCTTTTGAAATACTTGTTTATATTTGTTACTATAGGCTTTGTGCTACTTGGCCTCTTGAGTGCCTCTCATTTTCCAGCTGTACTAAAATGTCTTATCCCTGTAGGTCTATCTTTATATTTTGAAGATGGCCATGACGATTTGGATGACTGTGAGTACTGAATCCCACCAGCACTCTGATATCTTGTACTGTACTGTAGTATTTAGTATGTGTAGAACTGTTTTTCTCTTTCAACAACATGTTTTATGATCTCGTATCATCTTCCTGCACAACCCCTAGTGCACTTGTTAAATTTAAAGCTGTCAAAAGTATTTCAGCTTTTACGCTGCACTATTATTAGCTTCTAACAAGAAAACATAAAAGTCAGAGTTTTTTGGAAAATGCCCCAGGCTATTCTGGCTTTTCCAAGGCATCTTATTCATCTTACAGCAAGTGCCTGCGTTCAGATGGCAATAAATATTTGTATGTGTCCTTGATTTTTTACAGATTTTAAGTAATTCTGTGAAAAACACTGAGCTGCATTGCTGTTGGATGTGGCAATGTGTTTTTAAAGCTTAAAATGATGATTCTTAATTTGTAGATTGTATAGAAGACAACACCACATTGATTTAAATTATGAGCCAAACAGTTACTTCTGTCAAATTAACCTGCAGATAACTATAATTCTACAATTTATTAGTAATGTTTTGTGACACTTTATTTCAAGCCTATCGGGTTAGACCTGTGGCTTTGCTCCAAGTTTTGCTGGGTAGAACGAGCACACATCATTCTGTAGAAGAAATTAAGGAATTAATGTTAATTAGTTGTATTTTCTATTTTAAATATTTTTGTAATTGTATATCCTCAATTTATAGGAAACCATGTATTAAACAGCCAATGTCTAATTTCGCAGTTGGATTCGATGACTACGGTTCAGAGTGCGACGGGATCCGCATTACAGCGTTCCTTGATGCGGGACAAGACAACCTCACTCCACTGGGGAGGCTAGAAAAATATGCCTTCAGTGAGAATGTTTTTAACAGGTGAGTTTAACATCAAGCAGCTATTTTGGGATTTTGGGGATGTGTTGAAACCTTTTTGAAAGTGAGAAAATTTGCACTAATTTAAATGCATGCGAAAGGATCTGCCCTTTGATTGTAACTTGGAACTATCTGGCAAATGGGAAATGGTTGTCGGCTTTTAGATTTAATAGGACATGTGTTACGTGAACTTTTGATTTCACTCCTGGAAGCAGGTTTCCACTTCCCATATTACTCACTCGTGGACTTTCGGCATTATACTGACCCTTATTCAGGAAATGATCACACGTCCAACGTTGACGTCAGGATGTGTTGTCTTCCTGATGGCTCTCTGTATTCCTGTGTGTTTACTAACAGCATACCTGTTAATGGTGTTCTTTTGTCTCCTGTAGAGGCAGTTGTCTTCCAGTTTTATATTTTTCTTAATATTGGCCATTCCTGCTTGATCATTAGTTGGTTTTCAAAGTAGACTAAAATTCCCAAAATCAATTTTTTTAAATTTATTTATTTTTTCTTTCTTTTGGCAGGTAGCTGCCAGGATTATTAAATGTAAAACATTTTATTTGTAAATATTCTCTATTTAAAAGCTTTATTTCAGCATATTTTGTCCTTGTATCTAGTTTAAAATGCTTAAAAAGATTTCAAAATTCCATAGAAATTTTGAGTAGTACTCATTCATTTCTGACTTCTTGACTACAAAAGTAATAGTTAATTACAGCCCTAGAAAATGTACTTAATTATTCTAATTATTTATACCTTTTTAAACAACAATATTGCCTTGTAAAATACCATGTATTATCTACTTCTATGTTGAACGTGATATTTTATGTAAAATGTATGATGCAGTTAGTAGTGTCGTTTTCTCATAATCTTTTGTTCATTTTAACTATACAGTTTCTATTGTATGCCATTGGTTAGAGAATCACGCTTGTCTGTCTATTCACAAAGTCACATTAAACTCTCGTCTCCTTGCTCAGCCCGGTGTTGTGGTTTCCAAGTACAAAGGGGTGTAATGTACTTGACAGCTCTGACAGTTCTGTGTTAACTCGGCACTTGTTATGTAGGTATTGGCAGACATTCGCTCTCCCTTCACTGACTTGGGATCCCTTTTGCTTTCTAGGCAAATTGTGGCTCGCGGCCTCCTGGATGTGCTTCGAGAATTCAGCGACAATGAGAATGACTTCATCAGTGTGATGGAGACAGTAGCTCGAATGTCAGAGGATGGAGGTAAGACTGTTTGTTCTTCATATGGAAAGCTCTGGTTAAATGAGGTAATTGTACACATTTAAAACAAGACTATTTATTCTTCACCATTTCATACTATTCAAACAACTACAAAAAGTGACCATTGCTCTACCACTGTCCCTTACTGTTCAATATAATCGAAATGTTACTACTATTGTGTTTCCATCACCTTATTTTGAATGTTCATTTTGAAGTATCACACCAAAAAGCTAAATATTGCGTTTAGAATCTTTAATTTGCATATAAGTTTACACACTGTTTATTATTTAACCCCCCCCCCCCCTATTTTCAATTGTAAGCCACCATGTTTATTTTGACATGAACAGACCATGTGTCTCTCTGATTGGTTAATCCGTCTGTTAGTCACGCCCAACTGAAATCAGAGAGACGGGTGATTTATGACCCAAATGCTTAACATACATTTTGGAAGGTGGAAACACATTTAATCGCATTAAATTGACATTTCAATGTTGCCTATAGCTATAGTGGCATAAGTGATATACTGTATGTTCAGATATTTTTGTTACTGTTTGTACAAAAATGTCACTTGCCTTTTAATTCATTGTTAAATCATAAATCGTTTTTTTTTTTTTTTTTTACTTTATATTATGGGAATTCACCGTCAACCATTCTAATAATAGTTGTGTGTTGTGTGCGTGTTGTTTTTTATTATATAAATTGTACTGGGAACAAAAATTGACTTGTTGACCCTAAATATTTTTCTTTTTTTTATTTTTGTACTTCCTTGTAGAGCCAACAGTTCGAGCCGAACTCATGGAGCAGGTCCCAAACATAGCCATGTTTCTCCACGAGAGTCGACCCAACTTCCCAGCAGCCTTCTCCAGATACTTGGTGCCCATTGTAGTGCGGTATCTCACAGACCCCAACAACCAAGTGAGTCAATTTAGTTTTAAGGGCAATTTTATTACATATTTTTGAATAATACCTGATTTATTTTTCCCAGATCGTTCATCCCAATTACATACCATACAGTGGCTGTGGTTACATGCACACTCAATATCTAATTCTTATCTGATTGCTGGTGTTAAAAGACTAATAAAATAACATGTAAACCGCAAAACGATCACATTTCTGATCATGATCCCTCTGATTATTCCCATCAGATTTTGTAGTTTTCATTAAAATAATCTTAAAGGTCTAGAAATCAGGTAGTAGATCAGATTTTGGTGTGCACCACAGCCACTGATATCACATTTCACCAGATAGAAGAAAGGGAGAGAGGAATGACTTTTAATTTAACTTTAATAAAATAATTCTGCATTTATGGTATCCTCTGGATACCATTTCTAATAATCTGTTGTGTTTTGGCTGTCCACAGGTACGTAAAACCAGCCAGGCGGCGCTGCTGGTTCTCCTGGAGCAGGGGCTGATCTCCAAAGCCGACATGGAAACCAAAGTGTGTCCTGTCCTGCTCGACCTCACAGAGCCCCGTTGTGACGATGACTACAAAATCGAGGCTGTGGCTGTAAGTATTTCTAAGTATTCTATTTAGACAAGCCACTAGGGATGAGACAAGATCTCCTGCCACAAATGGATACAATTACAAAGATTGTGCTCACATGTGGAAAATGATCTTGTGAGATTTTTATCCCTACGTGTCTAAATTTGACATGAATAAAAAAGGGTTAAATTTTAACACCTTTTGAGAAGCCGTAGTTCTACAACACAGTGGGGTAATTAAAGCTGTTTATCGAATTATTGGTAGGATTTTGACGTGACCTGCCAATCACATGGCAACTAAAACTATTCAGTATCTCAATGATCTGACCATGTAACTGCACTCAAAATACTACAACTGCTTTTGAGTTCATGCTAAATCAACTATTCTAAAAAGTACTATAAAATTTATTTATATGGGAAAGGGCAGATTAAACACAGGATTCACTCCAAAATCTTCAGCTAAGCCACTCCCTACATTTGCCTCTCTGCTGTTGTGCACGTAATATAATCTAAATAAAACGATTAGTCGAATGAAATTTGTATTAGTTGGCTAAGTGACCCTCAACTGATTGATTAAACTACTAAAGCACTACAGCTCTAGCGACAATAACAGCAAAGTATTAGATAAAATAATTGAAAAATTTATGTCAACCAAGCTGCACATTTTATTATAATTCTTGTTTTGTCCATTTCTTGTGGACCCAATATATTTGAAATTCTCATCCAGCGCTTATGCTAGCCGGAGTATGTCTGCTTTTAGCAGTTTTGAAAAACAAATGACCAGAAAAAATACCGATCGCCGGACACTTTGACCAAAAGAAAATGTAAACAATGAAAACAGCACCTTGATTGATATAGTTTGACAATTTGATGATTTGATAAATTAGATGGGATAGGACTTAATTAGTAGGAATAGGACCTAATTAGATGGTACATAATGATAATAACCATAATTATTATTATTATTATCTGCTCTACCAGTTCAACTTTCCAAAGCAACCATGACCTACAGGTACATGGGCTGGAGGCTTTCCGTGTGTAGATATTTAGGGGAGTTTCCCCGTAGTCTGAATTGCTCTGAGAGAGCCAAAACTGGGCTCAGAGGTGAAGCAATCTGGGTTGGTTTGATTTTCTTTTTTAAAGTAAGTTCATGTTGTTTAAAGGTAAACACATCTTTCTCACACAGAGCTTTTTGGAAACAGTGGGAGGATATCCTCAAATTATGCACAGCGTGCCACAGTTGCTCTTGCTCGATATGAAAAGGTAGCGAGGCAAGTTCTGCCTTTAGCTGTCCGCTATACAAGTTATTATGCAAAGATAACTGAAGCTATCATGTGGCGAGTGGACATTATTATTATTAAGGGTGAATTATAGATCCATACATGTAAACTTTGTGCCTGAATTGGCCACATCTGTCTTGCATCTGATGAATGCTTTGAATAAATATATGTATTAATATAATTATGCTACTGACCTAATATAATTATGCTACTAGACTAGGCCAGGACAGTCTTAGAAAAGGGATGTTAATTTGTGAGGTTCTCCTGGTTAATTAAAGGTTTAATAATTTAGAAAAAAAAAAGAAAAGCTGACTCATATGAGCAGAGATTATGACGGTTAAGGCTGCAGGCAAAAAAAAAAAAGTTCATAGGCATGTAGAAAACAAAACGTAATCAGTTTGCTTGCATGCATATTATTGATAGATGAATGGCCGGTAATTCTCATGAATGGCCGGGTTTTCCAAAGTCTGGTCTCGTCCCATCCCTATGAGCCCCCATCAGAATGAAGCTGCTCATTTAAGCCCTCTTTACACACGCATTATAGCTTTTCTATTGCCATTGAGTTAATCAGTAGCCATTTCATATTTTATTAATGGTTGAAACGACAAGTCTTAATAAGCTATTACTAAGCGAAACAAGACCGTTTATGATCCATGAGGCTTGGCAGACTGTGAGTTTCTTTTATTAGTTTGCCATATCTGTTGCAGCTTTATCTTATGCAGTCACTGGCCTATGATAGATGAAAATAGTCTCAAACACAAAACATATTTATTGTACTATCTGTCTAATGGATATTAGTTATGTTTCGAGAAAGTACTAAATGAGGGAAAATAATATAAATATAATATAAATATTTGTACAATTTTTATTTTGCAGTACCGCATACCGCACCGACTATAAGTCACACTTTTTTCATTCTTTTTCCGGAGATGCGACTTATAGATGTGAAATTATATTCAGATGCGATTTATACATGAAATTATTAAAATATATAACTAAACGGTAAATAATTTTAATACAACATACATTTTTTTTCCCAGATAATGTGTAAAGTAGTGACCATGCTGAGCAAAGACACAGTGGAGCACCTCCTCCTGCCACGCTTTTGTGACCTCTGCAGCGACGCCAGACTCTTCCAAGTCCGAAAGGTACCTAGCATAATCATACTTTGCAGCTGATGTCATCAACATTCCCTGGGGGGTGTGATGCCAACTAGAGGCATTGCTCTGTCTGAAGCTGTTGTTGAAGTTAGACTTTATGGTCAGATTGTGTTAAAAGAAAGGTCAGACCAAAGAACTGACTTAGCTGGAAATACAAGAGGTGAGGTGATTTTGTGCTGTTAAACAAGTCTCTCTCAAATAACATTACAGCTAAAAGCTAGCTAGCATTAGCCAACTGTTTTTCAGTTAGTCACACTCACTTGACCAGATTCTAATGGAAATGTGTTGTTTAAATCCATTTAGTATTTTTCCTTGGGTTTTCAGACTTGGATCTTAAAATGAATTTGGTTGTGTTGGCAAATTTGTGCATTGTGTCACCATGATAACAGCTGAACATGCCACCGTACTGCAAAGTAACAATAGATCATAGATCTATGCCCTTAATTTCCTGTTTTAAATATCCCCTAGTCTAATTCTCAACTAAGGTGCCCAGTTGGAGGTGTAGAAATGTGTGAAGCCTGTATCTCTCTCACAATACAATGATGATATTTGGAGATTAAATTAATAAGTCCTCAGCCGTGATTTTGTTTTGCATCAATTTGTAGCACACTGCGCTGTTGTTTGGCTAGGAATGTTAATGCCTTGTACAAGTGGTGCCAGTTGTTAAATGGTATGCAGTAACAACTTTAACCTAATTTGTCCCCAAGCCTCAGTCTAAAAATTTAGTACAATTATAAACTTCTAATGTCTTCATTTGAAAAGTTGGTGTAATTTTGCACACATGTTGTTCTTAGGTTTGTGCTGCTAATTTTGGGGAGTTCTGCTCAATCGTCGGACAGGAGGCAACAGAAAAGCTACTGGTAAGATGAAGGATGAACATGAAGTGAAATTAATGACAATTGAATGATTAAGTTTAGAAATCATATCCCACAAGTTTGAGATTAAAACATGTACATAGAAAATACAGAAAAAAATGTTACACTTGATTTAAATTGTTTTTGTTTAAGATCATATATCAAAGCTATGTGAGGTTAACATGGGAAATGGCCTAGATTAGTTTATCAGCTGGGTGGAAAATAGTTAATTACATTCATAACAGTGAACGACAGATGTTATTACTAAAAGAAATAATACTAATTGCTTTTGGCATTTCAGTGTTCAAAAGTTCCTTTCATGTTGATTTCCCAGATGCCCAAGTTCTTCGACCTGTGCTCTGACAGTCTGTGGGGCATCAGAAAAGCCTGTGCCGAGTGTTTTATGATGGTGTCAAACTCCACCTCTCCAGAAGTGCGACGCTCAAAGTTATCCCCCCTGTTCATCAGTCTCATCAGTGACCAGTCCCGTTGGGTAAGAAGCATAAAGATGCATGCAAAACCTTAGCTTCCTCAATACTGTGTGGAGTAATACTTGTGAAAGGCCTTTGACACATCCGATCATCTTGTTCCCAATTTTGAAACATTTATGTCATGTTAAGTTGAGTCATTTTTTTTTGTGCAATTTTGGACCAAAACCATTGATTTTTGTATTTTTTGTATTTTTTTTTTTTTTTTTATATAATTCTTTCCAGCACTAATAGTTGAGCATTGTTAATCCACAAAAATGCAGAATTGACTTATTCCATTATACACAATGTCATATTTTATATGATATGTGTATAACTTGTCAATCCATTATTAAACTAAAATGTTGAACACTGTGTGTCTGTTCCTTAGGTCCGACAGGCTGCCTTTCAGTCATTGGGGCGCTTTATCTCCACCTTCGCCAACCCCTCCAGCACAGGCCTTCACTTCAGAGAGGACGGAGCCCTGCTCGAGGTGCCCAGGTGCACAGCAGACAAGTGAGTATGACTTCTTCACACAGTGTGAAAAAAGTGAAGTATTCTATCATATATTTATTACCATTAATAGGGTGGCCCAGTTAATAAGCAATATGCCCTTAGATCATGGGGTACCCAGTGGTGATGCGCAACCAAGTGCAATCAAAGTCTGGAGTTAAATTCTGTGCTTTCAGCTCTGTTCTCTGGCAAAAACAAACAACAACTTGCCAAATTGCGTTACAACTGGTTTGTTGTGATGATCTCTTGCAAAAAGAACAGCTAAATAAAAAGAAAACAACTTGACTGTTATATGCTCCAGAATTTGAGTTGGTCGTGCAATTATCGGTATTTTGACAGTAATAAATATGTAAAGCGGGGTCTGAGGCAGTGTTTTTTTTTTTTTTTTCTCCAGTGACTGCTCCCTAAACTCCCTGAACTGCCCCAACCTGAGCACGCACCACAGCACAGAGAGGACCATTGCCCACACGCCCCCTAACCAGGACGGCCGCGCCACACCTTCTCCTGAGCGCTCGCTAACGGCCGACCGTGAAGACATGCGCACCTACGAATACAACAACCACCACCCTCACAACCAACACCACACGCCTGATGCACAAGAAAGCTTTAGCCACAACCACCTCAACAACAGCAGCACCACCACAGACAATGAGCAGACAGATGAGAACTTTAACTCTTTCCACTACTGGAGGTCCCCTTTACCGGACATCAGCGACGAACTGGAGATGTTAGCAACAACAGCAACAAAAGAGGAGGGGAGAGAGGAGGAGAAGGAGGAGGGTAAGACGGAGGAACAGCCAAAGCAGCAGATAGACCAACTGGGAGATAGATGCACGCACGACGCTAAATCCAACTCCACCAGTGACCAGATACAGAAGGTGTTGGACTGTTTGCAGCCTCACTTAGATGACCCCGATGTGCAAGGTAGGGCAATAAAAAAGTTGCAGTATTGTATATAGTATACTTTGCAACTGATGGCATCACAGATTCAGGGAATATTGATGACAACTGTAGCCACTGCTCTGGCTGAGATTTTGTGTTAAGAAAAGCTCAGATTAAAGTCCAACAATCTGCCCATAAATAACTGACTTAGTTGGAACTACAACAGGTGAGGTGATTTATGCTGTTAAACAAGTCTCTTACACATAGAATTATAGTCACATGCTAGCTAGCATTAGCCAACAGTTTTCTAGTTAGTCGCATTCACTGTTTTTGTAGAATATCAAACACCTAAACAGGGTCATAAACGCTTGTATTGATCACAGGCTGCTGGTGTTTAAATCTATTTTGTTTGTTTTTTCTAGAATTTTCCATCTAAAAACTGTTTTGTCAGTGATGTCACTGCAAAGTATCAATAATTTGAAATCAATGCATTATGACATATCATTTATTTTTGTTATGTGATGTTTCTGCTGTTTTTATTTTGTTTAGGTGTAGATGAGGAGGACAGGAGCAGAGATAAGTTGCATTCAGAACAGAGACAGGAGATTCGTCCAAACTGTGCCGGTGTGTTCTTAAGTGCAGTGCATGTCAAGAGAAAGTTGTGCAGTTTTAAAATGGCTGAGATAGGGCAGCATGGATTCTGAGTATTGTATCTACAAACTGAATGTATACTGTTGTGTGTTCGGTTTGGCCTACTAGAATTGACCTAAGCTAAATCTAGCTTAGTACTAACTGGACCTTGTTTAGTCCTAAACTAGGTCCACAGTAGAGCTAATCCAATGAGTAAGGCACTGCAAAACAAGGCAAGTTTATTTGTATAGCACAATTTGTACACAAGGTAATTCAGAGTGCTTTACAATAAGAAAGACATTAAAATCACAATACAACAAAACATAATCACAAATAATCATCATAAAATTCATGAAAAAATTAAAGGAGAAAAGTGAAAGGTTTTTATTCTGCAGTCATATGCATAAACAACTGTTTATCTGTTTTAACAGGAGTACTAACTTGGTTTTACCTTTATCCATACTGTGCAGTCTTTTTGGTGCATAATATTCTGTTATAGCTGTACTATCCAGCAGTTCAAAATCAAAACAGTTGCAAGGTCCATACTGATAATGTCCAAAAAAATGTTCCACCTGTTTTTCTGCTCCACCTCCAAGGGTTATTTTTGGAGCCAAACTATTATTTTTATGTGTTTTGAGATTTCCCTTTTTATTTATTTATTTCATCTTAATCTTCCTGAAAAGGTTTAAATCAGAAACTAGTATTTAGATCATCATTTGAACAAGGGTTGGGCACGTGTTTTATTGTGTTAATGCAGGTCCTGTGTATCAGTCAAAAAACTGGATCAAGGAGCCCTACTCCAGTCTGCGCTTGTCTTCTCCTCTCCCCCTCTTTCTCCCCCTCCTCTCTCTGCTGTACATACACACACATTACTCTCTCTCTCTCTCTCTCTACCGAGCACATACACATTAAGAGGCGGGTCCGCTGTGTCTGTGCAACAGACAAGTCCAAGTTCTGTTTGAGTTTTTAAACTATCCACATAATCCATGATCAGAGAAACAGCCAGCTAAAGTCTGCAAACAGAGAATGACGCTAAATACATGATTAAATATATGCATGAAGGATTAGCGATCGCACATGTCAATCATGTTTACTTTGAAAACTTTGGAGATATTAAAATCCCACATGTCAAGTAACTTGTGAGCTGGTTTGAACTAGGACTGCACCTGAAATAGGACTGCACCAGGACTAAACGAGGACTAAATGGGATGACTGACCTTTCCTAGACCAGAATCAAGACTAAAGCAAGACTATGCCAGGACTGTTAAGCTCATAGTGAGCAGAAAGGAGCAGCAAATTACTTGGGACAACCACGGGACTTTTGATTTGAAAAATAGCCTCAGCTTCAAAAGGTTAAATAATTTCCCAATCCTATATTTTAATTTTAGACATTAGAAAAGTAATAATATAGGCCAATGTTGAGTCAATTTTAAATAATGTGGTCCCAGATACGTTGATAAAGCCAAGTCAAAACAGCACCACTCTGGGTGAATACTACAGTATATTTATGACCTATGGAAAAAAATGTATTTAATCAGACATTTCTTTCTCAAGTCAAGGAGGCGAATCAAAATACACAAAATTTTTAGCCTAAATAATAAAATGAAGAGCTATTTAGGAGCTTAAAAACCCTTATTATATCGTTTGTTTTTTTTACCTTTGCAAAATGTGATTAATCTCAGGCTTAGATTGCAATTAATCACAATTAAGATTTTAATCACATTAACAGGACAAAATCTGACCTTTCCTAAACAATCTTTTCTGAGCTTTATTGGGACTAGTATAAGACCACATGGTAACATAGATAATTTACAGCCCAAAATTAAGGTACTTTCTCTAAAATATAATAATAATAATAATTACAAAAAAAATTAATTCTAACTTTTTTTTTTTTTAATCATGACAACACTACTTTAAACTCTTACCATCTATGTTTATTTTATTGTTTATTAACCTATCCACTCCCCCCCACAGCCCAAGTGCAGGTGTTGTCGGCTGCCCTCAAAGCCGCGCAGCTCGACAGCCCGTCCATGAGCGCTGACAGCAGCCCCACCACAGAGAGCTCATCTCAGGACAGCGACTCGGACAGCCCTTCTGACGAATGCAAGTCCATGGAGCTGCAGTCGGAGGAGAGCGAGTGCAGCGACAGTCCCACAGAGGAGGAGAAGAGTCTGGAGTCCCCCGCCACGAGCCCCGAGTCCGGTCCAGAGTCTGGCCCAGAGTCCTGTCCCGAACCTGAGCCAGAGTCCTGTCCCAAGTCCTGTCCCGTCCAAGAGCAGGGAGACGAGGAGGGGGACAGTAAAGCAGTGGAGAACCAGGAAGAGTCACCGCCAGATTCACCACTTCTGGTAGGACTGTACAATTCAGTTCAATTTATTTTTATATAATCCAGTATTGTAACAGCAGTCGCCTCATGGGGCTTCACAAAAAAAAAAAAGGCTGAGGGACTCCTGCTTCACATGAGAGTTAAACTGTGACATTACCACTAACTTGATTTCTAGGCTATGATGTCTTCCAGGAAACTTGAAAAAACTCAATCTAGAGACCTACACTCAAAATCATGAGGGGGATTTCTTGCCTTTTCCCACAGCCGTAGTGTTAGCAGTGTTTTTCATGGAATACTTATTTGAAAGACCATACATTGATACCACATCAAATCAATTATTAGCATTATCTTTAATGTAAATAAGAATGTATTACTTGAATACAACAACAACTTTCTTGCAACTACAATCTTCTCACAAAGACCCAAACTGTTATACTGACTGTTGTTCCCTGTCACTTGTCACAAACAACTTGGGGAGAATTAACACATAAAGCCTACTTAATCACACAAGTCAACACAACTTTTGGATCTGACTGGGAAATCACATGCAACAACACATCATAATAACAATGTCTTCAAGGCCCATTTAAGTTCTTCCTAATGGTTTCTTTCTGTGGCTTCTGCACAGGAGTCTGAGCTCATTGAGAGCATAGAAGACGAGGGCATCGAGGACTCCGCTCACAGCCCCACATCGGAGGACAAACCCAAGATACAGGTCTGACTTTCTGTCTAACTTACCACCCATATTTATTTATGCATACACGGATCACTTTTTTCTCCCACTCTATTAACGTCTCTAGTTCATCCCTTCTGACCGCCAGTTGGCGGTGTTGAAGGCACTAAATGTTCACACATGTGCAAGGAATATTCAGCGCTGTTAGCATTCATAGAACTGTAGCTACATAAGTAACTTTTGTTTTATGTGTTGCAGAATGTGATCCCCCAGCAGCTCCTGGATCAGTACCTCTCCATGACAGACCCAGCCCGAGCTCAGACGGTGGACACAGAGATAGCCAAGCACTGTGCCTTCAGTCTGCCCGGGGTGGCCCTCACACTGGGGAGGCAGAATTGGCACTGTCTTAAGGACACCTACGAAACACTGGCTACTGATGTACAGGTAAAGGCAAACATTTATCATAAACAATAAAGTATAATGGTATAACCTGCTACAAATCTATTGGTAGTCACTATTGTAATACGAATGTACTAGGTCTGAAAGAAGGTTCAGACTAATTCATAAATCAGTCAATATCTATATTTGTAGTAGCTCACAGATTCGTCCAGAATTCTAGGCCCCTCAATTCACAATCGCTAGTTATCATTATTTTTCCTCATGATTATTTTGACAATTTGATGGCTTCCTGAACATTGCAGCTTTATCACATTTTGGTTCATTGTGGCTTAACGGTTTTCATAGGTTTCATTAGTGTGTAATTGGCTACCACTGAATTAATGTTTTAAATTGTGACTTGTAGATCAGTGGTAATGCATGTTTATTTTGATAATGTTTTGTGTCTCCTGCCCAGTGGAAAGTGCGGCGGACTCTGGCCTTCTCCATACATGAGTTGGCGGTGATCCTTGGAGACCAGCTCACAGCAGCAGACCTGGTCCCCATCTTCAACGGGTTTCTCAAAGATCTGGACGAGGTCCGGATCGGAGTGCTCAAGCATCTCTATGACTTCCTCAAGGTACAAGCTTCAGATTATATTGTATACATGGACTGTCCATTTGGTTGTTTTCATGGAAATGTTATTCCTATGACATAAAATATATCCAAGTATGGTTTTAACTTTCCAGTCCTCATTTAGCCACCTCCAGAAAGATATGCAGTGTTGCTTTAAATTTAAATTGAGTCTAGGACTGTTTCTAGTAGTTTATTTGTAAATTGTTTGAGAAAGAATTAGCATTATACATTTGTTTGATGGTAGGGTGTGGAAAAAGTTCTTGTATTCATAGTCAGTCTCACTGGGACATTTATTTTTTTTCTTTAAAACTATTGTTGTCAAAGGTGGTTTGAACCGGCTAACCTCAGTATCTTCTTTAGCACATACCATAATGTCTCCAGATCTATGTGATGACTACAGAGCAGTAAAGCCAGTTTAGATGTTCCTATACCAACAGCACAAGTTAACCCTGTGTTTTCCCTTTTTCTTCTTAGCTCCTGCATGCAGACAAGAGGCGAGAGTACCTGTACCAGCTCCAAGAGTTCATGGTCACCGACAACAGCCGCAACTGGAGATTCAGATACGAGCTGGCAGAGTACGTCCAGTGCATTTCACACACAGAGCTCCGCATTAGCCACACTCACTGCTAATCTAATGTAAATAATACGGTCCTACTGCCTGTGACCGCACTCATTCAGTTGATCTAGATTTGAACTCTGATTTAACAGTTCAGCAAAGACTTTTTTAAATTGAGGAATGTTGAATATTTCAACTTGCAGAATTGATATCTGTCTTGTATTTATGTTTATATTTGGAATACCTTGAAAACCATGCATTCTTACTGTTGGGGGTTTTGCCTCTCCAGAGATCAGACCTGTAACATGGCCTGTTGGCACACCTACTTGTCCCCATGGAAATGGATAAGCTTAATGCCACATCCTGAAACATTCATGATAAAGCAATAATATATCCATGGAGACAAGCAGGTCGTGGTCCCTATTGACCTAGTGCAGCTTTTAAAATTTACTACATGTTGATTTGCCGTATCTCTTTTTTTTTTTTTTTTTTCCAGTTTAAAGCAAATATATGTAGCTATTAAGAGAGCAAAAATGAAAACACAGGAAAGCTCTTTACAAAATGTGACAAGAAATTACAATGTGGTCCACAAATTTAACAATTAGCAAAAATTCAAAAATTCATTTTATATTTGCTTGCCATATGTATTAGATTCTTTTTTAAAAATGCAGTAAATTATGAAATATATAAACTACCTTTTGATTTCAGTGGTGTCTTTAACAGTGCACAGTGCATTTGACCCTTTTGTCTGTGTCCCCTGTAGGCAGCTGATCCTCATCATCGAGCTGTACAGCCACTACGACGTGTACGACTACCTCAGGCAGATCGCACTCACACTGTGCTCTGACAAAGTGTCCGAAGTCCGGTGGATTTCCTACAAACTGGTCAGTCCCAAACTCAGAGCTCATAGTCACAAGGGCTGTAGGCCTTTAGTCAACTAAGGCTGCATTGACAGATTAATCACCTAATAATTTTATTTAGATTAGAAGAATTTATACAGGGCAACAGCAGAAAGGGGAAGTAAGTGAGCGATGGTATTTATATGTAAAAAGACAGATTGAACTATGATTCACAAATTTATATAAATCTATAGTTTTCTAGTACTTTTTTCTGCATAAATATATATATTTTTGCATGAACTTCCATGCAGGTGTAGTCTTGTGAGTGCAGTTTGGATCAGATATTAAGAGATACGCAATAGTTTTGAGAGTTTTTGCCACGCCCGTCGACTAATCGATCGGCAAATCTTTAGTCGACCAAGAATTTCTTCAGTCGACTGTAGCTCCAGTAGTTACAATTGTGCTGTTTTTTTTTTTTTTTTTTTTTTTTTTTGACTTTGAGTTTCTGAGATGGTTGGTAAAGACGAGCCCTGGTTTGTATTTCCACTGGTAGTTGTATCCAGGTGGAGATAATGGCATTAGGCTGATGTCAGAGCAGTGTCCCAGGAGCATTAAGAACATGACAAAGCACAGAGCACATCTCATGACTGTAATGAAACAGAATGTGTCTGGCGTGTGGCTGTAGTCTGATGAGAAAGGACAAGCCCAGAAATGATACAGACTAATTGAAGATGGCATTGGAGGTGTTCGCCTAAGTGATATTGTTTACATTCATTTAGAGTTGATGTATAAATTTTAAGGAAATAATACTGCCTTGCATTTAACATTCACAAGCCACCCGTAGCTCCACACTGTAGTCATTCTTCATTTACTGCACATTATTTGGAGGTAAACTACTTCTGTAGCCACAACTGCCTTGAGCTAGACTGACAGCCAATTTGTGCCAGATTATCAATCTGGGATG
Source organism: Periophthalmus modestus (assembly GCA_019594935.1). Lineage (NCBI taxonomy): Eukaryota > Metazoa > Chordata > Actinopteri > Gobiiformes > Gobiidae > Periophthalmus > Periophthalmus modestus. The sequence continues at coordinate 29,891,596 of JAIEZT010000013.1, read as the reverse complement.
ACTCTCACTGAAGGTGATGGGAACCAATGATTGGAGGTTAAAACAAATACTCCAAGCTGTTAGATGTTCCGGGTTGTTCCACTGTTGTGACGTTTTGACCAAGCTTTTGTTAAATCCAGTTGAGAGAAAAGCACAGTCCACAAATGTACAAAGCACTTTCCTCTGCATGTGTTTCAAAAGCAAAATTTTCTATATTTGTGCTAAAATAGGCAGAAGTACATCAGCATCGCCATGTTCGTTTTGGTTAGTTTTATGCTGGCTTCCACCCAAGCCACAATGCTGCCCTGTGATTGGCTGAAACATTCCCTTGTGATAGGTCAGACTGACCAGAGTCTAATAAGATGGATTCTTAAGAGTTTGTGAACTCAAAGATTGTGAGAATTCATCCTGCTGGCAAGATTGCCTCACACCGTCACCAGTCGCTTACACCACACACTCTTACATGGGCAATTTTAACTTGTCTACACTGTTGATTTTCTAGAAGAATGCAGATTACATCATGTGTCATTTTTTTTTCTGATTATCTTTTGTGTCTCCTTGTCCTAGGTGGTGGAGATCCTTCAGAAGCTGTATGCAAGTGGCGCAGATGATCTGGGCCTGAACTTTATCAATGAGCTCACAGTCAGGTTTTGTCACTGTCCCAAATGGGTGGGACGACAAGCCTTTGCCTTCATATGCCAGGTCTGTACCTCTATTGTACTTGTTAGAGGCATGATCATTTTTTTTGTACTCTAGTAGAGTTTCTGAATTGTAGTTTTTGCGGCACATGTTGAGGTTAGATCTTAATACTTGAATACCTTTCGTCTGTTGTTCCACATGCATCAGTGTACCAAGATTAGGGCTGCAAGATCAATCAGTCAAATCTGAATCACAGTTTGAAAGGACGAAAATGGCTAATCGCAAAGTAATCGCAAAGTACCTTAATTTCCTCAAAATAAAATATCCCGTCTAATTCTGCATAAAACACTGTTAACTCTGTATACTCCCTCAGTCGTCCAGGTATGATCCTTGGCAAAAGAAAAATTCAGTTTTGTCAACTTTTTCTTTTGCTGCTAACCCTGTTGTTTAGATCTGTACAAACCTGTTCTGAAATGTGACTCTTGCATCAGTTTGTCAGTTCATAGTTCAGTCTTTTTGACAGTTCTCCTGGAGGAGTTTAAAATGTGAACTTTGAACAGAATCCTATTATTAAAACATAAATGACAAATCTAATCGCGATACTTGAGAGAAAAAGAAAAATCTCCCAAATCGCAACTACTAGATGTTTCCCAAATCGGATACATTTCCACAAGAGCATTCATGTTGGAAACAATGGTAACATCACTATGAATGAAAGAACGTCATGAATGCTGATGACCTGATAACGTCCCCTGGTGAATGACTCATTAGACTGTTGAGCTTGTCCGTGCACTTTTTGTCTTGTCTTCATGACTCACCTCCCTTCTCCCTCCTCCCTCTACATGACCTGACTCATACTTCCTCTGGTTCTAGGCCATAGTAGAGGAGGAGTGCATGCCCATGGATCAGTTCAGCCAGCACCTCCTGCCGAGCCTGCTCAGCCTCTCCTCAGACCCTGTGGCCAACGTGCGCGTGCTGGTGGCCAAAGCACTGCGCCAGAGTGTCATGGAGAAACGTGAGCAACACTTTTAGTCCGTCTTTGTTGATGTGGGCGAGGTAAACGGGCTTAAAAACGTATTTACCAAATTCAGAATAAGATAAGGATTCAGAACTTTGATCTCAAGTTGACCTGTCACAATAATTACTATATTGACTGTTGTTCAATATATGAAACAACAATGGAACAATATATTTTTGGGCTCAGTATTTATCGTGTGTACAGTTTATTTTATTTTATTTAAATTTACAAAAATAAACAGTGGGAGTGTTTAATTTGACCACATATTTTTATTTTATTTTATTTTTTTAAGTTTTAGCTGAGTTTTTAAATTGTCAGTTTTAAGTTGTTAGAAAGTGCATATGTAAAATTTTAAATAATAATAACAATTTCAATTTTTTCTATGACCAAATTTAGCTGAACTCAAAATTTTGGTCATCAATTCAGAATCCCAGTGATTTTCCAGTTGACATAACTGAGATGTTCAAATGCACTATGGGTCTCTTTTGTAAAGCATCAGGCCTGTCACAATAATTATATCAGCTTATCGTTTACTGAACACAATTTTTTTGGGAGGTCAGTGTTTATCGCAGGAACTTTTTCTTTGCACTATTGGGGTACTACTTTCAGTTATTTTGCAGCACTACAGTAAGATTTGAGCTGTAAAGAGTAAACTTTTATGACTCGTTACAGATATAAACTACTAAATAGTTTCATTCTGCTACATATGTATGGTAGCTCATGTTTTAACAATATTGTACAAATAGAAAATGTTTTATTGAGATTCGTGTATCTGATATGAAAAAAAAAAAAAAAAACATGCATAGTTAACTTTGCATGTTAAGTATGGGATCTATAAAAGGACATCTTTACCTAGATATTAGTGTGTGATTATCCTGTGGATTCTGATTGAAGTGAGCAAGTTTGTGGAAGTTTACATGGGATTCTCACTAAAACTGTACAGATAGTTTTATAAATGAAACCCGAGGTGACTGTCTTGCATATAACAAAAATTGTGTTTCTTTATCAGAGGAGGCAATAGATTCATATAATATAGAGTTTTTCAAATATTGGCATTGGCCGAATTTCACTTTGAAATGAAGATGCTTATATTGACACCGGAATTCATTTATCCTAAAAAAAAAACCAAAACACATACATTAGTTTTAAGGGACTAAGTTTATAATTTGTCTCGCAGCTTACTTCAAGGAGCCCGGCTGTGCCTACTCAGATGAGCTGGAGGAGACCGTCATGGCGCTGCAGTCAGACAAGGACCGAGACGTGCGCTTCTTCGCCAGTCTGGACCCCAACAAAAACCTGGCAGACACCGCACCCCTCATCTAACCCCCTCCTCCCCCTACAGACTCTCCTCCTCCTGTCAAACTTTTACAGACTTCTACAGACCACAACACCAGCAGAAACCTAACCAGGCAACGGCAAGACAGAACCCGCTAATCATGTCTTGAGGTCCATTAAAAAACGCGCACATTCACAGCAGTACCAGTTGCATTCAGAGTTTTTAGAAAAAGAGCAGGACTCGTATTTTGAACTTTGGAACTTTCCCCCCTTTTCCCTAAACTAAACTAATTGCTAACCCTTCCTAAAGCTAATTGTAAGCTTGATTATAAACTGTTTTTAGTTTAATTTTTTGCATTTCTTAAACCGGTCGCTTGAATCTCGATGTGTTGTGCACTAACTCAGGGGGACCTGTTTGAACTGAAAAACAGCATTCGTGAAAAAAAAATGAAAAAAAAATGCAAGCATATTGTCCCGCTTTTTGTTGAGCCACTGACCAGTGAAAATCAAGTAGCTTTACTGGTGATTTTCAATTCGTTTGGTCCAAAACTGAAATTCATTTTTGTCTCCAATGTCAAACATGTCATTGTGTTAATGTGATATCTTTATTTTACATTTGGGTAACCACTACTTTTTTCATAATTAAAACTAACATAATTTTATCAGGTAACAACATTAATTGGTCCAATTCTCGACATCCCAAAAGTAAAGCTGTCTGTTGACCTTATAGATTTGTGTATGCGAGCAAACGTCTTGAATTGGCCAGAAAATTATTGCACTTTTAGTTTTTTATAATCAAAAATGCTATGTTTTAACAAATATTAGCCCCAGTTTTAGAAATGTATGTGATTGGCAGGGAGCAAGCTTAGACCAATTTTATTTTGAAGGTTGACTTGCTGAGAAGAGATACATTTTTATTTTATTTGAATATGAACAGATTTTCAGAACTGTATTTTTAGGTTGAATTTTACATTGTTTCCATAGGCCAATATATGGGCCATCTGGATATAAAAATCAAGCCATAATTGACAGACTTCTTTAACACCTTTTTTCTCCTAGTTTAACAGGATCAACAAACTAAAATGTTTGGACCTACCATTGGTGTTGAAATTGAACTATTACAATTAACACATTTCTCTTATACACTGACCGAAACTTCTATAAAAAAAAAAAATGTTTTCATAAAGTCTTGAATTTACTTTTTTCCACCAAAAATGTGATTTGTTCCATTCATTTTCAGGACATGTACCAGAATACCTCTGCTTGGATTTGACTTGCCAGTGAGGATTTGAGTGTCAGCGAATAGCAAATAGTTTTAGTTGTGGCGTTTTAACATCTCTAACAACAAGGGCTCATGTTGGATGGACAGGGTCTATTTGATGATGATGAAATGAGCACATAGTTTGGAATATGCATGTCCCCAACAAATTTCTTCCCCCTCTCCTCCCCTGTCCCATTTGTGTATAGTCAATTCCCATGATGGCTGCGGATCTAAAGTGTACAGTAGGTAGCTTTTTAATATAGCGAAGAACATCTGAAGCAGGTGATATTTCCCTGTCCAAGTGGAGCCATTTTAAAGTATGAGTTTTCTCAAAAATGTTGTACAGCGTTTGAACCTGTGGAAAAAATGGTTGAGTTTTTTTGAACCAAGGCCAGTTTGAGTAGGGTATACTATGGACCCAAATGGTGAGGTGTGTGGATATTGGGAGCAGTCACCAAGTCACTTTTTGTAGTCTTTGGAGCTCTTTTCCTTTCCTTGTAAATGATAAGCCGTTTTTGACATAGACCTAACTTGAGAAACTTAAGCTGATTGTGGTGTGTGCTGTGCATCTCAAGTTTTTTTGTTTTTTTACTTCAGAAACTTTTTGGAGAGGCCACTGCGGTGAATGGCACTCATCTCGTCTGTCTGCGACCTGTGTCCATCTCATTTTTTTTATGTAGTAGAACAGTTAATATATACATTTTATGAAAATTATTTTTCTTTTCAATTATGCACCACTGTTCAAAGATTTTATATCCTAACTTTACAAAATTTACAATCTTTTTAATATTCAATGGTTTCATTAAAAAGACGTTTTATGTAATGTTATTTTTAGTATTCTGTAATTAAAATGATGAAAATTACAAAGGTGTTTTGTTTTTGTTTAACACAAATACACTTTTTACTATTTATATACAAGAATGTTTCCGTGGATTCTGTTCTTCAAACCTAAAAAATCTAGACTTTTGACTATCACCATAAACTAACCAATCTTCACCTGTTTGTAGGGGAAATACACATAAGGATGGTCTGATGTTTCACCCAAAACTGATCTAATGTAATTCGACTCAGTTGTGGCCATTAACCAATGTTTTCAGATATTGGTACCACCATATTAATATCTATTGCAAGACTCAGTTAAAGTAAAGTTCACAAATGAATTCGCTCTTATAAAAATTACTAATTACTATTCACCTTTTTTTAAAAAGCAAAAGTTTCCTATCCCACGTTGTACTCCCAAAACTCTGCACTAACTCCATTCTGCAGTGCTTTTCTAAATACTGTTTAGCATGTTCAGCCATATCTCCTTTAATTCCCAAAGTCTTAAAATGGTCAAAGTCCGGCCGGCCCAGTTTTCTCAGTCTTCTTGCTGCCGATCGGTAACACTTCCATGGTTGGGCTTCTAGTAAAAGGTGTTGAGAGCAGGAGGACAGGTCAGAAAGGAGTTGCAGCAAACCTGAATCTCCATGGTTTAGGTGCACCCACATAGTCACAGCCAAACACAGGCAGAGGTGGAACTGAGAGCAGCCTTGTTGTTTAAGGTATCCCTGCAGAGCCTCAGTATCTGTCGTTATATCCAGGTGAATGAAGGAGATATTGTTGGGAAAAGGGTTGGTCTGGTTGGCTCTCTGGATTAAAGTCTCATCCAAATCAAAACCCAGCATGTGGACTGGTCTTTGAGATGGATCCTCTTCCGTCAGTGTTTTCAGGATATGCTCGTAAAACGCCACTGTCAGCTCCTGAAATTTACATGGAGAAAAAAATGTAAAATTTAAAATCACTTGTATATTAGGCTTTCATGTATAGATATGGATGAATGAAGGTCAAATATAATGTATATATGTGAAGATATGACAGTTCAATCCATGTAAAAAAAAAAAAAAAAAAAGTCAATAATAATAAAAAATACAGTATTTGACAGGTCACGAGTCCAGATTTTAAATTTATACAACAACCTTGGCATTAAAGAGTGATATGCAGAGATTTTAAACCAAATTATTTCACAAACTAAGACAATAGATCAATCAAGCCAGATTAAAAAAAAAAAAAAAAAAAAAAAAAAAAAAAAAAAAAAAAAATCATATGTCAATGGACAAGGGATGGGACGGTATACGACAATATCGTCAATCGCGATTATGGCGCGACTTATAATGCAGACACTACCAACACCATAGTCATCTGGACCTGAGCCTGTCGTACATCTTCATCTCAAAGCCACTAACCACTCCTTTGAAGATAGTGATGGTCAGATTTTAGCCAGAGAAAAGAAATGATTTGAGAGGGGAGTTAAAGAAGCAGTTTTTGTTAGGAAAGACAATCATTCCTTGAACAGGCATGGGGCCCTGAGACATCATCTCTCCCCCTATATCTATAACTCCATTCTCAGACCCAAAGGAAACAAAGAAAACAATAAAGCTGGCCAGGATGCCAAAAAGTTTGTAAGCACCCATTAAAAGTTGTATGAATATCCTAATTATGACTCAGGCACAGTGCACACTTAGTGTAGCCCAATAGACCTAGCCTACAAACAGAAACTGTTAACAACGGCTGTTTCCAGTTTCTCCTCCCTTCAGACAGATTCAAGGCAGTGTCCACCAGTAATCTGACCTGAACTGAAGAAGCGGCTTGGATGAGCAGCGAAACGTCTTCACCCCTACAACTTTTTTGTCCAGTTGACAGATTTAACGTTTGGCTTTTACTGTGGATCAGACCTGGACGACTGGGCGTTTACACAGATACCAGCATTCTTCTTACCCCGGAATTGCATCCCACGTCCAGAATGAGTGTCTTATGCTCGCCGTGGCCCACATCATTTAATAGGGAAGCTGGGATCAGACTCAGGCGGTTTTCCGGAGGATTAAAGGTGTAATAGTTTATAAAATTACCAAAAGGAGCGGCTCCTGGATCATCTATTTCAGCTTCAACTTCACTGATTTTGGAACATGCTGCCATTGTTATGTGTGGCTGTAAAATGGTTCCGTGTGAAACACTGGTCGTTAACATGGTCCGCCCTCTTACTTAATTTACAATCAGTAGATTCAGAGCACTTGCTCTCTTCATATTATGTTAACTTTATCTTAATAAAAATATACAGTTTTCTATGCATATTTTAGAACCTTGAATCATTCATTGAATTATTTACTTTGTTTAGGTTTTCAATTTCACGTTTGGCCCTTCCGAGACCCCATACTTTTCATAAGCGTCAGTCACAAACTAGCTGCTAACTTCACATACCGGTGACATTGGGGTGAAATATTCTCAGATGTTCTTTTGGATGGTTTAAAAGGTAAATAAATTATAAGAATAATGTCCCCTTCATGTCGATAATGTTGAGGATTAACTAAAGAGGCTAACTTTGGAGCTAACGCGTAAATGTCTTTGACCCCAAGTGGCATGATGTAGCTAATGTTGAAATAAATACAAAGATATCTCAAATATTGGTCTGTTATAAGTCTGTTCATCACTTGATTGCATTTATGTATTAGGCACACATACAAAATCGAATATAGCGAAACTGATCATGTTGAGGAGGAAATTGTCACACGCCCTTGTAATTTTGAACGTGTAGTTGGTGTTGCCTGATTTCCGCACATTAAAATTGCCTGGCTGGCTAGTGGTTTTGTACCGTATTTGTGCTCCAGCACAGATTTAGGCTCGTGTCTGTTATCATAATATCATATATAACTTTTAATAATTTAAGATGTATTTGCTGCTAATGTAAAGGATGTATTTGTGACACAAAATCCTTAACTCTAACTACGTGGTCCGATATTGTATATGGCCCTATTTTACAATGGCAGTAATGAGTAATTAATGAAAAATCAAGGGGTTCTCGTTTTCTTGGCCAATCACTACAAATCTTACAATGTCTTTAATACTGAAAGAACTTTAGCTGTTGACACACACATATGCACTTAGTTGATTATACTATACTTGCTTGTATAAGTTGTGTGCCTTAAATCCATTCACACATGCTATTTATCAAGTGCTTTTCAACAATCTCCTCCTACTAAACTATTCTTTTTTCTCTCTCTCTGCAGCAAATCCACAATGGTGACTGGAAAACGCCTGGCAGACATCGGATACAGAGCTTTCTCCGCTTCCATGATGATGTTGACAGTCTATGGAGGCTACTTGTGTGTGATGAGGGGCTACCGCTACATGAAGAAGCAAGAGCAGCTCAAGCTTGCAGCTGAAAATCAGGACCCTGACGTCATAAAAGACTGACATACTGGATTGTTTTGAATAATGTGGTTGATATTTGGCAATTAATGTATATTTGGCTTTATCTGGAATGGGGACAGATGAAGTTTGAGGGAGATGTGGGAGATGTTTTGTTTATCAACCAAATGAACCAAGAATATATTTCCATTTGTGTGATCACTGTTGACATGGAATTGCATTGCAACTATTTGTAATATATTATATGCCATTAAAGTAACAGTTTGTCATTTGTTTTAGATCATTGGTTCACAAAGTGTGAGTTGAGAAGCATGGGTTTGGGGTTGTGAGAAAAAAAAAAAAAAGACAACACGTAGTGACAAAAAATGTATATAAAATTAAGAAATCACAAATTCCGCTTTTCAAAAAGAATATATTCTGAAATTGATTTACAAGGCACTCAATTGAGAACATTTATACAGTTTAGCACAGTCCTCACAACCTGGAAATCTCAAAAGGCAGTGACAATGTACAATTTCATCAATATTTTTTGGTTTCAGAAGTAGTAAAAAAAACAAAACAGTAAAACAAAAGTGAACACAATTCGCCAAGTTAAATCCACAATAAATATCAAAAAGCTGAAGTGCTGTCATGAACAAAAACAATTAAAGCGTATTGCACTTTGGACCAAACGCCAGATTTCCTCAGTTATTAGAACATATATACATCTTCTCAACATAATAGTCCTACTGTGACGTTATATATAGTCTGAAGTGCACCTCGGTAGCAGCACTGCCCAATTGTGATCTAGTGTGGACTAAAGGGATAGCATAGTATTTTTATATGCACTGGTTTAATAGATACCGTAAAGCATGTTTATATCCTGCAGCTAATCATTGTATGGTTTTGGAGAAGAAAATAGGAGTAATCATTTTCAACTACTTTGTCAGGACAGACAAATGGGTTGATAAGTAAAAATTAATAGTAACTACTACTTTTGTGTTAACTTGAAATTTAAACTGAAATATAAATATTTGGTCTGGTACTATTTACATGTTTAAAGATGACAAAAGATGACAGGACATTTCTGTAGAACTGATACCCAAATTGGTATGGGTTGTATAACTTACTAGAGATGTGATGAGATACAATTTCCACAAGACAAGATAAAACAACATCAGGCCCACTAGACAGGACGAAATTTTGACATACTGGGGTGCAGTCCAGTTCACAGTTTTGACGTCGCAATTTTTAAGTTATTTTAAATTTTTCTGCATTCAATGTAACTCTTCTATTTGAAACTATAGTGTCTCAAGAAGTGAAAATTAGCTCGTGTTTGTTCTCCAAAAATAATCAGACAATTACTTATGCTGGAAAACAAACCTTAAGTATCTTATAGACCCCTTCATACAAAAATCTGGACTATCCCTTGAATAGCATAATATAATCAAGTTCATCTGACCAATAAAACTGGGAGACAACTTTTAAAACAAATGGAGCCAAACGCCACACAAACTCAATCCCATTTTGTAAATTATAAACCACTCTCTAACCGCAAGTACTTTTCCTGTTTCACATGTCACGGCTCCTGCTCCATCGTCAGTGTCTGTTCTTCAGTCCCCCGACACAATGTAAAGCGTGTGGGTGAGGGGTGATGACTAGAACAGGATTACAGGTGGTGCAGTAGACATTAGCTCTCCCGCATGTCCCTGGCTGATGTGAGGGTTGAGTTTATGGCATTGCAGTGTCCGTTGGTGCCGTTGGAGTCGGCCTCCTCTTCTGAGCTGCTCTCGATGTCGCTGCGAACATCGTTACTCACCTACAAAATAGTGAATAAAGTGAAATTTTACGTTGCTTACAATGTTATTGCTATTTTTGACACTTTTGATTTTTGTATTTATAGATGCACCATGTAACCTTTCTCGTCTGCAACCTGCTTGAAAACATCTTCACTCTAAAACTTTTGTCCCATTGAAAGAATGAATTTTCCTTTTGCTATTTATTGCAGTAATTTATTAATTTCAGCTATTTATTGCATTTTGCCATTTTAATTTAAACTCATTTCCTAGAACATTAGACTTTGCAGCTGTGTCACCATTTCCAGCTCTGTCACAAATGCAAATGTGTCATGTCCACAGTAACCACCGGAGGGAGTCCTGAGACAGTTGTCTCCCTAATGCAAAACAGTGGGACATGCCTTACATTCATGACACCGTTAAAGCATTACTCATCACCAGCAGCAGTTTGGGACACTGACATTTAATTTAGCACAGGTGGACAGAGTATCCAGAACAGAATAAAAGTACACAAGTTTATACAACAATATTGACAAAATTCTATCATTTTAATTCAGCGCATAACATAATTTCTTACATTTATTATTTTTGTTTTTTAAACTATAAATCTCTCTAAAAAATAAATAGATACAAAAAAAAAAAAAAAAACTCTGGGTGGCCTGAGTAAGTACGTTCTAAGTAGTCAAAATTAAGTCACCAAAGTACAAATGGAGAGTATCAACAGAATGTATCTCAAATCTTAAACAGTGATGTTAAATATTTTTGGATTTTAATATTACAGCTCCATGGAGACAAGCAGGTGACGCCATCAGGCCAAATTACAAGTCAGATCTGTGGAGACCCCGGCCTGTTCACAGTAACAATGTATGATTCCAAGGTATTTTCAACAATAAAAAATAAGTAATTGAATAAGTTAAATGGATGAATTTAGGCTTTCCTGGATGAATGACTTAATGTGTAACATTCCAGGCAAAGCAATAACATCTCCATGGAGATGGGCCTGGACCAGAAAGGTTAAATAGTGTACCATTAAGTAATATTTTGTATTTAAAGTAAATGTTCACAATAGTGATGCAAGATGATATGTATTTACTGCCCATCTTCTATTTGAAGTGAATTTAACACAATGACATTAACTCCTCACCATCCACCTCTCATGTGTCTATGATTGTCTATGAGAGCGACTGAAAGGAAACTGAAGCTTTAAAAAAAACTTACAAGCAGTGACAGATAGGGTAGATAAAGGCGCCAAGCGGACAGAGTATGAAGTAAAGCAGTGGACAGGGCAGTAGAGGAGGGTCACTGGGCAAAGACAGAGAAAAAGACAAGGATGCCCTCCCACAGTCCCGAAGGTGAAGAGAACTGCATCTGCTGACGGCCACGCACACAACACAACACAGGCCACGCACACAACACAAGAAAGAGAATTTATAGAGTGATTAAACCAGACATTTTCTAATCTTATTATCTGGGCAAAAGAAAGGTCAATATCAGGATGTTGAAAAATTGTATAAATAAATAAAGTAAACTAATATTGGCTATTTGTAACTGGGCTCTGCATCTTCTGATTGACTGTTACTGTTAGAAGTATAGTAACGGTGTTTTGTTTTGAAATTTACATTTTGAAATCAGTGTTCAGTTCACAGGGCACATTTTAAAATATTCCAGACCAGGAAACTGAAGTATAGACTGCTAAAGTAATACAAGAATACCATGCAATTCAGAACAGTGCTTGGCAACAGTGGCACAACTTAAGAAATTCATTTTTTATTGCTGGGTTTCAGGTGATATTTAATGCAGATGGGGGCAGTTAAAATTCATATTGCTAAAATGCACAATTGTGTTGTAATATAATGATTTCTTTGGTCTAGTCACTAATAGAAATGACCAGCATCAGTAACATCTGCTTATCTTTCAGAAGGTTTGAATGAAATTATAGCGCTATGTGGATTTCACAAATGTTATGAATGTTTTAACAATTTTGAATAATTGTAGAAACGTGACATTTCTTTTCATGTAACACTATAATTTCCCGTGGTGACATTTCTACATTGTAAAAGCCTTAATGGTAGAGAGAGGAGTGACTGACCTTGCCGCGTGCGATGGCCGTCACAGCGATGCGTGCGATGAGGTAGCACCAGATGATGTGCAGCACTTGGAGCACCAGCAGTAAAGAGTTAAAGACCCACCAGGAGGGGAACGGGCCCACAATGTCCCAGCTCTCAAACATGGTCGAGTTCAGCACCCTGAACACAGAGACACAGAGTTTTACAATTCAACATACTTTATTTTGAAATATGAACCTTTAAAAAAATAATTGGACCACTTAACCTTAGTGTTTCCTGTATAACTTTAAAACAAGACATATTTAAGCTTTAATTTGGTTGTTCAAACATAAACTATTACATACATAGATCACATTTTTGTATAACACAATACTGATCTGATTTTAGAAACAGGCCCATTGACTTTTTCAAAATTTCAAGATTGAAGCAGAGTTGTTTAGGGATGTGACAAGAGCCAAAATTGTGAAATGAACCAACCACACAATGTATTTATTATAAATTATAATCGAAATCCCTTCTTGTCTCAGTCTAGTGGAGCCAATCTCATTCTGAAATTCTGTCTCATCCCACCCCTAGTGTTTTTATTATAGAAAAAAAAGGAAACATTTTTTATTTAACATTTGTGTTTGACTAGGACACTTACGTTTGTACAGGACCCTGGGCAGTGGTAGGTGCAACTAGAAATCCAAGTACTCAAGTCTTTGAAAAGGCTAAATTAAAATACATCCAGGTTGTAATTGTCATTGAAGTTATGCCACAGTACTTCATGTACCGGTGCAGTGAAGGAAAGAGTCAGCAGGCGGCTCACATTAAACTAGTTGAGGTGCTATGAGCACCATCATGATCAATACAATATCTATGAAAGTGTGCGGACTTTAAAAACACAGAGGAGCTTCATGGCTTACAATCTGCTGATTGATTTGCACGTGCTTTGGATAGGGAAATGGAGTAAGCATGCAGAATTAGTGAAGTGTATGTAAATGACTAATCCCAACTCTGTGGAGTTTGCATGTTCTCCTTGTGTCTGTGAGGGTCTGCTCTGGGTGCTCTGCTTTCAACCTAAAATGTGCACAAGTCTAATCCTCCAGCGAGGTTCTGTGCTCGATTTTTTCCATGTATCTGAGAGAAATGAATCTTGCCACATTACAGATATATTGTATAAGGAGCCCTTTAGGTCAAAATGAGCGTACAGCCTGCATGTAATTATAATTATTATCTTTTTAAAATATTTTTAAAATCAGGTACAGCATCTATCAACTATTAAACCAACTTATCCAAACCCAATTCAGGCTTCGTGAGTTAATTTTTTTCCCAGGTGTCGATTACATACAGAACAAAACGGCAGTAAAAAATGCTCCCAATGGGGTTGAAGTTATGAAGTGATTTGGTTAATGAGGCCTCCTGGAACTGCAGTGACGGCTATAATTCTCCCAATAATTCCCTTTAGGGACAACAATGACACAACTCAATGCAATCAGACTGGAAACACTGAACGAACTAAACCGAAAATAAACCATGACAAACCCAGGTTAAATAGCAGGTTATCAAAGACTGAAAGGATCAACTCAAAGTTTAAACCAGGTCATGAAATCAAAGTGTGACATTCAGAAATAACACATCTACAAAGAGATTAAACAAGATTAATTAAGGACAAAACAGTGCTAGTCTCCATGGAGATGTTATTGCTGTGCCTGAAATGTTCCACAGTATGACATTAAAGTTGTATGTCTTCAAGGAGAGAAGCAGGTGTGCCACCGGCCTAAGTTACAGGTCAGACCTTTGGAGAGGTGACCCCACTCGCAGTAAGAATCATGTTTTTTAAGAGCAATAAATCATCTATTTAAATCAATGCAAGATAGAGAGATAAGTTGAATGTTATTTCTTAAATTAAAAAAGGACCAAAACATTGACTTTGTTATTCTTAAGCCACTTTGTAACCAGTTTGGCAGTATGCTTCAGGTCACTGACCATTTGCTTCAGTATTTCCACATAATGTTCTTTCCTCATCATACCATCTATTTTGTGAAGTGCACCAGTTCCTCCTGCAGCAAAACTCTCCCACAACATAATGCTGCCGCCCCTGTATTTCAGGGATGTTCTCAAGCTTGCAAGCTTCCCCTTTTTCATCCAATCGTAATGATGTTCATTATGGCCAAACAGTTTCATTTTGGTTTCTTCAGGCCACAGGATATGTCTTCAGAAATCAAGGCATTTGTCCCTGTGTGCATTTGCAAACTATAAGCTGGCTTTTTACGTTTCTTTTGAAGTAATGGCTTCTTCCTGACAGAGTGGCCTTTCAGCCCATGTCAGTACAGTACTTTGACTGTGGATAATGATACAGTCTCACCAGCAGTATCTTCACATGGTCTTCGGCTTTTGTTCTTGGATTGATGTGCACATTTCAGACTAAAGCACGTTCATCTCTGGGACACAGAACCCATCTCCTTCCTGAGCGGTATGATGGCTAGACATTCCCACGGTGTTTATACTTGCATATAATTGTTTGAACAGACGAATGTAGCACCTTGAGACAGAAATCATTTTGGTATTCCTAATTGACCTAAAACAGGAAAAGTTTAGTTGATTTCATGTCAGACAGTGAGGACTTTTTATATAGTGTATGTAAACGTCAGGTTTCAACTGTATGTCTACTTTATTTTTCTTTAACTTAATTTCAAACACCACAAAAACCAGCAAATGGTCACTTATATCTGTCAGAAATAATCCACTTTAGACTTTTCTATACATTTGATTGCTAACAATTTTGTCAACCTAAGTCGTGCCATCCTTAGTTATTCTCTGAGGTCTTAATATTAAAGGGTACATACCCAAACCAAACATGCTATACATATTGTGCTTTTAAGCTAAACTTGCTCAATTCTGATTTGAGTAGATTTTTACTACAGTCACACACCAATAGAAGTACTTCTCATGACAAGTTATTATACAACTTTTTCTTTGAACTACACAGAACTACACAAAATGAATACAGATGGTCGTTTTGCTGTGTCAAATCTAAAGCAACAATTAACCCAGTACTAATTCATAAGAATAAAATAAAACAAAACCACCACTCACATCTCACCACTAGTCTCTACTCCCCAGTTTGACCACCCCCCCATCCTGTTTTCTCCATGTTACGACCGGGTGCTTGGCTGTGGTCACGTGTCCCTTTTATAACACAGGTGATGGACAGGTGTATGTCAGCTGCCCCACGCCCCCTGCAGCGGTGTGCCTTTCCAACCCAAGTACCTTCAATGGCAACACTAGCTCTTATCACTCATCCACACAAGACACTGAATATAGGAGCTCCAGTTACGCCAACCACTCACTGCTTCACCATTGTGCTTCTTCTCCAAGCTGGAACATGCTTTTCTGGGTTGGTAGGACTAAGTCTTGGCTTGAGTGCATAGAAATGTACAAGGAGTCATCAGATGTGGGTAGAGTAGCCAAAGTAAGAGTATGGTTACTTAAAAATAATATTACCAGTAATAGTAGTGGGCCAAGAAATGGTAGAGGAAGAATATAAATTAGTCAAGTAAGAGTAATTGTAATTGAATGTAAAGTCTGATTTGAGGTTGAAGTTAACACTTTAACACTCTCTGTAGAGACAGGTACGTTTTAAGCCATACTGTGGAATGTAACAACATTTCCAAGGAAGCAGGAGGAGCCCCTCCTAAAAGCCAAACAAGAGACAAGTCTATGGAGATGCAAGCCGTCTCACAGTAAGGACTAATGCTTTTCTATGTTTTCAGTGCAATGAAAACATCTATAATGAAAAAACATGCTTTTATTTTAGTCTGCGGCTTTAAATCTGGTACAGACCACAAAACTGAGAAATGCTAAATTACATCTGAAGGAGTGGTGCAAGAAGCACAAATAATTTAATACTGTCAACATAAAGTTTGTCACTTGGAGACTTAGACTGGGATGAGTAACCAAAACTTTTGCAGTATCCAGTCAGACAGAAGTACAAGAATGCTGTCTGATATTTACTCAGAAAAAAAAAAACAAACTCAACTAAATGAACTATCCATCTCTGCAGTAATGAAAATTTTGAATACAAAATTATTTTTTTGCAGATAGAATTTATCTAAGTTGCATGACATTTCATTGACTAAAACTAAAATTAATGTTTTAATTAAAAAGACTTGAAGTACAGCAAAATGCAAACTTTCTGTCATAAGTACCACTGTCAAGAGAACGAGTCACACACAGGAGTACGCACATGGAAATTGCCACATGAGTCTTACAAACCGACTTCAGTTGCATCATATAATAACATCACGGAAGGCAGTGTGACAGAAGAGAGTGAGAGAGCGAGTCAAACCAGCTGTAAGAGGGAACGTGCAATCGAAAGTGTGCAGCACATATATGTTAACCTCAGGCAACTTCCTGCCACCATGTGTTGTTTTTTTTTGTTCCAGTATTGTCAGTTCAAACATTTAAGTAAATGCATTTCCCAAAGATTTACATTCTGCATTCTGCTAGTAACATACTAATGTAACACAGTTTCTGTGTGAGAAATAGGCCTGTCATAGTAATTACAATATGGACTTGCTCAATATATGATGGCAATAATTATTGAGTACTGTTTCTTACCTTTAGAGGTTGTATTAAAAATTAGATGCTAAATCGATAGTAAAACCAGTATCAAAACTAGATACTCATTTGAATAAGTATTAATACAAAAAAGTCACATTTACAGGACAGAAATGGGTCTTTCCTGAACAGCTTTAGAATGATCTTGAGCTGCATCAGATTAAGTGTAAGACTACATAGACAAGTATATGCCCATGGACCACTCTTGAACATACCTGTATGACTGTGGAATTACATAAGATGTAATACCAAATCATTAAAAAAAAAGAAAGTACTATGATTTAATGTTGAAAATCACATTCTATTGTCTAATATTTTTTATTATCGTGGTATCAGAATTGGTATTGCTAATTGAGTTGATTCCTTTGTACAGAAATGGAAATAGAAATTTTTGTATAGTGGTACTAGCATTGCATGGCAACACTGGAATTTCCCCTTTTCATTGCACATTTTTTTCTTATTTTCCATTTTAGTATAATTCTATATGATAATTATTTAACCAACTGCAGCTCAAATGTTAACATCGATGACACATACTGCATACAGGAAATATCTACTAAAAGTAAATTGTGCCATTTCTTTATTACTGGCCACATTTTGTACAAAATTGTTTACTTGGGAAAACATTTACTGGCATTATCCTGCGGTAGGATTATTGTGACAGTGGTTTCAATGTTATCGTTTATCAAAAAACATTTGTTATTGTGACAGAACTACTGACCAACAAAAAATCATTTGTGTTTGCCACAATATTAAAGTGAATGTACTCACAGCAGCACATTCACAATTTTCTTAATTTACAGAATGCCTAAATTAACTAATTAATAACCAGGGCTGGAACTGCCCATGGAAAAAACGACGATGACTTGTTGACAAGCCATGTGACGTTCTGTGCAAACTTATGCATATAATATATATCCATAAGATTGTCCATATAATTATAATATTCTAGTTTGATTGGTTAGATTTAAGTCTAGTTTTAATATTTTTTATCTTGTCTGTCATTGAACTTTTCATTGCAACACTAGAATTTCCCCATTCTGGGACAATTAAAGGTTCACATTATGAAATTGAAAAGACGAGAACAAAAGTTACTGATCCAACTATGAAAAAAAAATAGACTTAATATATTAAATACTATAAAATAATACAAAGAAAACAATAAACTATATCTTATGTTCTAAGAATTCATAGATTAATGTTTGGAAAAGAGCTGTAAAATGACAGATAGCACACAGAGCTGTTTTCTGCACTCACCATATGGGATAAATAATTAGTCTGGTGACGAAGAACACAAGACTGAACACAATGAAGATGGAGTCACACACTCGCTGGTACTTGGCATAGTTGGCCATTTTGGCAGCCTGAGGGAAAGAAAAACACATTTACATAAAGTATTGTCAAGTTTAGCAGACATGAATGATGACTGCATTTATCAGTGACTAGCGTAGCATTAGTTAGGGTTTAGACTGTTTATTATTGTGAAGATTTTGAATTATCCTGATACAGCCTTTGTTTATTCATGCTTTAGTCCTGGTTTACTCCGTATTTATATCCCATTGCTGACCAAGAGTTGTTATCTCATCATGATAAAGTTGATATCTTTTCATGATAAAGTCAAGCAACAATTATGAATTTTCAAACACTACAATTATTTAAGTAATATTATATCTTCTGCAAACATATCCAGTCTTTTTACTGAAACAAAAACTGCTCACCCTATAGTTCAGACATCTACAAAACATGCCGAAAAGTTTTGCAGTTAATATTTAATTCTTCTTAAATGCTAATGCTCCTGGTGGATGTACAGAACTTAAAAAAATAATAAATAAATACTTGTAAGTGTAAATTCTTGAACCACTGCTTTGTACTTATTTTAAAGTAACATTACTCTTACTTAAGTACAATTTTTAGCTACACTACCCACCTCTGATACAAAGACACAATACTAGCAAAAGTATAAATAAAATAAATCACAATTAGTTTTTTACTTTCGAAATTGTGCAACCCTTCTACATATATATATATATATATATATACATTTTACTTTGATACTACTACCAAAACCATACTATGTCATACTATTGCCATCTTAACAGTACCCCAAGTGCTGTGTCATGCTTTGCACTTGTAAACCATGTAAGTGAACTGGAGCCCAGAGGAAGTGACTGGGCGTGTGCGGTCACTGAGGATGAGCTCATGAGAATGTAGGGCTTTGAGGGATCGCGTTTCTCTGACCTCCAGCAGGAAGTCGGAGGCGTCGTGCACAGCCATCACCAGACTGCCCACGCGCACCATGTTGTTGGCGTAGGAGAAGCTGATCAGGCCCACTGTCGCCAAGTG
The DNA here is from genome assembly GCA_019594935.1 of Periophthalmus modestus. NCBI lineage: Eukaryota > Metazoa > Chordata > Actinopteri > Gobiiformes > Gobiidae > Periophthalmus > Periophthalmus modestus. The sequence continues at coordinate 29,872,456 of JAIEZT010000013.1, read as the reverse complement.
GTGGATGAACATGACCAGGAAGTCCTATGGGAAGACACAAAACAAGAGGACTGGTATTAAAGACTGCGCTTTTTTTTCAGTCTCTTGTGATTTCTTATTTTTTTTTTTTTTTTTTTTCCTCGTAAGCAGCCATATTTGTTTTAAAACGGACAGACCATGCACCTGTTAATCACAGAGACTCACTGTTGTGGAATTTTTCATTCCCTGCAAAGTCTGAGCAAGGACACCTCCAGGTCATTATTGACATTTCTCTGTGGTTATGGCATCATCCAACTATTACAGTTTGTCCTTCTTAAACATTATCAGTTTCCTTAGTCACTCATCTCACTGAGGCGCTCTGCTGCACTTCACATTTTATCTCTTTATCTCTATCTTTATTTAAATCTCCTTGTGTGGAAGCAGGGTCCGACTTGAATGGCTGATACTAATGTGTGTAAGTGTTGAGAATATTCAAGTCACCGGGTCACCCGTTGCTCCAGACAGGTTTCCTTGAGGAAAAATGTACCTAAATCTAAATGCCATGTTAACTAAGTACTTCACTAAGTAGTTCTATTGTAACTACATTTGAGAAAAAAATAATATTGCCTGTGAAGTTTAATCTTCAAACCACTGGGCTAGTCTCTGTAGAATAAAAGTATAATAAATGTTTAAAGTTTTAAGGGCAAAGTTGCTTTGCCATCTCTATGGAGACAAGCGGGTGACGCCCACCAGGCCAAGTTACAGGTCAGATCTGTGGAGAGGTAACGCCACACAGTAACAATCCATGTATTTCAAGGTATTTTTGTGCAATAAAACATATGAATCATTACATCTATTAGATGTCATACTTTGGAACATTCAAAACGGAGCAATAATGACTCCATGGAGAGAAGCAGGTGGCGGACTCCTCAGAAGAAATATTATATACCTTTTAATAACTTCAAACCACAGGTTTTATGTGGAACAATAATATATAAAATGAGTAAATGTTACTTAATATTTATAAGGAACTTAAAAACTGAAGTGAGTGGTGTCTGACTCAACTATAGACTGTAACAGAGAAAACATAACAAAGGGAGGAACAAAGGGAGGTGGGTGATGTGGGCAAAAGATTAACATTGTGCAGACATAAGGTGAACATAAGGTGGAACATGTGGAGCTGACAGGAGAGCGGGTCACACAAGAACAAAGAACTCAACAAGCTGCGGCTACATCAGAACAGTGTTGTGACAATTCATAAATTACCACTCTGTTTAATACAGCCGTAGGTTCTTCAGCTTTTTTTTTCGTTTGTGAAATCTTTGAGGGAAGAAGGGGATGCATGCCATGTGATCTTGATGGCAAACAGTACTTTGTAATTGCCTGGCAAATCCAGAATATCTCTCTGTATTATTTATAGAGGGATATCAGTCTGGTCCCAACTGCCTCTGTTGTGTCTCAAACCAGAACCAAACATGTCCGTGCTATCAGATTTATTTATTCCAGTGAGACACAGAAGCTCATTGGTCACCCATGATTTTGATAATGATATTTCTCTTTCTTCTTGCTTACTGACTCCTGAAATCAGCTGTGTTTTTCAGCCACTTTGATATTTTTCCCTTTCATTTTCCCTTGTAAGCTGCCATGTTTGTTTTGGTACGGACGGACCATGCAATTCAATGCTTAATCATGTTAAAGCAAATTTATTTTCAGATAAATATATATATACATAAATAAATCTTAGCAATGAAAATGGAGTGCCACGTAAACATAAAAGTGAGTGGTCTGAGGCAGCTTGTCCCACTGTAAGGAATTTGTGTAATTCTAATAGAGTTAGGCCTGCTCCTAATCACATGACAGAGGGCTCTCAAGCTCCACACAAAAGACTTCCACGGAGTAGCACCGCACCAGACACACCCCCGAGACAAAAAACAGCTACATGACTGTCAGACAACTATGGCTGCGAATTTTACCACAGAATTTCCACAACTACATAATTAGCCTACAAATGTTTACAGGAAGTTATAACATGTTTCGGAATTTGATTTAAAAAAGAATCATGTAAGTAAATTAACCCAATTATATAAATATATCAGTACATAACAGTATAATACAATGAAATCACTTTAACTTCCATTTATCTTATTATCTTATCTTATTTTGCCTGTGGATTTGTGCGTAGAACCTTAAGCCAGACACACATTCAGTCTTAACAATATCACTTATTCAAATCTGGGACTGTTATGAAGTACATGGGTTTCTTGTTTATATCTTTAAAGTTCCTGCACCTGACTTCTTTCTTGCAATTTATGAAAAAAGCCTTTTACTCCATATAGTAGTATATCTGTGAAATAAAATAAATAAGACATGACTAATATTGCCTATAGCCTAGATTTCCTAAAGTATTCTGTTGAATGAGGACCATAAAGAAGTGACTGACTGGGCCAGACATTTACAGTTGTTGACCAGTTGTGGGGTTAAAATATTACCCCTTGAGTAGAACATGAATATGCAAATGTTGGTTAATCTGTCTGTTATTGACCATTGATCGTTCCACTGTATGATTTTCTGACTTTCTGTTGGTTAAATCAATGATCGTGCTAAGCTCTGTGAGGCGGCCACTGTTGATTTTGGGCTACACTAAAAACACTGAATTGAAATTAAATATATTTCAGAATCCATAAATAAATATTTCATAATTCATAAATAGCTAGATCGTGTAAACAGGAAACATGCTCTCCGATATCCCAGTGAAACCATCTTTAAACGTGTTAATAGAATCTAATAGCATCTAATTTTAACTATAGGATAATGTAAGTATCATTAAGTCATGTTTCGCATCTTGTACTGCTGAGACAACCTGCTTATCGAGATTCCTTTTATCATCTCCATACCTGAACAATTATGCTGGGAAAGTACCCACTGCCACGCTTCATGCAACGTCTTTAAACTTTCTATATACTGTACCTTACAATTAGCTACCATACATGCTAGCTAAAGATAATACCAACCATAATAATCTTACTGTAACAAGGACTTTACAACATGTTTTTGTCTCATCTATGAAGAACGAGGGACTGAAAAATAAACTTATGTCATATTTTGTATTAGTAACTTCAGGTAGCGAGTAGTAATACAAGTTATTTAGAAATTCTCAACTAAGATCTGGACCTTGATTTCAAATAGTAGACAGTGGAAATACTTTCAACAGGTGCTTTGAATCAATGTTATTTACATATGTCCAACTCCGTGGAACAATCTGATATTTTACAAAGGATAGACCACAAAAATGAGAAAAAGATCAATTATATGTGTGGTGCAAGAAACACAAAATGTAAACCGTTTTATCTCAGTTATGACTTTTCTCACTTACAGACTTGCTCACTAAAAGTTTCGATTTGTCCTCCCACTGTAAAAGTACTGCTACACTACCACACAATACATTACTGAAGAAAGACTAAAAGTATAGTGTCTGAAAAGTGAACTGGTAAATGTAAATGTATATAGAATCTTACCTTTCTTTTAATGTCGATGAACTGTGAGAACATGAGTGACCAGTAGAACGCCAACTGTGTTACATAGAAGTAGTACATCCTAGAGGTCAGCGGCTAGAAACCACAACAAAGAATGCGTTAATTATGCATTTTTATGTCAATGGAGAGTAATAACAATGCTAGTATTTTTGTTTCCTTAAAGATCTTATGACCCATAGGCTTTACATAGATAAGACTTTTTAGTGGGGGGAGGATTGGGTAGGGTTGCACAGTTATTAGCAAACAAATTAGAATAGCAATATGAGTTTTCGCATTCATCAAAACACAAAGGGTGCAGTGGTTTAGGTAATATACAGTTGTCTGCAAACTACTGCTAAAAATGTACCTTGTTAAACCTGTAGTTTAACATGTACAGTATGCATGTGATACATGTGTTAGTTAAGCAGCTCATATTTCAGTCCGTGGATGTGTTCATTATGGTGTTCCCTGATCGTTGGCTTATTATGTTTTTGTTTTTTTTTCCCCCCCAGTATTTCAATTGATTCATGCATGTCTGAGTAATATAACTTGGAACAGTCTTCCTGAAGATGTGAGACAGGCCTCTACTTTGACAATGTTTAAATCCAGGCTCAAAATGGTTCTGTTTAGCTGTGCACATGATTGAAAGGGTTTTATTCAGCACTCTTCTCTTTTAATGTTAATTTTATGATGATTATTTATGATTATTTATGCTCTGATTTGTTGTATTGTGATTTTAATGTCTTTCTTATTCTGTAAAGCACTTTGAATTACTTTGTGTATGATGTACTTTGTGCTATACAAATAAACTTTCCTTGCCTAATCCTGTATTGTTCTGCATTTGGGGCTTGGGTGCTCAGAAAACCCGCCCAGCGTGCTCTGTCCTTATTTGCAAGTTAAAAAAATAAAATAAAATCAGATTCCAAATAGTTAAAAAATGTCACAGTCCATAAAAAAAAATCCCACAATAAAAACAGAAAAAAAAATTAAATATGCCACTTGCTACACTGAAATGTAACTATGAATTGGGCCAAATCAGTTGCAGTTATGAACAAGAACCCAATGGACCGGTTTCTATTAGTAAACTGTTTTTGATCAATATTGTGGTATACAAAGCCGCAGTATAAAAACTATTACCTTCTGTGCTATTTGACTTCCTACCTCTGTATGTTGTAATGTGCCTTTCTGCAGTACACACTACAGTACAGTGCAAGAAATAATTAAGCTTGCATGACCCAGCCTATGTACACAAAGATCTATTTCTTGTCAAAATTACCATCACGTGCATTCACTTTCCCATGCTGTTGCAGTCTATGGGAACGCTACAAGTTACAACTATAATTTTTCTCTTTTAAAGACACCATAGTAAGTTTTTGTTGAACATTCTGTGTCACATTTTTTGGAAGAAGCGACTGATAATATATATAGTTTACATGTAGCAGGCCCCTTCGGTGACAGAAAGCCAAGCAAACTAAGCTCTATCCAAACACTGAATTCCTTAACAGTAAAGACGTGGAAAAAAACATACTGTCCACTAATCTACTAGGTCGGCAGCAGTGTGTTCAAACTACAAAGATCTCTAAATATTACGTTTTGAGGAAGAAATGAAAATAAATAAAGCAGAGTTTAATTGTCAGGGTTGTGCAAGAGCAAACTTACCTGATAGGGGTAACCGTACCAGCAATGCCTTGTGTCCCACATCCAAGGAGACTATCAACAAAAGTAGATTAAAACGTAAATTAATGTGCATGATATTTACAGAGTTTTTTTTTTTTTTTTCCTCTAGGACAGCCATAACATATATTTGAATGTCTTGGGATAGTCTGCATGGTATTTACATATACTTTATTTTACATTTTCTCAATTACTTATACTTTGATATCTCATTTCTGACCATTTTTGCCTAGTTCTTAATCCGGGCCAAATTATGGACCATTTGTAGAATAGAGACAGAGACTGTGTAACAAAACCTACAATAAATTGGCAAATCTAAACCATCTATGAATGCATTTTGGTACATTATTCCCTGATACTTAAACGTACAGTATGAAACTTTTCAGGAGGAACCCTAACCCATGTCACCTGCACGATTCCATGGAAATAGAAAGTTAAAACCATACTTCAGAACATTCTCCGGGAAGATAGATAGGGACACCTGTTTTTCAGCGCAGTTAACACAGCTCAAAAAACATGCTTTAATCTTAGTCTATTTTGAGCTAAAAAAGTTACATACTGTGGCTTTAAGAAAAATACTTGCAAAAGAAAAATGAGAATATAAAAAAATCACCTCACCTGCCATAGAAACTGCATTCCATATATAAATATACCTAAATAAAATGTAAACCTCCACCTAGGAAACAAAAATAAAACATGAACAACCACTAATGTTAAGACGATTCATACACAACACTTAAGAAATTCTGTTTACATATTGAAAGGCCTTGCAAATATAAAGACATCTTATCAACAAAAATACATATCTAGCATTTGTTGAAACTTGATTTCAGAATACTTATTTTGAGTATTTGAACATTTTTAGACATGGGATAGACATAATTGGTTCTAGTTCCAATCAAAGTGACACTAAGAGACTCCATTTCCGCTCTAATGTAATAATCCCTATGAGGTTTTGCCAAGTCGTGCCAAAAATAAATGAATCGTGACAGATCAGGCAGTGGACAGCGAGCTGCAGGGAAATGTCACTGACAACAAACGTCAACAAACAAATGTCACACAAAAAACTTCATAGGGGAAGAATAGGAGTGGAAATGGCTGTCCCTCTGACTGGATTAACTTGACTTAAAATAAGAAAAAATCATCTGCCAATTGGGTGCATGCAATTTAGTCACTTCATCACAAAAACAAATCTGAAATCTTGAATAGCCAAGCAAGACATACACATAAAAACAGCAAAATATATTTTTATGGCAGTGAACTAAGGCAGTTAACAGAAGCCGCTGCTGCCCCTCGGTCTCCTGTCTGTGTAGTCCTGCTGGGAGTTCAGGGGTCAAACGTACATGCTCTCACAAAACTTAGTGTGCGTGCTGGGTTTGTCTTGGTTCCTGCGGTGTCTGAACCAGCGCTGCACTTTCCGCACGTCCCAGTCCAGCTGCTTCGACAGGCCATCAAGGCGCCGCGTGTCGGGGTTCTGCGATCAAAGTAAAAGAAATCCTTACCCATACAATTCCATACTAAACTAAACTACGCTCAACATTCCAGAGCACTGTCCTTCTAATAAATAAATTTAGATGAATAAATAAATAAACAAATGAATGAATGAATGAAAAAGCTCAAAATGATGACTCCAGACTGGAAGTGTGGCAATAAAGTGACTAAAGATTGTACAACAGTGAACTTCTGCCTTCTCAGAAACAGACCTCTATTGGATTTATATAGCACCTTTCAAGACACCCAACCCAGTGTCTTGTTAGAAAGCATATTATCACATAGCCAGGCACTTAGCTTTATCTACCAGTTACGATCATGGCCGGGCTGACAAATGATATAAAATTAGTGATAAGCATTTATGCCCCATAGCAAGGTCGTCAGTTCCACACCCGGCGTGGCATGAGTAAGTTGCACATTCTCCCCTTGTCCTGGTATCTAACAGTACCCACTTATTCAAATGTTGTTCAAATCCCCTAATTACCTCACTAACTTAAAGAGCTTTCAGAGCTTTTAGCCATGTTTTAGGTGTTTCCCCTTTTCATTTACCCTCTCGAAGTTGTTTTTGGAGTGATTCGTGCATGTTTGAGTAAACTTGGATCACTTATTTTCAAGACACTACACTGTCAATCAATCCATGTTTTCACTGCCACCGGCATAAGCCAACTGCTCTGTGCTTACTTCATTCTCAAATTTTACTTTCTTAACCAGTGATACATGTAGGATTTGGCAGTGTCATGTAGTCATTTTGGTGCAAATGAAAAAAAAAATAAAAACACTCCTCGCTAGTGGGACCTGCAGCTATCCATCAGAGGGGATGTCTCTTTGTTGTGATGATATTTACTGCGCTGTCCTCTCCCCTTGGGCGCCACAGTTTTCTAACATGGAAGTCAGTGGACTTGTTTCTTTTTATTAAGTTGTTTTAGATGAATATTGCATTTAAAATGTGCAAATTATAACATAATGATCCACGGGTGTCAGAGATTAGAAGTATATGGCAGACAGTGCAGTGAGTGTTGTTTAAGTGTAAATATAATGCACACATTATACAGTTTGGTCAGGACCAGCTCAGTGTACAGTATGAGGTTAGTTGATACAGACAGAGATAATGAGATAATATTATTGCAGCACACCTTTGTGATGGATGTAAACACTTTTTCAAGCACAGCATTGGGTTGGGCTCTCCGTCCTACGCCCGCCTGGATGTGGAGACTCCGGGCACAGGCACTGGCAATGAACCTGGAACACAGGGCAAAACAGGTCAACACAAGCAATATAATGGGTGTGTGTGACAACAACTAAACAACCAAAATATGCCTCAAAATAATTTCTGTATTAATGATATAATGTATGGGAAAAAATCATTCAGCTGAGAGACCAGGAAATAGAAAAAGATACATATAGTTTGTGCTCTGATGGGGGGACGTGTGAATCAATGTAAGAATTTTTTTTTCAAGTAATGTTATGGCATTTATCAAGATATTGATCCAATGCTAATACCAATGAGTCAGGCGCACAACTTCTGCAACTAAAACTCTGCATGGAACATAAAACTCCCGGCACTTTGAAAAAATATTTAATAAATTTCATCTAAATAAAGCCCAGAAAGCCATGACCCTAAATCGTGTTATTTCGCTAAATCCTTTTACCCCACTTTGTTGACATTTTACACACAGAGCTGTGAAATGAAGTCTGGGTCAGAATATCAGTCTTAAGGAGGTATGCTAACTATGTCCTGGACCTAGGAGACGTGAGAGGAGCAAACACGCTTCGTCATGATTCACCAGTGGACCAGACCTAGTGCCACTTAGCTACAGTGACATGGTATTATCTGATCAACAGAAATAGTATCACAGATTAACTGTGGAACATCTGCAATGCTCAAGATGTGTTTGACAAAACCAAATCATTTTTTAAGAATGGCATTACTGTTAACTGAGAATACTATATGAATGTAAAAACAATATAACTTCACTTAGGCTGGGCGATATGAAAAAAATAAATATATAATAATTAAATTCTTTAACGACAAGGTTCAGGCCATTAAAAATGCCATCAATCCCACAAAGAATAATATCCCTGCAGCCACCTAGACACTTAGAGCTGACTCACTTTGCACCTGTAACTGACAAAACTGTCCAAGACATTGTTACCAGTCTGAGTTCATCTACATGCTGCCTTGATGTGTTACCCACTAAATTTCTAAAATCTGTGCTCAACAGTTTGCTATCACCACTCACTTGCATAGTTAATATGTCACTTTCAACCAGGAACATTCCCAAGAGCTTTGAAAACTACAGTTATCAAGCCTCTCCTAAAGAAGAGCAGTCTTGATGCCACAATACTGAACAATTACCGACCAATCTCAAATCTGCCATTTTTAGGCAAAGTCCTTGATAAAGTTGTTTACCAACAGCTTATTAACTTCCTCCAAATTAACAACTCTTTCGATATTTTCCAGTCGGGTTTTAGACCCCACCACAGCACTGAGACTGCTCTTATCAAGGTGACAAAAAATGACATCCGCCTGAACACTGATGGAGGCAAAGTCTCAGTTCTGATCCTGTTAGATCTGAGTCTCCTTTGACACTGTGGATCATGGGATCCTCTTACAGAGACTGGAGGACTGGGTGGGCATCTCTGGTACAGCACTAAACTGGTTCAAGTCCTGTCTAAAAAACAGGGAGTTCTTTGTTGAAATTAAAAAAAATGTGTCTCAGATAAAATGTCCCTGAGCTGTGGGGTGCCCCAGGGGTCAATTTTGGGACCCCTGTTGTTCAATCTGTACATGCTGCCGCTAGGTCAGTTAATATGCAGCAACAATGTGTCCTATCACAACTATGCAGATGACACTCTGTCTCACTGGCAGCAGGTGAATATGAACCAGTGGATTCACTCTGCCACTGCATCCAACAGATCAGTGTGTGGATGCAAAACAACTTTCTCCAGCTAAACTCAGACAAGACTGAAGTCATAGTCTTTGGCCCACAGAAACATACAGAAAGTGTCAGCAGTTACCTCGAGTCTCTTTCTCTAAAACCTTCAAATCAGGCTAGAAATTTAGGGGTAATAATGGACTCAGACTTGAACTTTAACAGCCACATCAAATCAATAACATCTGCAGCTTTTTACCATCTAAAAAACATTGCAAAAATCAAAGGTATACTGTCAAAGCCAGACTTGGAGAGACTTATCCATGCACTTGTCTCCAGTAGGTTAGACTACGTAACGGCCTGCTCACTGGCCTCTCCAAACGAGCCTTAAGACAGCTGCAGTACATCCAGAACGTTGCTGCTCGGGTCCTGACCAGAACCAGGAAGTATGAGCACATAAGTCATGTGCTCAGGTCTCTGCACTGGCTTCCTGTAGCTCAAAGAATAGACTTTAAAGCAGCTCTGCTTGTGTGCAAGTCTCTTCATGGCTTGGGTTCAAAGTACATCTCTGACAGGTTAGTGTCATATGAACCATCTCACACTCTGAGGACTTCAGGGACCAGCCTCCTGCTGATGCCCAGAGTCAGGACTAAACATGGGGAATCAGCATTTCAGTTTTATGCAGTTAAAACCTGGAACAGTCTTCCTGAAGATGTGAGACAGGCCTCAACTTTAACAATGTTTAAATCCAGGTTCAAAACTGTTCTGTTTATCTGTGCATATGACTGAAAGGTTTTTATTCTGCACTCTTTTGCTTTAATGTTTTAATGTCAATTTTATGATGATTGTTTGTGATTATTTATGTTTTGATTTGTGTGATTTTAATGTCTTTCTTATTCTGTAAAGCACTTTGAATTACCTTGTGTACGAATTGTGCTATACAAATAAACTTGCCTTGCCTAAATAATACTCATCATCATCATAATTTTTTCCTACAAATTGATCTACCAAAATCTTTTATATGGATTTTCCTCAGAACAGAATTTATTTAAACAGTTAAACCCACTGATATTTGGAATCGTTTTCAGGGAAGTCCTGGCCCCCTACACCTACACTAAAGGACCCAGACATGGGCAGAACATGCAAACTCCACAAAGAAAAGGCCTGCTCTCACCTCACAGCAAGAGTAGGGACCTTCTTGCTGTGACGTGAGAGCGTGAATCTCTACACAAACTGCCTAAATTTAACTTTTTAAACATAAATTGCAAATCTAATTACAATCACAACACTTGTTAGCCCTATTATGCGTATCCAGTCATATTTACAGCTCTTTAAACGGTCCTCTATTACTTGTAATGTTACATCCTCAAAAACATACCAGGAGTTGTGTTTTTCTTCATTCCAAAGCCCTATTCCACCTTGTGATGTCACAAAGCAGTGATTTTCCATTTAACAGCTCCTTTTACCTTTAGTTCATTGGAGATGAAATTCTAGTGAAGGTGTATGGAATTTAAAATAAACATAGGAGCACTTCCTGTACCACAAGACATCACAAGGTGGAACAGAATGTTTTCTGTTTGAGAGAAGAACTCAGCCTAAATATGCAGGCTTTGTGTGTTAAACATGTGTGAATGAAATAAAACACAACCAGGTATGTTTTTAATGAGGAATCAACATTATAACAGATCAGAAAACAACATAATATGGGCTCTTTAAAGATGTATTCATGTTTTCAGTGTGAACAAACCAGCTGTACTGAAGCGTGAAAGCTCCTCTGCTGTTGAAATGTCTTTTGTGCCAGCCGTGCACATACAGGCTTTCTTATGCTGGGAACGAGACACTCAAAACCAAACAACCATTGCCTTTCATCAGTTTAAGACAGAGAAATAAAAAAAATAAAAAAACTTTTGTTTGACACTTAACCATGTGTTAGTCTTTTTTTTTTTTTAACCACTTGCTGTACTTGTCCTCCCTGTTTGTTTTAATTCACAAACTTGATCCACCTCTTTTGCTGCGACTAAGTGTATTTAAAGCAATGTCAAGCAGTGTTATTTTCACATCTGGATCTGGACATTACAATCAAATTTTTATTTTTATTTTTGTGTTACGCCACTATTTAGTTTAGACTTTCAGTTTACACGACGGATTACATTAGGTGCCCTTGACGTTAATACAGAATAGGTTATGTGCAAAATTAACTGACAGAATAAAAAAATAAATAAATAAAATAAAATGATTGGACAGGTGGCTTCATGTAGATTAAGATTAATCACAATCACACAATTAGCAAAGGCTACAGTTTTGGAAGTACTGTCCCTTCCTCCACAAACAACTGCATGTATATCTTATTCTGCTTAGAAACTGCAGTTTAGACTTTCACATGTCTGAAATACACACACTTGGACACGCTTTCAGTGAGAAGAAGAAACATAAATGACAAAGTATCAAAACTATGAATGAACACATATGGAATGTAAACAAAAAATTGACTCAAAATAACTCAGTGCCTCTTGTAGATTTAAATTTAAGAAAAAAAATCAGCCACCCTTTGCTTTGATCACTGCTTTGCACTTTTGCATTTTTTATCCTAATGTGGCACAGCTGTGAAGTGAAAACCATTTCAGGAGACTTCATCATGAAGCTCAATGAGAGACAGCCAAGGGTTTGCAGCGCTGTCGACAAGGCAAAGGGCGGAATTTTAACATAAATTATTTTTTAAAAAATAATTTAGTCATTTCACTTTTTTTTCTTTGCTACATAATTCCATATAATCTGAATCTTATATTTGATGTCTTCCATATGTATCTAAAAAAAACCTGTCCAAACCTTCGACTGATGGTGTACATGTGATCCTTGTATTTGTCTGTCAGTTCCCATTTCTGCCTTTTTGTCAATTCTCCTGGATATATTTAAAATGTGAACTTTGAACAGAATCCCATTATTAAAGCAGAAAACACAAATGCTTGCATGTAAAATCTCAGCAAGGTATGTTCCCCAAATGGTTCAGCCTTAGCTTCATGTGACACACCACTGTTAAACATTACACAATTAGAAATCCATTTTGCAGTTTAAGTGCACTTTGAGCTAAAACACTTTTATGAGACAGCGGTGCTCAGAGATCAGAGTTTGACAATACGGATGTCACAGTTCATTACTACAACAAGTTAACGTTTCATGTGGCTATAACTGGCATTTAACAGCAGCCCATTAAACGCAATCCAAGGCTAGAAGAGTTTTGAGCAACAGTCTTTGTATCCTTGCTTATTCAGATTTATGGAGGCGGGGGTAGGCGTTTCAGGCAGTCAAGGGAGAGATGCCACATTTGCAGCAAAAGAGCAGTGTAAGATCCCAGGTTATTTTCACACACGTTAGTGGCTCTGTGGAGCGACCCCAGTGTGTACTACTGTTAGTTCTGTTTACTTTACTTTTGGGTCGGTCTTGTTCACATATACTGCACATCATTCACCCTAAACATGCCCCATGAGCTCCATGAGCAATCAGCTGATCACCAAACTTATCTCTATGACAACCCGCGTCAACTGGATAAAGTCATGTGAATACGCATGCACATGCTTGCTTCCCCTATATGTGGTGGTCTTTTCTTTGACCTGCGGCTAAATACACTGTGACGACGATGTGCGCTGGGGGCAAAGGAGAAAAAGCTTTTGAAACGACACACAGACAGACCCAGGCTCACCTGCACAGAGAGGCAGGAGGACACTGTCGCTGATATTAAGTTGATCCAAATGGCCTCATCAGACGGATGTGTCAAACAGCAGCTCCAGCACCCATTCATGCAAATACATGTGATCCAAGCTCTTTTTAGCGCCACTGTTACCACAGACTGCCTAGGTCCGCCCGAGGTCGGCCGCATTCACACTGTAGTCACCCGCTCCATAGTGTGAGTGGAGCCGCTCCGAGACCTCCTGTTTCAAGCGCTCTTGGAGCGGGCTTTTAATGCGAATCAGAATGCGACTGTTCACACAGGCCCAAGCGTACCGCTCTCAGAGTGGCAGTGTGAAAGCGATCCTTAACTAAAGAATGTATACACCTAAAGAATGAACTGTAGATAAGGCTGCAAGAAACACAAACAGCATTCAAATAAAATCTAAAAACTTCATATAACAAAACAGTAAAGGCCACAGTTGTGAAGCATTTTTGTCTAGGGTTTAACTTACAACAATAACTTTAAAAAAAGTAACCAATAAGTTCTGCAGAGTGCACTGCAAATGATATCACATCACTCTCAAAGCAAACAACAATAGTTCATGACTCATGAGCACTATGATATGACCCAGCCCAGGTTTATTATTCATCTTACCAGGAAAAGCCATCTGAGATTTGAAATCTCATTTTCAGGGGACTCCTGGTCCCGCAGGGGAGTACTTTACAATTAGCAAATCACAAAGTCTACAATAAATCAGGTGTTTATGTCCTTGTCTATATTCTTCATGGTGCCTTATAAAGTCTGCTAAACCCGTAGTTAAAGAAACTCCTTGGTTTCAGTAGATGCTTCTCAAATTATTATTAAATTAAGTGGTTCATAACATTCAAACATTGTAATTTTAATTGATATTTCCAAAATTATACCAACTGTTATAAATTAACTGTATAGTATATTTATATTGTCAAAACAAAGCAGGTCTTATATTTAACGGTAATGTTACCATGGGATCCACACTCTCTTCTGTACAAGTGTTTTAACGGCTCCAGAGCAAACAATCATGTACAAAATGACAGAAAGCTCAAAGATACAACAAGAGACTGAGGTGCAGACTCTTCACAGAGACTGATGAAAACTGACCCGGGGACTGGACTCACAACTTACTTGATGCTCCCCAAAAAATGTGATGCTAAAAGCAGTGTTGAAAATAAACAAAATAGATTTTGACTTCTGGAGTAGCTGTCTTATATTTCACATGCCCAAATGTGGGATAAGATTCTGCACACATGAGGAAAATGATCATGTGAGATTTTTACATTTGACTTGGATATCATAAGCCGTAGTTTCAAAAAGCTATGTTACAATGACAGCAAAAACATCAAATAAAACAAAAGAATGTATGGCCGAGATTGAGAACTAGAATTATAAATGATGTCCAAATCTCCAATCACCTGTCTCATGTCATCTTAAGGGAATTGTGTCTCGTCCCACCCCCGCTGAAACTGTCAAAGTACAAATATGTTATCATGGCATTTGATCAATAGTAATCGTAATATAACTTTGCAATAACGTCCAACAACGTGTAAATGCTTGTTATAAATGAACAATAACTTAACTATGCTATCATAAAGTCTATGAAGACTTCTCCTAATCTCTCACACATCCGAGTTTGTAGCCAACCCATGACATGGCTTAGGCCTCAGCTTATGCTCTTGTCAGGCTCAAACTCACTGACAACAGCAAAAGAAGTGATAGGATCAAACAAGAAGCGACTGGTTTGAACAGAGCCTGGACAGCCCCTGAAGACACATAAACGAAAGGGAGACAAGGAATCCTGCTCTTTGAAATTGAGAATTTATTTAGTCGAAAAAGAGGGGGATGTAACTTATTTAAGGGTTTTTGACATTGGATTACATGGGGAAGATTCCAAGTAAAAATTATAGGATGTGCAAAAATGATGGTTTTAAGATTATAGAATGTGATGATGTCCTACTCCCAGATGAGGGACAAGAGACAGTTTTTTCATGGCAAAGTACAATGTAATCAATACAAAAACCTCAAAAGGTAAATGAACAAATGCTGAATCTGATCATTCCTATTAGTGACTAGGCTCATTAAACCTTTTGCATTACAACAAAAATCAGCATTTTAACAATATTCTTTTGAGATATTAAAGAATGTTGTGATGCCATCTTAAACCCAGGAATAAACCCAGGCAAAGAGGAAACATGAACTGCCAAGTGGTCAACTAGAATTCACGTCTGTAGACACTGGTTGGTATCTGAGCTCAGTGACCGGAGCAGCAGGTTAATCCCAGTCTGATATCTGATCGAGTCTAAGGCCTCCTGCTACAATACCTGTACACCGTTTAATCCTGAGTTACACTCCAGTCCACAGGTGCTAAATCCTGCACACATTACTATCTACTGTGAACGGCCACATCAATATTTGAAATGGCTCAGTCTAGACATCATTTTTACTGCTGTGAGAATCGCACAAAGCACATGGGCGAGGGAACTTTGTGCAACTATTAGTCTGGAATATCAAATACACACGTGTTTTAGAATTCATGTGTATATGTATATATGTATGGACTTATTAGGCAAAATTTAATTTTGTTTATCAGCGATACGTGTAGGATTTGGCAGCATCGCGTGCTCATTTTGGTACTTTTTTTGGATCTGTTATTCACATAGTGTGGTCTGCAGCTTTCCACCAGAGGTGCCGACAGCTGCGGCTCTTTGTTGCGATCGCGTTTGCATCATACTTTTCAAATGAGGAAGTGAGTGAATTTGCAATTTAAAATGTTCAAATTATAACTGTGAAGGTCTGCATCTAATAATAAATAGTTTTATTGTCTGAGAATAAGGAAGTGTGTGGTTAGCATGCCAATTTCACTGTGACAGCAGACTGCTCTGGTCTCTGAACGCTGTGAAAAGTTGCTGTGAACAATTAAAATGCTTGGACAGCATAAAGTAAATGAATAACTGCAAACTGTTTAAAAGAACTAGTTCTGTTTTTTTTCTGTTTTTAAGACAGTAATAAAAAACAAAACAAAAAAATCATGTACAACACCTGCACCTGACAACTGCACCTGAGAGGAAACTCCAAAAGCACCGATTTAAAGAAGGGTCAAATAAATATAGAATAGTCTTTCTTAACCATAGTGTTTACATCCCCTTATACCAGTTATTCAAACGCAAAGCTACTCTTGCCAATATTTTAATTTAATTTTTTTTTTTTTTGCCTGTATTGTTCACAAAGAGCTCTCAGCTTCCACTGTTCCATCATAATCTTGCCTTAATCTGTATGATGTCGACATATGAAGACAATATTATTGCAAGTTTGACAAAGAGCATTCGTTTCTCTGCATATCACTGTCACACTGAACATAGCTGAAATGTTTAGCCCATTGTGTCAAACATCTGCAGGCAAATATGCCCCATTCAATATTTACCTAAATCCAGCACAAATGCATTGACTTCTGCTCTGTGCAAACAAGAAGCGACGCATTGTTTAAACACAACTCATTACAAACAAGAGCTAATGTGGTTCTCAATATGTGGTGGGCGGATCACTGCTACAATGAGTTACTTTTGTTTGTCCTGTCAGGTTTAGTTGTCAGTTTCTGTTTATTGGTTATTTTTTTCTTTTAAAGGTGAAACTATTTGAATAAAGAAATCTAGTTTGAGAATGTTAGACGACACAAGTTAGGGGGTACTAACAGTGTGAGACAAAGCTTAGGTCAGTTTTGTGGCCAACAAGTAGGACAGTCCCAACATATTTTGTTTCAAGTATCCCCTAAGATAGACTGATAGAAGCAAATCTGTACCACTGGCCTCTCTGACCATCACCAATCACCCAAACATCATATTCTTACAAAGGCAGGGTGGATGAAGTGTCTTGCCCAAGAACACATCAGCAGCATGCACCGGTCAGAGCTGGGCACAAGTGCTATACACCTAGAATGTCCTGTGTTTTTAGATTTAATTCAGGCTCTCCACCAACACATTTTATATTTTATAAGCAGCTCCTTTGGTCAGATTAAGTCTGCTTGCATTTAATTGAAAGTGTTAAATTGTCCGATAATTAAGTGCACATTAGCTTGCTAGTTGATATGGCAAAACTCTGCTTTGATCTCTGAAAATGCTTACAAACTCAACATTGTGAATAACTAGGAATCCATAAGTAAGTGAGGAATAACTTTGGACCAGTAAAGTAGCCGTTTTTCTCTCTTTTGTGACAGTGAAAATCAGCTACAGTGATTTCTTCTGGAGTGAGAACACTGGCCAAACACGACACCAGAAGGAAAAGATGTGGTTGAATGCAAATGAAACAAACTATGGAAGGAGAGTCAAATGAGACTTTTAAATATTAAATGTTTCTCAACACAAGCCTGGCCAGGCCTGCTTTAACTTTTACTTCCGAGCTTTAGACTGGGTGTTTTAGTTTCTGACAGTCAAAGTTCCTCAACAACCTAACTTTTCAGGAACATTTCAGTGCAACCATTTTTAGTCATGTTTGGAAAAGGGATAGGACAATTAACAATAATATTGCTACAAAAAAGGGAAGATAAGCCATTTGAGTTACATTTTGTAATTCTGATAATAATAAAAAAGATAATGGATGACATCATACCACCAGATTGTGCCAGAGAAAAAAAAGTGATGTTCTCTTCTTGATCATTGTTGTTTTCACATCCAAAGCTCAGCCCACAAGCCAGTAGGTCACCAATTCTCCTGCACGGCATTTCCCCATAAATATTGATACTTTGCAGTCGATGTCATCAACATTCCCTGGGGATATGATACTAACTGGAGGCACTGCTCTGTTTGAGGCTCTCTTACACGTTAGACTTTAATCTGAGTTTTGTTTTAGCACAATCTGACCAAGTTTTTTTTAAGTTAAAACCTTTTTTTTAAGAATAAACGCAGGACCATAAGCGCTCAGATTGATCACAGGTCCATTTTTTATTTTCAGATGATCTTAAAACTTTTTTTTTTTTTTTATCAGCATTCTCCACGTGTGTATTGTGTCTCCACGGTAACTTCTGAGCATTCCGTCTAACCCTAATCCACAGCATGAAGTCTCTGTGTCTGCAAAGTATCAAAACAATAGCCTACAACTTCACAAACCTGATGCGTTGTGCAGTAGATTCATTAGTGGGATGCACGCCGATTGTGTTGTGATGTGTCATGATGTGTTTAAAAAAAAAAAAAATATGTATATGTATATGTATATGTATATGTATATGTATATATATATATATATATATATATATATATATATATATATATATATATATATATATATATATATACATATACATACATATACATATATATAATATATACATACATACATACATATATATATATAAAAATTAAACGATGAAAGTTGCTCTTTAATGATTTATCAAAGCATACTATACTTTATTTTTTACAATAAAGTGCAAATGTTCCTCTCTGGGGATTTCCGTTTTATAGGCCAGTCTTACTGGGTTGTTCTAAATCCTTATGACATTGTAGTAATTCCGTTCTGTGATTTCCACCCTACTGTTTGTGCTAGTGTATTATGTATGCACCCTGTAACCTGATATCTACCAATGAAACAGCAAACGGCACATGGTATGATAAAGTGTACTGCCTCCAGGTCATCTCTTCAGAGTGGATCCAGTCAAAGTGAGAGAGCTATGCCCCGTCATCACATTATTGCCTTCTGAACCTCAGCAGACTAACAAAAGCCTGGGTTAACCTTTGTACAGGACCCAAACAACAATAGTACAGTGCTTTATAGTGGCAGATGGCAGAAGACTATAGGTCATTGTATTCTGTTGTAATTTTAAAAGTATGGGTGATAATAAACTAGGATTGTTAAAAGTATGATAAGTCAGATGCTAATCGAAACTAAAACTACGTAAATGGACACAATTCTATGTAGCGCTTTTCTACCTTCTTGGCATTCAAAGCACTTCACATCAAGAACCACTCACCCATATTCATACACCAGTGTACGCAGACACTGGGGGCATGGTGGGTTAAGTGTGTTGCTCAAGAACACAGCGACAGTATTAATCTGTGGGAGCTGGAATTGCTGGAACTACTAGAATCGGGTCAGTGGATGTGACTGCTCAACCAATGATGTTTACATTGAGAGCAGCATTCGAACCACCAACCTTCGGATCAGTGGACAAACGCTCGACTAACTGAACTACTGTCGCCCAAGTATTGAAACTTCATACTCATTTAACCAATACTGAAAAAAACAAAATAAAACATCTCATAACTGGATACGATTTTGACCTTTCCTGTGTAGTGTAAGACCACATGATATAATAAACAAATACTATTATTTGTGTTGAAAATTACAATATTGGTTAAAAAATTGCTTTTAAAATCATCATTTGGGAATCAAAATCGGTATTGAGAATCAAGCCTATTCTGAGATCAAATAAATTAAGGATGAGCGATACATCTGCTTCAATAATGGCATTGGTGATATCGAAGGTTGTTTTTTTTAGTTAACTATATTGGGCCGATATCAAAAATTTAGTTGATATATTTAGGACCACTACTTTGTCCAAGCTGTCCCGTCTTACAGATTATCTTCAGTGCATTTCTCTGACTAATGAGTAAAAATACAAATAGAAATTGGTTAAGCTAAAAATATGGATAAATGTTTACATAATTATGCAAAACTGTTAAACAATAATAATAATAATAACTTGTTAACTGTGAAACTGTGGTGGTACCTATAAGCCACAGATGCCCTGAGAGAACTTTCTAGACCAATAAGGCAACGGGAGTATGCACTAATGCCCATAAGGAATATCTAGTAGAAAGACCAAAGACTGCTGAACAAAGTTACCTTGTAATTTTGCGATCTTTTGCTAGTACTATACCACGCCCCCTTTTAAATCAATGTGCAGGAAAGGTCTTTTGTCAACCAAGCATTTCTACGGTTGACTGCAGCTGCCCTAGAGAATTTGTGATTTTTATCTGGGTATCTGTGAACCTAAAAAGCTCCAAAAATAACGGAAACAACATCATCGAGTTGCCAGTCTGTGGTGAGGTCAAGATAAGACGGGCATACTTGACTTACACCACATCAGGTTTATGTTTAGCAGTAAGTTAGCTTTTTTAAAAATGATTATTATTATTATTATTATTATCAGCTAGCTTAATTAATTAGTGACTAGATCAAATCAGCTTCACTGTGCAGTGGGTTATTGATATTGACAAGAAGAGCATGATTTTAAGCTAGCTCTAATTGGACACAGCATTATAGCAATCCAGTTAATTTAATGATGTGTGCTACTTTCTGAAAAGTGAAATTGAATTGGGTTACTTTACGAGAATAAGATGACATCAGTGGAGGTACTAATACAATTTTTTAACAAATACAGTGAATGTTCATATTAGGAAGATGAAGTTGTGTGTACATTTTATTTGCATAGTCCAGTGTAGTATTGTCACGATACTAAAATGTCAAGCTTGAGTTCAATGCTATACTAGGAATATACCTGATAACATAATGTTGATAAAAAACACTCTTTATTTAGACAATAGAATGTAATTTTCAACATTTAATCATAGTACTTCCCTTATATTACCATGTGGTCTTATATCTGTGTAATCCCTCAGTCGTCCAGGTAGGTTCCATAGTGGTCCATGGGTATATACTAGTCTATGTGGTCTTATAGTTGTTCTGATACACCTCAAGATCATTCTAAAGCTATTCAGGAAAGGTTCGTTTCTGTCCTGTGAATATGGCTTTTTTAGTATCAATACCAGCTCAAATGAGTTTCTAGTTTCAATGCTCTGATCTTCGACACTGTTGATCCAGTGTCAAAAGATCATTGCAAGCACATTCCTTATAAAGTTTAAAAACAAAAAATCTATCACCAATTTTAAAGTGCACTATGTAACTTTTCTGGAGGGTCTGCCATCTTCTCGTCTCCATGGAGATGCTATTGCTTCACCTGGAATGTTCCACAGTATAGTAAACTACACAATGCATTTGAATATATCAATCCTATTCTCAAATCACTGCACTGGCTTCCTGTTTCATCCTCAATACAAGGATGATACATACTCAATACAAAATCCTTCTGCTGACCCATAAATGCATCACTGGTCCGGCACCACTGTATCTGCAAGACCTGATCACTTTGTAATCTTCAAACCCTCAGATCTTCAGGTGGGATGCTCCTTCTGGTCCCCCCCACTAGGCTCCGTACAATGAGCAGCACCACGACCCTGGAAACGCCTCCCTGCCCAGCTGAAAGCCACACAGAGCCTGGAGTTTTTTAAAGCTAATCTAAAGACCTTTTTTATTTAGAAAAAACTTATTGGTATAGCTTGTTGATGTTTTTTTTTTTTTAGCATTTAACAGTTTGGTATTAGTTTTAAGTTCTTGTTTTATTGTAGCACTCTGAGATTCTATGGAATGAAGAGTGCACTACAAATAATAATGTATTATCATTATTATTATTATTTTTTTTTTTTTTTTCATTATTAATTCAATGACGGGTGCTTATAAGAAAAACACACACACACACACACAAAACACAGATCTGAACAGTAACTTTGCAATGTGGCTTCCCGTGTTTAATGTTTTCAGGTGAACATTCATTCAAATCTATCTCCATGGAGACAAGCAGGTGGCAACCTCTCCCAGAAAGTTGCATAATGCAACTTTAAAATACCTGTTATAAGCACACACACACACACACACAAAATCACATTACTTTTCACTGACCAAGGTTATGCTCCACATATTTTGTGACTCCAGGTTGAGGAGCTGGGCATGTCCCAACTATGTCCCACAACTTTGGCTTCCTCCAGGGCAAGTTACAACTTCTGTGCCCGGAGAGAGCTGCTTTTATGGGGCAAGAGAGGACAGGATGGGCATGGTCTTTACCGCACAGGCGCATCATATGAAACTTGCGATTTAACGCAAAAGTGGAAAACAATGTCCATATATAAGGCTAACAAATGACTCAACTCAGAACACGCGCTGAGCTGCACACGAGTTTGCGGATAGGAAGTAGGAAGGAGTGAGAGTTAAGCCGAGTTTGAATAAGATCTTGGATGAGGAAACTTATCGTGATGCATCTCTGAGCGGTCAGTAAAAACCGCCCTAGAAAGTGGAAAAAAAAGCTTCAAATAAGTAAACGTACTCACCTCTCAAATAGTATCCTTACGCCGAAGAGCCCCAAAGCTAGCGGTAAGGCTGTAAACAAGTGTGCGGGCTTTGGATACTCCACCCCGGGTGCCTGCTCCGACAGATCCGCCCAGGTGACGTTGTGCGGCAGCCAGAACCTCTCACTCCAGAACCAGGCTGAAAGAGCAGCCATTTTTTTGGAATAAAGTCTTTTGGTAACAGCAGCCTAACAGCGGTCCAACAAAAGCCCTCAAGTCCCAAAAAAGGTAACGGAGAAAGTCACTTGTAGAGCACCTTTGCCCTACGTGTTCGCGGCTGTGATGGGAACTGCCACAGACTCAACTTTAGCGCACGAGGGTCAAGCACGCGCAGTCTGTGACCATACGACTTCCGGTTTTCACAATAAGACGTGGGAACGGTACACGTCAACACGGAAGTAAGGCTCATTGTAAGTTTTTATTTTCATATTTTTGTGCAGTATTACAACTAACACAAATCCACCTAGGGAGTTTGTGTAAAGGTTATATTTAAAGGTCCGTGGAGAGGTGGTCAACTCTCCACAGATGAGAGTTAGAAAGCATGTTTTTCAAGGTGTTTTTGTTTTAAATGCAGTGAAGCTTAACAGAATTAAATTTTACATTCATTTTTTCTGAAATCTGCTTCTGAAACTTTATAAAATCCCAAAGTAATTAAAACATTTCTGAATCTTGTGTTTTAAGCATGCTTTTTGGAGAACTGCATTATGGATATTAGTTACCATGGAGCAAGTTAGGCTCTGCGATGCCTTTTAATATTAAATTTTTAATTTTTGAAAAATTTTTGGCAAAATTAACGGAATATCAATATTTACTTCCAGAGCCAGAGCAGGTGATTACTGTTGCGCTCCACACAGACCAAGCAGCAGCATCATCTCCATGGAGACAGGCAAGTGGCAGAGATTACACCAGAAAAGTTACGTAGAACATCTTTGAACTGGATTTTATAGATAAAGGCAGACATAGGCTATCAGGGTGATAAGGGCAAAGGAAGGTGGGGTGGGTGATATTGTCAGAAAGTGACTCTGAAATAAACCATTGCAAAAATGAAATGTCTTTTGACTGACAGGGTCTGGAGACTTGCCCAGGGTCTAAGTGCTCGGCTGTATCTTCACTCTCTCTTCTGTGCGCTTTGCAGTTATTAAAGCTGCATTTGCCTACCCAGAGGACTTCTCCAAAAACCAGAATATCAAGCAGCACAAGCTTTCTCCTGCCAACAAGTTCACCTCCTACTTGTGTCCACCTCACTTTTACTTTGAAAAATGTGTAACTGTATCCACCTTGCAATCCAAATGATGTTGACTTGACACTTTTTGGTTGCGCCCTGAGGAGTGAGGACAGGAATTGAGGAAGTGAGAGACATGTCCCGCCTCTTCACTTAAGAAATTAGTACAATCCCCCCTGACCAACGTAGGAGTATGATGCACTTTTATGGTTTATTTTATAGTAGCAGTGATGTTGATAATTGATCTGCTCAGGTAGGCTGCTGGTATCAAAGTCACATATCTCTGACAAAGTGGATGAGCTTGTGATTGATGTGATGGCACGCCCAAGAGGCCTTTAAGGGCATTACAACTACAAAAAGATCTTACAATGCAGGGGATCAGTACCTGCTGTGCACTCTTGCTGAAACACTGCTAAAACATTATATCAATTGCGAATAAGAGAAGATTTTGATACAGAATATTAGAGGCGACCCTGCATGTTTTGAAGGTGTTGCAACCTAATTGAAAAGGTTAAATTAGTTAAATGTCAAAGCTACAGGGAGAGGATTGCAGAGAAAGCAATACTATCTCCATGGAGACACACAAGACATGCACCAGAAAAGTTAGATAGTTCAACTTTAAATAATAAAATATATTTCTCAAAAAACTAATATTCGTGCATTATTTAATGGTTTGTCTTTCAAATTATAAATCAGATTTTACATATAAACAGTTACTCCTACAGTTACTCTTACTTGAGTAGTGGCTAAGTAATATTAATTCAAAGTAACATTACTCTTACTCTTAAATATTTTTGGCTCCTTTACTCACCTCTGATAATTACACAGTCTTCAGTGGTAAAACAAGTAAGTAAGTTAATTAAAAAATAAAAATATACTGTAGCCTACATAAAGTCTAGTCATTTCAACAAACTATCTTTTTTTTTTTTTTTTGCAGTGCAGGCAGCACAGTGACTAAATATAGTTTGCCATTTGGCCCTTCACTGTTGTATTATTAGAAATCTCATAGTCCAGTCGACTTGATAACTATGCAGAGGAGTTTAGTGGTAAATTATGCAATGATGCTTTACTGTGGTAATATTTACACTTGCTGATTTCAACCGAAAATTTGTGGAACAGGATTTCAACATTTCTTCATCTAGACACTATCTGGAGTTGGATTTGCTTGATTTACACACCTTTTCCTCATAACCAACTATGTTCCTGTTGCTAGCCTTATTTAACCTGCTTCATACCTGCTTCGTACTCCCCACTGTAGCCAGTAGAGGGAAGTATTCAAACAATTTTCTATGCAATGCAATCCCTTCCATCCATAATTGAATGTGCATTATGTAACTTTTGGAGGGCCTGCCACCTGCTTGTTTCCATGGAGATTTTATTGCTTTGCTCGGGATGTTCCACAGTATGGCATTAAACGTACTTATCTGCAAAGAGACAAGATGTTACATCAGATCTGTGGAGAGGTGAGCCAGCGCAAAGGATTATTATATATTTTTCAAGGTATTTTTTTCAGCAATAAGAACAACTGTAAATTAATAAAAGCAAGATACAGTAAATAGACAAGTGAATAGATCATACTTGTGGAACATTCCAAGCAAAACAATCGCATCTCCACAGCGACGGGCCTCAACTGGGAAAGTTATATAATGCAACTTTGATTTATAAAACTTGAAATTCCAATGTTCAAACCTTTTAAAATATTCATAAGATTTAGATAAGCTAAGTTAATACATACTTTAAAAATCAGAGATGTGTGTACATGTGAAAGCTGCACTGGGCGGTAGTTCTTTACAAAGGTCAGAGTGGACACTGTAGAAAATGGTAAAGGTGAAGAGTTTAGAGTGTCAGTCAAAGCTCACGTTACATTCACTCAGACACAGCAACTTAAAAGGTCTTACATACGAGGAAATAACACTACACAAACTTACTAAAAACAAGAAACAGAAGAAATGTGTTTATTTAAAAATATACTATCAGTATCACAATTAAGTTAAAGGTACACTACAGGAGGGTCCACCACCTGCTTGTTTCCATGGGGATTTTTGTCTGGAATGTTCCTCAGTATGGTATGACATTTATTTATCTAATGTCCACGGAGACAGGACAGATCTGTGGAGAGTCGAGCCTTGTCCCACTAATAATGTAGGTTTTTCAGGTTATTTCTTAACAATACAACCCTATATTTGAAGAAATGTAAGATAGATATGTGTAATCCCATTCTGTGGAACATTCACTGCAAAACCATCTCCATGCTGACAAGCAGGTGGTGGACCTTTTATCAGAAAAGTTACATAGTGCACCTTTAAGGCACTTTTGTGTTAGACTGAAACATACAATAAGTTATTAAATTATAATGAACAAACATATTATACAACTACAGAGGTAAAGTCAATTAATTTGAGTGTTAAGATGTCTGTTACAGTAGTAGTAGTAGTAGTAGTCATTTGTTGTCAGTCGGAAGGGGGCGTGGCTTAGGCTACATATGCTCGGGATGGTTTTGCAAACAGTTGATGAAGTCTGTGACTGGATGGCCATTGAAGCAGATCTGGTAGACTGCTGTGAAGAGAGGGAACCTACAAAGAAAGTAGATCATTAATAATGTATTAATAGTAAATAAATAATTCTAATCCAAATATAATATTTAAATTTAGTTGTGTTGAATACTGGAGATAGTCACAATTTGTACTCAAGTAAAAATTGCAGTTTTATTTTATTTTATTTCAGTGTGCAAACTATTACATCTGAAACTATTAAAAATATAAATCCCACAATTCCACCACTACCTGATCAATTACTACAAAAAGTTGAGAGTGAAATCTATTTACACTCTATATAAATGTAGACCTACTGTACATCAACTTGTCATGAAAGTCCCACTCACTTTTGCACCATGTTTTTCTGTGTGAGGACCTGGTTGACCTCTGCGGCTGTGGCAGGGCCTTGGAGTTTCTGTCCATTCAGCAGCTCCTTTTCTAACTCTTCAATTGTCTAGAACATAAAATATGCTACATTAAAGTTAAACAGATTAATGATTTAGCACATCAAGTATAAGAGGTGCTTGGCTAGCCAGACCTACAGAATTTACGACCAGTTACTAATAACTGCTCAGTCATGTTTTGTTCCCTACTTTGCCCGTTTTGGCGAAGGCCTCCCCGATCTTGCGGTTTCTCCCTCCGTAGCAGGTGGTGATGAGGTCGGCAATGCCGCAGCTCTCCAGGAAAGTGGCCGGGGACACGGGACAGTTTGTGCAGAAGACTTTTGCAAACGCGATCATCTCCATGAGACCCAGACGAATTACTGCAGCCTTTGTGTTGTCTCCAAACCCAAGACCATCACAAAAACCTGCTCCCACCGCCACTATGTTCTGTGGGACGCACCAGGGAGAGAGAAGGTTCAAAAACACAACTGCTGCATATATAAGAGCTAAATAATTCAGTTGTAAAAAGCTGGGCAATAGATTTTCGACTAGAACACTTGGAAATAATTGAATATTGAGTATACATTGTAATAAGAAAATTGTAAAAAAGCTGAGTAAAATCTTGATTAAAAATGTAAACTTTAACCTAAATTAAGACATATACAGGCACATTTTGGAAAGTTTTGATGGATTGCAAAAATTATTATCCTATTATTGTAATAACATTAATATATATATATATATATATATATATATATATTAAAAAACATTTGTAAATAACAAACAAAAATCTCTCTCTCCATCTTTTGGGTGTAATACATTACATTACATTAGCCTGCCATGCAATCAACCCAAATTCCCAAAAATATTCTAAGATGTTTTCAGTTTTTAAAATGGGTTTATATGATTATATATATCAAAAAGGAAAATTCACAAATGTTGAACTAGGTCTTTAAATCTGTGACAATGCCCTGCAAAAGTGCAACAGTAATTTTGCCAGTGGCTAAATTAAACACCCAAATCCAAGAGAATACCATCTCAAACCCCAAATATTGTATTTAAAACTCTATAGTGAAGTACATGTTATATTCTATAAGTCAAACATTTCAGCACAATTTTTTCAATGTGTACTTGCAACTATAAAGACCACATATTGAATTTAACAAAACAGACCTTTAGCGCTCCACAGATCTCCACCACATCACTCTCTCCACCACTGTGACGCGGAAGTTTGTCGTCTGCATCAACTCCTTCAAAATAGGCCCCAGAGATTTGTCTTTGCAACCTAAAAAATACAGTATGTCCATTAAAGAGCTTCTGGACTGGAGCAGGAACATGGTCAGTTGCTGTCTACAGGACTGTCTACTTTCTGAGGAGGCTGAGGCCCTTGGACATCTGCAGGACAATGCTCAGAATGTTCTATGATTCTATGGTGGCCAGTGCCATCATGTAGGCTGTGGTCTTTTGGGGCAGACATTTGCACTTTAGGGACACTGACTGACTCAATAAGAAGGGCAAGGATTTGGACTCTGTAGTGACAGGAGGATGTTGTCCAAAATCAGGACTATTCTGGATTCTCCCTCCCACCCTCTCCACAATGTGCTGGTTAGCTACCAGAGCTCATTCAGCCATGGACTGTTGCTGCCACTCTGCTCCACTGAGACACAGGAAATCATTCCTGTGTCTCAACTCTGTGGTGTAAAAGCCTCACTTTACAATCCTTCTGCAATATCCTGGTCCTACCTCATCGCTGTAAAATTGTGTATAAATATCTAAATGTACTATACTAGAGTACTATATTTTTTTATAATTCAAGTTAAAATGTAGTTTATTTTCACATACCTGATAAAGGTTTATTGTACTATTTGCTTTAAGCTACTAATATATTATATCTTATTTAAACTTTCTTTTTGATTGAAGCATAAATGTAATTCATATTCTGATTTGATTGATAGATTTATATATTTTTCTAATTATTACTTTACTTGGTGGGATAGTACCTGTATGAAATATTAATCATAATGTCCAGTTCCACCATGTTGTGAGTGTAGAATTCTACTCAACAAACTAACAGGAAGCTGGACTTTTCATTTTTAATTAATTGTTACTTTGATAATTGGTTCTTGTGGTTCTTTACTGAGAAGAGCAGAGAACATTCTGCAGATTTTCACCTTTCTAGAGTTTTAGTATCTTCCACAGCTTCAGAAATTGCAGTTTCTAGCGCATTTATTTCAAAAAGAACAAAAAAGAGGTAGGCTGAACTACACAGATTTGTAATCGTACAAGTTGCACTATAGCAAATATTTGTAGTACAGCACAAGCAGTAGCACATAATAACACACGAGGCTGTAAAATGCATGTCACTGCTTATCTCATGCACTTATTTCCACCCTATTACCATGCTATTACTGTGCCACAAAGAGAGTGCAACCTAAACATGGTAAAAAAAAATAAATAAAAAAAAGACATTTATAATCCCACAATGAAGAAAAGCACAGCAGATTACAACAATTTGAACAAGAAATATTCAAAACATATTTGTGTAAAATGTGTCCCTTCTGTAACTTACCGATGGTGGTCTCACAGAACTTCTCGTCTGCGACCTCGTTGGCGATGTTGGCCCCCATAAGAACTGTCATAGTGATGCCCAGTTTAGAAGTAATCACTTCAGAGATCAGCTTAAGACCCTCGGGACTCGCATCCACGCCCTCAAATGCAAAATATCAGATCATACATACAGTTATACAGACATATTTCTAGGGCTTGATCAAAAGAAAAATAAAGCGCCAAAGACAACATGTTGTTTATTTAGCCACATCCTCCATTTATTTGCTTGACCTTGGGGAGAGATGTTCTTTCTATAATCAAATGTATCTAATTTCAAAGTTTGTCAGTGGCTATGTTTACACAGAAAATATGATTATTATCTGATTTCTGGAGTAAATATGTAAACAGTTGCATCCGGTATGTGTAATCTGATTTCTCTCAGATTGTTCACACCTGTGTAGGTTTTGACGAGGACAAAAAGAGCAAACTCATATGGCAAAAATGAAAGATAAACCAGGTGTTTTTGATAATCAGACATAAACACACACCAAAAATAACATCTAATTTGATTTATACTGACCGTGTAAATGTACAAACTTATTCCTAAAGCTCTGCATGAGAAACAACCCATCGTCCCCGAATATAAACATGCTCAAGTCAAGTATCACTCCTCAAAACGACAACCCTTTTGGGGAGTGATATGTGATCCCCAGATACTAAAACAAGTATCAAAACCCAAGATTCATTAGAGCAGTGGAGATGAAAAAGAAGTCTGTATAAGAGAAGCACACTAATATATATTTTGTTCATTATAAAGATGTGTTGTCATTGTTCTATAAAATTCAGTATCAAATAAGGTAAGATATGATACAAATAACTGTCCCCATAGGGAAATGTGTCCACTGCATTTGACACATTCTTCAATGCCTTCCTTCTTCTTATTCTTCTTCTTCAAACAAAGCTTTTTCCTTTCTCCTACACTACTTCCCAAACCCTAAAGCACTAAAGCATTCCCAGGCCACATGTGGGGTGTAAGAAACAAATGCCTCTCTTAGTTCCAAATGAGTAATAGCTCTAGTCCAAGCTCTTCCATTTAGTCTTTTTGATTGCCAAGAAGAATATATTGTGTGGGGTGTACAAATAAGTAAAGCTTCCCTTCGAGTAGTTTTATCACAGCATAAATGTAACCTCTACTTTTCATGCAATTTTGGCAACAATCTCAAATTCGATAGTAAGAAATAAAGCATGCTTTATTTAGACAATAGAATGTGAATTTCAACATTCAATGATAGTACTTTTTTTATATTCCCATGTGGCCTTATATCTGTGTAATCTCTCACAGATCCCTCAGCGGTTCAAGGTAGGTTCAAGGTAGGGTCAAGGTAGGGTCAAGGTAGGGTCAAGGTAGGGTCAAGGTAGTATCAGTACCTGCTCAAAAGGCTAATGACTAGTTTTAGTATTTTCGATCACTCATTTTGGTTTGAGTCTAGTCGTTTAATTAAGCCACTGACCTTAATAAGAGACATGCCCACTGCGTCCTTCTTGATGTGATCTTTGATGGTATCGCAGACTCTCACGATGAACTGATGAGGTACCACAAATATGAGGATGTCCACTCCTTTCACCGACTCTGCCAGATCTGGGACTGCCAACTTACCAGTGCACAAACATATAATACACTTTCAAACATCTGTAGGGTGACATAAAAGCATATACTCACCACATTGGGGGGTAGTTTGTGTCCAGGCAGATACTTGACGTTTTCATGGTCAGTGTTGATGATTTCTGTGAGTTTGCGCCCATTTATGGTCTCTTCAAAGACCCACATGTTCACTGTGGTGTCAAATGTGTCGTATTTGGCAGCATTGGCTCCTACTATTTTGGCAATGGCAGAGCCCCTAGGATATAAGAAATAGAAACAAAACAACTCAATTCACTTCTTGGCAAAAGCAAACCATCCATAGTGCCCGTAGTAAGACACTTTGGGACCCCAAGGTGCATGTTGAGTCAGGATGGATGACTGGATAAAGATGTAAATTATTTATAGATAGTAGTTATAGCTAGTCCTTTGTTGTCTTTTTAATATAAGTTACAATAGGGGTGGGTGATGATTTCCTTAGAACATAGATTGCAGTTTCAATTCATGTACATTTTCAATCTTTATTTTGCTTTAAGGGGGAACAAAAGCCATAGCTTTCACTACAAGTTCACATATCATTGTGATTTGTTAGATTCACCTGTCACTCAAAACATAACAGAAGCTTACCCACAGGAAGAGTGGGTAGGCAAACGTAACCTTGTGCAGCAAGATGGATTCTTGGGATATTTGAGTTCACAAACTCACCACCAGTGCGTCAGAGACTAGACCAATCACAGGGGCAACACTGTGGACAGATGTACTTCAGCCTATTTTAGCGAAAAATACAGATTTTGTCTTTGAAAAACGGGCAGAGGGAAGCACTTTATACAGGGAAAATCTTTGTACTTTTCTGTCAATTTAATTTAATAACAGCTTGATTTTTGCAGCTTGTTCCGCTGTCGTGACGGTTGGATTGTCCCGATGGGTCCCATTCACTTTTAGGCAGAGCAATGCCAGATTTATGTGCACTCTAGGATAGGGAAAAAGTGGCTCATGACTTCACAAAAAAGAATATCATCTCATATCAGATATCAATTTGGTTTTAGTCAAATCAGCCATAAAATACTTTTGAGAACAATCCATCCAGTATAAAAAAAACATGAAATTCAAAGAGTCGTGTTTGAGCAGAGCTACAATAATCAAAAAGCACTGAAGCACCTTATAGCAACCACTCCCAATCATGGAGCACTTTAAACTCACTGCAGTAATGTTAATCCTCCACCACTCTGACATTTAAATGGATCTCGTACAAGTGTCTCATTTCTCCTTCAGCCTGGATTTGCTATTGGCTTCTATGGAACACATCGACACAACTCTCACAAAGTCCTGTCACTCTGAGCCATTACCAATCTAAAAATTAGGACTGCTGCCATAGTGATTGATTCTGAACATTTGAATGGTGAAAAGTCCTTCAAAATGAGAATGAGCATCTACGAAGCTGAAACCCATGAAAAGAGTTGTGTTCTGCTCACACACCAGTCTCACATCCAGGTCCTTCAAATACTGCGAGTATTTGGCTAAACTTGGTGAAACACAGTTGATAGTTGTGGTATCCTCCAATGTACAAATACCAGCACTTCTTCCAGAGTTCCACTTGATAGATTTCTTATGATTTAAACTAGAAGACCATTTCAATGTTTTTATTCACTAGAAGAGAAGCCTTATGTTTCTTAGCGGTTCAGCAGGTTTTCAATCTACGGCTAAAGCTCTGCTCTCTGCACACCATGCTACGATTTCACGCTGTATTAAGATGCCAGTCTTTGCATCTTTTGAATATTGGAACTGACCTGTTTCAGGGATACAAAATCATTTTCTTTAGCTCCTGATCCAATATTTTCAGTAAATGATCTGTACAGTCTAAACTGGTTATCAAATGAACCAAAGTCAGAGTGAGTGGTAATATGGGGCTTGGCAATAAAAATCTAATTCTGGTGTGATCCCTGTAACGATCTGCTATTTTAGTGACATTCTCATATTGTGATTTAGTGTTTCTCTGTTTAATGCAGCTCTATGCACAATTTTCAGAATCAGAATTATTTTTATTCATCCTCAAGGGGAGTTATCAGAATAAACTTTTTCCACCCATTCCTCCTACTGGTCAGTGATTGACAGGTGAGTTTACAGGAACTGTATGTAAGCTGTGCTCTTACTGTGTAAAAAAAAAAGTATTACAATCACAACTGAACCTGCGGGATACCAGCCTTAACCTGCAGAGAGAGGACACATACAAGTTTTTCTAAATATATGGACAGGCCATGCCTCATGTCCTGAGGCTGCACTAGCATTGATTAATAATTGGCTGCAGGCTCTGGGGTTTATCTGGGTACACAGATAGGTCATGTCCATGACATTTAAAAAGATAATCTTACATATTGTTCCTTTAATCACTGTGAGCTGTTAAACTGTAATGATCATTTTTTTTGGCATATCGATGATGCTCATCTGTATTCAAATATGAAATCTCAAAATCAACATTGTCAAAGTAATTTAACTCCAACGGAGTGACCAAAAACTTCATGCCAAATTATATTGAAAAAACAAATCAAATACATTTATTGTGAACAAACCAGTACTGCAGCTTTTTGGACTAATATCTGTTTCGCATAACCATCTGTGTGTAAGTTATTGTTATACTTGCAAATAGCTACTTCACTGACAAATGGCGACCTCTGACCCTGACCAAAATGACCCCGTAACCAAGGCATCGGGCAGCTGAAGCACAGGCCACAGTAAATACATGTGTTTTCTACTGTCAGTGCAGAGGGGCTGCCCTTGGCCCCTGAGGCACTCTGCGGTGTCTGAGTGCCTGCAGTTTCTTATTAAAGCTTTTGTTTAGGCAACCGTTTTTCGGTTAACAGTCCTAATTTCTTCTCATTCAAACCTTATGTCATAGTTTCTGATGGAGCAATCTTCATGAAAATTAAACATCAATCCTCAATGCTGTCAGGACAACCTTTCAGGAGCAGTGGGCGCTGCAGTGCTGGGCCTCCAGATCTTGTTGCTAGATTTAGTCAGGACTTCCTTAGCTGTAGGATTTTACCTATGGTGCCCGTTTTGGGTTGATGTGGGAAATTGTAGTCCCTGGAGGTATCCCACCCCAACACACTCGGCCACCAAATAACATTGCAATCGACAATCCAAAATAAAATTCGACATCTTTGCTACAGAAAAACTGCATGTTACTGATTAAATAGACTCCATTGATGAGGTTGGCTCACGCTTCCAATTTTTTCTTTATTCATTCATTCCTTTTTGTCACCCATCTGGTAAAAGGAAACTGTGACGCTCCTGGGCAAATTAAGCATTCTGGGAAGGATCTGGACCAGTTTGTAATCCAAACCAGTCACTGGGTCCCTAAAGCTCATTTTGGTGATTTGGGCTTCAGCTCTGAAAAGGGAATTGTCAAAACCCAACAAATGCATCCGTCTGGAGTCAGGATTTGAAATCTGATTTCCGTAGTCTAGAGAGCTCGTATTTACTCCAGAGGTCAAAACTGAGAGCCTCGTATATCAGTTTGTGCTATGGGGGAAACTACTTCAATAGCGGGGTCATTTTAGTTGGGGGATTTTAGTTAAAAACATCCTGATATAAGTGGTGGTTTCTGGTAACTCCGGAGGTACTCACCTAGTACCACCTAATAATGCTTTAGGGTTACCACAGGGTTACAGATCTAAATCGGGTCTATAACAGGCCTATATAAGACGTTCTAACCATGAGGTAGAAAAAAATAGGTAGGTAATAGGTAAAAAAAAATAGTCAACTTGCGAATAAAATGGATGTTAAGTGTCACCAGACTTCACTTACTTTACCTGCCACAGCTTCAGAAACAGTGCCTCAAAATCTGATTATCAACAGGTTTTTGGAGTTATAAGACTATTATAAAATGACACTTAATCAGCAAAATTACTGGATTTCTTTCTGTTTATATGAATAATCCTATTATTATTACATCGGATGTTAAATAATCTTAAATAGAAACTTATTATTATCTGCATGTGAACATAGCCACTGTGTTAGGATGCTCAGGACAGACAGAAATCTTCATTTGTTCATTCTTCTCATCAAACATCAAATCAGGAGACAGATGTACCTTCTTTACTTTTACAAAAAATACTTAACTTCAGTTTATTCCCAGTAACTTGAGTATCTACAGTCTATTTTAAGTTTGTGCCCACTTTATTCACATGGAGAACAGTTAGCTTGCCCCACTTCACTCTTGCAAAACAGCAGCCTGAACTTTATAATTCCCTTATCTAACGTTACGACAGAAAGATTACTTTGTCCGTTGGGGAAAATATATTTAGCAAACTTGCAGCCCAATTAAAAAAAAAACAACAAAAAAAGAAAGATCTAGGAATACAAATGCAGTCTCTACACTCACCAGTTTCCCGAGCCAACCACACAGACTTTCTTGGGGGCCATGGTTGCGCTGGAACGTGTTCAGAAGACACCGGTGAGGAGACAGACTCGCACCCGGGATTGAGGCTATTTATACCGGCCAGAGCAGAGCGGACGGTCCCTCCCTCCTCCAGCTCCGGGGGCTCGTGACTGGTCCACCGCACGAGGCTACGCACTCCCTTTAAACCTGAAACAAGACACTAGAACGCGGACAAATGCTCTTAAACTCCTACAGACATGTGAAGACTCCAAGGACAAGTACACTAGGTTAAAAATAAGTTGCTAACACTAGTTGGAATTATTGTGTTTTTTTGTTAGTTAGTTAGTTCGCCGACCGTTTGTGCTAAGACTTGGCTTAAAGGGGCGCCACCTGCTTGTCTCCATGGAGATGTTGTACGGCGTTGAACTTGTACTTGGTCTATCTTGTGTTTTTAGTGCTCAAAAATACCTTAAAAACATGCACTCTTACTGGAAGTGGGGTCACCTCTCCAAAGACCTGACTTGTAACCAGGGCCGGTTCAGCCTGTAAGCAGACTTAGCAGCTGCTTAGGGCCCCGAGGTCACCAGAGGGCCCCCAAGAGACCATACATTGTGTTGAAAATAATATAATAAATCAAGTTTTAATGGACACAGGGCTTGTGTGTTTACAGCAGCCTGAATAACCCTCCTAAAACATTTATATTTGTTTTATATCTATAGTTTTATATCTACTGCTGCTACATTTGTTTTTGAGTCGGGCATAGGTGAGGGCAGCTATGCGTTTACACTGGTGCAAGGACCCTTTATAATGTACATTTAAGCCCACTGTCGCCATTAAAATCCACCAGAAACAAAGAAAAAGTATCTAGAATTTAAAAACCCCACCTATACTGTATGTTTCTCTACCGTTATTGTGACTATAGTAGTTGTGACATTCTGGATGTTTTCAGTTTGATGTTGGTCAAGGTGATGAGAGCGGAGTCATAATGCTGTCAAATGTGAATCACCAATAGCTGGGCCAGGAGGCATCTGCTGTTGGGGGCCCCTTAGACACTTGCAGGGGGCCCTAAGCTGAATTTGTCTTGACCTGGTGGCAACACAGGCTTGTGTCTTCATGATGAACAGCTTTAATGTTGTATTGTGGAATATTTTAGTCAGTTATATAAAAAAAACAGACCCTTACTAGAAGTTACATAGTGCACCTTTAGACAAGAGTCAATATTTTGTGGCAACATCTCAGGCCGATCACAAAAATATAAAATGTAAAAATCATTCTTACACAGTGCTTATATTAATTTAAATCTTTTGTCTCCTACATAGATGGATATCAATCTGATAACTTTGAAAGCATCTTGGGGGCACTACTGCTAATTAGTTTTTCTTTCAAGTATTTTAAAAAGAGAAGACAGCCTAATTGAAAATACACCCTCAAACCCCCCACTGAAATATGAATTCAAAACGAGACAGCCGTATGACAATGATAAAACCAGCGCTCAACTATACTTTTACATATCCTTTATTTATAACATGACATACAGAAAAATAGGTTTGGTCCATGAAATAGTCTACAGATCATTTAAATACCACCACACAGCCCCCAGCGTTGACTATTCGGTCGTAAAAGCTCCCCTTCACCATGTTAGTGTATTCATAACTCAAAGCACAAAAAGAATTACAATTGATATTTCAACATTAAATAAAAGAGGCGGTAAATAACAAATGTTTTCAGTCAGTGACGATGTGAAGCAGCTTGTATTTATGGCTTTTTCTGCTTAAAACTACTTCACTCTTTGCAGCTAGCTTTCCCTGCAGTGGAAATCAGTTAAATGTAAATGTAGCTAGTTCAGTGTGCTCAAAATTGGTTGTAAAATATAAATATTGAATAATAAAGTAAGCAAAAGCGAAGAAAAAAAAAACAAGGTACGATTCACTTCACATCCACCTTCATGTTTCGCATTTGCAGTATTTACAAAACTATATAGTAAAGACTAGAGGTACTCAAAACTACTACTACTTCCTTTATAATCTGTACTAGCCAACAAGACTGACATAAGGTTTTTTTTTTCTTCTAAAGCAAAAATTGAAGTACAAAAAATACAAAATGGCACTACTATGAATAATTTGCTTTTTCAAATAGCTGATTCCTTTGTAATAACTACACATTTTAAACCAATCACAATACATTTTAGGGCAATGTCGTAATAATTTTGCTCAAATTACTTAATGTATGGAGAACAGTCAATTTGTGATTTCTATACAGCTTGTTCCAACATATCACAATTTTAAGGAATGCTTTTGACTTAAGGCAACAACATGCAAACGAATTACATGTGTTGAAATCTAGTGGGGAATACGCCTTTTAAGAGCTGACAACCAAAACAGTTAAAATCAATTAACATGAACAATCTAGCATCTATTTGAAATTCATTCCCCCCTTGGTTGTACTTAAATTGACGGGAAAAGCCATTGTTTGTGGATATTTCTTTAAGTGTTCCTGATGCCAAGTGCCTGCTCCAGCTCCTGTCTCCTTTGCTGGACCTAAAAAAAAAAAAAAATAGCCATCAGAAATCAAAGTTTAGCATAATTTATTAGCCTCTGGACAGTTAATTGAATTTTAATTAAGATCCAATCATGTCTAATTGTTAATAATACACCCGGGTGATTTTAATCAAGAGGTTCACAGTCGAGGGGTGAAAGTCTAGTCAAGAACTGACTGTGTTTTGTGTTAAATGGCAGATTAAAAGTCTTGTTTATGTAAAATCAATACTGAAACATACTTTTATTTTGTTTTTTGAAAAGAGAAAATTAAATTGAATTGAAAATTGAAAGCACAGAGTCATTCATTTTTTTGCCATAAAAGATACATCATTTTTCACAATACATTCTAAGGTTGTCTTCCTTATAAGTGATTCATGGTTAAACCCTAAACCAAATCTCATTAATGCCATCCTCTGTTCCTCTCGCTAAGGGTACATGTAAAAAAGGTTTCTATGACAACAAATGGTCTCAGCAAAAGATTCGAGTAGCATTCACAAAATCAGGTTTAAGGCTCATTGAAAGTTTGGACCTGCACAAGTTAGAAAAGCTTATTAAAACATGTATTCAGATTCAAATACTGAAAGACAATAACATAATTTCATTACAATTAGGTCACAAATATTTACAAATCTATTTCACTAGGATTTGTTTGGGGTAATTTTGTAACAGCGTTTTAAAATATACTTAAGGTTACCATTGGCACAACATAAATCTGTACATTCAGCTTGTTTTTTTTATGAATTCGATACTAGTTTGAAGGCACTTTTTAGCAGTATAATTTTGAGGACATCTGAATTTCCACTTTATCTTGAAGATTACCTTGGAGTAAAAGTAGCGGCACACAGCTTCCTGAGCCCAGGGCTGGTAGTAGAACTCTGCTCTCCTTTCCTCTTCGGGGTTTCCCACCACATCAGTCATGGTCTGGAGGAAAAGGGGGGAAATGTAATATACAGATTTTAATATACAAAAGCATTTTCACAAAGGTCATATTAATTTAGGAAATGGACAACATATAAATTCAGGCTTGTGGTTTGGACTAGTCACGATGACACAGCAGCACTTCCCAATGCAATTCCTTACATACCAAGATGACTCAAACTCCATTCTCAGACTGACTTTTCTTAGCATGTTTACACTGCTCATGCATATGGATTGTGACTGCATCCTATAACTGGATAATAGTCATAGGTCTATGTGTTATGTACTACATTCATTTCAAACGGCATTATTTTCAAATAGTGTTATGCAAAATGAATCACAATGTTCCCAATTCAAATTTGCATTTGTGTCAAAATAAAAACTAAACCAAGACAAAACCTAAGTGCAAAGTACATTTTACTTCGATAAGAACTTTGTGTTGTTCCAGTACATTTATTTTTTGATATAACGATTATTGGGTTAGTCAATATTAAGAAAGACTTTGGCGATGTATTGTGCAGTCCTAATTTGTTTCATGTCTGCCGCTCTTTCTCACAAACTCCTGTCTGCATTGCCAATGTTGTATGTCTGGGTCCCCACACAGCACTCACCTTGAGGTCTCTGCACTGGGACTGCAGCCAGTCATTGATGAAGCCCTGAGGATCTCGAGCAAAACTCAGCATGAACTCCCTCTGCGTCTTCAGCTGGTTTATGGTCTCAATCGTCTCATGGATCTGGGCCAACACACAAATTCCACATTACAATCGGGCCAGTTACTAGTTCTTGATATTTAGCATTCAAATAACAAAATCCAGAAGTGAACTAAGGCTGCACGATTTTGAAAATGCATGTTTAAAAAGTTGGATTTTGCTCATTGTAAACTAATACTATTCTGAACTGACTTGAAACCAATACAAGAATCCCATGAACTACAGAACATGTTAGTAAAGATCCAAACTAGGGGCAGAACCACCTTTTGTATAAAGACTACAGACTTTGTATAAAGGTGATATTATTTTTAGTTGCTGAGATAATAGAATGTTCTCTGCAGTATTTTAAAATTTGATTTCATAATTTCTCAAAGTTGGATAGCATTTTGATATAGTGCAGCCCTAGTGAGAACAATTATTTGAGATTTGTTTCACCTTGACTTGTTCAAAATTGGTTCGCGGTGCACATTTTACATTAAACATAAATCAAACTGCAGGGCGGAAAAAATCTGCCAAATAGAACATGCGTAACATTACTGGATTTTTTTAAATAAGACCACCATATTGGATAGAAGAATTATTGTAATCAACAGTGATTACATAACAGTCTTTTAATGGACACTTGGCCTTATTAACAAAGACTGTATTCAGCTAATTGCTTTGTTAGCACCGATTGAAATTTGGCTGATGCCAGGAACTTTTTGGAGCCGAACGGACTTTAGAATTGACAGCAAAATAACTCCAGGAGGAATGACTGTACTTACGGCGCTAATGGAGATCAAATATAAGTGTGGTACAAACACATTTCTTTCCTAATAATACATCTCTAATTTAATCTGGCCAGCCAAGACCAACTGTCCTTTTCCTGTATAAAAAAGCAGGGATGCATCCAGAGAAATACTGCTGTTGGTTGCAGGCTGAGGATTTGGGTCAGTCAATCAATATAATAAGATTTTAACTCAGAATGTGAGCTTTTACAAAATATGACCCTATAGATATTGGAGGACTAAAATTATGTCATGATTTCAGTTCTAAGGGTGCTTTTAGAGAACAAGACCAAACCAACTCTGAACACACTGGTCTTGGGTTGAGTCCAATTTAGTCTTGGTTTGATCCTGGTTTGGTCAAAGTTTAGTTCTGGGTTTAGTCCTGGTTTTGATATGGTCTATGTTTAAGTGTCTACGCACCCTCAGTCTCTGCTCTAGTATGGGACGATATTGGTATGGTTTATAGCACATGTGTCAAACTAAAGGCCCCTGGGCCAAATGTGGCCCACCAGGTCATTTTATGTGGCCCACAACAAGGTAAATTAAAATGTCAATTTATCAGGAGATACGCAGTTACACAGTCTTTTTTTTTTTACATCTATGGAAATACATATGCAATTTTTGTAACTTGAATAAATAAAGGCAGAACCAGTTAATGAACAAGTTAAAAAAGTAGTTACATTTATTTTACATTACATCTGGCCCTTTGAGAGCAACCGTTTTGCTGATGTGGTGCTCGCTGAAAATGTGTTTGAGGCTCCTGGTTTATAGTATTGAAAAGTTTAATCTGTGCAACTCAAGTTAGTCTGGATTCTTGTCCTTTAGCTTACAAACTAACAAAGTGCCATTGAAAAACATGTCAAAATTGGTATTTAAAATAAAGTATAATGCTAGTCTTATAAACTCCCAAAACATTTTTAAGTACAAGTTTACCTTATTATCCAAACCAGCGATCTCCTGCTGACTGGCTGTGGACAACAGGAATGAGTTCATCTGAGTTTTGAGCGTGTCATCCACCTCCACGTCAATGTCATAGCAGGCAGTTTTCTTCTGGTCATTTGGGTCCACACTATAAAAGAGGAGAGGAGACCCGTCCAAGTTGATTTAGAGTGCATATTCAAATAGTGGGTATAATTAACTGGATGGCGTGCAAGGTCACCTGATCACATGATTGATGATGATTGGTTCTGGGGGCATGAGGAGGGCGTGCAGGCGCTGTGGGATCTCCGAGAACTTCATCCGCTGAGTCTCAAATATCTGGAAATTAGACACAGTATAAGTATCAGTAGTGGTCTTTGCAGTAGTATAATTAATAACTGAAGTAACAATTTCTGGGCAGCATTCGTCATGTCAGCTTGTATTCATTGTGTTTATTCAAGTCGTAGTTCTTTTATCCAATATTACCAATAGTTATGACATCCGTTGTGACATAAAATGTACTATTTATTGTAGTAATATTTGAATTAAGTGTCACTATTCATTTTGTCCGTTTATGTTAGCAAATAGTTCAGACATGTACCAGGACACAGCTCTCTCCATACAAGGAGAGAGGATCACAAGTGTTCAACATCAGAGCAAGGATTGGAATGGTTTTTTGGGTTAGCGGTCCTTTTGAAGCTAGTAAGTTTAAAGCCAAACTTGCACTTGTGAATGGGACGGTAAGTTGCAACTATTTACTTAAACTTGAGTTTGATATATTTGATGAGGCTTGGTAATTTTAATAATCTTTTTTTAAACTAATGTATGTAAGAG
This sequence comes from Periophthalmus modestus, assembly GCA_019594935.1. Taxonomy (NCBI): domain Eukaryota; kingdom Metazoa; phylum Chordata; class Actinopteri; order Gobiiformes; family Gobiidae; genus Periophthalmus; species Periophthalmus modestus. The sequence continues at coordinate 29,830,694 of JAIEZT010000013.1, read as the reverse complement.
TACGACCAAAAGTAATTCACCTCCAATTGCAAAATATTACTGGCCAGCAGAGAGCACACAAAAACTACATCTTCTGCTGGTAACTGTAGGTGTGTGACAGTTTAAATGAGGCTAAAAACATTAGCTGCAGTTTTCAGGGCTGCTTATAATCGAGAGATAGCTGCAAGTTTCAATACAGATGTTTGATAAGGAAAAAAGTTTGATAACAATTTTGATACCACAATACAAAGAACTCTTTGCCAGACAGAAACTTTACACACAAAAAGATTGCAAGTTCTTAAACATTATCATGCGGTCTTATGCTAGTTCTCATAAAGATCAAGACTAAAATCAAGTTATCTAGGAAAGGTACAATTTTGCCCTGTTTGAAAAAGTAGTAGTAGTAGTGGTAGCAGTATCAAAAAAGTAAAAAAAAAAAAAAATGCACAAAGTTTTAGTATCAATAGGTAACAGATTTTGTATATTTTTAACAACATTAGTTTTAATAATTGGCAGGATTACTCAAGTGATTGCAAATAAAACAAAACTATAGGAATATTTTTGATGAAGAAAACAGCTAAACAGCCAATAAAGGTAAGTGTTGTACATTTTTAAATATGAGATCATTTGAGACCATACAAGACCATATAACCCCATAACCAACCTGCTGCAGATACTTGTCACAGTTGATGAACTCCCTCTCATGGGGGTCCTGCAGTTTGTGGGTCTTGACGTACTGCCACAGAGCCTGGATGATGACTGGCCTGGTCTGGGTGTGGATCCCCAGCATGCGGGCCAACCGGGGGTCCAGTTTGAACTGAGGAGGCTGATAGTCCAGCATGAGGAGCACGGTGCAGCGCACGCCCACGTCTCCGGGACGCTTCACCTGGAAACCATCCGTCTCCTGGGTGGTGGCTGTCCTGTGCCACTGAGAATTTAAAAAGAGAAATTTGATTTTGTTTTCATACAGGGTATTTTTAAATGCATAATTACACAGTAAATATACCAGCTCACGGTTTTAAAATATCAATTTCCATCTGAAAGGAGGATAATGATAATAAAATGTACAGTGGCATGCCACCTGCATGACTCCATAGAAATAGAAAGTTAAAAACACACTACATTCATTTTTTTATCATTTAATTTTAGTCTATTTTTGGCTGAAAAGTTACATACTGTGTCTTTAAATAGTGCAATTTGTTCTTAATACTAGATAGGGTGCAAAACATTTTTTACATCAAACACAGTTAAATGTAGATACCAAAAACGCACCAAATATTTTACAAAAAAAAAAAAACCCTCCAAACAATAGATTGTTTTTACATCAATTTAACCTGATTCACTATAACAGGTTAAAGTCATTACTCATCATTTAGGGACTGAATAATTGCCACATTTAAAACCATCTTAATTTCATAAGTGTATTCACGGAGTTAAAGTTTTCCTTTAATGTCAACATTCAAAATGGCTCCTTGTCTAATCGTTTTATATATCCAAGTGACTCATAACCCAAGACTAATGAAACTATTATAATCTAAATGTTATCGTGAAATTTGGTGGAGGAGGAATTTAAGAATGCTCTAGTTTCACTCTTTCATGTACTACATAGATTTTTTCCTCAAGACACAGGCCCAACTGTTGCACAACAAATATTCTTGTATTTATCTGAGGCCCTGCCCCCTCCTTCACTCTGTCCTTCGCAACAATGCAACTTTTCCAGGGTTACTTTTGGTAGTACAAACCAAATACTTTTATATTCAGCTTTTTCACTAACAGCCTGAACACTCAATGTGTCGCTTCATTTTTTCCTCATTTATTTTCATTTCGTTGTCATGACAACATTTGAACATCTGCCCACTGCCTTGGCTGGTGGCTTAACAAATAAATCTTTAGACAAAATTGCCTTATTCACATTTAGTATTGCTAGCGTTTTCATCAAGGTCTGGTAAACAAACCAATTAAAAAGGAAGACAGGAAAAAAATGTATTACGTCAGTCACAACAAAAGTTAATAAAATTTGATGATCTTACTTCCACGAGGTGATTGTCTGGACCATACAGATCCTTGTCCAACTCGATCACCAGAGACTTGAAGAAAGAAGAGAACTTTCTCTTCTGTTTGGTGGCCTCGTACTTGGACACAGCAGACTGAAAAACAAGGTAATGGTACTGACTGAAAGTACATTAAAAAAAATGCTGTACATGCTTGCAATTGGCTGACTAATTAGCTTACATCTTCAAGCAGACGTCCCTCAACTCGCAGTTCCCATGATGCAACGGTGCCTTCTCCGTCCTCAGCATCAGGTTTGGCAGGGTTGAAAGTGTTGGATATGAAGATTCTAAGCTTTCTTTTTTGCTAAAAGTACAATAAATCGTTAACTTTAGTATTTATGAGCAAACATGGACATGCAAAAATACAACTGGAGGACACAATTAAGATAGTAGCAAAGCTGATACATGGAGGCTTAAACTCCTCTTACTCTCACTGTGTGTGTAAATATTTTCCATATTAATTGTGCAATTGTGTCTTTTGTTGGTTAAAATGCAAACCAATTAGTCATGTATACAATTTAAATTTTTTCAGTTTGACGGGGAAAAAACTGATGAGAAAAATGTAAAGTTATTCATCTTGTACCAATGCAACATAGCAGCTGAGTGTTCACAATAATGTAGCAGAGGAAGTACTGCATATGAAGTTCTATTTTACACTTGCACGTTTATTTCTATTCTATCATATTTATTATTACCACTGTTACCATAATTGTTTTCATATGGTATTATATTTTTGAGCTACTGTGTTTAGTCAGACTATCACCTTGATGGGCCGTTTGAGGGCTTCCTGGATGTCCAGTCTTTTGCGCATAATGGTCTGGTCCAGCTTCCTCTCAAATGCCAGTAGATCCATGTAAGCCTGAGACTCTGGGACTAGTTCCCTAATCTGAAACAACAACAATATTAACAACTTTGCCACATTTGTAGTGTTTTTACACAACTGAAACAAAGACAAAAACATCAGTTGCTTCAGTAATGGCTACATAAGCTAACAGGGAATATGCCATAAATACAAATAATAATAAAAGACTAGACAAAAATAAATGCAATATATAAAATATGTAGTTTAACAAAATGTCAAATCTCAATTAAAAAATTACATTTTTCTTTGCAACTTGGAGCCCACACTTTATAACACTTTTTAGTTTGACTTTTGCAGATTCTAGATTACATTCCAGAGACCTCTGAACAAAATTCAATAACAAAATATGGCTTAACACAAAAAAAAAATGTTTAGGAAGCCGTGAAGACTTCCTTACCAAACAACTCAAGGCCAAAGATAATGGATTTTGGTTCCAGTTGTTTTCTTAAGACTCACCCTCTGAGGTAGAATTTTATCAGCCATCTTCTTCTTCTTTGTGCTGTAAAAACACATTAGCAACAAAAAGATAAATTGACGTCCATTTGGAGAGGAAAAAGAAATCATTATGCGCCATGACACCTGAATCAGATTTTCATTCGGAGCCATGCACAACTGCAATGCATTAACTCAGTGAGGGGGAAATTTAAAATTTAGACAGAACTGTGCTTCCTTTTCTACATAGATTCATTTCAAAAGGCATCAGGTGTAAAATATGGGTTAGCCTGTTCTTAAATTCTGCTTCAGTAAACACTATTCTTTTAAGATGTGCCTAAAATGAAAGGGGGAGGATTTACAAGGACATTACTCACAATATCATTAGTCAGGGGCTTTTCAATGAATGGGATTAGCGATTGCAATTATTACAACAATAAATTACAAAAGTGCAAAAAAAAAAAAAAAAAAAAACACAAAACAAATGAAACAAATTAACCAATTGTGAATGATGCAGGTGCTTGGTCTCAAATCCTCTTAAGCCCGCCATACACTACAGGATAATTTGCTCGATTTAAGACACAATTTGCTTCTTCCCGACTTTGGAGAGGCGTGACCCGACTTTGGGCTGTTGTATGCAATTTTTCATCTGCTGCACTCTGCATGTGTGTGGTGTCAATTGAGATAAAGCTGCTGCTACACTAAACACGACTCTACCTCCTGTGCAGTTTATCGCCAGCCTTCTGTGGATTAAAAGCATTCATCTGAACTATTGCACCACATTTCACAAATAAAAACAAAACAGTTTTGACTATCATCTAAAGTAGACGTGCAATGCTCTGATATTTGCAACATTTTCAAGTCTCAAAGTGAGTCATTTTAGAATAGACAGAAAACAGCTGACGTGAGGAGCGCTATAGTTTTAATAGCTCACAACTTGGGACCATGGTGCAGTCCCTCCACTGCAGTCTTTGCGCTCGAAGGATCACAAGATTTAAATGATCTTATTTCCTCATATCTGTGGTGTGCGCTTTTTGTCACACGTTTAAAACTCTTGTACTCTGTAGCAGGCTTAAACTGACAAATGGCAATATAACAAATAGTTTCAAATAGCTGATTAAAATAATCACAATTAGGACTGTTAGATATGAAAAATTATCATTTTTATCCCTGAATCTATCATGATTTTCAGTTTGTTTTTTTATCAAACAAAGATTTCAATATTAGTTTCCAGAACAGAAAACCATAGACTTAACACTACAAGACTGACATCTCAATAAAAAAAAAGCTGATCACTGACAATTAGAAATGACATCCATATTGTTTAAAATTTAGATTAATTGCGCAGCCCTAATCATGATTATTTTACAACTTAAAAAAATCTACACACAAAACAATTTTTTTTTGGGTACATTTTAGATGACACGCCCTTGTAACTAATGTAAAAGTACATGAACGTACAACAAGTTGATCAAGTTTGTAACATTTCTAACCACATTTAGAGCAATTAAAGTGACAGCACCAAGTCCTCCTTTTACATTTTTGTACAGTGAAGTTAATGCATAGGTTGCATACCAATGTTTATGTATCATTAACACAGATGAGAACTTACTGCTGGTTCCTGCTCTGCTGCTGCACCTGTTGTATCTGTTGAGGAGCAGGTCTCTTGCGGGACGGATCCATGACTCCAGGCATCCCGGGCCGAGACACAGGGCTCCCCCCGTATCCTGGAGGACCCATGGCTGGTCCCTGTGGGGTCATTCTGCTAGAGGGGGGCATGCCTGGTCTCTGGAAATAACATACAATCAAAATGTTAATACCAACATACTTGAATTATGTCAACATTTCTTGCAAAACATTTTAACAAAATACAATACATGTGGTGCCCTTGTTTCTAGCACTGACAAATTTTCAGCATTAGCCTTTGAAATCAGATCTGCTCTGAAAGTGTTCCTTTAATTATTTGGACCAGTATTATTCCACATTGACAGAGACTGACCACAGGTTTCAGATGAAAAATTAGGACCGCTGCTATAGCAATCGACAATATAAAAACAAAAAATTATATCCTTTAAACTGGCATACTGGCAAAAAAAACCTAGGAATATTGTGAAGAATTAGACCAAAAAAAACTTCCTTTTTACATTTTTGAAAGAGAAAAAAAAAAGATGAAAATGTGTATGAACAAGACAACTCAGAGAAACTGAACTCAAATCATGCTGTACTTTTTAAAGCTTGATTATCCAATAAATGCTAAAGCGACAAAATATACTGTAGATCCAACTATAAGGCTGATCTGTTGCTACGGCAACCAAGTCCTTCAACCAAAAATCAGCATTGACAATGTAGCAGCCTCGTATCACTATTAAAATTATCCAGTGAAATCTAAATAACCGTTATTATGTTAGCTGTAATGAAACTGCCAAAATTGCTATGTGCATTCAATTAAACATTCTTTAAACAATGTTAGGGTGCTTTTCGTGCAATTTTATACTACCTTCTTGAACTCTCATCTCAGCACATTCTTACATACTGCTTGCTATGAAGACAAAACACATGGAAGATTTCTTTAAAGCGACAATTCACAAGGTCAAAGGGAAACCACTTAAGCAGAAAAGCAGGGACTATGCACGACACGACACAATTCCACCATTATTCCTGTATTTGACGTACAATCACAATTACACTGGGAGAGTATAAGTGATAAACAACAATTTACTTTCTATTCAAAGAGAAGAAAACTCATCTTCAATACCAAATCTACAAGCCATCGCATAACATCTAAAAGCAACAAGTTGGTAATACATAAGCTTAACACTAGCTCCTTAACAAACTCACCAATCCGTGTGCAAGAAATTCAAAGAGACGACTCCGTGTATCCAATTGCATGATACCACCAAACAACAATAATAATAATAATAATATAGCTTGTTTGCTTTGTCGCAAATCCTGCAAATGAGAGATTGTTGCAGTACTAGAATCCAGACATCCAGCGAAGAGAAGAGGCTGGCAGGAGAAGCGTGGTCAATAAAGGCGGGATGAATGTAAGGTTTGCACACCGCTCAGAGAAGGCACAAAAGGAATGGCATGCCTACACCGCTCAGAGAAGGCACAAAAGGAATGGCATGCCTATCATTTAGCCTTTACAACATACAGCAGCACAACCTTGGTCGCGGTGAGAACAACTAGAGCTTGGCGGTATTCATGGAACGCAGCGCCATTGACTGCAGTGA